>JAWWLV010000144.1:62797107-62955818 GCA_035041135.1 Platyrinchus mystaceus | reverse complement strand
GTGTGAGTCAGCATCTCGCTTGCTGAGATTTTGCTATATTTTCTTATGTTCTGAACTTCTTTATCATCTCTACTAATGTGTGTTAAAAGTATTTCCCCTCTTCATTGGTAATGAATTTACTTTTAAATTCAGCGTGCCATGAGCAGTGCATCTCCACTATGCAAAACTTCCACTAAATCCAGTTGTATGGTAATTGAAATAAGCCACCAAAGCACTGTCTTAAAAGATGTAATGATAGCTGTTCAGACTATTTGAGATGAAGAAGACAAAAAAAAAGTCCTAGATGTATAAAAAGTGCAAGAATAAACTGTTATACAGCTGCGGGGACAGACATCATTATCTTAAGTAAATGTTCTTATAGAATATTTTTGTAATGTCATTAATAGCAAGGAGACAAACATACCTTGTGTCTTGCCTGTAAAGGCAAACAAGAACTGAAGAAAATTGCAGAGTATATGTCATGAAAATGAAATATCCATAACTTCCCCAAGTCCCTATAATCATTTTGTAAACAAAAACATGTGTATGACTTGTCTGATAACTCTCTTTCACTGTATTAAAAAATCAACTGTTCTGTACAATATACCTAAATTATTACAGACTAATCTTAGAAATATGCTATTACAAATAATGTGAAAGTCCACTGTGATTTTCGCCCCTTAACAGCAGAAAATTTTGAACATAAAGATGAAATGCCAATGTCAAAAGAAGATGGAGTAATCAGAAGGTGCTAAAGATGCAAATAACAGTAGATTGGAACCTGTTGTATCAGTGCATTCTGACTCTATGAGACTTTAGTAGATTTAATAAATCCACTTTATTTTGGAGAGACATTTTTCACTTTTTCTACACATGCTCGTTTGTGTCTCAGAGCCTGGAAGACTTGTTTTGGGTATGATAGAGCACTTCGGAGAAACAAGTAGTAGAAACAGAATGTGGTAGAGAGCAGCCAAGTTTCAGCAGGGATGATATGAGTACTCCAAGGTGGGCATCCTTCCTTGTGTGAGTCACACAACAAGCTCTCCATCTGGCCAAGAGTCCCACAAATCAACGAGAAGAGAAACATGAGGAGTGGTTAATGGGCAGGATATGGCAACAGGTCTCCAGAGATCACGCTAGACTGTGTGAGGATGGGAGTCTCAGAAGCTCCTGTTGGCTTTCATCCTCCTATAAACAGAGATTTGGATGAAGCTGCAACTGCTGTGCCAGCAGAGTCCCTCTGCTGAGCATAAAGCTTATGGCTAACAGGAAATCTGCACTTGGAATTCTTGTGAGCCATATAGGAAATACCTGTAGTGTATTTAACATGCAGAATTTCAGTTTCTACTGTCAAGTCCCAATCAGCACTTCCTACATATACTTTTTTTGAAACTGGTAAAACTTACTGTAGGAAAATAAATCATAGGGTTCAATGTTGTGAAGAAAAAGCAATGATTTAACCCAGTAAATTTGCTGGAAAGAAGGCGAGATTCTTGCATGGGGTTTATGGCCAGAAGAAAACCAACTTTTTGATATATGGCAAAGGGAAGACCTGTAATTTTATCCGAGGGGAAACATTCTTTTCTGCAATATGAAAAAGTTAAATCATGTTCTAAAGAGGGAGGAAAAACAGTGTGTTAAAACAGATTCCATTTTTCATAGTTTTGATTGATGCACTTAAAAATGCAGTCCTCTGATAGAAAAGTCTTTAACTGTCATGCAAACTTCTCTTCTTCTGTATTCAGAGTGTAGAGAAATGACCCAGCTCCACTCTCTTGGGAAGACTATACTTGAAGATTGTGCCCCCTGTACAGTCATGTATCAAATTCATCTGATGAAAATTAACCCCTAGACATTCTTATATTGAAAAGGTAGTTTCTTAATTTTGGAGAAAAAATCCCTTTATAAATACAGAAAATATACCACTAGCATGGTATTTCCATATCTCAACATATGATTAGTAACTTCTGCTTCTTACCTTAAAAAAAAATTTGTCAGAATAATATTTTTGCCAAAACTAGAAGAAAATCACAAATGAGATAAAAGAGTATTGTAGAAAGGGACCAAACATCAAGGTAAACATCATGACAGTGACGTAGCTCCAACAAAGAACACGACTGAATATGAAGACATGATGAGGAGGTTATGGGTATTACTTTTTTTCAAAAGGGAAAGGCAGGCATTGAAAAAGTCTCCAGAGAGATGGCAACTTTAGGTCATGGCAGCTTGTCCCACAGCCCATGCCTTTGGGAGAAGACCTTCTTGAAGATGCTGATTTAATAACTAGACCTTACATCTTTGTATTTGGTAGCTTCATATGAATCATTCTGTCTCTGCTTCCAACAGGCTGGCATGCTATTGTGTATTTGCAAGTGGTCAGTGATCTCTCCAGTGTTTCCTGATGTTTCAGTGTGAAAGTTTGTGGAAAACTGCTCTGAAAGAAGTTAGAACAGGGAGAATGTTTTGGTTTGGTTCTTTTTTTGGTGGGTTTTTGTTTAGGCTTTTTTCCTGATTCATGGGGAAGAAAGAGAAAGAGACGGATGAAGCGGCAAGTTCTACCAGATCTTATATATTCTGTTAAACAAATCTGCAAAAATAAATGCTCTGGAATAACTGTTTCCAAATCTGTCAGTTTAAACATCTGCCCTAAATTTTTCCATCCTCCATTTGATTTTTGTAAAGCAAGTGAAAAATTGTAGTGTTTTCCCATTGATAATCATCTGAGGCTTTTACCACTTGCCCATATGGAGCTGCCCCAAACCAAACACTCTGTAGCAGAATTGACCAGAAGATGGCAACTCTATTGTTTTTATTAAAAAACCAAAACAAACAAAACCCCACAAACAAACAAAAACAAACAAACAAAACCCCCCAAAAAACGAACAAAAAACCCCCCACAACTTTCAGAGCTTCAAGTTTTATTTTCATTTCATTTTGGAATGAACATGTACTGTTTCGTACACTTTTGTGAAAACACAAATTGGATCAGAATATCTGGTCTTAATTTAGAGATGTGAGGTCTGAGTATGTCCCATTCTGACTGTTCACATAGGGAGGAACTGATGCAAAATGCTTTTCAGCAGTCCACTCTCTTGCCCTCTTCCCAGTCTTTCCTTCCTACATCCCAGTTGGGTCCTAATTACCTAGCTAAAGCAAAGGAGAGAATTTCTTCCACCTTCTAGCTAAAAAATATATCAAAGTCTACTTGAAATGTTCAGATGAAATTTCAGTCTTAAAAATATTCCTGTCAATTTTCCTCCATGGGAACACGTGCTAGTGGATAACAGGCCTGCTGTATCTGAAGGGCTTTATATACATATACCCACATAAACAAATAAATAAGTATGGATGGTGGAAGAGAGGGTTCTGGGATAATGGCAAAATGGTTTGGTAGTTGAGGGTACTGCTAGATCTGTCTGCACTGTCAAAAATGAAAGGCCTGAAGGGAGACTGTTTAATTAAAATGGAAGCTTGCCATTCCATCACCGAACTTGGAGCAGGATTTAGCTGCTTAGGCTAAGCACAGAACAAAACATTTTTTGCACAATGCCTTTAACTCCAGCAGAATCGGTAGTTCAAGACAGCATTATCTACTGAGTGTTAATTGTATCAGTGCAGAGTGCTGTATTTGAGAATTATATGAAATGTTGTGATAGGTAGATATTGCCCCATAATGTACTCTTATGACCTTTAGAATCATAGAATCAGATGGATTGGAAAGGACATCTGAGCTCATCAAGTCCTACCCTTGATCCACAGCATATGGAGTGTTTGTTTCTAGATGAACTGCACTAAGGCAAAATGAAGATGTTTCTCTGAGAAAGAATTACAAAAAATGAAGTTATCTGTCAAATAATACATTGAAGATAGTTAAACACTATCTGAAATTCTAGCTATATATTCCCAGCTTATTCTTTTGATTAAAATTCACAAGATGTTTGTATGTGTCTTCTATAAAGTTTCATAACAGAACAGCATCTCTTATTTGATTAACTTAATGTATTGATACTACTAAGCACTGAAACGGTAATTTGTTCATGGCTGACTTTCAAAAGCCTTAACTTAAAATGAACCTTCTTGAGGTTTTCAGTTATTTCAGTTACTTTATGGCTAATTGTTTTAAGCTAACACTTTTACACTTTTCTTCAAGATTATGACTCAGATGCTATGAGCAGCTCTTATGAATCCTATGATGAAGAGGAGGAGGATGGAAAGGGGAAGAAAATGAGACATCAGTGGCCTTCTGAGGAAGCCTCTATGGATCTGGTGAAGGATGCCAAAATCTGTGCCTTCCTTCTTAGAAAGAAACGTTTTGGGCAGTGGACCAAACTACTGTGTGTTATCAAAGAAAACAAACTACTGGTAATTTTTATTTTTAGCTAGCTATATTTTCTTTGTACCTTTTAGTTGATGTATTTGTTTTTACAGGAATCTGAGTTTTGGAATAGGTTCTGCAAACAGTGGCCAAGTCTACAGTAACCATACCAAAGAGTTCAGTCATGATTTATCCAAGAAGCAGAGAAACACTGAAATTATAAGTGTATCGTTTAGCCATTTAGAACTTCGATTTTTATTTCACTGCAGCTTAAACCCAGGCAGTTTCCTGATATTGGAAAGAAAGTCTGGCATATTATCTTCTAAAATATTTATTTGGAAAAAAAATTTGCTGAAACTGTAAATCCAATCTTCCATTCCCTGCAGACAAAAAATCTCATAGGGAGCTTTGTGTGTGAACTGTTGGATCAGACTTCTGGAGAGAAAAGTCCCTTGTTAGACTGAGAATTCACTTGGCAGCATATGCTGTGGTAATGTATACACTTTAAACTAAACCTTTGCCATCTGTTCTGCAGTAATTACAGATGCAGTATTCACATGATGCACAGCTGCATTATAGAAAGGAAAGAAACAAGTGGATGTATTTATTCCTTAAGCTAATTTGTCACATTTCTTTCTGATTGGAGGCACCAGTAAAAGATTCTGTAAATTATCTGCTCATGGATGTCTTCTTGTTTTCTGAAAAGAGAACCTAATTGAGGGAAACACTTACTGTGTGTCATTATGGGCGAACTAATGCTTATATTAGTTAGTAAGTTGGTGTCTTAGGCACTCCCTGCCTTCTGATTTGGTGCTTCCAACTGTTGTAACTAATTACATAACTAACAATTACTACAATATCCCAAATGTTAAAATCTGATTAACAGGTGATGGAACATCTTCTGTAGAACCTCTTTATTTTATGCTGGTACAATGTAGCTTAGGTGTGTTCACTTTCCAAGCACATTTGTACTTATGACAGTATAGAAAATAACAGGATATGAAATAGAGGTAAGAGATACTTGAAAATATAATTGGAACAAATTTGCTAGTTATCTATAGTTACTGAGGATTTAATTGTTGTATCCTCCTCTATTTAAATATTGAAAAAAATGTTCATTCTGATTCAGCTTTTATTATATCCTTATAATGCCATTATTCTTAGTCCCCATTTTTATCACCATATATCAGTATCATATCAGATTTCGGGACCATCTGAAAATAGCATGAAGAAAAGAAAGAGTCAAAGAAAAAGATTTTTCCCTGAAGTCATACAATATTTCTTCTACAGTTACATTTTTTGTTCTATATAAAAATATGTTATTTTTTATATTTTCATTTCCTTTAGCCGCATGTGTGGTCTGAAAAGCTTATTTTTTCCTTATGGGTATCGTCTTTCAGTAATTCTATAATGGGGATTAAGAAAATAAAAATCACAATAGGAGTCTAACAACCAAGTTACACAAGATTGGTTTATTGTTTGAAGGAGGACTTGGACATTTAACTTACGAGATATGCAAGTAAAACAAATACATGTTCTTAGGGGTTAGTGATTGCTTGTGTCATAAATGCAGCTGTCATCATAAAACAAAAATATTTTAATTAGCATTAGACATTAGAAATAACTTTTAGTAGGGAATCGTTTTTCACTTAAAGTCCTTTAATATATTCATACTTCAGTTTTAGCAATGTATAATTATAAATAAAATATTTAGATTAATATATAAGGAATTATATGCTGTTTATTGATTCTTAAAGTGACTAATGTATATCTTTAGGATTTGATAGCTTGAAGACTTAATATTTTTTAAATGTTACAAACCTAAAATCTGTGACCAAAGTGGAGAAACTGATATAATGAGCTTTGGAGAGGGAAGGAGGATTGTCAGTGATCTGCAGAGGCTAGTTAGAGTGTCTGTATTTGCTCAGCCCAAGTTGTAGTGTTTATAACATACTTTTAACAGGTACTGTCTTCCTGACGGTTGCATCATGACAGGAATACTGCCGCAGATGTGCAAAAATTCGTGTGCTTTTCTCTGTTCACATTTATACTCAGCTTTTCTGTGTATACTGATTAGTCTTCTTGGTGATCAGATACCTCTTTATTAACAGATTTTTTTTAGCCTTAGTGCTTATTTGTATGAGTGAAACCCCAATTTACATAAATATGTAACTGGATTCATATCCACAGTTAAACATTGTTCTGCAGTCTGGCACTACAACAGCTTTGGGAACCTCAGCTGTACTCATGTGTGTTGCAAGGTAGGAATAGAGATTGGGTCTGTAGGACAAGTGATGTAAAGAGGAACCCTTCACCTTCAGATCACCAGTTCAAACATAGAGCAGATCATCAGTGATCCAGCATGAAATGGCTGTTCATGGACAGCATTTACTAATTAAGGAAAAAACATCACATAAGTTATATACTTTTAGCCAGGAGCTTACAAAGTAAACTAACATGGAAACTTACACAGTTTTGTGCAGAAACTGTTAAACTGCATTGGCTGAAAAAGTCTGACTCTGCCTACTTTCCACACCATGACAATTTTTTTTACTTACCTCAAGAAAATGAACAGCTAGGTAAGGCATATGCCAGTGACTTTGCAACTGCAGCATATAGGGACTGATGTAGATTTGCCTTCCTACACTGGTCTGTTGCTGGAGGGCAGGATAAACATCTGGCCTTTAAAGTCGTTAGCTGTTTATTCTGCTGCTGCATGTGAACAGATATCCTAAATCACCCTCTTCCTACCTGATCAGGGTCAAGGTTGAGTCATAAGGATAACGCAGAGACACTTAATGCTCTCCATATGTTGTACCTGTCCTGCAATTATTGTCAGTCTGGAAGTAATTTTGCTTTACAGAGTGGATAAGAAGAAGAAATGCAAAGTTGGCTTTGGGTGAACTCTCTGGTATGTGGTAATGGGGTGTGTAAAAAATATTAGAAATTAAAAAATAGCATTTCTATATAATAAAAGCTTTCCCGTAAGGTTCAGAAAGGGAATATCTAACTTTTGAACTTTCCTTATATTTATTTAGTGTTACAAAAGTTCCAAGGACCAGCAGCCCCAGATGGAGCTGCTCTTGAATGACTGCAGTATCACCTATATTCCCAAAGACAGCAAAAAGAAGAAGCATGAACTGAAAATCTCACACCAAGGAGCGGATGCCCTGGTTCTGGCAGTGCAGAGCAAAGAGCAGGCAGAACAGTGGCTAAAGGTAAGGGGGGATTTCTGACCAGGAGTTTTTCCATGCACAGAGTGCTCACATTGCTTGCTCAGTTGCTGTTAAAAACTGAGACACAGACAGCAACTTTCAGGCAAATCCAGACCCTTAAGTCCCAACTAATTTGGGACTACATAGAAATACAGATTTAATGTTCAGACCTTGAAGCTATTCCTTGGGCATCCAGCAGCTCAGGGTTACACCAGTGCTGCTGCTGGGATGATTTTCACTACTCATGGCACAATAACTTGGCATTGAAAGGAGAGGTGGCAAATTCCCTTCTGTCTTCACTTCCAGATCTGCTGGTTAGGCCACACTGGTAGTGAGAGGAAGGTTCAAATTCCCTCAAGTGAAAGGAGCTGGCACCTGCATTATTTTTGACCCCTTTTTAAAAAGAAGGATCTCTGAGGAGATACCTGTTTGAATTTCTCTGGATGGAGAAAAACCCTTCAGTTTCGTGAAGGCCGTTCAAATTTGTTAATCGTGGTTTGGGAGTGTATCATCTGTTACGGTTTGTCCTGGGAACGCATACTTCTGAGGAGCAGGATTTTGTCATCTTCCTCTCCTTTCTGTTTAGTGTCTGCAAATGTGGAAAATCCCATGGCAAAGGCTGCAGTTGTAGATCCTAACCAGATTAGTAGTATTTATGTTGGACTTTGCCAGTCTCAAATGTGGAGGTCAGTGAAGTAGTGTGGGAAACTATCAGTGCAGTGGCAGTAGCTTGTTTTAAGACCTTGAAATCCAGCCTTTTAAATACATGTAAAAGTCTAAATGCATAAGACTCATTAGGCACTCTCCATGCTGTGCTCTGATCTAACCTTATATGGCACTTATTTTTCTAAGAATAAATTGTATTTTTCCAAATACAATTGAATAAAACACATAGGAATTTCCTGATGGCAGATAGTTTTTCTGCAGTAAAGGGAGAATAAAATGCAGCTTAAGAGGTATAAGTTCTGCTGTGGGCTAATGTATTAAATGGAAAATTAATTTGTAATTTCCTATTTTGCAATGTTTGAAAATACCTTTTGGGGATTTGCGGTTTGTATGCGTTTGGTTTTGACTGTGAATTTGTATCTTAGCTTAGAAAATGCACTCCCTGTTGTTATTTTAATAGAAACTAATGGCAACCATGTATTTGTTAGGCTTCTTCTAACACCAATATCTTGTTCTAAGTTTTGAAGTCAAGCACCATCCAAATGTCCCACTAGTCCAGCTAGAGCTTCAAAAACACTGATTGGAACGAAAAGAAATTCATAAGTCATATTTTCTTCCAAGGGAATTCCGCTGTAATTAGATCATAGTAACTGCAGCCTTATTTCCTGTGTTGTTCTAAACTTGGGTTTAGTAATTCTGAATTCATTGGCATTTATCAGATGTTCTTCCATAAAAATTGTTGGTTTTTTTTAATTGTATATAAAGCATCCACACACAGGCAGACAGAACAGCACTAGATTTTTCCATATCCCAGATGCATTCCTGCTACTTTAAAAAAAAAAAAAAAAAAGATATTTTATGCGGTTGCTTGTTCACATAGTTGTGTATGCTGAGGGCAAGTGGCTGTGGCTGGACAATATGTTATCTGCAAAGCATTTGGAGACAGTCTGACAGCACTTTATTTAGCTCCTTCATGCTGCAAAGCTCTCTATTAATAAAAACTCTTTCAAGTACATGGCAGGCTACTGAACACTCAACTTCCAAGTCCTCAGTGCTGCTTCAGCTCTCTGCTTGTGCACTACAAATTGTTTGTCCAGCAGCTGACCAGGAATGATCTGTGCAGCTCTTACAACAGCTCCAGTGTTTTCCAGATGTAGTACGGCCTCTGAGGGGAAAAAAAAAAAGCGCATTACTTTCTGTATTTTTAAAAATATAGCAAAATTTAAGGGGTTTTTAAATTTATTTATTCTTATGTAAATAATTATGTTTTGGTCATTCAAGCCTGATTTAAAATGAGCTTCTGAAAATCATGTGTGGCTTTGTGTAGGAACTGAGAAAGAGGTCCCTGCTTTGTCTCGGGAGATGTGGTTTTAACTTTCCCCGCTTTCCCTCACTCAGAGGGCCAGGGTACTTCCCAGTGCTCTGTCCATTTTATGTAGATTCTGTAGTTATTAAAACGGGTAGATCCAGAAACTTGGCAATGAGAAAGAACTCTGCAACCACATTTTTAAATCATAAGATGCCTTCTTGGTAAAGATATTGTACCAGTACGTGCCAGTTGAGGCAGGTTATCACCCAGGAGCAATGGGGTTCTTGTGAATTCATATGTTAAGTGTCAAATTAAAGCCTTACTTTTGATCTCGAAAAGCTCAAAATGGCTTTGGAGGCCAGATTGTCCTTTGAAACCTAAACCAAATGATTTTTTCTCAATTCAGATCTAATCAGTATAAAATATGTTTATTAAGTAAATAATTTTTAAATATCTATTGGAAGACAAATTCTAAATACATGCACAATATTTCAGACTTTTTTTTTTTTTGTAAAGATGACACCAAAAAGAAACCCCAGCTGATAAACCTAGTACAAATTGAAGTCTAGACTGGAAACCACAAAGGGAGTTTCAGTTTTACCAGCTAACAAATGCTTGATGAAAAAAGATGGCTGATGTCACCAAAGAGCCTGTCAAGACTTCAGAGCAAGGAATGGGGCTAGCATAAATTCAGGCTAGAGCTGAGATCATCTCAGTAATATGGTAGGCAATGTGAAGTGGTGGAATTTTCCAGTCTTGAGTCCTAAAATGTTCCCACAAAAATGTACACGAAAAAATGTGTGCAGTTACACACTCTGACCCAAAAATGAGCTTTTTCCATGTGCGCTTCAGTATATGTGCATCTGTGTGCGCTTCTGTGGTCTAGTAAGGTCTGAAATTTTCCTGTTTGTCTCAGCACATCCAACAGACTGGTGAAACTACACTTATTTGTCAGCATCCCTGGGAAATGCTGCATTAAAGATAAAAGGACTAGTAAGAACTTGACATTATAAGAAGATGCTTGTTTAGTGGCTTCATTCGTACAGATGAATGTGTTCTGTGTGCAGAACCTTCAGACTAGGCCACAGAAAACTGCTCTCAAAAGTACACGGATGCCAAAGAAATTAAGTTCTGAAGGAGCTTGTTGTAGAAGACCAGTAGAAGAAAATTGTCATGGTGTCTGGTCCCAAGGCCTTCTCTTTCTCTTAGCATTCCTCCTGCAAAAATGTATTTCTCATTTATCGTGCATGAGAGGTAATCTATCATTTTGGCGCACTGGCCTTGATTTTCATTTTTCCCCAACATTAGGCACCCTTTGTTAACTTCTCTTCATTTTATGGTGTGCAGCCATTGTGCAGCAATCTCTTCAGTTGAGGGTCTGTAATTGAGCAGTGAATCTTCCAGGCATAAGGAGACATTTCTCCATATATCATTTTGACAATGTTCAGTCAGTTCTGAACTTGTTGTAATAAGGGGGATGTTTTGCCCTGAAGAGAGAATAAAATCATGCTTGTGACTGTATCCAGTCATCCAAAGACCCTGCAACACTCCTTGTAGGGCTGTTTATCTGGTTGTCCTACCCAGTTTTGGTCTCTGATTAACTGCATGTTGTCTCTCATAAAAGTCTATGTAAATGTCTTTTTTTTTCACTGCCCTGAGCTTAGTGAGTAAGGCTAAGTAACTTCTGGCTTCCAGTCTTAATGTGGGCCGAGTTTTACTGAAGAGTAAACGACTGACAGTGCTATTCTTTAGCCAGTTTAAATCAGCACAAAATTGAGCTTGTAACTGTAAACATTGTGTGGCTGATTTTACTTTCTATGGGAATTTCCAGCTAGAGATCTCAACACTTCAAACATTGCTTTCTTGGCTTATGTAATGTTCCCCAAAGAGGTTATTATCTCTATTTTGTAGCTGAGTAGAGTCAAATGCTGAATGATCAAGCCTTAAAACTGACTAGAAAATGCGTTTGGGGATGCATACTCCCTACCAGTGAGTTCCATGCAGTAAGTTTATAAGTAACTTAAATAACGTACTGTGTCCCAAGACAGTTGGGCTGGGTTCTTTCTCCACTCCACATCATCACTAGCAGTTAAGGCTGTGCAGTCTAAATTAAACCTCCCAGGACTTACCCCACTGTTGTCTCAAACAGATGGTTTGAAATACTTCAGTTCAAGTCACAGCAAGGTCAGTGAGTTTGCATAAGCGCTATTTAGGACCTCACCTGTAGAGGTGACAGACTGAGCTGTGTGTGGGAGCTTTGACCAGTCTGCAGGACTCAGCCAGTGGAATTTGACAGAGCCAGAGGAGTCCAGCTTGGCTGTGAACCAGTGTCTGCATGTGTGTATGACCAGCACCATCGAAAACAATACATTTCTTAAAAAACATGAAGTATATGTAAACTAAAAAAAAAACCCAACCAAACCACCCATGAATACAGAACCACAAGCATCCTATTTACTTGTTTTCTCAGTGATAAGTTTTCTTTGTTTCCTGGCTAAGATCACAAATACAAGTTGTAGCACATGTCAGAGCAGAACCCAGGAGGGCTGAGATTTGGTCCCTGCTTTCACCACTACTGTTCCTCCTCTCTCCTACTCACAGCTTCAGATGGAAACTTATTTAAATCATACCTGGCTTAGATCTACAGCCTAAAGTGAGATCTGCATCTACACACCACCCAAGCTGGGGATGCAGCTCCCCTTGCCCAGGGTACCTCTGCCCTTGCAGCAGCAGTGTCTACAGCCACCCTCCCCAGCCACCCAGCACCTCCTTCCCTCGGCTCTGACTGATCCAGTGGCCATATATGGCAATAGACTTCATGGTAATAATGCAGGAGAAATGATACAGGGGTTGTCTTGGTTGAGTAAGTCAGAAAAGTATTTTCAAGGGGATATACAGGCACTAAAGATAGGTTTGCTGGCTGCTAGTCTGCCAGAATCTCATCCTCACTTTGCTCAGGCAAATGGCAGTAAGGCAGAAAGATTAATCTTTTCAGACTAATGGATACTTGAGAATAATTTCCAGTTCAGAAGGTAAAGGGGATTTCTTTTTCAGACTTAAAGCACAGCCTGTGATGGGAATACTTTCTGCCTTTCCTGCCTAAATTTTCTTCTAGTTAAACTTCTTGGGGTATTTCTTCTCTGCAAAACACTAAGAGAATTTTGCTGCTCTCTTAAGGAGTAGGAGATTGACACTAACATATATAGTGTGTAAGGGTCCACTAGAGAGAAAAAATGAGAATTTAATCACACCAAAATGACAGAGTCCCAGAAAGTCATTACTCTTCCAGCAGTGAAAAAGGTGCGTTTCAAGAATTTGAATACTAACTTACATCTGGAGCCAAGCCCTTTTCCCTCTATTTTGTTGTGCTTAAGCAAATTTCAGCTTTACCATTCTCCTATTTTCAGAGTTAAATGGCAGAGCCAGGGGATACAGCCTGCCCTTTTTCTAACAATTCCAACATTTGCAAAACACGTGTGTAGTGGGGGACAGGTGGGTGGGTGGGTGGATGCATTTCTGGCCGGTTACAGAGAGTAAAGTAAATGTGCAGTCAGGCTGTCAGCTTTATCCCTTGAACTTGAACGTATTAAAATTGTGAATTCCTCCTATGAGTTGCGTGAAAATACAGATAAAATGAGATGCTGTAATCACATCCCTGTGGTAAGGACAGTCTGTAGCTTGAATTCTTCCAATGGTATCCACCAGGAGAGAGGTCAGCAAGCTTCTAGAGGGCAGGACAACTTTTCCTTATCAGATCCCAAAGAGATCAACCAAAGGAACTATCTACAAATGTACTTTTACTCAGAATTTGTTTGGTTTCTGTGTGTCAGGGGCTGGCTGGGAAGCAGCTGGCCTTCTGGTTTTACTACAGAGCCAGTGCTTCTTGTCTGGAACTCGGATCTTTAAAGTAGCCAGAAGAATCTAATTTGTTTCTTCTGACTTTGCATGTAGAAAGAATAAATGTAGGGAGAGTATTTTGCCTCCAGTCTTGGTGTGTCATTTAAAATGAGATACAAGAATTATAGAAATTTGCAGGTAAATGCAGGTATGAGGGTTTTATGGTAAATGCTAGTGTTGTGTAGTAAGACTGTGTTAAAGAGAGAACTGTTCCAGACACACCATGTGGCAGAAATTCCACTGACTTCACTATTGTCAATGGCTCAGGACAGGGAATCTTTCCAGCTTTCTATATGCAAATATTTTCCCTCTGTGCCTCATGTCACTGCACTCAGTGCCATACTCAGATATATATCCTGATCCAGCTAGGAATTCAAGGTCCAGAGCAGTCTTATGAGGAGCGACTGAGGGAGCTAAGGGGGCTCAGCCTGGAGAAAAGGAGGCTCAGGGGGGACCTTCTTCCAGGTGGCAAGTGACAGGACAAGAACAAACAGCCTCAGGTTTCACCAGGGGAGGTTTAGATTGGACTTTATTAAAAATTTCTTCAATGAGTGTTGTCAAGCACTGGAACAGACTGCCCAGCAAAGTGGTGCAGTCACAATCCCTGGAGATATTTAAAAGACTGATAGATGTGGCATTTTGTGACACGGTTTAGTGGTGGACTTGGCAGTGCTAGGTTAATGGTTGGACTCGATTATCTTAGGGCTCTTTTCCAACCTAAACAATTCTATAATTCTATAAATAAGGGATAATAATACAGTTCAGGCGGCACAAGGTTTTTCCAGGTCTGCATTTGAAAGAGGCAGTTCTGAAGTCTGCCAGTTGTAACATTGTAATGGTAATTGTGGTACTTAAAATTCTTGCAGATTATTTTAAATTTATTTAGTTTTGAGGCTATCCAAAGAAATGAAAGGTCTTCAGTTTTCTGACTATATTTGCTCATAAATTTTAAATATTTGAATAGATAGCCTGTTTGTGATCTCAGTTTGATTTCCTGGCAGATCAGCCTCTGTGTGCATATATATAGTGGACAAAAGCATTTGTGGTGCTAAAAAGATAATTATTTCCCTTTTCTAATGAGTGAGAAAACTTAACTATTAATGGGGTATCTGCGAGGTATTCTCATTACAGTCTTCCAGATGATGCCGTTTTATTAAAAATAACACATTGGGGGATTCCTTGTTTTTTCCTTTCTAGTTTCGGAGCCATTGAGATAGATTTATTCATATTTTCACACATTTCATTGCAATGGTTAAGTTCCTGACCTCCATTTCCCACTCTCACAACTATTTTTTAATGAAAGTGGTGATCTTTTGTTTTCGTATGACTCCAGGAGATGGAACATAGAAAAATCTGATGAGAACTTTTGAGTCTTGTGATTGAAATTATGCAAGTTGGCAATACTGGTGGAATGCTTTATCCTTAAAATTTTTGAGCTAAAGCTATATGCATGTGAAAACCAGATTTATAATGGCAGCTGTCTGCAAACATAATTATAGAAAGTGCATCCAACCAACCATTATATATTAAAGACATTTCATCCTGGTGAGCTGTAGAAGAATGAATTTTATGTTGTGCATTGAACACAATTATATTGAACATAGGAAGGTGATGAGCAAGTCTTTGCCAGTGAACCTCTTGAACCCAAATGAAGTGTTAGACCCTTGAATATGCATTTGCTTCAGATCCTACCACCAGCTCCCTCTTGATAATGTGTCATTTTTTAAAATCAGAATTTAATTACAAACCAATTAAACAGTTCACCTTCTCCTTAAATATGTGGGGTACGATAAGAACCGGATTTACTTGAGTGCATGACTTTGCACATACTATTTAGTTAGTGCTGCCAAATCATTTCGCTCTGCTCTGTCTGTAACTCCCATTACTATCTGCCTTTGCCAGAATTAACTAACTGTGTGGTGTGAGCAGATGCTGAAAACATGAGCCATTGAATCAGGGTCATTCAGGAGACAGAAATGAATGCTCCCAGAAACTGTAAAGACACATTTCTCTAGGAAGAAAACAGCAGTGTATTTACACCACACTGAAGAGCAGCAGTTGAAAATAAAACAACACACATAAAAAAAAATTCTTATGATTTTGGGGAATTCAGGGATATGTTTAACTCTGAAGTGCAAACACTCTGCAACAGATCTATTTAAATTATCTGTTACAAAGGACACCAAGTGCTATGAAATATTGGGCTTGCTTCTGAAACAAAATATAGGGAAGTTCAGATAGTCAAGAAAGGATGCTGAAGTGTTTTAATATACTAGCTCCGATATAAACGTGTAAGTTCATTTCCCGGATTTGCTTAGAATTTTTATGTGTCACTGAATGAATTATTTAATCTTTCTTTTGTTCCTGGTTCTCCCTCTGTAAAATGAGGCTGGTGCTCTTCCTTTTATTATGGCATATATTGCCTATAACTTACAATGCACTCCTGAGTAGCAATAGCGTCTTTGTAAGCCCATAAACATTTGATTTGTTTTAGCTTCACTCTTAAAGGGAACTTAAGTGCTGTGAAAGGACCATTTGGTGCCATCTTCAGCATTTTAATAGTTTCCATATCAAAATTGTTCAGTTTGAAACTAAAAAGGCATTTTTTGTTGATTTGCTTTTTCTCTTCTTGAAGGAAATCTGGATTTTGACAGTTAGCTAATTGCTACTTTTCCAGGAACAAGATATTCTCAGGCCAGATCCTCCTCTCTGCTAGCCAGGCTTGCTGTAAACAGTAAAAGGAGGAGCTGAATATGTAAACATGCTCGAGTACATGTAAAAGGGAAAGTTTGCATCTCTAGTGGTGATGTTTCCAACAGAACAGCATGGCTTTTGTACCTCTCTTGGCTTGGATGTCCTTGAGTGGCTGCATGGCTGTTAGCACTATATAGCTCAGCACCACCTCAGCATGAATCTGGATCGAGAGTCTTTTCCCATCACCACAAGCATTTTCAGGCTGTTAATGGACTGGTGGTAACTTCACAAGAGATAAAAACCTTAGCTATGTCTGTGGAGAATCATCAGGCATCTTTACTCGTGAAGTATTCTTACATTTATATCATTTCAGGTTTTTAGGTCATTCAGATTCTATCAAAATATCAGTAAATTCCAGGTTCTAGATTTTTCTTTGACTTTTAAAAACAGAGAAAGTTCCATTTCCATTTTCTATGAACATCTTTACAATTACTTCAACCTATACCTCTAAGTTAATATGCAAGTATAATACAAAAATGCCACAAAATACCATGCAGTATTAACTCTAAGTTGATCAGCACTTCATTGGTCCTCCGATAGCAAAAAACCAGCATCTGTGTAGTATAATATGCAAAACTCTTGTCCATTGTCTTGAGGGACCTTGGATTTTATCCCACTTTCTCGTCATTGTAATGAAATCAATTTAGTAGTGTCAGCTGACACCACATTGCAAACCTAGCACATGGAAATCAGCAGTGCTATTGGTTTCTTTACTTGGGAGAGCCTTGAAGCTTAGTATGTCTAGAAACTGAAACCTTCCACCTCTAGCCATTATGTCTCCTCCAGGTCATACATGAAATGACATAGGGAGGGATTGTGGAAAAGTGGCAGCCTATCTGACACCTGCCAGCCTAGTAAATGTCTGTGTGATTCTTCTTCCCATCTCCCTTCACAGTCATATATAATTACTCTGATTTGTATTTTATTAATAATTAATAAGTTTTTCTTTGTCTCCTAAGGTTATAAAAGATGTGTGCAGCAACTGTATGGGAGCTGTAGACTCTGATGGGCCATTGTCTAGTTCTCCA
The DNA here is from genome assembly GCA_035041135.1 of Platyrinchus mystaceus. Taxonomy (NCBI): domain Eukaryota; kingdom Metazoa; phylum Chordata; class Aves; order Passeriformes; family Tyrannidae; genus Platyrinchus; species Platyrinchus mystaceus. The sequence goes on along the minus strand of JAWWLV010000144.1, from coordinate 62,938,655 downwards.
GTACACAAGACGGAGCTAGAAAAGGTAAAGTTATCAAAATGGAATAAAAAAAATCCCTTATGATTACTTAAAGAGACAGTGGTAGGCACTGGTCATAAATACTTGCTGACTTGTGTTGCTGTTACAGGCACTGGTCCCTGTGTTGCTTTTGTTTGTTTGTATGTGTGCACATATCCTACAGAGTTGAGGTTTCTGCCATGTCAGTTCATTTGGCCACAAACAACCAGCAGACTGGCTCGTATCCAGCTCCTTTTCAGCCACAGAGGGGTGCAGACTAAGCGGGTCTGTTACGTATGCTGGGATGCAGAGATGCTCTCCATCCAGTGCAAAGAGCAAGCAGGGGTGTTACTCTTAGGGAAGAATAGCTGAAGATTATACAAATGTTTTAAGGGAAAGTCTCATTTTGGGGAATTTAGTTGTTGAAGAGCTCCCTGGGCATGCTGAGGTCACTCTTTTGGCAGACCCTTTCAAGCATTTGTGTCTCAATACAGAAACTTGGCTATTCATATGTGGTTGTCTCTGCTGCCTTGACTCAGCAGGATGTGAGAGCAAGAATTAGGAAAGTGGGCAGCTTTGCAGTGAATGATCAGTACACTACCAGCACCAGTTTAAGTCCCTGCTCCATTAAGGCATCCATGTCAGCAAAACCCTCTGCGGACCCTGCTTAAAAATCCCTCTGGCAAAGGTTTCATCACCGAACTCCTAATGGCAAGATTGACCCTTCTGGTGGAAGTGCACCACTGTCAGTGGCATTATGTTGCTTTGCACCTGGGAAACCAAAAGCAAAATGTGTTCCAGGACAGTTCAGACTTCCTGGTTTCACAGGCAAAAGCTATTGTGTTTGCATACTTGAACACACCAGCACAGTATTGCAAAGTAACTGAAAGTGTTGTAAAATAGTGTTTTTCTAAAATGCATGCTATAAGAAGGTGTAACAAAACTTCTCATTTGTTCCTTTTTGTGATAATCTATGCATTTTATTCGTGGCTTCCCCGCTCATGAATAATTTGGTCACCAAAACTGTACTGGCATAAGCTCTATCTGCTTCATCCCATATCTCATGCACAACCATTACAGAATAATAAATGCTAAAAATTTATTTCAAAAGCCTCTTTTTCGGACATATTGAAAGTACTGAAGCACCTTGTAGGAATGCACTGTTTTCTGATAAGTTGTAATTGCAAATGCATATATGAAGCATTATTTACAGATACAGTTCTTACCTTATTCTTTTCTGATCCATGTAATTCTATATTGCAAAATTTAGAGTCTAGAAATAATTTAAAATATATTGTGAAATATGAATATTTTACTGTTCTGAATACACTTTCAAATATAGACTATTTTGTTATTTCTGTAATTTTCTAAAGCCTCTAAAAACAAAGTTTTTTTAATCTTCTGTTTCTCTTCCAAATGGATGAGAGCTTGAAACATGTTTTATTTCATAGTAAGCATACTTTTAAATTGACTCATGACACTTGATTTGATGAACGTGCAGACATTGTATGTCAACTAATCTACTTGCCCCTGCAGAAGTTGTCATTTGAGAGACCGAGCTCAGATGGGGAGGGTGCTGTGGAAAATGGCATCACTACTGTGTGCAATGGGAAAGAACAAGGTATGTCTCAGATCCAGAGATGTTTGGTGTAAGTAATGTGTGCATATAGGGAGTGTCAAGTGGTGAAATACCTGGCTTTTGTCTTTTCAAATTAGGCAGTAAAGCTTTTTAGGATTCAATTTAACTTGAGATCTGAATTATGTCAAGAATGAATCCTTAAATTTTTTGGAGTAATAGAAGGCATTTGATGTTATTGTGCAGGTAAAATCAATAAAACTAGTATAAGGAAACAGAATATAGAAACTTTGACTTTGCTTTTTCTGTGTTCAAAGGACATTTTTTCAGAACTTGGGCAACAACTATAGACAACTAACAGGCTTTTTTACTAACCATGTAGTGGCAACATAAATTGTGGATGTACAGTTTCTAAGCAAAAAAACCCTATCATTGAATACTAGAGAAAAGAGTCATGCATATTATATAAATATGACCAGTGACAGGACACAAGGGAATGGCCTGAAGTTGTGGAGATTTAGGTTGGATATTAGAAAAAGGTTCTTCCCCCAGAGGGTGGTTGGGCACTGAACAGGCTCCCCAGGGAAGTGGTCACAGCACCAAGCCTGACAGAGTTCAAGGAGCATTTGGATGATACTCTCAGGCACATGGTGTGACTCAATGATCCTTGTGGGTCCCATCCAACTGGGCATATTCTACGATTCTGTGATCTATTTATATGTATATATATGCATATGTGTGTATACACATATATACTCTGTTTATATGTGTGTGTGTGTGTACAGATACCTTTATAGATAAATATTATGTATGATTATTTTTATTAACATAATAAAAGGTATATGCTCATGCAATATCAATGGGTTTGTGAGCACCTATGTATATAATTTTGAATATGCTCTTTTGGAGCCATTCATGTTCTGTAGTCCTTATAATCTAAAAAAGGCAAATCCCAAACCCAGAGGGAGTTCTGTCTGAGTTACATCTAATACACTCAACCTCTATGCTCTCTTACCCATCCCCTTCCCTCCTCCCCAAAGCAGAAGAAATTCCCTGACTTCATTAACTTGCCACATAGCAATGGTATGGTTTAGATAAGACATTTTTCTGCAGCTGTTAAATGAAGGGTAACATGAGCTGCAGTGAGCACAATGTCGATACTGGCCTTGGTGCCAGCGCTGTCTCGCCTTTTGACTCATTTCCTTTATCTTTTACCTGGGTCATTTTACAGCATTTCCTGGCTATACAGATCGCTGACATACCCATCAGTTTGAAACAACATCAGGTTTTGTGGTTTTTGAAAGTTGTGGTACATTTTTAGATTTCACCCTATAAAATCTTCTACTAAGCTTTCATAAAACTCAGTAACTTAAGAGTTAATTAAACTAAGAATTTAATTAAGAGTTTAAACTTAAGAGTTAAGTAAACTTAATCTCTGAAACCTGCTGAGAGGCATCTGTGACCCAAAACCTGTGTTGACCATGATGTCCAGAAGTACCTGGTGTCTCAGGTACCCTGTGGAAGGTGTGATGGAGCATGTGCTGCTGGAAAAGCAACCCAGCTTAGAAGCCTCAAGGAGGATCATTTAAAATACCAGTTGCTTTTGAAAATTGACCTTCAATATGTAGTAGTAAAGATAATGGGCATTAGTGACTACAAGAGGAATGATGCCTGGCATCATTTTCAGGGTCCTGGATGAAGTTGTGCTATTTTTTAAATATTGAATAGGAAACATTTGAGGGAGTTCTGGGGAAGGGAGGCTTCAGAAAATGGTCATCCCCAGCTGGTACCCACTGCCAGCCTCTGTTCTGCCCTTTACCCGCTGTTCACTTTGCTGTGGGGAAGGAAATGGGAAAAAAGGGCTTTTGTGAAAAAAAAAGTCACTGGCAATTGGGCAATCAGTATATACTTTAGACTCAAAGAGATTAGGTCATGAAGGCCTTATTTCTGCTGCCTCTCAGTTCTGCAGGAGAGAAAAACAGCAATGTGGAGGGAAGACAGGACAGAAAAACTAACGCTGAAATGAGCTTATTCCACTGTCTGTTCATGCTCATGGGAATGATTCCTTTAGGCTTCTGTCTCAGAGAAATGAGGTTTTCTCAGTCTCTGGCTTTTTTATGTTTTTCATCTCCTCCCCCTCAACAGCCACAGCCAGCTGTTGGCTGCTGCTGTGTGGGATGGAAACCTGTGTGAGGGCAGGTGCTGTGCTTGGGTCACCTCCCATGCAGGGGTTCATGAGACCATGGGAAGGGTGGCCATCCTCCCTCCAACAGGGGAGATCGTTGCCATGTTTAGAGAGCGCAGTAGAGATTGTGAACACCCTTCCCCTGAAAAGAGAGAATTAGACCTTTGCTTGTGCACACAAGTGTCTGTTGGAGTTGGCTGGGGAGCGGCTATCGGCACCTGCAGAGCTGCCTTTCCCCCTCAGCTTTGCACAGTCTTGGCTACAGATACAATTTCTACATAATGCTCCATGATTGCTAACAGTTAAACTGAATACGATAAATTATCCCATTGTGAATCCCAAACTGCTTCTCTATTTTCTGTGCATTTTTCTTCCCAGTTCATCAATTCATACATTTTGTCCATTTTTCCCTCCGTTTTTCCCCTTAGTTTACACCAGTCCATAACCACTGAATGTTCCCTGTTGCAGAAGGAATTGATATGTCAGGGATAAAGATAGAGCAGCTCAGTCAGTAACTATTTTAAATCATGTCTCAGGGCAAGTTGATGGAAATTTTTGCTGCCTTGTCAGTTATCAGAAATACTTTTGCTTTGTTGATGGAATCTAGTCTAGGCCACTAAATGCAATTTCTGAAGTTTATTTTGTTTGTTCTGTTTTGCAAATAAAAGGTTTGTTTTTTCTGAATCTGTTTAATCTAGAAACTTTTTTTAAGAAAACTTGATAGGATTTTAGTCAGGTAGGCACTTTTAAAAGTTATACCCATAGTCCTTGCCATATTAAAATCAGCAGCTCAAAATGCCTCAGTGCACAGAGTTGTAATATTATTAGTATTGTATGAAAACGTAATGGAAACATTGACTGGATGTTAGCAAAATACTTCTTTTCAGCAGAGCTTTTTCTTTCCAAGCCCTCATGTTCACAGAAAGTGCCAAATTCTAGACATCCAATGCTTATACTGACCCCACTAATTTGTTAGTAGTTCATTTATGAGTCTTGTCTTTCTAAAATGTCCATTGTGATATCTTAACCTAATCATAGCAGGAGTATTTTTGCTAGGCAAGCATACTCTGTCTTATTTTGTATACTTAATTGTTGAGATATTTTGAGGAAAATGTTTAGGAACAATCTGACTGGATTTTTAGTGTTGTGTATATGGGCTAAGTTTATTTACAGGTACCTCAGTCATTCTAATAACTTAGATGATGACTGCTGTGGAAAGAGATTTGCAGCTTGATTAGATTAAATAAAATTAGAAGCTTGATTTTTGTTTTTATTATCCTTTAGAATGCCATGATTTTTACAACACAGAGGTTATTAGGGCATATAAAGTTTGTCTCATTGCAGTCTGCAACCTTTGTACAAATGTTCGTCTTGCACAGGATATTTTTGTCTGAGTTTCTCTTTTTATTCAGGTTCTCTCTATTCATTGCTTAGCGTAAACACACTTTAATACAAACTTTTGCTTTCTTAATAGTGAAGAGGAAAAAAAGTTCAAAACCAGAAGCCAAGGGCACTGTGACTAAAGTAACGGGGAAAAAAATAACGAAGATCATTGGTTTGGGAAAGAAAAAGCCGTCAACAGATGAACAGACCTCATCAGCTGAAGAAGACGTTCCAACATGTGGTAAGTGATTTTTCTCCTTGAGTCTTAAATGCACATTGCCAGTAAAACTTTATGGAATTCTAGCCTAGAAATTTCTCTTTTTGCTGGTACTGCTATAATTCTTCCCCCAGCATGCAGAAGGATGCACCAGAGCTGCAAGAGGAGTAATCAAGAGTTTGTGATTTGAAAAGAGACTAAAATAATTTGACTTCTTAAATAAAATGGTAGCACAGACTCAGAAACAATATTATTGCTCTTTGAAGAAGTGCAGGAGAAGAGAAGTGTGGACAAAAAAACATAAAAAACCAAGAGTTGTTCTCAAGCAAATGGTTATAAAATGAATATAGGCTGAACTATGAAATAAATTTAAGCTAGGAATCAGAAGAGGGTTCTTGGAAAGTGATCATGTCTTTTATAATAGACTGTGGTTAAGGTTTATGGAATAACAGGCAGCAGTCAACTACCCTCAACCAAAGTGATTTGAGTGTAATTATAGGTTCCTAAAGTGGTACATATTGGGCAAAATGAAGTAACAAATTTCTAGTAAGCTATTTTAATTTTGATCACTCCATATGACAGCTGTAGTGCTTGGCAGCACCAAGGAAGTGTATAAAAAGGAATACAGAAATACTTGCATTTTGTATCTTAGCTGTTAAGGTTTGCTCACAATTTAAGACTGTGCAATGCACTTAGCTGATGTCCTCACATCTCTGCTATTTTAAAACAATGCAATGTATTTACATTCTCCTGTTTGCCTTTTGGTACTCCAGAATTAAGTAACACTTTTATACATAAATAAGATTGAAGACACCCTTCACTCAATCCCTTCCAAAAATAATTTTCCATAGAAAGCTTTGAAGCAGTCGCACCAGATTCTGAATTTGAATTTGCCTTTTACCCTTTAACTGACCCAGAAAAACTTTGAGAAAACCAGTGATTAGGCAGCAGTTGGCAGAACTCGTTGGAGCATGAAGTGTGATAGATGCTTGTCCAAGGTGGTAGAAGCAGATCCATGGACCACCAGAGAGAACGTCATAGATCACAGGTGGCTTTCAAGCCACACTTAGGGAATCATTTACATAAGCAAACTTTGATTAAATAAGTGTGTGTATGTGTGTCTATACATCAGCTAAGTACAGATGTGATTTATCAACCAAAAGAACAGCTGGGAAAAGCTGTGTCCAGCCAGATGCATTGTCCGAAGCATCTGGCTTCCATAAAAGCTCAAACTTCCGGGCTCTCATACTCGGTTGATTATTCTGTATTATGTGAGATGTTAACCACAGCTGTACAGTCTAATTCCTTGTATTTCTGTCATTATTTCAGATATGGGCATAAATACAGCCATTACTATTTGCCTGCATTTGGCTCTACTCAGCACCACTTGCAGATTTTATAGGAAAATATATAAGTGTCTAGGCTTTGGTCATTGCAGGAAGCCTTTGCAGAAGGAGTTTCTCACCACCAGAAATTTGGCTCAGTTCAGTGCCCTCTGGGAGACTGCTCCACAGTTGGAGGTTTTTACACTTTCAAAGGCTCTACCTCCCATGAACAAAGGGAAAATCCCAGCAGGGCTGCAGAGGACACCCAGCTAGAGTGGAAACTAAAACCAACTGCACTTGGAGTCATGGCAAAGCTCTTCCCTACGACACCACTGGTCCTAGATTGTCTGGGCTAAACAGAAGTACTAATGTCCCAACTGGGAATACGCTCAAGGCATTTTGGTCATGTCAGCTGTTGAAGGTTTAAGTAGAGATATGTTGGGGGAAAAGTGTAGGATCCTGCATCATTCAGCTGAAGTAATAAGTTTTGGAAGAGCTTTTCTGAGAGGTGCATTGGAAGCAGAGGGGAAAAACTGTCTGAAAAAAAGGACTCTCACTCCAGAACAAGCCATCTGGCTTGCACTTGAAGGGCTTTTCATTTCTAGGGATTGTAATGTAATGCACAGTGATACAAGGTTTTGTTACAGGAGGAGGGAGAAGAGCTGAAGAGTGTGATCATCACAAGGAGCCAAAACCAGAGGATTGTGCACATCCTCATTTTTTTATAGCGCCTTCCAAGATGTGCACAATTCTGATCTGCTGTATCCTGTTGGATTGCATTTGGATGCTGGAACCATAATGTTGGAAGGAAAACCCAGAAAAAATTAATAATAAGTCATAGTTTTAATGAAAACCAAAGAGAGAGCTCGCCAACAGGATTAAATGAAAATCAGATCTGAAGTAGAAGACAATTTTTTAACCTCACTTCTGGCCTTTGCAAGATATCATTTATTCTCCTCCTCATAGCCGGTTTGGAAGCAGCAACATGCTGAATTCATGTAGTGTTTGTAATGTGGAAGCAAAAGTAAAAGGTTTTTTTTTTTTCATTCGCAAACTATAATAAGGCAGGAAAAATGGGCATTGCTTTGATTGTAAGGTTTGAGTCTGGAATGATTGTTGTTATTAGACAGAGAAGGAAAACCACAAAACACTGCCCGTTTAATGATGTTATATGCCTAGACATTGTATCAAGGTAAAACACGATAAGAAGAGTTGTAAGGGCACTCAATCATCCCTGGGGGAAAAAAGATCTTCTTTTAAACTTTCATTTTTAAGATAAGCTAAATTTCATACATATTTACTTTTTGAATTTTAAACCATTATGAATATTATTTTTATTCACATAGATAACGATCTTTTAAATGTTGGCTATAAGTGTTGCAAACCAGATGTGCATTCTTCTTTCTAAATGGAATTGGAACATACAGCATCAACACTAGCAAGTCTTTAAAAAAACTGCTTTTGGATGTTACAGAAGGTAGCTCATTACCTAATTATATAACAGGAGCCATAATTTTCCCAGAAAATTTTGATCAGCCACAGCTGTCAAAGCCATTACCCACAGAGAGGGTGTGTGAGCACATCGGCTATGTATGTAACTTTTTATCACTGTTCCTTTCCCATTCTTACCAAAGTCTTGGGGAGTGGTGTGCTCCTGCTCATCCAGCTGCTGCAGTGACTGACACAGAGCAGCCGTTTACACATGAGCAGGATCACATATTTATATGCTCTTTTCTAGGTTATTGGCACAGTGATAGTTTTCATTAAAAGAAGTGGGGAATGGTCATTTACTTGTCTTCCTTAAACCCATCTGGACTTTCTATTAGAAGAGGATCAAGTTATTTAAGTGCTGGCATTACCCTGAAAATAAGTTTCTTTTTTTTTTTTTCTTTTCAAAGAAAGAAGTAAAATATCTCACATTTCGTTTTATTGCAGGATATCTCAATGTGCTCTCTAACAACCGTTGGCGTGAGCGCTGGTGCAGAGTGAAAGAGAATAAACTGATTTTCCACAAGGACAGGACAGATTTGAAGACACACATTGTTTCCATCCCTCTCCGTGGCTGCGAAGTCATCCTGGGACTGGATTCGAAGCATCCCCTGACCTTCCGCCTGCTCCGAAATGGGCAGGAGGTCGCTGTGCTTGAGGTGCGGTGTTTGCTAATGGCTCTGACTTCTAGGAACACCCACAAGCTAAATTAGAGAAGCGCTTTCATACAACCTGTCCATTCAAAAAAAAAAAAATCTTAGAAATAATATTATTGCAGAGCTGAATAAGAAATACTGGAAGGAGAAAAGAAATATTAAGTGTTGTAGACAAAAAAATAACTGAGACTTAATGTAGTTCAGACATCTTCTCAGTAAGATGCTTTTCTCTACACTGACCTTCCCTTGACCTGGTACTAAAATATCCCTGCTCCTTCTCTAGGCACACTTCTACATCAGGGGTATAATTACTTTGAGTAAATAACAGCAATAATTAAATAATGGATCACTGTTGATGGGAGCTCTAGAGCTCTTAACCCTCATTTTTCTGCTATTTATGTGAACTCCTTTTGCTCTGTCTGTGTCTGTGTTAAGATAATTTTGCAGTAAGAAATACAGTGTGCCAGCAGCCTGGTGTGTCTTTTGACACACCACATATGTACACACTGGCAAGCTCCTTGCACTACGAAGGTCACACTTGTGTCTGTTTTTGGTGGGTCAGGATTTCTCTAAGGGCTTTATTCATCATATTTTAAAACCTGAAATGAGAAGACATTTAAAGCTAAGTATAATGAAGATACCGGAGGGGGAAACCTTTCAGTGGCAGGACAGGCACTTTGACCACTTTATGTTTCCAACAAAGGTCATATTAGTCTCCTATCCTTGGAACCAGGCCTGTTATCTGAGAGGAATTCAGGGAAGTTGAAAAACTAGAAAACAGCTCAAGGAACTGTAAAAGGCAATGAAATATTTAAAAATAAGAAAAAATTTTAAAAACACACAGTTTCCTCCCTACTTCTATCCATTATTTACTTTGCTACTGTTTAACTTTTGAAATGGTGATATGAAGCAAAACATGAAAAAATTAAAAATATTTTAGTAGTATTCATGTTTTTACTTGCACCATCAGGAAAATGAATGCCATCATCTAGACAAATTTAGTGAAATTTTCCAAAAAGTAACATAAAAATTTCACTACTTCATTCCATACTTCCTCTTGTTTCTACTTAGAAGTAACACTTTCTTCTCAGGAGTCATGCTACCCAAAATCCCCCAGTCTAACATAGGAAAATAATTCTGTTAAAGCTTTCAATATTCTGAAGTCTAAAGTAAGCATTACTTGAATCTAAATCCACTAACCTTAAATGATTATTTTTTCTTCTTTTTTGTGGATTGCCCACTTTGTATTACATCATAACTGATGAGCACACAGCTTACTCAAAGTGCACTCCTTCTAGCAAAGCAGATTTAATAAGAAATCCTGGGGTTTTTAGGAGTTCAGCAGAGTGAAACCAGAGCCTCTCATACAATGTGGTAGCAATTTGTCAACCAAGAAGAATGCGCCGTTTTGCAGTAATCCTTAGCTCAGTGGCAGAGCAAAAACCTGACCTATGTTCTTGCCCTCTCCTCACAGGCCTCCTCTTCCGAAGATATGGGCAGATGGATAGGAATTTTGCTGGCCGAAACAGGGTCCTCAACAGACCCTGGAGCTCTGCACTATGACTACATTGACGTGGAAATGACGGCAAGCGTCATCCAGGCTGCAAAACAGACCTTCTGGTGAGAGGCGTTCAGCTTCCCGGGTGTTTCCAGTACTCTGAGAATTTGTATCCATTATCTTAACTTCACTGCCAACACAGCCTATCAAAATCCATCTCCCCCTTTGCCAGATACTGAATTCCTGAAGTGTTTCAGCATCGCAGCATGTTTGATGAGTTTATGATTATTGTGTTGGCATCCTGCTAAGTTCTGTAAAAGATGCAAGGCACTACGCAACTTTACTCAAATCTTTACTAATTTTTTCAGTAAGTCCCCTTAAAAAAGGCTGTATTTTAATCTTTTATTTTGCCTAAAAACTTAAAACGATCACTGGAAGAGAACAAATATTCTGAAATATGCAGCTACATAATTCACATTTACTGGCTGTATCTGCTCTACATATAGCGAAATATACAGCATACTATTGGCCAATATATGCAACACACTAAGACTGTATGGCAAATTTAAGTCTTGGATAGTCACATTCTCAGTGTTTCCTTCTCAGGTTCTTTCTGAATAATTAAAAACTTCATCAAGCACACCCCAGTCCAATTAATTTCTGGGGTTTAATTTAGGAGGTGGAAATTGGGATAGCGTCTAGGGCGCAACATGGAAACTGTTTAAATTGCAAATCAGTCTGGTGAATTCTCCATTACTGATCTTGTGCTAAGAAGGGTAATGCATACTTAGCATATATAGTGATTTACGCCTTTGAATCATTTTAGGCATTACAACAGTCTTTGTTGGGAAAAGACTTCTATTTTTCCTTGGCTAGAAGAGGTAATTTAAAATGTGGAGTGAAGAAACAGTTGGGACAGGCGGGATGCCCTGCTGCAGATGTTCCCTGTAGTTTCCCGTGGTCAGAAAGAGGGTGGCTTGAGAAGACAGCTGGCAAAGGCATCATCCCTCATCCCACTGCAAAATGAGACTCCCCACACACATTTGGAATTCGTGTGATGTAATACATTAGAGAATCACACCCTAACTGCTCATCATGACTTTAAACAGACAGAAAATGAAAAAGGAAAAAAAAAAAGACAAAAGTTTTGAAGGTGTCCAAAAGAAGATCCTCCTGCCATTAGCAAGGTACCAAGGGAAGTTTAACAGGAGAAAATGCACAACTTCAGTCAGAATGTCTTCTGGTAGAAATTAAAGTGACTCGGTGTTACCACAAGCCCAGTTTTGTGAAAACAAGATAATTTTGATAGAATTAAAATGCACCTAGCATACAGATTTATGTTAATATTTTTTTAGAATAGGGCTCAAAACATTTATCCTGTGTTGACATGTGTTTTTGCTTCAGTCAGCATCCAGCAATAACCACATTTAAGAGAAATAGAATGGTAACCTCTTCCCCTGAATACCGCGTGGCTTTCCTTTTCTGCACAAATGTGATACTAATTGGAGCCAAGTGAAAAAACATATGCAACCAGACCACATGTTAGAAAGGAATATCAAACAACTTGCAAAATAGCAGAATTCCCCTATTAAGAATTAGTTAAAATTCATTGTGTGTCTTTAGGAGCCTGCAAGGGTTTTCTGATAAGCAACTAGAGTAGCTGTCTGCTGATTTTGAGCTACTCTTAGAAAATGAGGACAAATTACAATGATACTTAAATGTTAATAAAATACTTACTTGCCCTTTAAAGAATGAATATCAGTATTCCAAATTAAATGCAGTTATCACTAAAGCTTTGATTATCGCTCAGTCACTTTGGATTATTGGTTATCCATTTCCTGAGACTGATGCTTTGCAAAACTATCGGCTCTTCTTTAATTGCTCCATCAATTTCCTTCATCTAAATCATTAGGTATTCAGGAAAAGCTGGAGAAACAGTGCTTCCAAGCAAGTTTTCTCCATTTTCCATCTAGCAGTTTCAGAATACAATTAAGTTAACATGGATGCATCTGAAAACAGGATTAATGAGGCTTAGTGAAATAATGCTTATGAAGTTTTTGCAGATCCTTAGATAAATCTTAGCTTCCTTTGGTAGTGGAAATAGTTACTACAGGTGCATCATATGTCATTTATGAATATCCCAGTTTTCAGACATGGTTATTATGTATCACTCATTGAAGCCACTTAACTAGAAGGAAATACAATAACAACTCCAAATGCAGTTCTTCAGACTAACCAGAAACACTTGAGTAATGTTCTTCATTAAGAACAGTAAACAAATGCAGCCCTTTAATAATGTGTAATAAAGTTCGAGATATGATAAAGTTAAAAACATTTTTATCATGGAATTTTCCTTGGGCATTTTGTTGTTAGTTTATTTGATGTAAGGAAAGCTTCTGTCTAATGGTTATTCCACCCCCGCACTGCCCTGGAAGGTTCACACCGAGCTGGGCATGTTTGTCCCTGCTGTGAGCCCAGGTCTCCTGCAGCTCAGGTGAGCCCCAGTTCTACTTCTGAATGAGAAATTCAGTGGACTCCATGTTATTCCAAACCCAAAAGAAAGCAACTGTTGAAACCACAGCATTCCTGAGCTCCTGCCAGTGCTACAGAAGACCCTCTCTGCATTAGTGGTGCTTTATCATATTTTATGAATGTCAGCAAAGAATCTGAATAGTTCCATTGTTTGGGATGGAAAACTTTGTTTTCGCATTCACATACACCTGAAGCTCTAAGAATTATATGGGATCTCACTCTATACCTCATTCATTTCTAGAAGTTGCTACAAAGGAAAACTCACCCTTGGAGTCATTATTCCTTTTGGGCATGATTCTGCCATTTTATGCATTGTTAGATCTTTGCAAATCCAATGTAGTTCTTGATATCTTGCATGTGTTCTGCAGAATTCCAGTAAAACAAGCAACAATGTTGTTTGGGATGGGATAAGGGAATAAATTAAAATATATAAAAATATATGGGTAGATAGATAGATAGATAGATAGATAGATAGATAGATAGATAGATAGATAGATAGATAGATACCCCTTTTGAAGTCTCCAGAGGACTCAGATCCACAGAGCAAGAATAAGCATACAGAGTATTTTCATGCACCATTACCCAGGGAGAGTTGGGAAGCATAGTGGCATACCCAGCCAAAAGTTCTGATATAGAAAAGAAAAATTCTCAGATTTTGAGGAAGTAATGGTTCAGGAGATTTCATTTAAATTCTATGGGGTTTTTTTCAATTTTTGTTGGATTTGATTCTCGGTTCTCTAAGTTCCTAAGTTTGCATCTCCCTGAGCATGCATGCACCCAGAAACACCTGCTTCTCCCCAGTGCAGACAGCAAGGGAACATTTCTGGGACACTGGCAAGCTGGTGTGTAATATAGATCAGCAGGTTCTCATGTAAATATGCCACTGAGCAGTTACAGCTGTTGCCCTACTGGCCTTCACACAGTCGTATTCCCACTGTAAGAATGGAGTACAGGAACATATGTTGTAATATTGGCTGCAAGCAGCAACGTGTGAGTAGCAAAGGAATTAAAGCTGTCCCGCAGAAAGTGAGAAGCTATGTCCTTCCAGGCTGCAGAATCAGACATGGGGAACATACCACTGAATCATAATTTAGACTTAGGTTTAAGTGCTGGTTTTTATTACTTTTATTTTGCTTTATTCAGTTTCATGAACAGGCGAGTTATATCTACAAATCCGTACCGGGGAAGCACTGCCAACGGCTATGCCTGTCCAAGTGGAATGGCACTTCATTACGATGATGTTCCCTGCATAAATGGATCGGTAAGAATTGAATTTGCACAGAACAAATGGTTTGCATGTGTTGAATGCATGGACATCTGAAAATTATATTATCTAGAAATGCTCACTGGGCAGTTTCCAAATGAACTCATGTTTTTTTGATTGGGGGTTGCAGACTCCCCTCACACCTACAGAATGAAAGGGGCATGGGACATATTGTTTACATTAACCTGCACGTGAGCCAGCGTGCATTTAGAAAGCAGTTGCCTGTTGATGATTCGTTTTCAAGTCCTTGAATACAATACTCACTCGAGGGGGTACCTTTTAGATCACACTGGACCTGGCAAAATTTAGGAGTCAGTTAAACCAGGCACTTTTTAATGTCTGTTGAAAAAACACCCAAACCCAAACACTTAGTCCCTGGGGCTGCATTCCAGATGACAGCAGGTACTGCTTCATCTCAAAGGAGAGCCACAGTGGTCACTTCCATCTTCATAAATTGCAGAGCTGATCTTAGGCAGATGTGTAATAGGGTTTAACATATGCTGGATGCTAACCCATAGCAATATGTGGTCCTCAGGAAGATTTACGGGGGAGCTACAGCCCATGTCAGCTTTTAATGTGGGCTGCTGCATAAAGCTCCCACTAAGGGCAAACTCAAGAGAAGTTAAGAGTTTCAAAGTGTGAAATGGACTGGACATTCAGTCCTCCAACATTTCGTAGTAATGTCAGAAAGAAAGGTAGAGAGCCCCTCTTGAGAACAATGCACGACCATGTAGGGTGAGCAGTCTCTCTGTAGTTCTTGGATTTGCTCATGCCATCATATGAGTAGTGTATTGCCACAGCCAGGATGGGCTAAGAAAGGATATTTGACAACCAGATTGGTTTCTTTTAAGGTTAATTGAATGAATCACTGGAGTACTGTTGTTGAGCTTTCCATTCTTCTGAAAATTAATGAAAAAAAAAAGAGCTATTGTAGTTCTTTTAGCTCAGAATAATAATTCTTCATCAAATAAAATGTGGTGCTAGTATACCAGCAGCTGTTATTCATGGGAAAGGTATAGGGCCTGAAGAAGGAAAAAAAAGAAAAAAAAACACCACAGAAAAATATCCCTTAGGCCATATTACTTTTAACAACTCATATACCATATGTAATCCACAGATTCATCTATGTAGGCCGTGAGTATCCCCCTGTTAACACAGTCTGCTTGTGCCTCCTTGGTACTAGAGCTACCAGCTTAAGATGCAGTCCATGAAACAGCAAGGGTGATAGGTTTGCTCATACTGTGGAACATGCTTAGGGCTGTGAGCCATGGAATGCAATGCTTACTTTCCACACTGTGTCTTTCCCCCCCCCCCCTTCTAAATAGTTTGACTTAAATGTGAAAAATAAGTGTATGTTTGCTAAGCACCGAGGGCTTGCTGCGCTCAAAAGCATTACTAATGTTTTAATTTCACCTAGGGGGTTCTGCATGGTGTATTGTTCACTAACTGCCGAGGTGTATGTGTTGCAGTGGGAACCAGAAGATGGCTTTCCTTCTTCTCGTAGCAGGAACATTGGAGAAGAAATGCTTTATGATAACGCAGGCCTGTACGATAACTTGCCGTCTCCAAAAATCTTTGCGCGCTATCCGCCAGCTGACAGGAAACCCAATAGGTTATCTACTGACAAACTCTCCTCTAACCATTACAAATACCCTGTCTCATCCAATCTGTCTTCTGCTCAGTCTGTCACTAATACCTCTGCTGTGGGGAGGGGATCTGGCTCGCAGGTACTGTACTATTTAATACTTAACAAAGCTTTTCATTTGTTGGCTGTTCTGTTTATCTGGTTGTTATCTGAAGGGGCTGTTTACATCCCTTAGTGTTAGCACTGAAGTGCTTGGAGTTTAGTTAAGAGCCCACTGATAATGAAACAGGTTTGCCAAGTTATAAATTATGATGTGGAAGTATTGGGACCTGGGAAAGGCTTTCCCCACATGTTCTTGATGATTTACAGATTGTGAATAATAATTAAAAATAACACTTAACTTGAATGCATGTCTAGCCACCTTCTGGCTCCTTAGGCAGTGATGACTTCACAGAAAAAACCAAAAAAACAATAAAAAAGACAAATGAAACATGACCTGAATGTGACAGCAAATTTGGCTCTTTAGAATTGTCCTAATCTATATATTGTATATACTGTGGTTATGTATTTTGTGAATATATTTTGTGAATATACATATATATATCATAACTCAACACTATATATTTATTAAGGTATGTTGAATATAGTCATATATACAGTATTTAATTTATTGGCTGCTATTTTCTTCCCCTGGAAAAAAAAAAGTCTATTTCTCTGCTGCCTTCTGAGGATGGCTTCAGACTTCTGTATCTCAGCTGGAACGTGAAGCTACAGAGCAGATGAAGTCCTTTGTGCTCAGCCTTGTAGCAGATGGGCAGATCCCAGCAGGGGGGCAGAGCAAGACTTGCTCACAGCCAGACCAGGGACATTCTCAGAGCCCATAGCCTGTCTCCAAAAGCTGGTCATGAGCATAAACCTGTGAATGTATCACAGTGATGGGTGATTTTCCATCTAATCTGACACGGAACAGTTAGATAAATGTTTCCCTTGTATAAGGTAGTGGTCATACTGAGTGTTAACTCATTTAACCCTTACAGAAACTTCATATTGGAATATTAGAATTCAGTGAAGTTGCAGAATTGGAGGTGGACTTGAGCAATAAATTACTGCAACAGCTTCTCAGCGCATATGCCTTGTGGTTGGCTGAGGCATCCTCCATGGGAACACTATGATTAGTCAGGACAGTGTTGATCTTCCCAGGGTTCAGTTCATTGCAGTGAGCCCTCTAAATGGAAATCCCTTGAACACGAAATGTTCTGTTCCTGGTAATCTTGTGAGCCTGTCTAGCCATTATGAGAAGGTTTTTTAAGTAAGAAAAGCTTTTAATTAGTAGCCGGAGGTTGTTCAAGAGGAAATTGGTATGTTAACTCCTAACACTTAAAAATAGGTAATAATTATATTTTTTAAAGAAAAATAAATCCATGCACCACAAGGATGGCAAGATCATATAGTAAATAAAAAACAGTGTTGCGTTTTTGCGTGGCAAACCGTGGTGAGTTTTTCTGTATGAAATTAACTCTGACAAACTTGCGTTTCAAGAATCTTTACTGTAAAAAAATTTTCAAAGGTACATTTTTCTCTGCTTTGCAATGGCTTTCTTAATACCGTAAATGCCAGAGTTTTGGAGACCTTGATGCTACCAGAGATGGGGAGTTCATCCCTTGTTGTATCCTGTGATGGCTGGCATGGCTCCTGCTGAGCAGGCGGCTCTCAGAGATGACATCTCTGGAGGAAGCGCCGTCTCCAGCTCAATCAATGCACTGCATTAAGGCTCTCCAAGCATGCAGCTTTCTGTCAAGCTCTGCCCTTGATGAAAGGGTGACTGTAATTCCAGTGGCACAGGAATAGCTGGATCCCTTTTGTACTTTTGTTTTCAAACAGTTTAAAGGCAAGAAGCCTCCTGTGACTACTAATGGCATCGCCGGAAAAGGGAGAACTTTAAATAGCCAGCCGAAGAAATCCGAAACAGTGTCATGTGTGAAGCGCACTGCATCTAGTAAGTACCTCTCCTCACTGCTGCCTCATTTGTGTCATGAGTCTCACTTGAGTCATGAGGACACCAAAAATAGCTGTTGTCTTAGCAAACAAGATAAAGAATCACTGTCGTTCTTGTGTGTCTGAGAGGGTGAGGAGGAGATGCCCACCAAGACTTTGAATAGGAGGTACTGTGTGCATTGGTGACTCAATACTCCAGACACACCACAAGATAAAAGGGTGTCATGTGGGGAGTGATAAATATGAAACGTGGACCCGTGGCTGCAAAGTCATGAGGACAGCAGGAAAAAAAAAAGGGATAATGATTCTTCATTTAGGGCAGAGAGGAATTCTATATTCCTGTGGGAAAAGGAGGATGAGGAGCTAGGACAGACATCAGAACATTATGTTACTCAAAAGTGGACTTACTCTTATCACTAATGAAAAAAGAAAAGGGTATAACAAAATAAGGAACACAATCACACAGATCAAAAGCTACCTCAGAGAGAGGAAATTTCAAGTGGTGAGTCGCTCATTCAGAAAAAGAGTTTTTCTGGGCAGGTAGATTGTCTAGGAAATCCCTAACAGGGATTGCAGGAGAAAAAGGAGCTATAATAATATTTTTAAAATATGGAGTCCAAAGCATGGCTTTTTCTAGTGAGCAAATAAATGTATTTTTTTAATCTCATGATAAAACTTAAAACATCTTAAAACTTATTAAACTTTAAGAAGTCATGGATTTAGCAGCAACAAGAAATTTTTGTTAGATTTCAAACTTCAGTAAGTAGCTTTCTAACCATGGAGGTCAGTTGGTACTGAAATAAGTAGTTGTAGAAGTAAAAGCATCTCAGTTACTAAAGCCTGACTAAAACTGGTTTAACAACTATTAGTCAGGAATGATTTAATGTTGTAGAGTTTGCCTTCAGATACGCAGACAGACAAAGTGATCTCTTAGCTGACCTATTTTCTTTGAGTCTGCAACTGGAGCAGAGGTATAGAGGGGGATGTGATGTCAATTAGACCACAGATATATGTGAGCCATAAAATGAAAGCATTTGTATGGAAAACTAAAAAAGAAAAAGAAAGCTCTCAAGAATCAAAGAAGTGTGAACATCTTCCTATTCTCCTATGTCTGGTGAGAAAAAATGTGCTTTCAGCACTTGAAGTAGGGATGAAAACCAGGCAAAAGGGCAAACAGGTAGTTTTTCCTCTCACCCCTTCTAACTAAAAA
The DNA here is from genome assembly GCA_035041135.1 of Platyrinchus mystaceus. NCBI lineage: Eukaryota > Metazoa > Chordata > Aves > Passeriformes > Tyrannidae > Platyrinchus > Platyrinchus mystaceus. The sequence goes on along the minus strand of JAWWLV010000144.1, from coordinate 62,919,744 downwards.
TGAAGGGTTCATAGCTAAAGAGGAGCCTCCTTTCCATCCTTTGAACTACACAGAAAGGCAAGGCCATTTTTCAAAACCAGTGCACTGTAAGGTAACTGGTAAATGTCATCTTCCTCAGGTAAATGTAGAGAACAAACTCTCTATCCCATATCATTGCTGTAGCTGTGCTGCAGAACTTGGCAGGAATTGTGGACCTCAAGAAAGACCCAGTTTCTCAAACCAGCACAAGAACATGCTTGTTGTGATGTTCAGTCTCAGGGAATACTTCAGAGATTTACTTGTTAGTTTAAACCCTAATTAACTTCAATCTAATACATGCAGATGCAGAGCAGTACAAATATGGCAAGAATCGTGTGGAGGCAGATGCAAAGAGGTTACAAAGCAAAGAGGAGGAGCTGCTAAAGAGGAAAGAAGCTCTCCGGAATAGGCTGGCCCAGCTCCGAAAAGAGAGAAAAGATCTACGTGCTGCCATTGAAGTCAATGCTGGTATGAGGTGCTTTTCTGTGCTGAATTCTCACCTGAGTAGGCTAAATTATCCAAATAGCTTTGTATTCTGTGCTGTAGACCTGCCACCCTACATGAGGATTAGTTTTGATGTTATGCAATACTCTTTAAAGTTTATATTTGCTTTATATATAGGTAGAAAATGTAAAAAATAAAAATATATGTGTATATTTATTTTGTATTTGTGTGTGTATATATACACCTACCTATGAAATGATACTGATGGGGAGTTCAGAGAAGGAGAACATGGGAATAATTTTATTGTGTCTGGCTAATTATATTTTCATGATATGGAAAAGTAACAAATACTGATTTGAAACTAGACTAGAAATCTAGGAAAGGCACCTGAAAGAAAGCATTCATGTTGCTAAACTTTTTACATGAAAAAAGTGTTGTAGGTAAATACATAGCTTTTTGGTGATGTCATTGATATGTACAGACCTTGTTCCTGACTTTTTAGAAAGAAAATAATTTCTGTAATTTTCAATTTAACCTTCTTATTGAAATAATAAAATTGCTGTGGATGACAGGCAGGAAAACCCAAGTGATTCTTGAAGATAAGTTAAAGAAGTTGGAAGAGGAGTGTAAGCAGAAGGAGGCTGAGCGTGTAAACCTGGAGCTAGAACTGACTGAGGTGAAGGAGAGCCTTAAGAAAGCCTTGGCTGGTGGCATCACACTGGGCTTAGCTATTGAGCCAAAATCAGGAACGTCAAGCCCACAGGTATGCAAACACATTAAATATGCAAATCCCACAATCATGGGCTGGGAGTGCTCTGCTTTCTCAGTTCCAGCAGAAATTAGTGGGAACTCAGAGTTCTTTAGTGTTTAAGCCCAAGATATAAGAGCAGAATTAAATGCCTTTCTGTGTTAGTTTTCTACGGCAACAGGGAGCAGGTAGACTTGGGAATCACAGGCAGTATGTGTTAGGATAATGTGCAAAAGCCCTCAGTGGTTGTAAAAGTAGAGGAACTGAGACGTTGCTCCATCCCAAGGAGATTTAAATGCACCAAGTTATCATACAGTGATGGAGACCTACTTGTGCTGGTCCCCTGTCAATCAGTGTCACTCTTTGCAAGGGCTGCATCTCACATGTTCACAGTGGAGCTTGGCAATCCCAGCTTGTCCTATAGATCTGTGTCCAAAGCAGACATCAGAAGGATCAGAGAGGGATGTGTCAAATCCTCCAGATGACCCACAGTTGCTCAATCACAGAAAAGAAACTTCAGTTTTCATCAGAGAACGCACATACACACACACATTGTTTTGATTCTTGTTTTCTAATACCTTTTTCATTTATCCATCATTATTATGAATAAGTTTTCTTTGAAAAAAAGATCTGCAGTTCTAAATCTAGATAAAAGATATCGCCCATGTGACTATTTGGAGGAAACTCAATATAAGCTTTTCACTCTTCGTTAGTCTCCAATTTTCAAGCACCGAACTTTGGAAAACTCTCCGATCTCCAGCTGTGATACCAGTGATACCGAATGCTCGATACCTGTGAACAGCGCAGCAGCTCTGAAGCGACCTCCCTCATCAAACAATTCTCCGTGCCGAGGCCACGTCCTTCGGAAAGCAAAGGTGAGAAGACTGATGTCTAATTTTCTTTTTCTGTGCTTTTTCATCCTTTCTTTAAAAGTCTTATTTAGCCTTAAGAGAATGTCTGAATTATTTGTATTACTACATAAATATTGCTGATTTTGGGGAATCTTTTGCAGAAGAATTGATAAGTAGTTTGGGAGACAGATTTGACTCTACTCTCATTCCATGTTTTTCTCTGTTGCTTTACAGATTTAACATGCAAGGTAAGTGGTCTGTGGTGTAGACAGTCTATCTGTCCACTAATCTGTGTAGCAGAGAAGTGGTTAAAAGAGCTCTGTTACAGTAAGTGATTGGAAATAGCACAAGATTGGGTCTGATCTTTGCCAGACAGTGCAAGAACAGAATAGGTGTACATTATAATGATCAACAATGTGTTGTGCAAGTATCTACTCTTAATGTACATTTAAAGTAGAAGCTGAATTACTTTAATTTAGCCTCACAACTACCAGGCTGAAATTTGCAGCTCTCTTGTATTCTTAGTTTTCTAATTTTTGTTTTTTACTGAAATGGGATTTGTATGACCATTCTTGTGGGCTAAATTTGCTAGCAACATAAGCATGTGGGCGACACATAACCAAAGGTGACAGTAAGAGCATTGGGCCCAGGCTTTTGCTGATTTGATAGTTCACTGCTAATTGTAATTAGAAAATAATGATAATCATAAACACTTGTCTTTCATGCAGGCTATTTTCTTTTTTCAAAACATTGATGTCTTCTGTATTGGGATTACTTCTACAAGTAACTTTTGTTACATGTATTCATTGATTATATACATCTGCAGTGACTGAGCATGAGCTTGGGCACCTAAATGGACTACATACTGAAAAATCAGCATCTCAACAAAGTAATTATTAAATTATTATAATAGAATTATTTCTCCTGCTACACCTTATAAGAGAACTTTCTCACCCTCCTTCTACCACCTTCCGTGGACATCAACTGCTTTATTCTGCCAGTTAGCCTGATTAATTTAAATTCAACAAAGAATAATTATACTTGCTGCAATAGGTTTCAGTTCAGTTTCTAACTTTGAAGTTTTCTGCTTGTGTTTCAAACCTGAAGAAGGATTTATGCGCTCTAAAGCTTATCAGTGTATTCCAATTATACTCTGTCACGTAAAGATATCATCTCTAACTGTACACTTGGTCTTAGGTGTGGATGTTAGTGCAGCATTACTCAGGGAATGTGGTCTAGCAGAGCACAGTCCTTACAAATGGGAGCGTGGATTTGTGCTGGACCAGGCACATTAAATGCAGCCACCTAATCGTTACAGCTGGAGGAATCAGAGCACTATAAACCTAAATGTTTCTGGTATAAACGATACCTTCCAGCTGTAGCACATTTTTTATGCTCAGCATATACCATACAGGGAAAACACTGCTGCGTTGTTTCGTGTTGCTGTACTTTGGATGGCACAGTAAGCTGGTCAAGCTCTTTGGTAGAGGAATCTTGGATATAGGATTAGGCTAATCAAAAAGGATATGGAGCAACTAAGCATATTTCCATGCTGGGAAAAACAACTCAAAGTATCCAATTCAGCCTTAACAGCTTTTTCGTAAAAACTCATGCACTAAATATTAAAAGTGTGAAATTTTGCTGAATTAGATAGTGCAACCCAAGCTGTACTCAGCCCCGTTGGCAGGAGCTGCAGCCAAAGCCGGCTATCAGGTATGGATCTGCAGCACGCCCCGCTTTCAGGGGTGGCAGCTGTACACGTGCGGGGGTGGAATTTGGCTTTCAATTCTTTTGGCCTTTTGCAGTTACAAGTGAGCCCAGGCCTTATAGATGTGGCTAAGGAAAGGGCATCACACGTGAGTATCCCAGAGCAGAACTTGGCTCTCCTTGCATGGATGTCACTGCAGTATGTGGGAGTGAAATGGATTTCACATCTGTGCTTGCGCTTGCATCTTCAGCCCCGGCACATCTCCTGGTGTTATGAGGGAGCTGTACAAGCATTCAGAATGTCAGATTATGGGACTTTTTTTTCCCTTAGTATGTATTTGAATGCACTGAATGCCTCCCTTCTTGCCCTTTCCTTGCACGGAGGATGCTGAGCCTGTCACCAGCCACCCTTGTGTCACCGCTGTGCTCACGAACCAGCAGCACCCTGTGTCTCCCTGCTGGGGCAGCTGCTGCTTTTGTGCCCTCTGTGCCCACTCTGGTGGATCTGGGGGCACAGGCAGGCCTGGGAGGGGAGGCCAGGCACCTGAGACAACAGGTTTGAAAGCTGTGCCACCAAAAGCTTTCTCCTCTCAGATGCACTGACGAGAGAAGCAGTAAGACAGATCTAGTGTCAAATCTAAGAACTAGCAGTAATTTGGGCATTGACTGTTTAGGACATACAGTATACATATACACATATGTGCATACATATATTTGGATTTCTTAACTTTTCTGTTTTAAGTATCCTTAAATTTTTTTTAGAAAGTAATTACGCATATTTTTAAGAAGCCAGAAGGCATTTTAATTGCGATTTTGTTAATCTGTACTTGGCTGAAAGTGGAGACTGTATTAAAATATGGAAAAAAGTATTCTGCATTAGCATTCCTAGAGAAGTAACATGATCCAAATATCCTTGTTTACAAGAAAAACAGTTATTTAAACATTTCAAATATCAATTTAATTTCTAAAACTAAATTGTTATGTAAAGCAAGGAAAATGAATTTATTATTTCTGATTTGTTTTCAAAACTGTTGGGCTGGTGAATGTCAGCAGCTTACATTTTGTTTGTGTTCAGGGACTGGAGAAGAAAGGGAGCGCTCCCAGTTTCCCAGCTCCCAGTCAGGGTGTCAGTGTTGACCTAAACATTCTTTCATTGGTGTGAATCTGCTGGATCAATGGAAACAAAGAAAAAGTTCCTTTTGCACCTCCAAAAGAAGCTTCTGTTTTCAAGGCTTATTTAACACTTAAAAAAATTCTCCCAGTTGCTTAGCCAAGGACTTCCTTTACACTTTGGGTAGCATATACATAGGAAATATACATTTAATAGACTTTTCAAAGTAATTTTGTTTTTATCAACACTGTGTTTTAAATTTAGATTTACCATAATTTGAAAAGTAAAACTGAATATTTAAAATATATTGTCTTTTAATAAAAGCAGCATTGAACTGAAGTAAAAAAAACCCCCACAAGTTTGGAAACAAAAGAAGTTTTTCTATACCTGCTTTAAACTCATGATTTTTTTTCCCCTTCATATTGCTAAAGCAGCCACCGTGACCTTTCCTGTTGTTTTACAACAGTTGAAGAGGTGTCATGGTCATGCAGCTGTTTAGCCAAACTAATGCTCTTACTGCTTTCAGCAGCAGAAACAGCAATTTACATGCATAAGTAATGGTTTTCAGCCAGAGCTCTTGAATGTTGTGGAATGAGTGTTAAATTCAGGAATTCAGGTTGGGAGCCAAGTCAGCAGGCTGCCTGCAGAGTGTCTCTGCAGAGTAGATGGGTTGGGGAGGAAACTGCAGCCCCCTGTGCCTGGTGAGGAGCAGCTGGGCGGTTGCTCCATGGGGATTGCTTGAGCCTGAGGCCACCTCCTGCAGATCTTCATTAGTTCCTGATGGCTGTAAGGGTGTGATTCAGGGAGTAGGTACAGTGCAGATGTCCTAAGCTGAGCCCATCCCTTTTCAGCTCTTCTGCTCCCAAGTATTGTTAGGAAATACTGAGCTGTCACTGGATAGCCACAAGTTTTATTTAACTGGGTGTTTAGCTGTAGCCACTTATGCCACTTATGTGGCAGAAGAAATGGCAGTACCTTGCTCTGAGACATATAAATGAAAGCATTATAGTTTACGTGTTTTGCTGTGGTTGGCAGGTGTCTTTGTCCCCAGCTAGCAGGTGGGGAAACTGAGGCACGGCTAGGCAAAGTGATTTCTTGAACTTGCCAAGCAATAGCTCAGTTTGGATTATGTATAAACAAGTGCAATGCAGGCTGACTTGTTTTTCTTTACCCTGCCTGTTAGTCTCTGCCTCAGTAAGTTGCTCTTTTTAACCATAGAAATATGTGTCTGCCATGAATTTTGTAATAAAAGAATTGAAGAGCATTAAAGCAGTCACTTGGTGTCAGCTCTGAGAGATATTGAGGGCTTCCTGCTGTCTCATGCGAGTTAGAGAACCCTGTATGCTTAAATCAGCCTCTCCCTTAGCTAAGTGCTTTACACCAACTGTGGGGTGCAAATTGCTCCAGAAATAGCCCTTGCAGAAAACAACCATGGCTTATTTGCACTGCGCTAGAGAAAAAGTTGCTGTATGTAGTTACGGAGGGGTGGAAGCCATGCACAGACACTATCAGGACATGCTTGTTAGCATTCCCTAATTTGTGGGCTGGATCCAGCACAGTTAATGGAAAAACTGTCACTGACCTCAACTGTGGCTCAGCAGATCCAATGACATCAGTGAAACATCCTGATTTCTTTAACATTTTCTGTATCTTTTTTTTTTCCCCCTTTCCAGGAATGGGAGATGAAAAATGGAACATAAACATAGCAAAACCACTCATTTTCCATAAAGGCCTTACCTATTACAGACCAAGACATAGGCTGCAAAGGACTCATCCGAAAGGTCATTTCGAGCGATACAACATAGGAAGTTCTATAATGCTGTTAATGGTAGATTGGCGCTAATTCGCCTGTATTCCCTCTACTGTATTGCTGTGTAACTACGTGTGCCCCTTTTTATTAGCTGTAACTCCTTATTTCCAACCTCACTGGTAAAGAAAATGAAAACCAAAAAAACCCCAAACCAACCATAGTAGTTGTCACAGTTGAAAGTTTACTTTGCTGAAACAGCACAGACCAGCGGTGTTAATTCTGTCACATCAGACCACCTGAGCACTGCTGAAGATGGTACCTAAAGACCGGTGTGAAATCGTAACTCTTACAGGTTAAAACTGACTTTTGAGGTCGGACACAGAGTGAGGTCTTGCTCAGTAGCAGTCACTTTGCTGTTCACGTGGCAAAAGAAACCCGAAGAAGTGTGTTCACAGAAGCAGCAAGGCTCGCTCGGCTGAGAACGCGGGAGCTCTGCAGTGCCACCATCCTCTGCGCCGCTGCAAGACCGTGGGGTGACACGACTCAGCTGTGAGGCATTTTTTGGATACTTTTTAGACAGATGATTTTGTCATTGGGAGATGAAACGCTGCCAAACTTTGAAAAAAAAAAAAAAAGCTGTTCTGTATGTTCTCTTTATTAATGTTCTGAAGCACCAGTTGTTTTCAAAGGTCATGTTCTTGAACTATGACTCGTTCCTGATTTTTTTTAAAAGGCAAACAGGTATTTTTAGACACTGCTTCTTTTCTATGCTTTTTGAAAAATGAAAAAAATAGTTGAAAATAATCCTCAACAGATTATGGCAACTCAGAATAAATTCTGCAGTCTTGTTTTGTTTTTTATAATATAGTATTGTTAAACTTGAGTTATAGAACACTGCTGTACTTAGTTTCCTTCGTCTTTTCAGACCTCAGCTATTATTTTTGAGTAAGATGGACTGAAAAGGTGATAATTTTCAGATTCTTTTATAAACAATTTTACAAAGAATTGGGGATTTTCTCAGACATGAGTCCATTTCTGTTTACTAGGAAACAGCATCTTGCATTTTAGTCTGTAAAATGATAAAAATCTGTTTTTCTTTGTCTCCATCCATGTCACTGAGAAATTATATGCAGTAAATTGCCAGCTGAAGTCCTTCAAAATCTCAAGATTGGTTTAAAAAAATCAGGAGGAGGGGAAACCTATAATAAGATGGCCTCTTTTAAGTTTTTCTCTGTGTTTTTTTTAAGCCTTCAGAGAGCCTTCAATCTTACTCTCAAGATTTTTTTCCTCCTCAATTGAGGACTAGAAAATTAATTAAAAAAATTAAAATACTATTCATATTTTGAGATAATCACAGATGTTAGGGCTGGAGTCTTGATAATTAGTTAAGACTGCAATTAAAACCACAGAAGTTGGCAAGACAGCAGTTATCAAGGATCACCTCCTTTTATGGGCACACCTATAGATTATCTCTTACCTTTAGGAAAGGGTGTGTGCAACTTGGGAAGGGTACACCAGGATTCTCAGCTGAGCTGGATGCCAGAGAACTTCCTGCAGGAGTTGGTGGGATTTGAAGACACAAAGCTTTCAAAAAGACCTGATAGCAGAGCGGAGACAGGGCTGTGTCTTGTTTCCAAAGGCAATTACCACCAGGGATCCCACTGACTTTAGCAGCACAGAAATGGGGCATGAGAAAAGGCTCTTTGCCTCTTGGGACTGTGCTTTGTACAAAGTGCTGCACGAATGCAGATACAGTAGGAAAGCAAGTGACAGTGTGGTTTTCATTGAAAACAAATTTTCTAATATTATTTTAGGTCATCTACTTACTAACTCTATAAGTAAAGTAGAGGGCACATTCTATGCTGTGTGACTATGGACTAAACAGCATCAAATTCCCACAAATAATAGCAGAAACAATTTGAAGCAAAAGTAAGTTCATTTAGGCTTTTTATTTCAAATTAAGTTATTTATTTGTATATTACAATAAATATTTAATTTATATCTGTACATATTTATAATGCAAATTAGGCTTCTAGTCAACGTTTGCAGTGATTTAACAGTTGCCATTAAGAAGTGGTCCCGCATCAAGTAATGCAGAGTAGTCAAGAGCCAAATCACTTTGTCTTGTTTACCTGAAATTGGCATTGTATCTTCCATCCCCTATATCCCATGGAAAAAAAAAATAATTCCTTGGCAAGGACAAGGAATCTATGCCTGAGATAAATGTGTGCACATTTCTGCCCAAGCAAACCGAGCGGTGTGGTGCCGGGGCCATGCACACAACCCCAGCCCTGGTGGTGCAGCCTTCAGCTCTGCCAGAGGTGCAGGTCACCCTCAGCACCCACAGCCCCCTCAGCACCCACAGAGCCTGCTGCAGCTCTCCCTCCAGCAAAGGCTCCATAAAGCCACCACTGCCCCCAGCCTGGCATGTGCTGTAATTGTATGTCTCTGTTGTATAAGTGCATTGGTACCACTGCAATTTGCATTAGTGTATTCTATGTAATAGCCAAGGTTTTGAAAGGAGGAAAGCCAAAAACCTTGGGAAATAACCAAGGTCTATAGACCACATTCGGTGCTGTGAAATGTACTCTGTTGTCTTGAATAGCACTATTGCTGCACAATTTTTTATAAAGAGCAACAGAGCGTGTATTTTCACCATTTTTAGATTTCAGGATCACCAGGCAAACTCAGCCATAGAGCAGCATGACTTTTGTTTTAAAGGAAAACTCTCATATTTTGAACCATTTCTATGTCTTTTAAGAAAATGTTATACTTGTGCTTCCTCACCAAACACCTGTTACTGTACCAGGTGCTTTTTTAATTTTTTTTTTTAATGGGTGATTCTTTTTTTAATAATAAAAAAACAGATCATAAATTTGGGGGATCAAAGGTGGTTTTTTTAATGAGATGATTGTGGCAATTTGGTTTTTCAAATGGAGATTATTAATTTAGTATCAAGTTTTGTTAGACACTTTCAAATTAATTGGCCCAGAGTGTACGTTGTAAGATAATGTTCTCATATTAAGAATGTAATTATTTCCTTCTTGTATTTTTTAAAAAACAAAATCATATTTAAAAAAAACTCTCTGTGAAAAAAGCATGAAAGAAACATGAAAAAAAAAGGTTTTGTTTTATTTTTGTTATTGGATATGTTGGCAGTGCCCATTATAATTGACTGTAAATATAGTCTTTCTACTGTATTTCTCAATGTATTTAAGTTTTTTGACACACATTCATGGAAACCTCTGTTAAAAAAAAAAAAAAAAAGTCCCAAAATAGACCCACCTTCAAATGTGTGTCTTAGTAGCTTCAGTTAACTTTATGCCTTTCTAGTTTATTCTTCAGAAAATTCTTGCAAAGTGTGAAAAAAGACTGGCACCTGGTAGGTGCGACAGATCCAAGACCATTATTAATAAAGTTACCTGTCAAGAAAAGAAGGATTTGCATTGTTGTTTCTTGGTATTTGTCTGTATGAGTAGTTGATGGACCCTTAGCAGGTCTCCCACGAGGGTCAGCCTCAGCTGAGTACCATTCTCCTGTGCCAGTCAGCTGGAAAATGCTTGGACGGGTTATAATGAATATTTTTTGGTATCAGTTGTGTCCCCATTTAACTGAGCAATGACCTTCTGCAACTTGAATGCTGCCTATCTAAGGACTCACTCAGCCATGGAAAGTGGAAGTTCGATAAATTTAGAGCTCATGGCAGCAGTTTCCTCTTGCCTTGTGTGACTGCATCAGTTTGCTTAGATGTCAACTCCATTAATAAATTATGTAAAATGTAAAACATTAAAAATTACCCCTAAGAAATTAAAGTGGATTAAAATCAAGCTAAGCTGATTACCAGGCTACTAAAAGACGAATATCGCAGTTCCTTATAGGCGACTGACAGACAACATTGAAAAGTGTTAAGCCATAATTACTCCTTATTGCTTTTCTTAGATTTTTTTCTCTTGTTCCTATTATACCACCAAATGTAGAAAAATAGAAAATAACATTTCATTTTCCCAAACTGAAGGAAGCAATAATATGAAGTAGTTGATTGGTTTCCTTTCTGTACTTAACAGCCTCCAAGATCAGTATGGAGTTATAATAGTTAGGGCTATGTACAACAATTCGGCACAAAAAATCAAAACAGCAAAACAAGCAAAAAATAAACACAAAACACAACAGGGAAAAAAAAAAAAAAAGCTGGCATACTCCTGTGGTCTAAAATGTAACAGATAGCTCTAGGCCCTGTCTGAGTCGTACAACTTGCACAAGCAAATGCTAAAAACCAAAAATTATCTGCATTGCTGATACCTCAATCATCTGCTTTTGGACCTACAGGACATTATTCAAAGTCTGGGCACTGAGTGCCTTAAATAAATAAACTCTATAGCTGATGGTACAAAGGGCATAGCAACCTCTCCAGACAAGAAAAAATACTATTGATCTCACAGTGAAATTCAAGGGGAAAACAAAGATAAGGTCATTCCTGGGGGTGTGTGGCTGTGGGGAATCTTGAGGAGGGAACGGTCTATATGAAAAGGTTATAAAAACGGGGAATGAAATAATCCCTGTCACTAAGAGTACAAACTGGAAGGGTATCAAAATTATTGGGCAGGTTCAAAATAACTGCAGAGAGGTGCTTGCACTCACTGCCCAATTCAGCTACAGAACTTGTCACTGAATTTTATGGATGCTAAAAGCTTATATGGGTCCATAAACAATAAACCAAATTCTTGGCAGAAATTAATTACCAAAAGCCATCAAACACAAAGCTACCTGCTTTGAAGCACAAAGGTCCAACTCCAGGGTGGATGGAGGCTGGAAGCACATTCTGGTTAAGGGTCCTCTTGTGCTTCCCCCTGTTCCTCTGCCATATTACTGATGATAAACGAGACTTTCCTTTCATAGGAAAATATTTAGTTTTTTCTCATCAGCAGTTACAAAAACATTCCCTTCTATAAAACAATATTTTTTTCAATTTCACTTTTAAAGCAAGCATCTGTCTTTAGATCAAGGCAATGTAATATTATTCCTTCACAATTTTTTAAATAACTGAAAAAAAATCTTACCAAGGATACTCCTCTTCAGTGATGACAAGGAAATAATTTTCCCATTAAATTTTGTAGAATTATATCTCAGTAGGATCACAGCTACATGGTCCCAATTTGAATATGAGTGAAGATCTTTATTCCTGGTTTAATTATTAATTTTTAAATAGACTGATAATTGCTGTCAATTATTCCTTAGGATTTTTAACATGCTTTTTAGCATGTACTGCTGATTTTGAATTTTTTTGAGATCAGCTTTTGGTATAACGCTCTAATTAATCCTTTTATCACTTTCAAAATACGCTGAACAACATCTGTAGCATTTTGCTTCAGCTTTTGAAAGCCATGAGGGTCAGAGTACAGTAACATTCTCACCACAGCAGCAAAGCATCTTTCAAGGCATAAATCACAAAAAAAAAATGGAAGAGTAGTCAGTGTCTTAATGAAAAACAGCAAAAAAATGCTGGCTGGTGTTTGCACCTGAGAGCATTATTATAGAGCATATTATAGAGACATAATTTATGATGATGTTGAAACCAGTTAAACTTCAAAATAGTAGAGCAGTTAATATGACTTTGATGAGGACAGCAAAAAGAAAACAGAAGTGAAGCAATTACCTTATTCTTTTTTTCCACGGAAATCAGTTTCTGAAGTAGCCCTTCAGGTTAAGTATTAACAAGTTTCATTTGGTGTGTCATTTATGGGAACAGCTTGGCTGTGTTTGTTCTCACTTCTGCCCTTCCAAGTCAGGAGCTTCCCTCGGAAAGAACTATTGGAACATCACTAAAAATAAGCAACTGTAGGGTTTCTTTTAGTTTTGCTTTTATTTATATCAAAGCATTTAATTTCGAAAATGAAATGTTGTCACTTGAAATTCAACAGGCTGCTTTTGTAGAGATAAATTGCAGTTTAAAGTCTCAGCTAGCCACAATATAGGATTAGAGAATGTAAAATGACAACTATGGAAATCTTTCCTAGCTGAGCTACACAAGTAGGGAAAGCCTCAATCTTCATTTCTGAACCCAAGCCTCACATTTAGCCTGGTGTGCCACAGAGTTAAGGTCATACAGCCCACACCACAGGGTTCCTCCAGCTGCCAGATCTTTCAGAAGGGACCATGAGAAAGTGCTGAACTAGGGCAGACTGAGAAAATTGTTTAAACTTCTTGTTTGAATTTTTTCCTTTTATTTCCCCATATTTCTATCCTCAAAATATATCCACTCTGTGAATAAATAATACATTTGTTGTCCTATTAAAACTTCATTGTAGTCTATAAAATTTCTATACCCAATTAAAAAAATGGCAGATAATAATTTATGTTGCTGCTTTGTGCCAAGTTGAGGTTTAAGAAGACTTCATACTGCATATCCACAACACTTAGCAACATCTCTGCTCTCCCCATTGAGGGCAATTGACAGTGAAAAGAACAATCAAGTTTTTATTCTACCAGTGTCAGACCTTCCATGGAAAGGCCAAGGTGCTGCATCAAGCTGCAAAGCTTGCACCTCTCAGCAAATCATAAACTGTTCCAACCTAAATATGAGCTACCCCAGTAGCAGTTCATCTCAAGACTTTGAGGCACGAAGGAATATCCAGATTGCAGGGATGAAAGGCATATTCTGACTTCAGCAATTTAGCGACCTTTGCAAAGAAGGAGAGCACTTATCAGGACCAGTAAGAGAAAATCTGTAGGACACTAGGGCCAAGCCTTTTCAGAAATACACTACATAATTTCCAAGGTCTGTAGGCAGAGTGAAATAGGTATTGTACGTCTTTGCTGGGCACATCCAATGGGCATAATTCTGAAGATTTTGTCTTGGCTGGTTTGTATGGGATTGAATATAATTTGTATCTCCAGTTTTATTCTGAGTCAGGGCCTGATCCCTGCATACAGCTGCAGCTGGTTTAAGGACAAATTTTGACTTGCAGACCCCTCAATTCTGCAAGGAGGATGCAGCTTGTATACGGCACAGACAACTCCTTAGGAAGAGAGTTTGATAAAGGAAAGACAATGCAGTTAAATAAAGAAAAAAGAATAAACAAGGAGCAAGTAGTGTGTAAAGCCAATGAAAATGGAAGAGATTGGAATAAAGGCACAGGAGGGGCAGAAAAACATATATAGCTTTGTTCTGTTGATGGTGGTCTCTTACAGGGAGAGGCTGAAACCTGCTGAATTCTTTAATTCTTTAGCTAGATAAAAATGTTCAGCCCCTGGTTCAGGGGAGTTCTAGAACAGCAGCTGCATGGCTTCAGTCTCACCACAGAGTGTCACCCTCCACCAGTTATACTGCAAAAACTTCACTCCTAGGGAAAAGCGGAAAAAGGATTTTCCCCTTTTTTCCTAGCAGTGGAGTTTCACTGCACTGTGGAAGGATGAAGTGGAGTGGCTAAAGAGGAGGAGAATGAAGTTTTGCTGCAGCCTTTAAGTTCAGTGTTGCTGAAGGTGAGTAGTTTTACTGCTAGTTAATGACAAAACACACGAACTCTGTGGGCTGGTTAAACCATTTCCTCTCCACAAACCCCATGAAATGCTTCACAAGAAAAACAAAGCAACCAATAGTTTAGAACCAAATTTTATTAAAAGAAAAACCTGGAGTGCAGGTTCTCAGGACAAATGCATACCTTTGGATGCAGTGGAGTACACAGGTACGTATACAGTAGTTTGCCTGCTACATGTTTGGAAGCTGAAAGAGACCGTGATAATCTGTACTGCACAGTTCATCACCATTGTTAAAAGTTGCCAAAAACTCGGTAGTGGATCACTAACAGATACTTGGTTATGTGTGTGCACTACATATTGCACAAGACTTTTTGATTAAGCTATTACTTGTGCAATTGAATCACAGTTAAGTGTTACGTCAAGCATATTCAAACATATATTTGTTTCTTTTTCTCAAAAACAGCACGTCACTACAAAACTGCCATTAAATGTTACATATTTACAAAAATATACAAATAACACTTTTCCCCATTTATGACAATGCACCAGTTACGGATTAATTTTGTTCTTCCCTTGAGCCCTGATACTGTATACAAAGAAACCTGCTTAAAGTCAAGGTCACCTGAAACAAAATTAGGAGAAGGCATGTTCTGTTTTCACAAATGTTAGAATGTGCAAAGGCAGAAGGAGAGGACTGTGAAGTCATGTATGTTAAAGTTATGGACTGTAAGATACTGATGAGTGCTAAGAGCCTTTACATGGATTAGAAGGGCCCCTTTGTCAGAAATCCAGATACAGTGTTAAGCATTTGCTGATCAAGCAGTCACAAGTATTTAAAAAAACAAGTTCTACCTTGGTTGTAATTAGCTTACATCTATCCAAAGTACTCTTGTGCTAACCATGGGAATAAGAATTACCAAGAAAATCAGTTCACCTTCATCAGATCACCTGTATGAGTATGGGTGCAGTGAGAAGATGACTGATTTTAACTTGCAGCTGCATTTCAAATTCACTGTGGGTGAAATTCTTCTGTAACACAAAGCTGAACTGACAAAGTCCATGGAACTGCTTGGTCATAAATTAGGGTAGAATTTGGCCCTGCAATGCTAAATAAATTATGTTCCACATTAACAACAGGGTAGCAAGAAATGCTTTGTGAACCTTCACAGGACATATGTCTAGTTTTCATTTTATTTGCTTTCAAATATTTACGAAGAGCTATAGCTCTAATTAGCAAAAAAAAAAAAAAAAAAAAAAAAAAAAAAAAAAAAAGGATTTTGGGCTTGGTTTAATTACCGTTTTTTTCTCTTTTTGTTCGCATGGGTAATGCCAGCAAAATCTGTGTTTATCTGCCAGAGTCTGGATTGAGAGATTTTGGACCCACCTGTGCTGAAACAGCCACAGATGTACTGTAAATAAGCTATTTTTCATCCTTTACTCTTAAAATGGAAAATTCTCCCATTCCAAATTGCATTATCTCTCCAAATATTCCTCCAGTCTAGGATGGATTGATATTCCTAGTGCAGCTTCAAAAATACAGAACAATGATACTAACATAATTTCATTTAGGTGAAAAGGGACCTGATGTCTCCTAAAACCACACTTTCAATGCACTAGGGTGATATTCTTTGAAACCATCTTCTGCACAGAAACCTATCTAAGTTTAATGGAAAGGTAAATCACAGGAGCTATACATATTTGTAAAAATAAGTGGTAAGTAAAGCACAAAAGTGGAAGCTGTCCAAAGCACTCTGCCAGATGATCCAGTTCCCCACCTCTTCCATCTGCTATCCTGCTGCAAACTTCTTGTATTTATTTTTCCTCAGCCACATAGAAGAGGATGAAAATTAGCTAATCCCCTTTTGACATCAACCCAGCTTATTGGCAGAATGACAGTCAGAGAAAAGCAACTCAGAATAGACTGGGATCAAGAGAGAATTCAAGAATACTTCTCCATTTGATTATGTTTTCCCTCCAGAGCCTTCTGCACTGCAGCAAGCACAATCCATGACTTTACACTCAGGAGGATATAAATCACAGCTTGTCAGTGACAGATGAAAAAAAGGAGCTCTACTCAAAGGCCTGGTGCGTATATGAAATGGAGGAACTTTCTGTTCCTAAAATTAAAATTTCTAGTCACAGGTTCAGTAAACTCCAGTTGCTGGTGGTTACCCTCAGGAATACCATACCAACTCCATTCATCTTCTCTAAGTATTATAAAATTACAGCTCATGGAGGTATTCTAGCAAATTACATTTAAGCAGTATAAATCCAAGAAACAAACCCTATAAAATAATTCTTTTCCTTTGCTTTCTAGCTCAGTGCTGTGCTAAGGGGGAACACCATTGGCAAATGACCCCCAGTCCTCCCAGAAGTAAACCTCCATTGGAGCTACCTCTGGAGCACACCATACAGGCAACCTGGCTCCTGGGAAGCAACCTCTTTTCCATGCACCCCAGGTGAGATGTTGCTGCGAGTCAGATCTGTCTTAAATTATAGGTAGAAATGGTGATAATTTCACATATTCCTAGCACTGCATCAATTTACACTCATGGTTTAAAGTCTCTATGCATCAAAAAAAATCCTGAAAACAGTTGCCATTACAAATTAAAGTAAGCTTCAAGGCTTGCACAAAACAAAACTAAAAACTTGTGGTAAAATCATACACACTGGTAATGCTTTCTCCCTGCTTTTCCTTGTCCTATTTAGTCCTGTGCTCTCCTCCTTCCCACATCTCTCTCACATACACTCCCTCTCTAACACAGGCTCTACCCTTCACAGATACTGCTGAGCTTCTCAATTATCGTATTGCCATTAACTCCAAGCTCCTCCAATAAGATGATTCTGCCAAATCAACTGAATGACTTCACTTAAACTTGTGTTTTATGGAACTTGAAAGCAAACTATTTGCCCCTGCCTCTAGGAAAGGTTGCATACAGACCCGTTCCACAACCTAAGTCAAATTGCTCCCGACTCCCTATTAGCAAAGGACCCTCTTTACCCCCCTATTCCTCAGCTTGAGGTTGTAACAATTTCTCTAAAAGGCTGTGCATGATCTTGGGTCTCAGCATTTCCCTGAAATACAAATGCAGCCCAGTGGTCTGGCAAGGTATCTCTGCCCAACCTTCCTGCAATTCTGTACCTGCCAGATTGCAGGGCTGGCAAAGCAAGCCAGCCCTTGCTGTGCTCCAGGAAACTCATGCAGACACCATGTCTCATCCCCATAACCCAAAAGGAGGAAGAAGAAGGCATTTTGGAGATCATAGATATAGCTGTCTGCCAATTAAAGATATAATTTCACTACAGACCAATGGCAAGATCAATATATACAGTGATGAGACAGGAAATACTAGTTAGTTATTCTTTCAGGGAGTACAACACTCATCCACATCTCGAACTAGAAGCATATGCTCTCTGGGACAAACATCTGAGAGAAGTTCTGGAAAGGCAAAGGGTAAGAGTTCCATAAAGATTTAGAGAAAATGAGATCAAAAATTAAAACTGAATGGATTAAAAGATACCAAAGTGGGAAAGAAACAGGAAGGATGGACTGCAGTGAGAAAACGCATAGGGAACCTCATCAACCCAGATAATACAGAGCTCAGAGGAAATTCAGGGAGGGGGAAGAGACCATGATTCTTCTTGCTATCACTCAGGACATAGTAGGGTGCATATCCAAATAAAAACACAGACAGAAACAGAACATAAAGCAAAACAAACAGCGTGGAAGAAAAGGTGGACTGTAGAGAACTGATCAGGAGGAGAAGGCAGGCAAGGCAGAGCAAAAAACAGTAGCAATAATGAAAAAAACAAAAGGACTACAAAAGGGGAGGGAAGAAAGGAGGAGAAACAGAAGAGAGTGATTTTTTTTTTCTATAAAGTGTCACCAACTACTTAGCAAAGAGTTGGAAGCATTAAACAATCCAAGTGACTTCTCTGAAGAGTTCAGCATCTGAAAAGATTAACCCAAAGAGAGGAGTGTATTCAGAAGCAAATGGAGCCAATGAATCAGGCAATTTCCTGGCCATCTTGTTTGTGAAGATATTCTGTAATATTAACCATTTAAATGCCCTGCTGTGAATCCAGGACTTATAGGTGGTGTACTATAATATTCTCCTTTAGACTAATTTTACCACTTGGAAATGGCCCACGTCTATGTTACTGATGTTTGGGGTTACACTTCTCCTTCTGCACAGTCTATTCATAATCCATAACAAGAATATCTCAAAAGCCACATGGATATAAGCCGGCTCTTTTTCTGTATGAGCTGTCCTCGTTAAAAATATCTTTTTCACAATTTCAGAAAGATTTCCTTTTATAAACTGTTTTAATCAATAAGCAGTGAGAATTAATACTTCTTTTTTAAAGAAAAAGCGAATAAGCCAATTCATGCGCTTTGATCTGCAAGAGCAGATGCTGTCAGTATGAACTAAATATAAGTATCAAAAGCTGGTTAAAATTAGCAACAAGTAACATAGAAATATAAGACATGCTAAGAAAGTTATTTGGAACGCCTGGCCTTCCTGGTGATTAATTTACTCATTATGCCATTAAAAATATGTGCAAAAAAGGCATATTATTTAAGTAGTGCCATGTACTGCTGCATGTCTTATTGCTGCTCAACAGGGCTTTATGTCCACTGTATTGCAAGTAATCAGTGTAAAGATGCTAATTCTACAGAAACTCAGAAATCAAGTCTGATCAATAAAGCTGAAGTTTGTGTAATGCCTTCAAGTGTTGCAAGGAAATAATATTAAGCAAAATTACTTGTGTAAGGGAGGAATCTACTTCTTGTCAGGGCTAGTAAATGTCACTTCTAAACAAAAATCAATCTGGAAGGACAGAGAGACAAAAAGTTTGCAATTAAGAACATGTATTTTTAGAGATATTATTAAAAAGTATTTAATACAAACCATAACAGCTCTTTGATAAGGATTTTTTTCACACAGCTATGTCATTGCATTTCAGAGTACATATTTCTAATCCTTCCAGTATTTTTTGTGTTAGATACTGTCTTATAGAAGATCATCTCAGCTATCAGCACATAAACTACCTGAAAACTCTAATGCTGACAAGCTTACCATAAAGAAAAAAAAAGGAATCAAAAGAATGAAAGTCATAGATGGATCCACAATTCATATTGTAAGTAATTTGCTACTCCATTTAACAGGAGGAAAAAGGCTGTGACTGAAGACTTAAAGAAATGAGATCTCACATATTAAAAATCAACATATTAAAAATCAATCATATTAAAAACCAACTTGCTGTATGGATCAATTTCAGTGGAAAAATATTCGAAGAGGAATGCATTCTTTAGCCTTCAGAGCAGCCTGAAGTACCATTACAGGTTCTTCTTTCCCTGGTGGTATGTATCCTCTCTGCTTATGGAACATGTTTGAAAAGAAGGGAAAAATAAAAACTTTGTCTGCATGATGTTCCCATTCAGACATGGGAAAAGAACTGTTCTAGTCCACCTCAACAGCAAGGAGCACTTCTGCACCCCCTCCAGCTTGAGGTTACACAGACAACTGGAGACAATGCTGCCAAGGTGATCAATCAGGTAGAAGGGCTAACTTGGGACAGAAGATTAAAAAATTAAGAGTACACAGCTTGACATTTCCCAAAGACTGCAGGGTTAGGCTATAAATTGCAAAAGTTAACTGAGGGTCTGAGTTATTTGTCGCTTTGCTGATTATCGTCTAAAAATAAGTGAAATTGTCACGGGAATAAACATGCATTCAAATGGCACTGAAAGAGCTAATACTGAGATACTGAAAGGAAATAAGGAACATGAAAACACAAACTTGACATTAAGAAAACGATCTGAGCAGGCCCCACTTACAGTCAATTAAATGATATTCTAATGAAAGTTTTAGAAATACTTTCTCAGACTAGTATGATTTGGCTATCTGCCACTCTCTTGAAGTTGTAGAAGCAATGTGCAACTGGGACTAGAACAGAGACAATGAGCCAGGAAGCAGCTTTTTGGATGGACTTGGAAGACACAACAAAATTTTGCATCTTAAAAATCAATGTTTATAAAGGTAAATGCTTATAAATTTCTTCCTGGTGGAAAGCCAATATTTTGAGAGAAATGTGTACTTACTTTCATCTAAAAAGATGAAAATGAAGATGGAAACAACACAGTGGTATCAATCAATATACAATAAAACGACTATAATAACTCCAACTGACAGCGACTGTGCAATGAAATAAAATTCTTCATTTCTCTTCCCCCCCTTCCAAAGCATCATTAATGAAAAATTACAAAATTTCTTTTATAGGAAACAAAGGAAAAATCTATGACTGAAATTGTCATTGATTCTATCAACTTAGCAATATTGTATTTGACTTGAAATAACACTAGAAATTCAAAGGTTATCAGAACCACTGGTTCATCATCAAAAAGTTACTGCAAACAAATGCATGTATTTAATTTCTTATAAATATTTTCTTTTTTTTTTGTTTTTCCCACACATTTCTTTGTGTAAGGAGGATGGAAACCACTGCAGATCCATTCTATTGACCTCTATTAAAGGTATAGCATACAGTAGGTAGAGCATTCCCACTAAAGGGATGTCTCCCGGGACCTAAACACAGCTAACCAGGATAATCATGTCATATGAACCCACTTTGCACTAGGAACTACTAATGGCAAAGCACTGATTTGTATTTGTCTAGAGGACAGTAACTTAACAAATCATCTACTTCACATGAAAAAAGAGGTTACTCCTCTTTACACCAGTCATTGAAAGAACACTCATCAAGAGGCACATAATTCAATGAGAATATCATAAAATAATTCCAAGAAATTGGATTTGAATTGGAGATAACAACATCTTGCCTCAGGCTGGTACCTTCTGTTTCTTCACAGCCATTTCCACCACCCTCTTCTACAGAGTACAAAAATACACTGGTTTATATTGCTTTACTTTTGAGAAATTAAATAACACTATGTGGATTTTCCTTAAACGTCCTCTGAACATTTCTGAGTACTTCATATGGATGGACCATTCAAAAGCCGTATAAAACATTCAATGTCAAAAGGGAAAGCAAAGACAACAGCTCATACTGTTTGGAGCACTCTGAAAAGTACAGGGTGTTTTTGAAATTGCAAATATATCAGAATTTAAGAAGGCCAAAGATGCCAATGAGGCCAATACACTGCCAGTTTTGTTGGTTTCAGTATAGTTCAATACCAGTACTGGTAAATATCACTGTACCCATTTTTATACAGGTTTGGATCAAATAACACTAAAGAAAGGTAAGTTGAAGATATTACAGTAAAATCACAGCCAATATTGCAGTGCTACCACATAACCATATGTTCTAGTAACAGTGTTTAAATAAAATTCTTTTTTTTTTACCACTGATGTACCTTTTTTGAATTACGCTTTTTTTTTTTTTTCATTTATACATAATTGCAGCTGGTTTCACTAGACTACTTTTAAGAACAGCAATAATTACAAGTAAAACAAAGAAAGTGAAACCACTAATACTTTATGCTCACAAAATTCTTGACTGTGATGTCTTGAACTAACAGTAATTAATTTAGCCTCACAATATGTGAGGCAGGTAATTAATATCAGCCCCATTTTATAGGTGGGAAAACTGGGGCATGTACAGGTTAAATAACTTGTCCAAATCCTTTACTAATAAATTTAATTAAAACATGTAAAAATACTGCATATGTGTGTGCATGCATGTGTGATTAGCACCTGTGCATAGAAGCAACTTGTTTCTGAATACACATGTATTGGGATTTTAGATCCATATAAAGGATAAAATGGTAAGATATCATTGATGCAGTTCAAGAGATTTGAAATCTAGCACTAGTGAGTCTTCTCATTTAAAGATAAACTAAGACACTATGAATGAGAAAACGGCAATTGTACTTTCTCAGTTTTAAAATAATTTTTTTTAAAGTTATTCTAGCCAGGAAATCAAGGGCTTCCTTTATTATCTGCTGGGTATTATTAATACAGTTACAGCAATACCAATATCTCTTTATAAAACAGTGGTTTTGAGACATGACAAACCAACCTCACAGGATTACTGCATGAATCAAATTAATAAGCATCGAAAAACATTATTACAGGCACTACATTGTGCTAAGTGTTAATTAGAGTACCAAGCAATATTCTACTGTGTTCCAAAAGACTCCTGTGATCAGAGACACAAATCAGCCTGAATTAAATGTATAAAAGTAGCTGTTAAAGCATAAATTAGATGTGTGACCTAGTTCCAATAGAGTCCTTTGCCAATCAGACTAACCATGTAGAACAATCCCAAGCTAGAATTTTATCCCATCCCTTTCCATGAGGGTGGTTTGCCAGTCACCTGCCCTATACAAATAAGCCACTTCAGATTTTATTTCACAGGAACGAGTAAGATGTTCATAATACTATTTTTTTATTCTCTGCTCCAGCTCATTCCATTAGAAAAAAAAAAAGAAGAACTGGTGAGGAGGGAAAGCCCCTGGTGCAACGATCCCAAGAGTTTCCAATGCACAGCACATTTTGTATTTGCACTTCTCTTCGAGAAACTCAGATATATTTAAGACCTTGGATTTCCACACAGTCTGGCATACAACAGTCAAATGAAGCAGTGCTTCTCTGTTAATAAATTTACATGGCACTATACAATTAAATAGGCAGAAATTTTAGAACAATTTTTGAAATTATTTTCCTGAGCAGTTTGCAAGTGCTTTTCAGAGTCTTCACTCTAACTTTTCCACCTAGTTCCTTACAGTAAGTTTATAATCTAGATTTTCTTGTGCTTTACACATACATCTTGTGGGGTTTGTGAGAGCCTACAGTACTACACTGAATTATTACATCCCAGTTCGTTGCATTTGATGACAATATGCTCTAAGATATCCACAGCTACAGGGAAGAATGACTCCAATGCATACAGTAATTTTAAGACAGTTCTTTTCTATTTTACTAGCATTCATTATTTTCTCTTTGCTTATTCTGGATGATGTAGTTAGCTATCTGTATATTTCTTAAACAAGGTGGTGTGCGAGCTTGTCCCTAGCATCAGGATGACATTCAGCGAGTACAGAGTTATTTATTCTCTAAAGGCAAGAAATAAAGAGATTATACAGGTTGCTTAGAGAAGCATCCTAATCCCAGGCAGCTGTAACATACACACACCTTTAAACTCATCACACCACACTTGGTTTCCTACAAGCCTACATTAACCACAGAGAAAAGACAAGAGGGGTGTGGATTCACTGTGCTGCTGTTCCCTAGGGATGCAGAGGTCAAGACTAGGAAACTCTGACCCACCTTATAAAATTGGGATTAGGAAGCACTGACCTGACTCACAAGCCTTTCTGCAGGCAGCTCCTCCAGAATCCTATCCTTCCCTCTCTTGCCCTCCATATAGGGGAACAGGGGAATAGGGGGTAGGAATACGGGCCAGCAGCGGTAGGGACTGAGTGACACCCTGTGGTGATGGGAAGGAAATGTGAACCTCTAAATCCCATCCCATCCTCCCCATGACCCTTCAGATTGTCAAACTAACCCTAGTGGAAAAGGTCAGTTTGCCCACTCCAACCTGCAATGGCAAAGAGCCAGAGGAAATCTCAAACAGGGATGCAGTGGGAAGGAAATGATGGTGCTACCCAACCATTCCTGGAGGAGAGCTCTGACCTATCTGGCACATCTGTTTGAAAAAAGTAAGTTTTTAAAAAATAACCATACAAAGAAAGTGACTTAGAAGAGGTATTTACACTCTCTGGAAATTTAAAAAGAGACAGGCCACTAGCATAGGGTTTTACAGGATAACTCATCTGGCAGCTGCCATCATCCTAGAGGTGCTCACTCAAGAGAAAGGAAGAGAAGAACTGAAATGACTGTCTGCAAGTGAAGGCACCTGGTCTGGAAATAGCATCAGGCTGGTGTTTTTCTTTCACTCAGAGTGGGATTGGGGGAGATACTGGTGCTGATAGTTTGTCAGGACTTGCTACACTTAAAAGAGCATGATCATATATTATGAGATATCCTAATTAACATTTTACTTCCTTTAATCCACAGAAGGACCTAAGCCTAAATTCATTAGATTGTCTCACATATGTTTAAGTTAAGAGCTTGTCTCAACTAGGAGTGCATTTGTCTCTCACTCAGTCCTTTCCCAGTACAGAAACACTTGGCCTCCTAAAAAAAATTGTCATTGTGATCAACCAACCATCTGTTCTGGTCTAGTCACTTGTGTAAAAATCACCTTTCCAGGATGAAGAGTCCTAGCCTTCTGCTGAATACCTCAATTAAAAATATAATTAAAAAGTTACAGTCAATCTTTCTAAAAATAAACATAAAGAAATAGAGCATATAAAGAAAAAAAATAAGGTGGCATTGAAGGTGCCTAGGGCTACAGATTTGCTACCAGAGTTTGAGTTTTAATCGTAATGAGTTCCCAGGCCATAGGGTGAACACGACACATTATCCTTTGCCCTTGGTAACTGATGATGGATGCTTTTTTCCACAGGACTGATAAGAAACCTCCTCTCCATCAGCATTTACAGCCATATTTGCAACTTTGTGACATCACCAGGGAAAAATAAAACGGTACAGAGAAGAGTCTTTCAGGTTTTGTGTTCAGCTGCAAATATCAGCTAACCAGGTAACTGTGCATCTCTCTGGAGTTGATGCTCAAAACCACGCCTGAGTGATTGCCTATGAAAATATAGAAACAAAAGGCCAACATTAGTGTATTTCGGGTACTCCACAATAAATCCCCCTTTTATTGCAGGGACAAGTCAATTGCATAAGAGAGTGGCTTTATCAAACAACAGGTCAGGTGAAGGTTGGTGCAACAGCTCCATGTACCTACAGCACACTTTTGCGCAAAGCTTTTGCTCATGGTGGTGGATTTGTGGTGAATTCCTAGGGTTTCTATCCCAGTGACAGCATAAGTTGGTTCTCTGTGTGGCTTATAAAGGTGTAGTTGTCTTGAGGGGTGCAGGTGAGGGAGGAGAATGGAACCTGAGGCGTCCATTCGACATGCCACTGACCTGGGACTGGACACTGACCGGCATCAGCAATAAGGGAACTCTGTAGCTGTTCAAGTTGCCACTTCTCCCAGAAGGAGTCACTGCAAGGTAATGGTGTTGAGGAGTCCCAAGGTGGGGGTTGCGATAAAGTAGGCAACATAAAATATATAGAAAACAAAAAAAGTGGATGGGTGAGTCTGGAAATACTGTACTGTGGAAATTCAAAAGTTATGAGAAGAGAGAGAACAAACAGAAACCCAGGCCTGTAACTCCCTGCTGTGCATGGAGTGGAGGTGGCTACTGGCATCTCCCAACAGGGGGGGAGAAAGCTCACCAGAACCAGAAGGGATCTCCATAGCATAGGAATCTTCTGCAAATAATGTTGTAAACCACAATTTAATATAAAGCAGGGATTATAACATGTTTCATACTCTAGCCAGATAAAATAGAGTTTCATTAACAGGAATATTTTCTTGGCAGTACTGAGCAATACTAGAGCTAGTGGAAACTATTGCACATAACCAAACAGTAGGGCAAGCGGGAGTATAGTTTTATGTCTTAAATAACATCTTCTGTCTAAAAGCTGTACAGTAGGTGACAAATATGGATGATTATGATCCACAGAAATGAGCTCTTTACACTCTCCTGGAAAGGCTGCTGGTGCTGACATCCTGGCAGAAGCACAAATCACCTCGAGCTATGCATTTGCTAACTGTTTTATGTCATCAAAACATCATGATCTTGTACTCTTTAACCCTAAAATAATGCTCTGCCCAGACAGAAGATTTTTGTTTTCTCTGAGTAATGAGTGCCGGGCAAGCAGAGATTAATTCTGAATGTGTTACAAATCAGGGTAGCATTTCTTTATTCCAGCATCCCAAGCTGCCTGTTTTTTTTTTAATAGGCCATAAGGGATTTTCTACCATTAAAAGAAGTTATGCTTTTGTACATTAGTAGAGCTGTTTGAATGTTCCACTCTAATAGGCATGTCTGCAAGGACTTTGTTAGCATTCAGCTTCTCCTCTAAAGACCCTGGAGATGATCTCATCAAACAATTTTAACATAGACTTTGTTTTTCCAGGGCTGTTTTT
The DNA here is from genome assembly GCA_035041135.1 of Platyrinchus mystaceus. Classification (NCBI taxonomy): domain Eukaryota; kingdom Metazoa; phylum Chordata; class Aves; order Passeriformes; family Tyrannidae; genus Platyrinchus; species Platyrinchus mystaceus. The sequence goes on along the minus strand of JAWWLV010000144.1, from coordinate 62,893,549 downwards.
GGAACTAACTCCAATAAAGTCAGGAGGGCAATCAAGGTCGTCTTACAAAATCAGAATGAAAACACAGTGATATTCATACACAAAGGTTGTCAAAGAGTAGATAGAAATACACAAAGCAAAGCAAGAGGCTGGATTCTTCCCTTGTTGTTCAAAGCTAACACCTCCAAGAACCGAGAAGTGGCACACTTTCAGCAAGTGAAAATAAAGACATCAACAACAAACAATAAAGGTGAAACCCAAGATAAAGAAATCTCTCCTCTGCCCAGGTTCTGTCTTTCCCAGGCTATTTCTGCTGCAGCTAAAACTCATCTTCCACAGAGTTCATGAAGACATTACAGTTGCCTTTCTCACCATGAATCTACTGCTACAAATCCCAAAGGCTTTGGGTTATCTGATTTATTTTCACAAAATGTGCAGAAATGGAACTGGGTCGTTTTTACATTATTCTATACTTTTCAGACTGTAACCTGAAAGCAGTCTGAACACAATGTAAATTTTACAATAAATGAACTTTTTACATCAGCACCCCGTGTTACATTAAAACTAACCACAGGGTGCCAGGATACACACTTCCACCTGACACTGAAATCATATCTGAGAGATACTCACAGAAAGTTTCCCTTGTGGGTTCCTTACAACCACTTCATGAATACTAAGGAAGTCAATAGCTTAACTAAGGAAGACTTGTGATACTTTTTCTACATGAATAAATTTAATGTTTCTAATCACAAAAACCTTAAATGCCACTAGAATATGAAGGCAAATATAGCAATGGATCTCCATACAATTCATCTGAAATCATAGAAGCATTGACTCTACAGATCCTTCTGGCCTAAACTCAATTTTCTACTAATTCTGGAAATTACTGAGTGAATTCAAGTGTTGCATAATATATTCTTTTTTCCCAAATATAATTTATCTCTAAAATTGTCCAAGTCAGTCTCCTGATATTAAACTACTATCTCTGTACTCATGAACTATATATCATCCATACATTAGCCTGTATCTCAAGCAAGTCAAAAGAAGGTGACTGGGATAATCCCTTGTTAGTGGCATTACCATTTGTGTCTTCCTGAGACTGAACAGAAAAAGAGCTAAAAGGAAAATAATCAATTACTTATGAAAATTTATAAACTAAAAACGAAGTTACCTCTTGCGTTACCTAGTGTTTGAGAGTCCAGATCATCATCAATAAACTCCTCACCCTGGATGATGTTCTGAGTGTCCTCACTATGATTAACAGGGCTTGTCATCTCCTGCTCTTTTTCGTTGTGCATCTGGGCGTAGACATTTCTGCCTGGCAGTTTCCTGAAGCAGACAAGGAGAAAAAATTTTGTGATGGAGTTCTTTTGAATCACACACACCTGGCATCAGAGCAGAGCTCCAGCAGGGCAAAGTCATTCCAGAATCAAAACCATTACCAATCCAATCCTTCCTCATTTTTGTGATCATGACCTAAACTTATCAACCCCTTATTCTGGGTTACAGCTCTATGTAACCACCTCATTACCATGTTCATACCAACACAATAATTAAGCATCAATTTATCACTGACAGACAATGAACAATGCTGAAAAAAATATTAAAGGCATAGAAAAACTATTTTAAGAATTCAAGCAACAAAAAGGCCCAACAAGCATTCATTCCTAGTCCCAGGTGTCTTCACAAACATTAAACTGGATTGCAATCATCATCACATCTCCCTGGTAAGGTGGGCTGAAAGTGTGATAGCATCAAATGGCACCAGTAGTCATCAGGGTTGCAGAGAAAGAAGCAGGAGAAGTCCAGGAGACAGAGAGTGGAAAGAGAGCAGAGAGTGATGAACCAGGAAGCCAGCACTAAGGGGTAAGGAGTAAAAATGGCTCTAATGAACAACTAGCACCATGGCTGAGACTAGGAGGCTTATGGCTTAGTATTGATAAAGAGTTCTTAAGAGTTCTTAACCAGATTAACTTGGACTTTGTAAGATCAAAGGGAAAAATCAGGGACTTTAACTTTGCGACAGAATTTATGGTTTAAACATTTCTCAAGAGTCACACCCCTTGTGCTGCAGCTGTGCTCACCTGCAATCTGCCTGGGCACATAAGGACATCCTTTCCTAGGCACCAACCAGACACTTCAGATTAGGGAGCTGCAGGCTATTAACTCTGCTTCCTACAGTGCAAGAAGCAGCTTGACAGCTTGATCAGCATGACAGCAGATCATGGCTGTCAAAGTCTGTGCTTAAACACAGATTATTGCAATGGGCAGACAATGAGAAGAAAAGAGAAAACAGGGTTTAACTGCTGAGGTTAAGCTGCAGTTTCTGTTGAGGTCCTTTAGACAGTGAGAAAACAGAAAAAGTAACACTAATTTTTAGGCTTCTCTCTAAAAACAACCATCAGCTGCTCCATATTTTGGCAGTTGAAAAGTTTGAAAGCTGCATAAATACACAGGCTTTTGAAGATGACCTGTCTTTAGATGTAATTTCAAAAGAAGGTGTCTTTAGCAGATGGCACCATCATAGTTTGAAATAAAAGTTACTGCAGCAAACTATTCTGAACAGCACCTTCCATTGCATCAAAGTAATTAGAATAAATGGAAATTGCTAAAAAATGAAAGATGACTGAAGACAATTTCCTCCCTTTAATTTGAACAATCCAAAAGAGGAATTGCATCCTATATACCTACACACACACATTATATATAGATATATAAATTAGGCATCTTATCACATTATTTATAAGCAGTACAAAGAAAGAAATCTGATTGTTCTTGCTCTTTTCTGTATTTCAGTGAAGATGAGGTAAATAAAGCACAAGACTAGCCAAATGCAAATGACAAAGTTGGAAAGATGGTCTGATAACACAATGCTCTGCTATTATGGTAACTTCAACAGATCCGACACAAACATACACATAAAGCCAAGTCCTGCATCATTCTCCTTCCATTACATGGATAAAAAACCCCACATTTAAAGAGGGAAGGACATTCCTCATTACCAAAAACAAACACATTAGGTAATTAATTTTGATTTTTTTTTCTCCAGGGCCATCAACTCCTGACTGTTTTTAATGTCTGGTAATGAAACTAGTCGTGTGGAAAACAATATTTTCTCAATCAGACCTGCATCAAACCTGTCAAATTGCTCACTTTCAGTCCACCAGCAAATGCCTAAGAGAGACAAATCCCAGAAGAATGTTGTTGTAACACATCTGCAGAATTAGCACACATGTTTCTGCAATAATTAGGGGACCTTCTCAAAACTATTTCTGACAGATTTTAGAAGCATCAATGGTATTATCAAAACAATTTTGACATAATTAAAATGTTAAACGTCTTAAACCTATATGGCACATCAGACCTCTACAGTTAAGTAAAGGGAGAAGAGCTGCTATTCTGACTACTGTCTGCCCAGGCTGAAGGTCCTGTATGGAACCAGGTCAACAAAGTGTGTCCTCTGGTGTAAATCCTGAGGCTTCAGCTCATGTCTCCTGTAAGATTTACTAGTTAGAGATAACCATGATCACAACACCTACTATTAAAAATATGAAAGTTTCTTCATTCTTCCTGAATGAAGGAACCTTTCAAGTTCACAAATAACCATTAAATGTATTGTTGTTAAGAGCATTTCTTTATGGGTTAAGAATAAAGGGAGAAAAGGTGTGAGATGTTATCTCTCACTCACCTAACCCTGCTAAGTACAGATCCATCATGGAAGGTATAAAGCTGAGGTACTCAGTACTTCCTGACTTTCCTTTGTTCCTCAACCTGACAGGCACCTTAGATTCTAACACTGAGTGTGGATTGGAGGAAGGAGAATATTACAGGTTTTGAGAAGACATACTGTAGGCATTATTTTATACACTACTCTGTGTGTTTCATATTGGTTTGTTTTTACAAGGAAGAGACTCAACCACACCGAATAAAATGATAGTCCAATCCTTTTCAAGAGGCACTTTTAACACATGTGCCGGATGTTCTGTTTACAAGGGACAACCACACTGAGAGATGAAACAGGATGTGGATACTGAATCCTTGCTAAAGATGGCCCTGATAGTGGCAATTTTTCAGTTGCTCCTCACTGCTCTAACAGATAGGAAGGAAGCTGCTACCCCTAATTATACAGAGAAAGACTCTGATGTACCCTGATGTGCTTTGCTCTTCTTCAAGAAGCAATTGAGTCCAATGTAAGTGTTTGAAGTAGGCAGAGCTGAAATGCTTGGGTGTACATAAAAGACAACTGTGAACACGTGACAAGGCATGAAATTTGACCCAAGAGATTTATATCAGCAGTATGGAAATTGAAAACACATTTAGAAGAACAGACAAAGATTACACAATACTTTCTTCTGGGGGTTTACTCTTCATCTGAAAAATGCATGTGCTTCACATCCATCACTGGAGACAATTACCTCTGCTTAGCAGCACCCCATGGTTTACATTTTTAGTTGCCTTTGTTTTCTCTGTAGCATTTTATTTCAATCATGAAGAATAAGAAATATTTGAGGACCATAAAAATATGAGGCTAGAGACATAATTCTGCACAGCACTACTAAAGGACATCACAGCATATGGTTTTCACCAAGCTTTTCAAGTCCTAAACCTTCTAGAACCTATTCCAGAAAGTATTTTTTCTTCCTATATTCATAAATTTTAATCAGTTCATACCCAAAACTACAGGAACAGCAGGAGGGGATAAGATATTGATTTCCACTCATTTAAGCTCTAGTTTATTTGGCTTTCAATTCCTTCCTTGTGGAGCAAATATTCATTGGACTTTATGCAACTTCATTAGTTTTCCAGAGGCTTGATTACAATTCTGTTTAGTATAAAAACTAAGAATATATTCACATGGCAAAGGATATGGAATAATGTAGCATTCTCTTCAAACTTAAAGAAAACTAACAACAATAATAATCCATTAAATAGAATACTTTATTGTGGTGTTGACTTTACCATGTTTGGATTTATGTTCAGATGACTGACTTCTTTGTGCTGTAAGACACTCCTGATATATTTGCCTCTTTCATTTCAGAAATCTTTTCAGCATGCTATTACTTTGATTTCTGAGGAAGTTTTTACGAAATATTATGGATCATTAAATTAGTGCCTGTTTTTTTTATCACTAAAAGGCACAGACTGGGACTAAGCTTGCTCTCATGAAACATAAAAGTAGTATAAGCAAGGTGGGGAAAAAAGATAGCTTTTCTTCAGAGGCTGAAAATGAGATAGTAAGTCAATGAGGCAGAAAGATAACACAGTTCTGCTCCAGATTGTGGAAATGACCCAGGAGGGGGTTCATTTACCAAAAGTGGCACTTGATAGTAGCGGGGGAAAAAGGAATACACACAAAATGGTATAAATCTGGGCAAAGAGGATTCACTGTGATTTGTGAAAACAATGTATGCAGCTTTAAATACAGTGCAAGTAGTTTGCATACAAATTAAAAGACAAAAAGATTTTTATACTCTTTCAGAGAATCGAATTACAATTAACCAGGTAAAATACATAAGCAGAAAAGCCAACTATCTGCTCTGGTTTGGCTACTCTAATATCCTGCTGTTACACAGAAATGAAAAATAGGAAAAGATGATTTCAGATCTTCCGCTAGTAATATGATGATTACATGGCAGCTTTGATGTGGCTAAAATATAATTTTCCTTTCCTCCACTTTGCCTTGTGCAGACAGTGCTATTTCCCTTCTCTATTCTGTTGCCCAGGACCCCATACCATAAAACTTCTTCTGAGAGGAAGAAGAAATCTTTTCTGGAAGGCAATTTGAAACCCACAAAAAAATACAAATATTGTTTCAAAGGGAATGGAAGAAATGTGTTCTTACCGAACCAAATCTAGTAAAGATGGTATGATATATAGAAAATATATGCAGGTCCCAGATATGCATTAAAAAATAGTCCTCATTTCTCAAAAATATTTTCCAGCTGCCTCATGTTTTTGTGGTCAAAAGAAGCAGCTGCAGTCCATTTTACCTGGATGTTTAAACAACTGAAGCATACTAGTGAGTATTACAACATATTGTTTGCTTGAGGCATCTGATTGATGCTTTCCATGCTCAGAAAGTCAGAGCAAGGAAAAGGTGTGTTGTTCATGGCTTGCCCACCATCCGTGTTTGCTGGCGGCACTGCCTCTTGCTCCACAATCATGGTCACGCTTACTAGCTAGGTATGACCTCTTGCTCCTTGCTGCCATGCTCAAAATTTTCCCCCCAAACTATCTAAACAAATAGCTCAAGTATACAATTGGCTCATTTGGTGGAAACGATTTGAATTTGTTTTTTAAACCATTGCAGTTATAATTTAAAATTTACTTTTCATTTATGAAGTAAAAATAGCCCTAATCTGATGTCCTTACCTACTCAGATCACAAAGGAAACCCTTGTGTTTCTCAAGACCTTTTTTTTTTTCTCTTTTTTTTTTTTTTCTTTTTTTTTTCCCCTGAAGCAACTGACCATGCTCGGGATTGCCAGGAGTCACTTCACAAGCTCTGGGGACTCCACCACCAGTTTTTCAAGCACATGTGGCAAGAAGTGGTTGGATGCACAAAGGAGCCATCAGATAAAGAGGGGAGGTTGGGGGAGGTTCGGGAATGAGGAGATGAAATGATAAATGCTTGCAATTTTACAACATATAAGAACAGAGGGCAGCAGTTTTCCTAGTCAATGCTAAAGTATTTGGGATTAGGGCATATCAGAACAGATGTGACCTACAGTCACCTAATCAGTAGCTAGACAGCCATGACAGCTCTTGTTATCCAGCAGGTCCTAAAATGTTAGATTTGATTTCATTAGAGTAGAGGGAAATTATACAATTTACATCTTTCCTATTTAATGGGAATTCCTTGAGGAACAATGAAATAGCATTGGTTTTTACTATGCATATCACTAATCAGCCAAAATCCCACTACCTCTATATGAATCTGCCTCTGTTTTTCCCCTGCCCCCCTACGTAATTAGATTAAATACTCTCTTTGTTTTCTCCATATGAGGCATCTGACAAAGAATCTTATGCAGGATTGTTATTTTTAGATTACTGCTCTCCCCCAAACTAATTTTGTGAGATTTACTACTTTAGCACTGAATATTGCAGTTTTCAAAAAAATGAGAAATTAAACGCGAACAGCAAGTGTCATCATTGCTTATAAAAGATTAACGAAAAAGAGACAATGGATTAGTCTCTGATGTTTTGTCAATACTATCTTTCATTTCCCAATTCGGCCTGACAAAAATTAGTGTAAATTAAGACCCAAGTTCTTATGACATGAGCTTCAGAAATAATCCAGGCAGGTAAGAATGCCTGGGGACAAGAAACCTCAGCACTCAGAAACCTTGGAGCAGTTTGGACAGGTTTCTCCATTTTCTGTCAAAGCTGTGGGTCTACATAGAAGCCAACTATTTTCTCTTTAATTTTCATCACAAGTCTTGAAGTTTGTGATTGCAAATAGATGACATGTTCTCACATATGAAGCTGTAACCTCCCTGCCAATCCAGTCACCATCTTATTTGCAAGCCAAGTTTTCCTTCTTGCATCTTTCCAGGTATCAAACTTAACCTTATGTTAAGAGTCCTTTGGGACAGCAAAGAGAGAGAAAAAGAGAGCAGTCCAGGGCATGTCCATGCATTCTCTTGCATACCACCTGCTCTGCCTGTGCTCCAAAGCCAACTCAAGTCCTGTAGACCCAGTTAGTGTAGTGATAAAACTAGAATTAATAAAAGTTTCTCTGATGTGGGGAAAAAAAAGAGTTTTAACCCTTTTGTGAAGGGAGTATCTGACAACCTACATGAATGAAAGGAAAGCATCATGGAATGCCTTCCATCTCCTCCTTAATTTTGTGAATCATACATCAGAATTACAGACAGTATTAACATTTCAAAACTTTACACGTCTGTAATTTCTATGTGGAAATAAATCATATTTTTATTTGCCTGGGTTATCTGAGTTACCATAGGGCCCAGTAAGTGTTACTCTTCTGAAATTAACACCTAAAATTGGATATTTTTTGTTGCCTATGGCATTCTTTTAGCAAATTAATTTTTAAAACACAGGTATATGATATTGACAAGCTTCCTTTGTGAATTACAACTTTCAACTTTTATATCCATAAAGGACACTCAGTTTCACAGCCTCAGTCCCTGTGGACCAGTTGTGAACTTACATACTCAATGTACTGACTTTAATGGGACTGTACTCCCAACTAAGTATTCCATGGGGATCCAGAAATTCACCATCCATCTTCATAAACACAGGAAAGACTTTTTAAAAACGATTAAAGATTTAGATGCTCAAAAAAAGCGATTTTTCAAACATAGCACTGATTGGGTGCTCAATATTCTTTGAAGATGATTGCAAATGAAGGATGTAACAAAAAAAAATGTCATCTTTGAAAAGCTTATCAGGAATATTAAAAAATAATTCTGTCAAATATCTCTGAAACAGATAAGATACAGACTAGAATTGAATACTACTGCATGGTCATTCATCAATGCCATCAGCCACTTTCAGGCTACTGACAAACATTTGAATATAACTCACAATTCTCCTCAATCACACTTAGATTACTCCCCCAAAACGTAAATGCAATTATTTTCACAAATTATATACAGAAGCGTAAGAGACATTAAAGCTCACAGTTTGCAAATTGTACTACAGTTTCCTTCTTAATAAAAGCTCTATTTATAAAGCATTGGTTCATTGGGGCATTTTAGAAAGAACTTAAGGAAGATTATTTTTTTATTCCTTTATTGAATATTTTATACTTCTTCTACCATGCAGTAATTGTGTCTGTTATTTAATTGCTCTCATTTAAAGGCTAATAAAATATATAAATCACATAGCTTTTGAAAGATATCACAAGGAAGTTTTATGATCCCAAACTACAAACAGCAAATCCTCCATGTATTGAAATAATATAGTTACATCACATCAACCATTTTTATGCTTTTCCTTGCTGCAGGCACCTAAAATAGCAAAATGGATTTTTATTCCGTTGTAGATAGTCTGATACATTATTCTGCGCTTTGCACTTTTGAGCAATCACTCACTATGAACTCTAAGAAACTCAGGTGCTGCAGTGAGAAAGTTAAGATTCTTGAAGAAAAGGGGCTTTTCTTTATCGACATAAAAATTATTTAACTAAACAAACTCATACTTCAATGCTAGCTACACTTACTGCTATCACAAACTTAATGCTAGTTCTAGAAACTTAAATTTCAAATAAAAATCAATCTTTCAAAATGAGGCAAATCAATATCCTCACTGAGTAAGGATAACAGGATTTGATGATGATGATGATGATGATGATGAAGGCTTGTTTCCAGTATGCTCAAACCCAAGAGCATCTGAGGGCCCCAGAGATAAAGAAAGGTTAGCCAATGATAACACAATCCATGAACAAGAAAAAATTATTTAAATTGCACAGCACCCTAACAGCTCTGATTAAAATCAATTGCAGACTGAAGATATATTGGACCGTCTAAGGCTGGCATGGCTCAATTTTGAGAATATGCCTCACATAAAGGCTATTTTCAGAAATATTTCTTCCCTCCACACACGCTAGAATCAAATTAACACTAATCTCTTTCTGTCAGTCATTCTCCATGGCATTGCCTCAGCAATTAAAATTTAATGTGTGCAAAAAGAAACCCCAGAGCATTGTGCGTTTTGATAAAACTACTTTTTTAAGCAAATCAGCATTGCAGATGCACTCCTTGTCCCGATAGCTTTAGTTTATTCATAACTGTTAGAAGTAATGAGGTGGGAATTAATCAGGAATAATATTTTAGTTCAGCTCTGATTCTTGATGACATTATTTAGACAAACTGAAGAAACTCTCCATAGTTCCCATGTTGTTGATACTTGGAACACAGCAAGTGAAACAAGCCTCAGTGCAGTGAAAAGTTCAAAAAAACATGGTTTTCAAAGTGATGTACTTCTTGCAGTTCTTCAAGAAAATTCCTTTTCAAATCACAAACTGTGCTTTGCTAGTCTGTGGGTAAATCTAATGCTTAAAATGTGTACTGATTAAGGTTTACTTACCTTTTGAACTTGTAGAGGATGAAAGCCCCAACTGCAACTAGACAGATAACAAAGAGAACCACAATAGCCCAGTAGCCACTGCCTCCTCCAATCCTCTGAGAGTCTGAAATACAAAATAAAGAAACAGTATAGCATGTCCTCTTTCACATCAGTCACATTATTGAGCCTTCTTTTCTATTTAATTGTCAAGCCAAAAACATTCATTGTTATTTGTGCAACCTCTTCTTTTCCCTCCATCTGTGGCTTCTTCAGAAAGGCAAAAACAGAGAATTAATTAGTGACTTGAGACTGAAGGACAGAGGACCAATTAAAAAAAAAACAAACAACCAACAACAAACCCCAAGACTCTGGAGATTTAATTATTCACATACTGAGTGGTTTGTTTTTTTTCTGGGAATCTAAAGTTTTCATAGTAAACAATCGGACACCCTAAGTACATGTGCCTGACAAATATAGGGCTGTATTAATTTCACAGATGGAGAAACTAAGGCTCTAAACAACAAATGAACTCATCAAAGTCATACATCAGTAAAGGCTGGAACAAACATGGGCTTCCTTCAATCCCAGCCTTTTGTGGTGGCTAACTGATGTCAGCCCTTTAAACCAGATGAGGTACCACAGCGAGACTGTAGCACAGTTCTACAGATAAAAGAGTTTTGTCTTCTACAGAGAGCTGACAGATAAAATATCACCAGCATTTACATAAATTGACTGTGGTCAGCTAAAGCTGGTCTCCCACAACACACTGAAATATGAAAGAAAGATATATTATGGGAGATAAAACACAAAAAAAATGACAGGACATTCAACACACAACAATACACAACAAAAGATTCCAGTCAAAGCCGAATTTTCTGGTTAAAACATCATTCTAACACCTCTCTATTATGCACACATACTCTCTTCAACCAGTTTTCATCAACGCAGTGAATCCAGAGAGGCAGGAAATGCATGTATAAAAATCCCCTGTATCCACTTGTTTTAAACAGAGAAAAACATAATTTATCTCAGGACAGGATTAGCAATGTGGCTACAGCAACCCTCACATTAGTTGATTTGAAGATCAGAGATACACAGCAGAGAAGCAAGCCTGTGTCTCTGACCCATGTAGTTACAGCAGCAGAGTTAATGGCTGAGATAAGGGCAAAGAAGCTCTGTTTTCTCGGCAGCCAGTGCAACCAAAATGCCTTTAGATCACCAGACGGGGCTTTTTGAAGGCTGGTTGCCTCTTCCTTCAGGGCACTATTTTGTGCAATAGAGGTATTTACTTAATGTTGTGGTTACACAGAAAAAGTAAGAAGATTGTGATACAAATCATGAGCTATGAAAAGATGGAAATACATAAGAAATATTTATCTGGTTGTGATTGTTATTAACTACCAAATGAAAATGTATATATATATATGTGTGTGTACACATATGTGTATATAAAGATATATATATATATTTATGTCCTTATTCATATGTAAAAAGTACCAAGTTAGTATATACATAAGTGTTATATGTACACATATACATTGACACAAAGAATTTCTCCTTAACTTATAAGAACTCAAACTGGCATCCAAAATTGGTCTGTTGGGAGCTTTGTTTACATATTTACCTGAACCGGAGTCAGCTAAAGTCACCAAGACCCAGTATCCTCCCCTCAGAAAGAAACTGATGTTGTGTGCATTCAGGGCTTGCTTTATTGCTGCTATTCTCTGAAAATACAACAGAGAGAATATCAGACATCTTGTGCTCTGTTCCACTTTGAGACACTCAACACTCTAAAACTGAAAACCTCTGGCTCATTAAATGGTGAGAAACTCAGAAAACATTTGTCAATGAGCTGAAATCTTAAAGAAATTCCATATGTAAAAATCATGAAAAACTCCACAAGAAGCAAAAGCTGTAAGTGTCAAAATTTTATAGCCAATTCTTTCTTTCTGATTACCAAAATCTTTACATTTATCCAGGAGGTGACAGATAGCAAGTCATTGCACGCGCTATTGAGTTTATCGGGGTCATAACTCACACAATGAATAAACCGTATTAAAAACTCTCCATTCCTCTAACCTATCAGAAGAAAACCTGTGATGTCACTTTGGATTTCTTTCTATGAAAAGCAACTGCTGTTTAATAATGAACTGCATTTCATAATTTACCTTAACTCCTTACCTGTAATGGGATGAATTCCATTTATATCGAATTTTTAAGAATACTCTGTAGAAATATATACATCCATCCATGCGGAAAAAAATCAGTATTTCTCCCATTTTCCTCCAGTGGATAGAGCATAGTAAAATACAGTCTCTCCTATTTTTATGGAGCAGAACCATTAAATACACCATCATATCCTAACCCCAGATGACAAATTGTCTGAATTATCCCTTCTACTTGCTTGTGTCTTCAACATGGGCAATTTTCTAAAAGATCAAATCTAGTTTTATTCTGTATGCCTTATAATTTGGGGTATGACTTCCCAGAGGATGCCAAATTAGAAATATGCTTTATATCCATGAAACCTTCACAAGTAACTCCTTTTATGATATTATCAATTATGATGCTCATCTTTGACAAGCCTTTGCAGTATAATAGATAGAAATCCCTGTAGTCTCTGTTATATTATGGACAGAGACTATACAAAAGTTCAAATATCCTCATTCTTATTGAGGAATTTCTAACTTCTGAAGCCATTTCACTGACTTTATTACATTTTTTCTGTATGGGAATAACTCAGCATAAGGGTGATGTGAGCATGGCTTCACAAGTTATTTTACAAGACAGTTACACCAGGTAGCTCCTGAGTATTTAACTTGTTGCCCAAAGTCTGAAAAGAGAATGGATATGAGAACTACAATGTTTAGCACGCTTCAAAGTGATGCTGGTACCAATGAAATAGAGTTGCTTCGTATCAATCCAGGTTCATTCATATGTTCATGGTGTAAAGTGCAAGAGGGACCACTACTTTAGGTTAATCTGACTTACAGCCAATAAATGAAATTACTGAGCTCCATAACTTTGGATACCTTATATTTTCCTGGCAGGTGTTTGAGGAACCCAACATATGCTTTAGTTTTTGCCTGAGTGACTAATACTTGTTCGTTAATTCTCTCCCCACTGCTGAGCTCCCACCCAAGTCTATGTGAACTGCAGCTCTACAGGTCAAAAATCTGAATATCATGTGAGTCCATCCAAGGGCTCTGGCTTACTTATTTCACTGTTAGACTACGGGTTTTTTTTGTATTCATGTTTGTTTTTCTTTCTGCTTTGCAGTGTTTACTGAGCATGGTGCTGCCACCTCTCCAATTTTTTAAAAAACAAATACAGAGTTTGGAGCTCCTCTCTAGACTTTCTAAGTTAAGGTTCTTATACCAGCATTTGAATTTTCCATCTTCTTTTGCTACATCCTTTCTAATGATAATATTTGTACATGGGAACACAACATCTCCTACATTATAAGAATCCAAAACTAATGGCACTATTCAAACTCTTACCCACCTACTTATACATCTGGGGTTCTGACTTTCCCTTTTTGCCAGAGCAACTCACTGGGAATTTTCATGTAGTAGTTTGTCTGGATAGAGGCCCAACTCTTCCTCAGAGCCACTGCCTTTCAGATTATAGTTTAATTGCACTTTAATTGACTCTTTCCTCTGGACTCATCCCACCTGACATTAGACATGTAATAGATGTGCATAAATTAAGCAACCAAGTCTTCTCTAGAGTCAATGATTAGAATGGAATACTTTTGAAACTGCTGTCTTCTTGAAAGCAGGTTAAATCAGTCAGCTCCATGCATAAATTTTAAACAAAAAGGGCTTCTGTCAGACTGGAACCAAATTTCAGAATTTTTCCTAAGGGCTCCTACTACTACACTGACAGCTTACTTATGATCTTTGTTATTGATGGCTACTTTTATCAATTAATGACTCCTATTCTAGATAGCCTCACATCCCAACACTCCACATAAAACACCAGTAAAAACTCCAGCAAGCAGGTTTTCTCTGCCTGACCAAGAAATTTTTGCCTCTAACAATCTTTCTGAAATAATGTAATATTCCCAAATCTAAAAGGTTTTCAGCCGAGAACAAATAGGTCCTCTTTAAGGGAAGACATTTCATAACTTAGTTAAGGATTTCAGGGACACCTCCATCAAATGGGCAAAAAGCATTCTGCATTGGTGAGTCCTCCCAGTAGTATCACAACAGGTCCCAGCAGCATGACAAAGCACACCCTTCCAGTGACACACAATAAAAGATCTTCAAGATTCTCTTCTAGTAACAGGAGACAATGTAAGGAATCTTTAAACAAGTGACAACAGAAGTATTTTCCTGTTGACTTAACCAGTTACTGCTTCTCAGTTTATTTACAGAGGGCATATTTCAGGATATTTCTCGAGGCACAATAGATTCTGATACAACACATTTTATCAAAATTTGTGCCATTCAAGTCTAAATCAACAAATTTATATGCACATATCAATAGCTAAAGTAGTGCCCATTAGCAATAATATAAAAATAGAAATGTAGGCAGCTGGCACTAGAAGGCTGGCTCTACAGCACTGTACTCTATAAAATAATCTGTGTTGAAATGTGATATTAGTGCACATTACTTTTTATTATTGGATAGCATAGGACTCTGTAATTGCTCCTGTCTCTCTTGTTCCTGCACCAGCCCCAGCCATCAGGAGTCTGACCCCGTTCATCCTAACACTGTCAGGAATGCACATCTATTCTCCAGATTATACAACTACTTTCCCCTTTCAGTGCTCCTCTAGTTTCAGAAAACCTTTGTAAGATCTTACTGGAGGACCACTTATTACAAAACCATGCCCTGTTAACTACTGTAATATCCCTATAGCTCCATTGAACAGAAGCTTTTCCAAATAATTTGCAACATGTGATTGTTCTTCTTTATGCTTTAGGACAACTCACTTGAAGTTTCATACACAAAGATGAAGAAAAACCTTCAGACAGCATTGATTGTAATTATATATGCTTTAAGCTGCCTTGAAGCACAGCACCAATAGAGTTGAGATTTAAAGGCAACTAATATGCATAACACTTTGCAACAACTGAAGAATCTATCACCGTTAGTTTCCTGAAATTATTAAAGACACCCATTCCACATGTGTTCAAAATAAAGATTTTCTTTTAGAAGCTGCACTTTGCTTCTTCAAGAAACGGAAAGCTGCAAATAATTTTGAAGTGGCTGAAAGCATGAGTGGCTCTCAACAAAAGAAACAATCTGTTAAAATTAACTATTTTCTTCAACAAAAGAAACAATCTGTTAAAATTAACTATTTTCTACAACATAATCAGGAATTCAGACTCCCAGGTATTCTCAGCATGATTACAGAGGAGAACGGTAAGAGTTTGGGACTGCCAAAAAAGCAGAAAACTTTGTGCACTCTCACTGTAGTCTGTGCATCTTAAACATAGACACCTGTTCAAGTACTTGGGCAACTTCAAAATACTCCTTTGGACCTTTCAAAATGCATCTCATCAACTCCAAACACAGTCTGCTGGATTTGTGTTAATATGAAAAGCTTCATTTTACCTACTTCTCCAGCTCTTTGGATGATGTGATCTTGTCTTAAAAAGCTGTAAAATGCCCTTCAAAATTAGCGATACTTTATACTGATTCTTTGGAACTGGCAAGACTTGAAATGCAAGATACAGGCACAGAGCTGGGATCTGTTCCTTTTCTATCACAGCAAAAGGACAAATATAATAGATTATAAGTGCCACGAAGCCTTCTGTTTTTCAGCTGGCACAAGGTCTTTTATTATTAAAGAAAGATGGTTTGGAAATAAACAGGGAGAAAACAATGTCTGATTTTCATTCCAGTGTTCACTATATTTGTTTTTTGCCAACTGAAAAGGACATTTGTTCACCAACACAGAAAATACCTGCTTGATGCTCTTTACATTATGGGTCAATTACTAAGGTTTTGGTTTTGTTTTGACCTGAAATCTAATTTGCTTCTGAATACAGTGCAGAGATGGTTCATCCCTCTTTTGAAGTATCAGTGTTCTAAACACACTCTTTGCTTTACTGGTCTTTCACAGCATGACATGTATCACTGCTGTTTCTGTTTTAAAAACAGATCAGTATTAAATATTCTTGAGAAATATGCTAATACCAGTAAGCACTAGATTATGCTGGTCTGTATACTGACAAACACAGCAGACAGAGCTTCATGTGAGCTTCTACATCTATCTTGTCAGGTTGGAGTGAGATCTTGGCATAGGTAGGGAACACCTCTCAATTTCATATAAAGACAATGAGTGTACAGACATTTATTGCAAAACAGGATTAAGATTGCCCTAAACAGACATGCATTGCCCTGTTTACCTTATCACTAGTTAAACTTCTCTTCTTTTTCGGTTGGTTTGCTGGTAGTAGCACATGCAAGTCAGCAGCTGTGGGTAGACCAGGTTTCACAACTGTCATGAGTGTTTCTTCAGGTATGTTGGTTTCCTGTGAAGACAACAAAGGCATATGGCAAATTACAGGACAGCACACTTTGTGTTTTATATAAAACACATAAGTAACTCCACATGTGGCTTTTAGATTTGGTATTCAGATCCTTAATATTTAGAGGGGATTCCACTAGATGCTAAAGCATGAACAAAGTGAAGCATAAATGTACTGAAATGTGAGCTGCTCTTTGAAGACTGAAAGAGCTAAGTGTTGTTTTCACATTAAAGTAATTCAGTGGCATCAGGAAAAAAAGCAGGTTTTATCACAACTCTGCAATGGCTGAGCATTTCTAGGATAAGATAAAACAAAAATCCTAAGTTATTTAGGATCCTTTGTGGGACATTCAGACACAGTGTAGACTTAGAAGGACATATTCATTACAACTACCTTTAGCTTAGAAAGGTTACTTTTTCATCTGTGTTTTATGGGCAGAAAGAACTCTTCAAATGTGAGACTAGGAGCACCTAGGTTCAGTTCCCAAAATGGTAACAAATACCTACATTTCCCCACTGAAAGTCAAATGCATCACTTTTCAAAATATTTTGTGTAAATCTGCCTTTTAGTCCCGAATTCCTCCACGTGTTGTACAATACAGTCACACAATTCTAATGATGACACCCTGGGCATTTGCTGTAGACTTCCTCAAACAGATTCTGAAATTGCATTAAATTTTCCATATAGTTTGGCAAATGTTTTAGTAATTTTTAAAATGCAAGGGCTATTTTATAAGGGAGTAAAATATTTTTTTGACTGACACTGGTTATGGAATAAGTTTAAGTTGATAAAAGTGGGAAATTACTTTAATTTGATGTTTGATATGAGCCTATAAAAAAAGGCATGAAACTGCATAAAGCCAAAAATTTAGAACCTGATTTGCAGTACTGCAAATTCAGAAAAAATAAAGTCATTTAAAATGCACATATTTTATAAACAAAATCAACCTGTACCTCAATGCTACTGCTTTCACAAAAGCCAGTGTGTGCACCCTCAGTTGCTGGTAGGGTGTGTACCTGAAGAGCATAGCTCTCAAGCTCAGTTTTCATGAGGTGCTCTTTACCTATCTCACAGTACTACTGCAGAGCTTTGTATTTGATTTAACCTACAGGATTCAGCTATTCCCAATCCACATTTCTTTTGTGAACATGATCTAAAAATCCAGCTGTACAAACTGTGTGCCTATATATTATATGTAATTTTCATAGCTACACAACTAGCATAATAAATTCTTTCTTTGTGTTTTGTTCTTACACAAAGACAATGTCTTTTATGTTACACAGCATCCTTCGCTTAGCTTCTAAATCTATCACATTTAAGCTACTCTTCTTGTTTTGGAGTCAGCAGTACTTGCCAATATGTCTATTCCTAATCCCAGAGAACAATATTTAGTATTAATTGCCAATTAGGCTGTGTTAGACCTAAGCTGTCTATGTTACAATATCATTGTCTACAGCCTGCATGTAAAAGTGACACTAGCCTCAAACTTGCTTGAAATGTGGCTCATGAGGTTCACTTTATTATTTTGCTCTGCCTCCTTTCTTCTAAATGAGAAGGTATAACTTAACCTTTATGACTGGTGAGGGAACATTTTACGAGCAATCTGAAAGAGCACCTTTGCAAGAAGTCGTGTTACTACCCGCCCTATGTCTTCCCTCCACTCTGGTATGTCGGGGTTGTACATGTCCAGGTGTTTAGTAAACTTCAAAGGAAGAACGTGAAAATGATCTAGAAAAACAAAAAGAAACATTTTGTACAAGTAATAAATCAGGTTGCAAAAAGGGTTTGGTAGAACTAAAAGCTGAAAATCTATATTTAGCATTTTTTGCTGCGCAGTACTGTAGCAACTAGGACCCCCACTGCTCTCTGTTGTCAGGCACTCACTTTCTCTCTGTATGTTCATCAACATCATCAAATTTGTGCCTGGAGATTAAAAAGCAGTAAGAAAAAGAAATAAAGGAGATTTACATACATGCTCTGGGGTCATAATGTTCCCAGTAATTTTCCCTTAGGTCACTGAGTCACACAGAAGTGCTTGGTTTCTTTTATTTGAAATGAGAATGCACCAATGTATTGTACTCTTACCCAATCATAAATATGCAGGGTCTTGACCATTACATGTTCCTGTTTTCCATATAAAATTAATACCTCACATACTGCATAAACTAGATATGAAAATAAGAACAGAAATTATATTACAAATGCTAACTACTACCCTCTTTGAAAAAAATAAAACCAAGGTACACCCACAACATTTCACTGGATATTGTCAAAAATACCCAACATACTAGAAATGGGTTGATCCTCAGAAAACAGTCTCTTAAAACCTTCCCTTTTTCCCTACATGCTCTTGGATGAACACCTGGGGAACTTTATGCAAAGAAGAAATAGAGATACTCTGGAATGAGTCAAGCCTGCCTCCCCCAATACTTCCAACAGAATTATATTTTAATGTGGCTTTCTTTTCCAAAGTTTCCTGATTTCCCTCATGGCCAGTACTTTTGTGCTCCTGATATCAGGATTGGTCAATAGTAAGAGCAAAAGGAGTGCTGGAAAGCCAAGGTCATTGATATAGTTACACTAAGAGGGTTATACTTCTAAAGATTACTAAAAAAGCAAATGCACTTATATATGTGGTAACATAAATGTTAAATCCATTTATCTTAGAAAAGGAGAAGGTTCATAAAAGCTCCATTTAGCATAAGTGTGGTTTTTAACATTATTTTAAATTAATAAGCATACTAAAAGCCAAAATAAGTCTTCTTCAGACAATAGAGATGTATAATGTTGTGTATTGCATGATATCAGAAGGCTTCTAGCTCTGCATTAAGAAGAAGCTTTTATACTTATCACAATTCCCACATGTGACAGCACAAATATAAATGTAAATAATTTGCCAGCACTACATTTTCCACAATATATTATGCCTTGTCACCACATTATAAGACACAAAAAAGCACCAGGGCACAGTATGGAAGAAGAACTGAAGGCTTATTCAATAATTACAGCAGTCATATACTTGATCCAAACTCTCAGATAAACATCAAAGGTGCAGTGACATAATGTGATAAAAGGCAATTACTTGACATTATTTTCAATGCTGACTACATATATACAAATTTTCAGTTTTTTCAGAGGCATTTAAGCTAATTTATTTAGAAATTCTAGGAAACTTTCTAGTTATAGGCCAAAATACTACTTAAATACTGTTGCCACATATAGCATTTGGGAACCACAGTAACATTTAAAATAAGCAGAGGAAATAAAATGTTTCAGATTAAACCCTTCCACACAATCCCACTGTTCACTTCATAGTGTTACTTTGTGACAGTTCATCCCTATAATTTTAAGAGTTAAATGTGGCTCCAGATGTAATTTTACAACAGGTTCAGTTGTACCAGGACTGGCTTAAGATGTACAATAACAAGTACATATGAAACAAAAAAATGAAAAAGACTAATGTCTCACCAAAAACGTGGACAACTTTTGAGTCCTGCAGCATGGAGCTCCCACAGGAAACTTGCACTGTAACTCGGACATCACCTGTCTCAGCAAACTTGGTCACCAGAAAACTCTCCAATGTAAGCAGTGGCTTTAAAAAACAAAGAAAAGTTGAAAATATAATTTGAGCAAGAACCAAAAGAACAGTGTCTGAAGAGACTGTAACTAAAAATATCAGCAAAAAAAAAATCTTTTATAAACAGAATAGCAGCCAGATGGGGCAAATATTTCTTCTAGAATAATCAGTAGAGTATTAGGGTTCCAGTCAGATCCCACCAAAACAAATGGATTTTGAGGCAGATTCAACAAACTCTACAAGACTACATGAAGCAAGTCAGTTGCCTCAAAAAATGTGGGGTATGTCAGGGTCAAAAGGATTAACACTCTCAGCTTAGAGCACCAGTCCACAGTAACCTCCAAGGCGGAGCTGAGATGCTCTGCTCCCTGACCACATCCATATGAATTGCAAAACCCTTCACAAGACTACATGGACCTGCAGTGCCTGTTCTAGCAATGGCAAAGTCAATAACAATGAACAGATACAGGCTGCTTTCATGGTAGACAGCACATTTACAAGAAGAAAGTTCACTGCACCTGTTTGAAGCATTCCTCTGCCTCATAAAGAAAATATTTTACTTATCTGTTATTGAAAGAAGTACCTTAAAAGAAATTAACCTAGCTAGACAATAAATATTCCCAATAGAAATACTTGAATATTTATTGCTCTAGGACACCTTTATCTAGACCTTAATCCCCAAATGAATATCACTAGATTGTTTGAGTGCTCTCAATGTTTTGATATCCTTTAAGATATCCCATTTTTTTTAAAATGCCAGTTTATTTTAGACTCACAAAAATATTTATCTATACAATGAATATATATATATATTTCTGTACAGCACTTTAATTTACAATACTCACATTATCAATTTAGAAGCATATAAATCCAAGTTTCATCATTCACCAAATCCATCCCTGTCTACAAGTTGTTTTTTTCCACAGATAATCAAATAGAATAAATTGTTGCCACCCCCCCCCCCAAAAGAAAATAGCTTACAAATTGAAAGAAAGGAACAACCTTTATTGGGAAGAGATTGAAAATAATCTCAGGAAAAACCATTTGTGTACCTGAAGATTGTTTCCTATCCACCAGTAGAAAACTGTCAAATTAGGGTTCTTAGGCAGGATGATGGCTGTCAGGTTCACCTCCTGGTTTCTTCCAATGACTGGAACCACTTCTAAGTTTAAAGCCTGGAGTGGAGCTGAACAAAGTTCCCAAAATATGATTGAACAAGAATCCATCAATTTATTAATGCCTTCTTCCCCAAAAGCCTCTCACCTGCACATCATAAGGTCCTGAATTTATTTTTCCCTCCCTTCTCCTTTTATATCCATGTTGAAAGATATGGACATAATTGGAAGGACCTCATTTCAACAAAAAAAATACCGCCCAAATCACCCCAAAATCTCAGAAACAAAATCATAAGCAATGAGATGGATCAGCCAAATGCACTTCTCTGATGCACGTTTTTTTTTGTGCATTTCCAATTCTAGAACACATAAGCAAATACTCCAAGTTAAAAAGTGGAAAAGGCAATCTCAGCTTGTTTTTTTTAGTAACAAAAGATCAAATGAATAGAAATCTAACAAATCTCAAATTGCTAAGGGAAAAGCAGAAAACTGAAAAAGAATGCTGCTGACTACTCACTTTCATTACAAAAAAATCAGCTGTTAGGCTCACACCACACAGAAACTCTCATTAATGCATGCTTTAAAATAGATGTGTATATCAGGGGAGCATTTATTTGCAAATCAAAATAGGATAACCTCTGTACTCCAAAATGTGCCTTAGAGTAAGTTTATTCCTTTTTGAACTTTTGCCTATGAAGGCCGTAAACATTATTATTTGTATAAAAGAAATGCATCATTACAGTGGTTTTATCTGCTTCTAAGTGTTGTGTTTATTAGTGTTGTACTGCTTCACAGTACAGTAACTGTATTAAAAAAACCCTTTCTGTTGGAGGTTTCTGAGTACATCTTTTTCAGAATGTATAAAGGTAAAAGCTTTATAGCAGTATAATGTCATAACTAGAATTTCTTAACTTCACCTGCACCATCTACCCAGGATACCAAACCGCTATAGGGCCCAACATTAATTACACAGAATGAATACTAAACCATCCATTTTTGTTCCATTCTAAATGGTTTTTCATCTCAGTGCAAACTTACAGGCAATTAACACCGGTCTAAAGTATTTCTCTTACTCTGTGTCAGGAGCTGAATCACTGCTATTTCACTTTGATTAAATTGAGTGAACTTCTCTAAGAATAAGTTGCCTGATCTCCTTTTCCACCTCACTTCACCTGGTCTGTGTGCTGCTTCATCCCAATGTAAGACTCTACTTTCATTCTGCATTTTCTACAATTACTCTTTAATCACCTGCATGAATTCAAGCATGAATTCAAGTCATGTTGGGTGCTTAAACAAATGATTTCTTCACTAGCTTCTAGAGGAGTTAAAATGTTGCTCCCTGTTGCTGGTGTCTTGAAGAAAATTCAGAAATTTTAGAAATTTCATTAAATTTGTTCCTCATAGAAATAGAATTTCCTTCTGTTGAGGCAAAATAAAGAAGTCTGGAGGGATCTGTGAAACTGTTTTGATTCCACCATAAATTTGCATTTTCCCAGAGGAAACTGATCATTTTGAGATATGTTTTTGCTCCTGAAGAAGGCTACTTTCTTTTCCAAAATTTTTAAAAGGCAAGTTGTTTGGTACCTGAGTGATGACTGCTATTTCAATCTTACTGCTTCTATATAGTAAAGAACTGAGAATAATTATTGCAAGTCCTCCGGCTTATGTCTGTCACACAAGTCCATAATGCATGTGAACAAGCTTCACAGCACCCTTAAGTGTGTCATATGAGGACTGAAGTTGACTTAAATGAATTCTATTTAACAAAGTTATAATTTCCATATAGTTTTCCAAGTTCCCTTATTATTCACTCACTATAAAGATCATGGTTTCATGAAAAACAAAGCATGTGCAGTGTATGTAGCAATGTATGTAGTTCTTCAGGTCTTTTTATTAGGAGTTGCCTATTCACATTTATGCTATTGGACTTGATTTAATTTCTCTTACAGTTCATTAGAAAGTTGTAGATTGTGTGATATGGATCAGAAAGCATGATTTGGATGAAAAGCCAAAATTTATATAATTGTCCTGCACCCCATAGCAACAGAACTCTGAAGTGAAAAATATTCCCTTTAACATTTGCCTCTGAAAAAATTCCCTGGGAATAATACATCAGCCAGAGACAGCGTGAAAGCAGAACTCTGTGGACATTTCTGCTTTCATGGTATTCCACAGTGAAAATGTTCCTTAATGGCTATTAGTGCTTCACTAGAACGTAGAAATTGCAGTTTAATTTTTTTAGGTAAATTAGAAGATTCAAGTAAATTAGTTGGCACTAATTAAACAGAGCAAATCACATAGAAAGCATTTATTCAAGAAGACTGGGTAACACACTTCCATGAGTCTTCTAGTCCCTGTGCAGCATCCATGGACAAGCTCAGGATGAGATCACATCTGCCTCAGTGCTCTGCTGCCTCTGCACTTCAGCACAAAAATTCCTTTAATGGACCAGTCATTTACTTGTGTAAAGTAACTCTGGCTTCTGCAATTTGAAAATCCACTGCATAAAACAAAAGCGACATATTTTATTTTTACTGTTTATCCTAATACAGGCCACACTAAAAGAGCATTTTGAGGAAATGTTTGTTCCGCTTTCCATCAGGGCTTGCTACTGCTTGTCATCCTCTGTTGGGTTAGAATTCATTCTTGGAGAGAAGGATGTCACACCGAGTTTTTTTCCTCTTCATTGCTTGTACAGACTGTTCCTCAGCCTAATCTACTCCTTAGCACCCAGAAGCTTCTAAAAAGTAACAGTGAAGCCCTAAGTAATTTACCTGAGCTCTCTGCGGCTGTCAAATGATTAAAAAAATAAACACAACAAAGAAACAGATAATGAAACTGAAGTTGAGAATTTGATTGTAATCCTTTCTGTTTGATTTTAATAGAAGATTGGCCATTAGTGTGAATGGGCCCCACCTGTCAATCAAAGCAGAACTGGAAACTCTGGACTCAAGGACACTGACCAGCAAAATACATAAATATCAGCAGTCACTGGACAAGCTGACATAAAGCACATGGATCTGTGCACATCCTTGTATATGGCTCCAGTGATTTCCATTGCTTTGGGATTAGGATGGAAGACACATCACTCACAACAGAGGGGAAACAGACACCTGGAGAATGCAAGATGAGTATCTTTTCCTTTGATGTTACCTGTTTCTGAATTTTTGACACATCTGAAAACAGGCAAAGCAATAGCTGTCTTGAATCTCAAAGAAAGAGGAACATTCAGTTCCAGCTATGAGTTTCCCTCTTCATTTCAGTTATGAGATGACTGAGGTACATCAAGCTTGCAATGGTGCATGATATTCCCTGTGCCATGCTATTTTTATTTTGTATCTGTTTGATTGGGTATTTTAGGTCTTAATTAAGGAGAGGGAGAGAAGTCTAAGACAAGTAATACTTCCTGCCAACACAAAGTTATATCCAAGTACAATTTAAAACTGTGAGAATTAACTAACTAAAATCTAGATTTAGAAACACTGAGATTTTTACTAGTTTTCAAAATCATACAAAAGCTCATATTTTTGCTCAACACACCTGATCACTTGCTTTACACTACACCTAGAAGCTTCAAAAAGATATAATGTTAAATTTTAGCTGCTAAGGCTGCCAATAGGGTCTGGAATCAGGAAGATGGATCAAACCTGAGATTTGAACTGAGGCATACTTGCTATTCAAAAGATTAATAAACCATCCTTCTGCCAAATTGGAATAAAACTAATTCTGACCTCCTGTTACATTAGGTTTAAAAGCCTCTGAATTAAAAACACACAACACTGCAAGGCTGCATGAAAGTGTTGAAAAAATATGCCTTTTCCTAATTGCGACTAGTAATTTTCTTTACTACTTCATAGCTGTCATGAGGTTTTTACACAGCGGTAAAAGTAAGAAAAGCAAAGAGATGATTTACAGTTGACTTGGACGAACACCACAGCCTCATCGTGCCCAGCCACATTCTCAGCCTTCACTGACACACGGTAAATCCCAGGATTCTCATAGCGGTGACGGATGGGTTCTCCAGTCATCGTAAGGTTCACATATATCGCCTTAAAGCCATCTCCAAGATCTACCTGGTATTTGGTACTCAATATATCACCCTAAAAGGAAAATATATCAAAAACATTTTAAACAGCCAGAACCAAAACAGACAGGACACATGTTTATAATCCTTTACTGAATCACTGCAGCATTTTCAGCCCCTGCCAGACATTTTGACTCAATTGCAATAGCTGCAGTAAAACCACTACACCCATGGCAGAGATGTTAGTGCAACAGATGCTGTGTGCATTCATAGAGATAATACCACATTTCCACAGTAAGGTGCTACCTTGAAATTAGACACCTCAGACCACTAATCAAGTTGTATGGCACAGAAACCATCACTCTTGTCTGAATGCAGCTGGACATTGACTAACATAATGGTGCAGGGCAGTCCCAAGTTCTGTAGTGATGCTCATATCATTGCAAGCAACTAAACATTGTTATTTTAGCAAATTACTACTCATCCAGTGAACTTTCAGCTTTTCCAATTATAAAGTAAAATCAATTTGCTTAGACATTCTTCACAGCACCTTCTAAGCACAGTCTCTTAGTGTCAACTACATGGCCTTTAAGACACAAGCTGGGATCTTCACACAGAGTTGTACAGCATTATACTGAGCCACCAGCATGCCTAGAACTACCATGCTCTAGTGCAAAATTAGATGCATGCTTAATGAAGCAGATTACCAACCTGGGTTTGTGAAAGGGTTTAAAAGTCCAGCCAAATAATTCTGTCATATCAAACATCTCATTGAATTCATAACTCCTCGCACTTCTGCTAAATGCTCCTTTAAATGACACTGTCTTCCTAAACTCAGGTCTAAAGGACTTCAAAGCTGATGATACTTTCAGAGGACAAACATGACCATTACTCATGTTGTTGTGGTGTGGCTGCTCAGGAGAGAAATCAGGCCTGTGGTACATGGACTAGAGATTTGGATGCAGTCAAAGGAAAACTCATTTTAGCTGTTAGCACTGTCTTGGCGAGCTGTCCTGCTTCCTTGATCTCCAGCAGTATTTATGTTCCTGCTTGCTTGCCATAGTACACGGCCATCACAGCCATGCAATTAAGACAGGCTGTAAGGCAAGGCTTCATCAAAAAGCCTCTGTGTTGTGAAAACACAGCATTGATTTAAAAAATTTCATTGCCTCTGGTAAAAGAATGTACACACCCATGTGCTGGTCAAGTGACATGAAAGGCCATCAGAGCAGAGAAGGATTGACACCAATTGAAGAATTCAAAAATCACCTCGCTTCTCCAAAAGCCACTCTCTGAAATAGGTTTATTCCAAAATTTAACCTCAAAAGGAAGCACTAATGTAAGTTTTTTCATAATGACAACAATCAGCCATTGGAATAATCTCCCCAGGAAACTGCTGGATTCCCCACAGTTGGACACTTTTAAGATTCAGCAGCACAGGTGCTGACCATCTTGTTAAGGCTGTGCTTTTGCCAAGATAGGTTGGACCAGATGATCATTGAAGTCCCTTCCAGCCTGGCAGTCTATGATCCTATGATTCTTTGAAAATCAAAGGAGGTACCATGCCTAGAACTTATGTTCCCTGGCATTACAGAAGGAAGGGAAACATACTATTATTTCCTCCTTTTATTATTTGGCAGTGTAGTTGACTTTCTTCCATGTTTTACCAGATGAAAGAACATTGCTTACAATGTAAAAGAATACCCATAATAAAGAACCTGTAGAATTATCAAATACCTAAGCACCATATTTCAAGACACATAAAGGACCTTAAAAGCCTCTTCACTGTGAATAGTTTTCTCTTTCGACAGCAGAATAGTAGAATTTAGCAAAAGAGATAATATGTTATTACAGTTTAAAGAAGAAGAGATATGTTCTTGCCAGCAGTGTAAGTAGAATCTCTTTAGATGACATTAGCTTGCAAAGAGTTCTTGTTCCCTCTTTCTTATGCTAACAAGTACACATGTGTATTTTTTCCAGATGAGACAGAAACCAGTGTTGAAAGCCAATAGATGCAAGCTTCTCTTACTGTATTATTCTAAATAGCTTCCCTAGTGTAAAGATGAGAGTGCTGTATTCAAAACAACAAGGCACTTCTATTTCCCTAACCAATAAACAAAGAGAGCAGTGGACAGAAATCAGAAGAGTCACATAAATCAGCTAAATCTATAAGAAGTTGGGGCTTCCACTTCCATAAAAAATAGGAGTTGGTCATGACATTATTTATTCATATATTCAGCCAACAGAATATGGAAAAAAAAATTATCATCATCATCATTATTGCTATTATTTCTAAGGACAAGTGAAAACTGCCCAAGCATACCGGAAGCATGCTTTCTTTACTCCCTGATATCTGGCACTCCTGCATTCCCAGAGACTAGTAAATTAAGTTTGTTCATTAGAGAAAGTGGCATGTTCTGGCTTATTGTAGTAGAGCTGTTTCTTAAACTCAGTAATTGTTATGAATTCTCATTGGATTTTGTCACACACATTAAATCCTAAGCAACGCTCAGGACATTTGAGTTCAAATATTATTCTTAGCCATAGAGGGCACCAAACTGCTACATTTCTTCTAAATCTGCCTTCCTCTTTGATGTACAGAGCAAAGACTTCTTTAGAAAACACAGCACGAGATTCTCTTCAAGATCCCTCACTTCTGAAGATTTGTGAATAATTTTAAATGGTTTTCATATTGCCACAGAGATTCATGAAAGCTTCAGTAGGAAAAAAGTCAAACTGCCAATCAAAATCATTAGAGTCCAAATTGCAACCAAATGCTCTGGGCTTACAATAAACATTTCCAAACAAATTCTAGAAAGAGAAGGCAGCAGGACTTGCCACACAAACTGTTGGGGCACTGCACGCATTGGGATGCAAAGCCTGAGAAGCATTAAGCAGCCCAGTGTTCTGCACGTAACTTTCTTGATTCCATTACAGAAATAAATCCCAAGTGCTCAATTTATATTGCACAGATTTGCCAAAATGTGTGAATTTTCTTCAGGTTCTTGCAAATCAGTGGGGTTAGCCAGGATGTACAAATACTCTGGTAACCTGAGCACAGCAGTTATAGCCTAATGCTAAGAAACAAGCATGAAGAAACATACCCATGGCAAACAATTCATCCAAAAGTTACTCACTGCTGTTGGTCAGGGCCTTAGGGCATTGTCTCTCTCAATAAACAGAAAAAAACCCATACCTCTGGCAACACAACTAATATATAATAAATATTCTTATGCTGTGCTATTTGCTGATTTCTGTAAAGCTTTCCCTCATTCCTTTCTGAAAGGCAGATTCTCAAAAACACTTAAACCCGAATATTAAATGTTCTCTGTATTTCTGTTCTCTGATATAGCAGCTGAGATTTTCAGTCCAAGGAGACTTTGGTAATCAAGTTGCTTTGATTTTCCAAGAAGATATTGCCTTTGCTGCTGAGTAGAAAAATCTTGTTCTGTGGGTAGAACTTGGAGATTCATTGAGTTTACTGTCTTGTCTGATTCACTTGAAAACAGAAGTTTCAATATTTAGAAAGCCACTAATCTTTGTCTCAAACCCAAATTAATCTTCATTCAGCAACAAAGCAGGTAGGAGTGAAATTAACCCTAAAAGCAGCAATTAAACTTTCATGGAGCCAATGTTTATTACTACCTGCTCTTGTCTGACAATGAAGGTAATGTCTTCTCCGGGCCTAACAGCCAGGCTTTCTTCTCTGATGCTGATCTGAAGACCCTTGGGAGCAATCAATGGACACATATGCTGTGCTACATTCTGCTGCAGGTCTACTCCACCTTCACACACATTAGAAACAACTTTCCTGTACCTGCAAAAACAATAAGCAGTGAACACAGTGAACTGGAGGTAAGCAAAAGAATGCCATCAGAGACACCAAATGCAAGTGCGATTAAAGCTAATGCATTTTCCTTGGGTACACAAACAGACAAGATTGCAGATGATCAAAACCAACTCACAATGCAAATACTTGGATTGGGGACATTGCCTTTACTAAGGAAAACCCATTGAAGGAGGGTGGTGTGAAGCATGATGAGGATTTCACTTGAATGCATTAGAAGAGTCTGTCTTTTCAAACTAAGAAACGTACCTGACTAGCCCTCTAGGAGATAGACAGTCTTCTGTCCTCCTTGCCATCCCTTTTCAACAGTCTTCAATGCTCTAGAGGTCTTAGCTCAAACCCCAAAGTTCAAGAAAAAATTAGACCAAGCAGTTTCTGCTTTAACCCAGAACTAATTGCTTAACTGCTGCTCTAAAATCAACTGATTTCTAAAAAGACTTGTAACATTTGTGTAACATAACAGTATAAAATACTGAAAGGAGTAACACTTTAAAGAGCTAATAATGAAATACTTGGGTGTGTACAGTAATTATTTACAGATCAGTTTCACACAGGTATGCAATTTTTAAACGTCCTTTAAAATCAGAGTCATATGTCACTCTTTTGAATTCCCTCTCTGTATATCACAGCTGTCAGCCGCAACCCAAAAGGCATCATTTTCCTCAGTAAGGCAAATATACACAGTCTGTGATTCTATTGCCAGATTGGACATTTCATCATTTGGTTCTCGTCTCTACAACTGACTGAGATGGTGTTATGATAAGCCAGAATAGATGCCAGCTGCAAGTTATTCTCAGCACAGACGTCAGACTGCATTGTAGTGTATATTCTATGTGGTATTGTTTACAGTTTCTAAAGCTTTCCTTTGATTCTGAGTGTCCCATATGGTCAGGAAAAGAATTTATTCTTCGCAGAACTCCTTACCCTTATGAAAGTGAGAGACTGGGAAATTCTGTGAGATGTTACCAAGTCCTCTGAGTAATTTATTAGATCCAAACTGAAAATTGCTCTGGACCTAAGCAATGAGCTTAAAGAAGAGGCTTTGAATGGACATTCCTGTCATAAGTGTAAAAATGGCTACAGAATGTTACAAAAAAAAAAAAAAATGCTGCAAACAAGACAGCTCCCCCTCTTCCTGAACAGATTAGTTTTTGAACCAGTGGGAACATACAAAGTAACAATTCTCTTTCCTTAATCTGTTGGAAGCGTTTGCACATGCTCTAAGTCAGTCACAGCTTTTGCATTTCCCCGTTTTTACAGTTTGCCTTATTTACATTTCATAGAATCACAGACTGGTTTGGGTTGGAAGGGACCTTCAAGATCTTCAAGTTCCAACTCTCCAGCCAGAGCAAGGAACATATTTCACTAAATCAAGTTGCTCAAAGTCCTATCCAACCAGGACTTCAACACTTCCAGGGAACAACTGAACAAGTTGTTCAGTGTCTCACCACCTTCCCAGTAAAGAATTTCTTCCTAATATCTAATCTCAACCTATCCTGCTTCATCTGTAGGCCATTCCCCCTTGACCTATCGCTACATGCTCTTGTAAGAAGTCCCTCTCTAGCTCTCTTGTAGGCTTCCCTTAGGTATTGAAATGTGAATTTATTTCAAACCACTTTGAAGCTGCTGGTTGGAATATGCTCCCCCTGTTTGGAAGCCTCATCAAGCCAGTTGAATGCAAAACCATCTTACCCAGTGCTGCTGGTGTATGCCTGCCCCAGCACACAGTCTTCAGGAGGTGCTTCTGGGTTAAACCAAAAGTCAGCAAAGCATTTGTTAGACTCCGACTTCAGAAGTGCAGAGCGCTCAAACCCGTAATCACTGAAAAACACCAAGACCAATGTGTTACTATCCCCGCTTCACTCAGCAGTCTAATTTAGGGTGGATGAGACTACATTTTTAAGAGTAAATAACTTTTTTTAGTGTTATTCTACCAGATGAACATACAAGTTGAGGAAGCCAGTTCTAAGTCTAATTTCAATGGGAGTTGTGTACATTTCAGGGGAAAACTGGTTGTAATTACTTTGTCAGTTCTGCAAAATTAACTCCCTTGGTACTTTAGATTTTTTAAACATTTCCTTTGACACTTGGACCAAACATTTCAATGCTTTTTTTTTTTTTTTCATTTGCAAATAGAAAGGATTTGCTTGCCTTTTAAACGAATACAATGGTCATTTTTCAAGCTTTGATCAATAGAGAAAAACATCAGGATTTGTTCAGTCAGGTGAAACAAATACTTAACCATGGCAATATTTTTAAACAAATGCAAAAGAAACCTGTTATACAAATAACAGTTTGCCTGTTTATTTACACATGGCTATGTGGGGAGAGGGGAAAAAGGAGTAAAATAAACCCATCTCAAACGCTGAGTAACTATTTACTAGCAATAAATCAAAAGGTCCACAGACAGACTCACCATAAGAAATCAGAGTTCACACATTCACAAACTTTGGACGTGAGAGCTGATGTGAAACTTCTCCCTTTAATGCACCATGATGAAATCTTCCTCTTTCGAAAGCTCCTCTGCTGGCCCATGATGCACCGATCACCCTGGATATCAAAGCACTGGACTTATTGCACCGTAACCTACACCACACAGACGTGACCTTATGTTGTCCTGAGAAAGGCTGATCTTGCCACCAAGAACTTGTATCAACTCTCTCATATTCAAATATATAGGTATAGATAGCTCTCATACTCACTGCTGTCTGCTAACAGGTCATTAAAAGTTGTAACATAGGCTATATTTCCAGGGCAAAAATCTGAAGATGTACATGAAAATTCAAGTGCAATCTAACCCATCTTTCATGTGTGCACAATCAAGGCACAAAGCTCTAACTGGCCATTTAAATATTCAGTGGGGCTGCATACAGCTGAAGTTCTCTCTAAATCACCATGTCTCATGTTGGCAGTCAACCTGATGTACCAAGCATGTGGACACAGGTAGAATGAAAGCTATCTTTACACACTCTACTGGTAGTTGGGCAGCTGCAAGTACTCTGTCAAAGTCATTTTAGTAGTTTCTAATTTCTGAAAGACATTTCGACGCCAATATCCTAAAATACTGTTACTCTTTAGGCTCAGATCTGCATAACATTCTTAGTAAACACACAGCAGTCCCAAACAAGAAGTGTAAAATTAGGCACAAGAACTAGGAAATGGGAGCTGTAGAGCTGGAATAACACAGAGTAGTATGCAAAAAATAAACTAACCCTGCAGAGAGCAAAAGAACAAATGTACTGGAAGAAGCAAAACATAAGAATCAGAATGATTATGATTAAATATGACATATTCCATTTAATAAAAAAACTCCCTCAGATTTGTCTCTTCACTGCAGAGAGAATTTAGCTTCCCAAAATTGGATTTGGCCAGAGCACCAGGATTAGCACAGCCTTAATGCATTACTGCAGAAATGGTATTGCCCAAAACAACTGGACTCTGTTACATGATTGGTCCACTGAGATCCTAAATTACTTCTGGAATGGACTTTACTTATTGCAATTTATATATGAGTACAGTATGTGGTCAGGAAGTTGGCAGAACACATGACTGCATATTGAAATTGTTTCAATCAATATTGCACACTTCAGTTTATGGTATATGCTTCCCAATCTAGCAGGACCACCTATTGTTATGGCAACCCACCAGATATACTTCCACCTTTCCTATGACACAGATAACACAACCAAAATGAACACAAAATCCTCTCCCATTTTAAACTATTGCAAAGTCAGCAAGTATCAACATGAGACTAAGCTGGGGATGTGGCATCCAAATTCAATTTGGAAACATTTTCCTAGCACACAGTTCTATATGAATCTGAAAGCTACAGAAAAGTTTTGTCAGTTAACATAAGACCATGAATACCTGCAGATTTGTGAGCTCCCAAGACTCATAGTCATCATCAGTGCACTCCCTGGGGAAGGATGGTCTGAAATCCACCTTCACCAGTTCCCAGTCCGAACGGTAGCTAATGTGTCCAAAGACTCTGAACAAAAAGATCAAAAGTAAACTCTTACTGCAAAGAAATACCATACATCTGTCATTCAAAATTTAAGCCCTACCTTTTCTTTTTCACAGTCATAGTTTTGTGCTAAAAGGTCCCAGTTTAATTTTTCTTACGCTTTTATTCCTCTATATGTATAACAAGTCTAGTTAGGAAACATTTGTCAATTGTATACGAAACTTAACAATGAAAAATTATATCTCATATATTACAGATTTTTTTCTCTAGCAAACTATCCAGAAATTTAATTGGAAATAACCTTTTCTAATTTGGTACACAACATTTTTGTCTATTATCTTGCTATATGAAACAGACAGCTCTCAGATTTCAACAGGAAGCAGAACCAGGATCACCAGATTCAATTTCCAGCTCTGTCACTCATTCCTTGAGATTATAGTACAACTTCTTCAGTTGGTTTTGTTGTGGGTTTTTTTTGTTAATTTCTACAGTTTTTAGATAGCAATTGGCTATTGTTTAAACTCACAGCAGTATAATCAAATTGTATCAATTTCTAAGGAATACACTGCATCTACACATTGTACTGAAGAACTCAGAGAGTCTCCTGTTCACTTCAGATAGTCTCTTGTATAGCAAAAACCAGCCATAAACTGTACAATTTTTGTAGGCAAAAAAAAAAAAAAGGAAATCTCATTGCTTTAAAAACCAAGCTGCATTTTCAAAGCAGCCAACATTTTCTAAATCAGAATCTTTATTTCCAAAACAAAATGGGTATGTATGACATCCAGCAACAAATTACAAAGGATAAAGACTCTATTTGGGCAAAAGCAAAATGTATTTGTGGTTTGTATCAGGCTTATGTGACTTACTTGCCAAAGAATTTAAGGCTGATTCTGAAGCCAACAATTTCTACGCAGTTCATACTGCACAGAGTTCATATTCCAAGCTTTAGTAGCATTCTCCAAACTAATTCATTCCTTTTGTTTTGCCCTCAGTTTTGTCCAAATCCAGACACAGCAGGAATGGTACAGTTTTGTTAAAACCATTCTGCTGTGCACAGACATTTCTCTTGTCCTGAATACCAGGTTCAAAGTGGAACTAGGGTAGACCAGAAGTGAGTGAATGGTCAATTCTCTACAGCACAGAGGCAACATCATCACACTAAGCATTTCTCCTGGTAAATAGACTTAGAGCTCTGAAGTCTACCAATGAGGCTGAAAAGTAGTTCACAGAGACTAAAGACATACAGTGATTTCTCCCCTTCCTTTCCAGTGTCTTTACTTCTCATCCATAGCAGAGAGATGTAGATATCGATACATTATTGCCCACACTGCTCACATTTTAATGACCTAACAAGCTGCACACATAAGAAACCACACCATCAGCAGTGCATTTAATTAAACGGAAACATATGCATCTAGTTTGTATGTCTTACTCTTTTCTTGTAAGGCTCTGAGATTAAAGGAATCGGATCATCTAATTTCTTTCCTTCTAAATGCACCCATGGCTCAGAAGTAGAAGCAACACACAAAAATTAAAAAATGTGGCTCAGTCCACTGATTGTATGTGCACATAGGTGTGTGGTCCCACTTTTCTCATTGAGACCTAAGGATTTGGTTCCTTTTTCTGGTTCAGCTGGATCCTGAGAGCTGCTGTCACCATATAATCTTACTCATTGGTAGTTACATACTCAATAAAGTGACTACTTAGGTGGTCTCATGCTTTTTCCACAACGCCTGTTTCAATATGACTGGGTTTGCTGACAGACATGAACTGTCTTTTGCATGCTAAATACCTGTAACTCTTTTTTTAAATCTTTGTTTCTCTATACAAGGTACTACCACAAGGCAGACTTCACCATGTGCTTATGCAACACCTACCTACCTCAGCGGTAGGTGCAATACCTACCTCAGTGAATGCTTCTCTAGACACCACAAAACCTTACAAATTTATTGCATTTCTTTTATTAACCCATTTATCAACTAATACGTTCAAGTGCAAGGAGCCAAGTCCTGTTAAAGCTTCACTCCTGCCTCAAGGAAAGTATTTTCTACAGAACAAATGAAATTTTCTTCATTCATGTTTGCTATCTCAGACAGATTAGTAAGCAAAGGAGAACAAAGGAGATGGTGGTTGGAGTTCAAGGCAGAACAGAATAATGAAACTCTCCTGAAAACATAAAACATAATCTCTGAGCTATTATTAACTATATTTGAAACCTCATGAGGGTGATTCCAAATGAGTATGGCAAGGGAAACATGTTGACCATATGTATAAATACAGACACATACCAACACACACACACACGTGTGTGTATGTGTATATATTACCATAGATATGAAACAGCAAAATGAAGCTCAGAGTTACAGCATTAATTTTGATATCCACAAAGATACCAAACAAATTATTGAACTATCTATTTCTAAGCACCTTGGAGATAATTAAAATGATAACAAACAGCTACCATGGATTTGTCAAAACCAAATCATGTCAAACTAATGTAATTTCCTCCTTTTACAGGGTAACTGGCTTAGCAGATAAAGGAAAGGAGAAAATCTAGCATATTCTGACCTTTGTTAAAACTGTTATACCTTTCTAGCTGACATTGTCTCAATATAAAAAAGAAAACATCAGTGCAGATAAAATCACTGTGAGGAGGAATGGGAGTACATATCCAATTAGAAGAATCCATTTCCAAAAGGCAGTTATCAAACCGGGAATATTTTGAGATATCTATCACAAAGATATGATGGGCCCACAGTCAGTATTTCCATTAACACTTATGATCAAATAAGAAACACAAAAAATTTTGCAGATAACACAGAAGGAAGGGAGTGGACATTGACTGATGGAAGCAACGTTCAGAAATCAATATGATGAAATACTCCAAAACCAAGTGCAAAAAGGCCTTCTGGGAAAAAACAAAAACAAAACCAAAAAACAACCTCACAAAAAAGGTGCAAAACCAAGATGGAAAATAACTTTCAAATATTGAATAAAAGACTTGGGAAATTCTGGGAAATTAAACCAAAAATGCAGTGTTGCTGTAAAATAAGAAAGACTAATTCTAGGTCATATTCAGAACTAGAAAACAGAAGACATGGAGGTAACAATTTTTATAAACTTGGCAAAAGTGGAGCCTCTGGAAGCATATCATGTCTAATTTTGGATATTTTATGCATATTGACACACCCAATAAAATGAATTTGAAGAGGAGCAAAATGATTCATAAGGTGCTTAGAAAACAAAACCAATGAAGAAAGATTGAGAGAATTGGGTTTTTCTCCGGAAAAGATAAAGCTGAGAAGTACAACAAGATGTTTTCAGACTCTTGTTATAGAGCGAAGAGCTGTCCTGGAGGAAGGGCAAGAAAGAGGAAGTACAAGGATAAATAAACTTAAAAGATACAGCTGCACAATTCTCTAATTCCTTCTCCTCAGTACCGGTGAGGCTACATGGGGAGTACTGGGTCCAGTTCTGGGTGCCTCAGAATAAGAGAGAGATAGAAAGACTGGAGGGAGTGCAACAAAAACCTAAGAAGGCCATGAAGGGGCTGGAGCATCTCTCCTATGGGGAGAGGTTGAGAGAAGTGGGACTGTTCAGCCTGAAGAAGAGAAGGCTCAGGGACATCTACCAAAAGCTGAAAGGAGGGTGCAAAGAAGATGGAGCCAGATTCTCTTCAGTGGTGTCCAGTGACAGGACCAGAGGCAGCAGCCTCAAACTGCAACACAGGAGGTTTTCTCTGAATAACAGGAAACAACATTTTTACTGTGAGGGTGATCAAGCACTGGCACAGGTGCCCAGAGAGGTTGTGGAGTCTCCATCCTTGGAGATATTCAAAAGTCCTCTGGAAACAGTTCTGTTTGATTGGCTCTGGGTGACCAAAGGGGTTGGAGCAGAAGACCTCCTGAGGTCCCTTCCAACGTCAACAATTTTATGATTCTAGAATTTTGTAGAGGTAATGGTAAAAGATATTGCAGTTGTTTATTCCTCCTCACCAGAGTGAGAAATTAGATACCATCAGGATTAAAGATAGACATCAGACAAATTGGACAAATATTGCCCAGTTCCACATCCTATAATGACAGAAAAATTATAGAAATTATTCTAGAAATTATGCAAAATGTACCCGAGTAATATGGAAACTACACACAAACTGTATGTGCCCACAGCAAAGGCACTGCTTCAATGGGTGAACTGTAACCTTCTCCTCTGTGGATTTTTAGCAGAAGACAGAAATAACTTTTACTGCCTGTCGGTCCAGACTCTAGCAAAAAAAAACCCAAACTAACAAAAAACATCATTTCCATTATGGCTGTTCTGATTCTACAGACTGAAAACCAGGTTTTGACAGAGCACAGTAACTACACCACTGCAAGTAAAATCCCATAGATTCAAGAAAGTGTCCCACTACAGTCACAAACCCCAATAAAAATACAGTCATACCACTTTGTAATTCATAGGGTAAATTTCCTAAGGAATCCAGTGTTTTACATGCATCCAGTTTAGCAAACTGTTTGAAAAAAAAAAGCTTAATGATTATTATTGCTGTGCTGCAGTAGCACATGTTGCTCTATAGTTGACAGAGCTTTGCAGACACATCAGATGAGTGCATTTAAATGTATTGCCAAATATCACTAGAATAAAAAAAGAAGCATTTTTTCAAAGTAACAAAGGCATGCATTAAGTAGGATTTGATGGATTAGACAAAAATATGAACTACAATAAAGCAATACATAACAGCAATCACAATCTAATTGCTCAGGTGCAAAATATATATGTCGAATAAAATCATATGAATGGAAAAAACTGGAATGGTGCAGCAAGTGTAACTCATGACTAGAAGTTATATATCAAGATGATAGTAATTCATAAGCTACTAAAACCTTCCTCTTGATTAATTGTATTACATTAGAAAGCCATCAAATTGATTCTATTGAAACTATAAAGGATGATGCTGTGATAAATAATTTCTGGAAGAAATTCCAATTACCTTTGAAATTAATTTACTTTTATTTGCAAGAATTTGGGATCCATAATTTTAACTTCAGTGTTTCAGTTTCCATAACAACTTTGTACATTTGTTCCTAGTTCATTTATGAGCCCATAATTTTTTAATTTGATTGCATCATTTGACAGATAAGACAGTTTAATGCAGATTTTAAGCTAACTCATTTAAACTATTTGCTGGAGGATTGCTGGTTATTTCTGTTCCTGATAAAGCTCATAATCAGAGGGAGCTAATTTAACTGAAATCATATGCAATGACAATCTTTTCCAGTAAATGCACATTTCTATTCAACAGACAAGAGCATCTATGCAATAGATACTCCTGGTTCAGACGAGCAGTAATAGCTGTGTCACCTGCTGTCTGTGTCACCTGCAAAGGAAACTGCAGCTATGAGGGTGCTGATGCTGGAGACTCACAAAAACTTATCAGGCAAACATTCAGCTTCTAAGACTTCATGCAGGAGAAATGAGCCTGACTTTGACAACACACTGCTCATCTTGGATGTCAGAGACATAGCTTCTTATAAACACTAAAGTTGCCTTCCTCTTTTACTTTTCTGCTGTGCACTTCCAGATTTTGTACTTAGCTTTTCATAGCATCAAAACAGTCTTTGCCAGAGCAGATGGATTAGCTACAGAGTTACACATCATGGATCTCAACCCATATACATTGACATACCTTGCACAACTTCTGTAGTGTTATGTTGGTTTACTTTTGAGCTGTTAGCCATATTGTCTCCAGACAAAGAAAATAGCTTTGAGCAGCCTTTTGTCTGGATCCTCAGAGCAGCACAGCTGAACCTACAAGTTTTATCCATGAATACTTGAGAACACTCAAAGACATTAGAGTGGTGTGAGTGATCCTACAGTACTTTCCCACCAAGGTCACAAAGACAACATATGCAGAATTTATTCAGTTATTTATTGTAGCAACTAAAATTGTGCAAGTTTTGCAGTCATACTGAAGACTACTGATGACAACTGTGTGATACACAGTTACTTTTGTTCGAAATCAGAAGCCTCTTTCATTCTAGACTCACTGCTTTAATCTCCCAAGTGCTGCATTGGCTTTTTCTCTCCTCTATATGACTTTGTCATCAATTGTGATGTTCACAGGATGCTGTCAAGGTAGCAGAGTGTCTGCACAGTCCTGTACTGCCCTGTTGACACACCCTGCTAACTGGACATGCCAGTTAGGGATGGATCAAGACCTTTAGATCTTTTGGGAAAGCCTTCAAATGTACACAGCTGCTGACAATAAAACCTAAGATTTGAAACAGGGTCAATTGAGGACCCCACATACAGGTGATATGGGCAACCTCAATGGCTCTATCTTGGATAAAATGTCTAAATTCCTCTGGGCAGCACCTAAGCAAAGATATCCAGGCATGTACTTGAAATTCTTTATGGATCTAAACCTCAATATCTAACAGTAAATATGTGACCAAGCTGGGAAAGGAAACCACACTCTCAAGAGATGCTAGTTAATTATTTTAGCAATTCTTTCTGTCTCCTATTCTTTTAAATGGAAGCAGTCACAGAGCTTTGCTAAAAACCAGTATTTATATCTTGTTCTCCAAATGAGGCTTCTTTTTCTGCAGTAAATCATATTAGTAGGAAACACAGTTATCAGTGAACTTACTGTATTGTTAAAGTATTTTTTAAACTGTCAGACCTCCCTGATAATTTTTATAACACAATTGCAATTTCAGATTAAATACTCAATCTACCTTACAGTTCACTAGATATCAGAGGCCATTTACATTAAAACAGTAGCAACTTTCTCAGTTGTCTTCTACATAAAAGGATTAGTGTGTTAGAAATCTCGTCAATTTATGTGAGCTCCAAGATCTGAGTCCTTTGCTTCACTTAGACCTTTACTACAAATGATGACAATATCACCGAAAAAACAAATAAATGTGACAATCTTCTTTTTGTTCTGCCTGTTGTAGTTAATATTATTACAGTGCCTTTGAACATACAGCAAGACACATGCCAAAATCTGTGCAGAAATTACCTAGCTGAGGGAGTAAAATGATGAGGTCGTGGCATGGAAGGATGTACGTTAGTGTAGCCACTGCCAATAGGCAGTGTTCTCCTTAACTCACAGAAGTAACACTATTAATGAAAGATTTTCCAAGGAGATATGGGTTAGCAAAGCAGGTTAGCCATGACTATGTACATTAGTATTTAAAGACTACTATTTTCAAAAAAAGAGAAAACAACAGGTTAATCTTTATAGCCACCGTTTCCTTCTAACAGTGGTCTTTGCTTCCTTTACATCATTATAAAATCAACAAAAACCTAAATAAGTCAAAGGGCTGATACTAGTAAAATGGATTAAAGCAATGTAAGATTCAAGCTGCAGTCTGTTATACATCAAGATTATAATTCAGCATATTTTTCTAATTCCCCAGAAGAACATAACAGAGGTCATGTTTCAGTGGCCTTCCTAAATTGCAGCTACAGAAATGATGAATGCTTCCATGTGCAAAAGCAGACACCTGCCTACATAAAGCAACTACACACAAAGAGTACTTGTGTACACAACAGATCACATGCAACTGTACTGAGACATTCATGATTTAAATGCCTTAAACTACAAACACATGCATATACTTAATGCACTAAAGGGAAGAGTAGGGTTATTTGGTTGGGCTGTAGTTTTTGGGTTGTTTTTTTGTTTTGTATTTTTTTGGCTGACAAAATGAAAAATGAGGGGAGGAAACAATTTAGTTGAAATTGAACCAAAATATGGGTTTTTTTCCATTGCTTCCTGCTCCCAAAAACTAGTAATTGCCATTCATTCTTTAATGCCAAAACATCTTGGTTTCAGATCATTTGGGAAAAAGAACGGAAATGAATGCTTAGGTTCTGAGAAGTGCTAGGGAGGAGCAGGATGAGGGTGTTCCCACTTTATCCAGAAGCTTTGGATTCCACAATCTCTATGAATTGCCTCCAAAATTTTTTTCCAATGTATTTGGTAAGTTTCTGTCCAAGAACAACCTTTTAACATATAAGCTGTTTGGAAGAAATTGCAGATTTAATGCCTAGCCTGATGCTTTATGTAGAAGTAAATATAAAGTAGACAGTGAACAACATTGATTAAAGAGAAACATATGACACTGTAGAGGACAGCTTTGCATCATTCAACTCCCTGCTGTCATCTTACTTAAAGATCAAATTAATCTGACATACTTATAAAAATTTATAATTAATTCTTTAGATAATACTTTTCTCCTCTATTCATGTATTTAAAAATCATATCTCTTTTGTCACAACTGGAAATTCTTCATTCAGACTTTACCTAGTAGAGCTAGAGTTAATAGCCTATAGTCACCTAAATTGTGGCTCCTTCATTTTGAGAGCAAATTATAGCAAAATAGAGTTCAAGGCCTCAGCCAAAATGTAGTAAAATGTATTTGTTGGTTAAATTTCTAATGTCTATTTATTTGAAATAGAAAGTAAAATGGAAGTGAAGTCAGAGCACCAAAGCTTCAGGTATTCAGCAACAGAGGCTCAAAATGACACAAAGATTGTATTCTGAATGAAAAAGTCACCTGTCACCCATTTCCTGTCTTGCTCCCCTCCTTTAAATAAGGACAAGGTAATAACATTCTTACAGAACATGGATTCCTAACCTTTCAGTTCCTCTTATTCAAATATATTACCAGGTCTGCCCTAAAAATGTTTTACATATGGGCTTTAGAGTGACACTGAAAGCATCATGCTTCTGAGTACATTATGAAACTTAAAGAAGTTAAAAAACCCAAAACTTCACCCACTGGACTTCTTTTGAGCAGAGGGAAAGATGGGTCTTGGCTCCAAGGCAGTGACACTGCAATGCACTGCCTTCCTCTGCTAACCCACAACAATCTGTGTCCACAGAGATGACAGCAAAAGCATTAGATTGCTACTAAACAGGCATCTGTACACTGCACAAGCTGATACCTACATTAGATTAGAGGAACAAGTTTGTTTTTTGAATGCTTTTTTCACCATGTTTCCTCCATCTATTGACAGATATATATTCCTTCTCATGCAGAGAGCAGAATAACTGAGCAAGAGATTAACTAGCTGCAAAGAAAAGCTAGAATTTGTCTTGGGAAATCAGCTATTCTCTTAATTAATGAGGCCTTATCTACCATCTATCTACCTTTTATAAGTGCTGCAGTATGAGAAAGTTAGTAGTGAAGCATTCACAACGCAGAGAAATATCTCCATGTAGTAAGATACTCAAAGACAACAGGAAAGGTAGTGCGCTGCCATGAGTGGCACCATGAGCCCCACAAACTACATGTAATGTTGACTGTTATTTATGTTGTTAAAGGTGAGGTTGACATTCCCCGCAGAAACAACAGCTGCAAAAATCCACATGGCTCTCCCTAATATCTAATACCTGTAAATATGCACCTGGTTATGAGTAATTTTAAACTAGAGTATCTTCTTTTTTCCATTATCGCCCATTTACACAAAAGGAATGCAACAATGGACTTTCAAGACAGAAAAATATGCATGCAGGGGTTCTCCAGTTAAGAGATGTCATAAAGTTCCCAGCAGCATCCTAAGTTGCTACTCTGTGAGACATTAGAAAAAAAATACCCCTCCAGAAAAAATGCAATTACCCATGAGGAAGATTTTGATTCTACCTGACATAAAGAAAAGGAGTCCTTTTATGTAACCTCTTACTGGCCTTTTAAAAGGGGCCATGGACTGCGGTACCATGGTTATTGTGCCTACTGGGTTTACACTGCAATCTAAATAACCTGGTTTGGGAAACACTCTCAGAAGCTGAAATGTGATTTAGAAGCAATTTTAAGAGGCTTGAAACTTTTATTACATTAACTAATTCCTCTGAAGAGGAACATCAGTATTTCAGATACACAAAAATCCTTCCTTTTGTGCTGTTAGGTAGTTACTCAATCCAGTGTTATTAAGTAATTTTTCCCAAATATAAGATATTGTTAAGTATAAAACTGTGTTGCAGTAACTTTCATTCTTACAAAATTTAGCACAAA
This sequence comes from Platyrinchus mystaceus, assembly GCA_035041135.1. Lineage (NCBI taxonomy): Eukaryota > Metazoa > Chordata > Aves > Passeriformes > Tyrannidae > Platyrinchus > Platyrinchus mystaceus. The sequence goes on along the minus strand of JAWWLV010000144.1, from coordinate 62,850,499 downwards.
ATAAAACCTACTAGAGCATGCACTATTTTGTTAAAATATATCAATTAGTTGAGAAAATTTCTTAGGAAATACTACTTATTCATTTAAGTAAAAATAAATAGCAGATTTCAGCTCTTCATTTAGAAGGCGATTTTCACACAGATCAAGTTTCCTAAACTTTATGAATACTTTATTACTTATCTTTCCTAAAACTCCTAACTAGGTCTCTTTAGAATTTGATTTTTATACAGAATGAGTTTCCTAAAGTTTTTGAATACTTTATCACTTAAAACTCCTAAAAATCATAACTACGTCTTTTGCAGAGCACAATGAAATGAAATGTATTTTCCTTGGCATTTGTGTGTACATATTTTGAATACCGCAGGGGATTTGGATGAATGATTTAGATTAATGTTGACTGGCAGATGACAAGTCAGTTTTATGAAAACTTTTGACAAGTCAACATTTGGTTTCTTCTCTGTTTTGGAGAAAACACAAAACTTTCCAAAATGAAGACTTGAGGCAACCAGGTTCACATTCTCCTGCCTCTTCAGTAAAGCTTAACAGACTACTTCATTTTAGAATGGAAAAGAGTGATGAGTGACATTCCTAAGGGGTCAATATTGGGACTGGTGCTGTTTAACATCTTTACTGGAGACATGGACAGTGGGATCGAGTGCACCCCCAGCAAGTTTGCCAGTGACACCAAACTGTGTGGTGAAAAGGGACCTTGACAGGCTTGACAGTAGGGCCTGTGCAGAGTTCATGAAGTTCAACAAGGCTGGAGCACCTGTCCTATGAAGACAGGCTGAAAGAGTTGCAGTTGTTCAGCCTGGAGAAGAGAAGGCTCCAGGGAGACCTTACAGCACCTTCCTGTACCTGCAGGGGACCTACAAGAGAGATGGAGGGGGATTTTTCACAAGGGGGTGTAGTGACAGAACAAGGGGGAATGGCCTTAAGATGAAGGAGGGTAGGTTGAGATAGATACTAGGAAGAAATTCTTCACTGGGAGCACGGTGAGATATTGGAACAGGTTGCCCAGAGAAGTTGTGGATACCCCATCCCTGGAAGTGTTGAAGGCCTGGTTGGATGGGGCTTTGAGCAACTTGGTCTAGTGAAAGGTGTCCCTGGCCATGGCAGAGGCATTGGGCACCTTGAAGGGCCCTTCCAACCCAAAGCATTCTGTGATTCTATGATTCTGTGACTTTGGATAAATTAGGACACAACTGGAATTCAAATGCAAGTCGTTTCCAAGTCAGGTCACTATCCCAGACACCATGCCGGAGGATGAGAAACCTCTCTTACAAATAGTTTTACCAGGTCCCTTAATATCTTTCCCAGGTAATCTTTTTATGATTTTTTTTTCTTTTAATACAAATTAAAAACCTTGAAGGAAATCCCTAAATTGACTTCAGTGGAACTAGGATTTTACCCGACTGTAACAGTCATTTTCTGTGCAAGAAAAATATTCTTTGACTCCTTTGTGAGTTTATTCTAGAAGCTTTAAATAAAATACTGTCTGTTCCTCACTTTTGCTGCAGACTTTTCCAGTTATTACCTTCCCAATTCAGAATTATGCTCTCTCTCCTAATTTATGCACATTTTGACATTGGACTCTTTATTCAAAGTCTTTATTCAAAAAAACTTCATACTAAAGGGAGAAAATCAAATTCCCATACTATTGAAAAATGTCATACTAGGTCCTTAGTAATGGATTTGGGGATTCCTCAAGGTGAAAGACACTACTAATTTATTTCCATTACCATACACAAGTTCATCTTACCATGTTCTACTCAGAAGAAATTTTTATCTAATAAAAAGGAAAATATGGCATAATTGATTCTCCATTTTTTCCAGGGAATGTGTATCAGGGGATGACATTACTCAAAACCAGCAAATCACTGTAGATTAACTCAAGCATAACAACTTAGTGCAAGAATAAGTTTTCAGAGAAAATGAACTAAGCCAGACAGAACGACAAAAGGTCTTGACATAAAGTCAGACTGAGCACCACCGGGCTGACAACATCACCCTTAAGGTAAAGCCACAATCAAAAGCAGCAGGAGAGACAAGGAAGCTGATACAACAGCATCAACACAATGCATACTGCAGGTTTATTCTTCTCATTATCTTTAGATTCTGGCAGGAAGGTTGCTAATGTTTTCAGGGCCAATCTGTGATATTAAGTGTTTGATGTCCTCCATGTTCTGTAGAACTACCTAAAAAGTAAGATCCTACAAGGCTGGTATTGTTGGAGTCAGACTCTTGTTCTGCCTTTAGAAATATATGTCATATGATGCTTTTTTGTCAATCTGGGCTCATGTACCAAAACTAGCTACAGTTTTACGTATTTCAGATTGATGATTTTAAAAAGGCATCATGTTTTACAAGAGCTCTTTAGCCCATTCAGCCAGTATTTCAATACATCTTCACTGAATCACTGTTTTTTACGATACTTAATAAGAAAAAAACCAACCCAGAATATATAGTCATCACGCATCGTTTTATCTGCCAGTAAGTACAGTTTAGGATAAGCTTTTGATCCCTCTGCTTTTACGGAAGTCAATGGAAATCCCTTATTCAGAGGCATAAGTGTCTTCATGTGGCATATATTAAACCATAAATAAACCTCTGTTTGAGAGAGGGGGAAGATGGTGGGATAATACTGTTCTTCTCAGGTCATAAATGTATAATGGAGGATAAATCAGGCAGTGGAGAAAGAAAGAAATAACTAAGAGACCAAATTCACCTCAGTGCAGTAAGGCATTATGAAGTTGGCACAATGCTTTTAAGTACATTGGGTAGGATTTCTGTTTTGCCGAGGATCCTTTACACAAGTCTACATTGGGCTATTAATTTATTTTTCCCTGGGGAAAATGTTACTGGTCAAAGGTAGCTCTATCTGTAACTCTTAGGAGAAAAAGCTTGTCATGAACACACTGAGTTCCATTATAAAGGATCGCAGAATCTGCTGGGATAGGAGCACGTACAACAACCTGCACATCTCTGACTGCATTCCCCTTTCTGGCTGCAGCCAGCATGTGCCTTTCTCCCTAACTGGACAGGTGTTTCTTACTCTCAGACACTTCTAAAATGTTAGCATTTATCGTGCAGATGGAGCAAAACCTGCAGCTCAGATCCAGATGTCCCTGGCTCTGTGGAAAAAGACAGATAAACAGGGGCCTGAGCTGCAGAATTTGGCTATTTTTAACTCTATTCACAGCATCTGCCTCAGTCACTGCACAGAATAAAAACAAGCATTTGTTAGCACAGTGCTTGGTTACACAAAGTACTGCAATGCTAGTTACTAGGACAACAATATAGTTGCTTACACTGTGAAGACAATAGATATTTAACATGTTTGATGTCTGACTAAAAATCTGTAGGAAAAAAAAATGGAGGAAATAGTGGGGTTTTTTTCCCTGCATTTTTCAGATTTGCATTGCAGTCTTATTATTCCGCTCTCCGTGGTGGTATCTTTGCAAGATTTCAAATGAACATAATCCTTTTTACAATCTGAAATACTGCACTCAGATAAATTCTAAGTCAGGTTACATACAAGGGCGGTTTGGACATCAGTGTAAGAGTCTGTGTGACTGTAAGAAGCAAAAGCCACTGACTCAAGGACTATCTCAAACATGCACAACTGAAAATATGCTCAAGTGCATAAGTAGAGAGAGCCCTGAGAGCAGAGATGAAACCAAAACCTTACGTCATGACCAGTGTCTCATCTCCCGGTTCACTAAGTAATCCATCTACAAAGACTGAAGTGCTGGTAAAATTATGTGTGCTCCAAGTCTGGCCTTCATCTATGCTGAACCTGTAAAAAAAGCAGAAATGGTTTTAATTTCAAACTACTGCTATACAAAGCAGAATTCACTTATTAAAAAAAAAAACAAACCCTCACTAGTAAAGCCTAGGATTTTTGATAACAAAAATACAATATGCCTAGACAGTGTATCATATTAATGATCTTTTTTCAGTATCATATCCAGTGGTTCACATCTTTATGAGAAGGTGTATGATAAATTTGGCACAGCAATAAAAATTATCAGGGAGTTAAAAACTGAGCTCTGTCAACAAACTATCTTCCCACCTTGTGGGTTCAAAAGCAAGTTAATTTACACTCCATTCTTTCTAGTAGTCTCTGACTAGAGACCTGTTAAGCAGAGGTCAGTGAAACATGAGAGGCAAAAGAGCCCAACTGCTAAAACATGTGGGAGAGGCAGTGACTGCAGGCACCGAGATGATGATGGCCCTTCCTGGCTGCTACCGGCCACTTAAAAATTTGCAAAAGATGCTGATGAATCCACAAAACATATTTCAAATATTCTGTGCATCCAAAATTTGGGAATCAAAGTCTCTTTTCTTCTGTACATTTCCTCCAGGTCTTTTGGATAGTAGGTTAGTGATGACTCATTCTAGCTAACCAGGTAGGGAGCCTAGTTCCTATAACTGTATACAATTCTGCAAAAAAGAACCTAGTCACAAGTGATAAGGATCTATTATAGTTTTTTATGCTGAAAATCATAGTTCTGCATGCCATTACATAAGGTTACCATATTTTTTGCTGCACTATCATGCAGTCTAAAACTTGATATTTTATAATAAAATGCTTTGCAGCAAACCTTCCCTTCTCAGCCAAAGAAGCTGAGAAGGCCACTTGCTGCATTATCACTGTGTGACAGGATCTATACACACTGCAAACTGTGTTTCTGGCAGACCATATCACACGACACATAAGCCCACATAACTTTGCCTTTTGGTTCTCAAAGTCTACATTATACTGCTCTTGCCAGAGCTTCTCAGGGCTATTCTCCAATTTCACTGTGGCCCTCGGAGAGGACAGAGGTCTATTACAGTACCAATGAACTATCCTGACTGCATACCTAAGCCACATATGCACCATATGTTGAACATCATTGACATGTACTGCTGGTGTCAACCAGCAGAAAATAACAATCATGCTGATCACGGCTTGTACTGCAGAGTTCCAGAATAGCCTTTTAAGCAAAAAACCTCTACACTAATGCAAGAAAATTTTATTTTGATTAATGCATTATGCCACGCTACCTTCACCACCATGAAATAATATTTAAGAAAACATCCAACTGCATTTTATTGGCTTAATGAATGTTAAATTAAGCTGACTCCACCTCTTTTTCATATATGATCATGTTAAAATGCTTATCTTTAACTCTGAACTTTGCCTGAGGTCTTGAATACACAATAGCTCTACTCTAATTGACTGTAGGATTACTTGAGTATTTTCAGAGGGATAGAGGTGTCTTTGATAGCCACAATAACTCCACCATGGTCCAAGTACAAGATATGGTGCTCTTCTTCAAAGACCTACAAGTCAGACAAAAAAAGGCCAGCTAAGCAAATGTACAAAACAGCTGAAATAAAATGTACAAGCAAACAAGGACTAATAGGCTTTTATGTTTTATAATGTCCACACTTCAAAGTGAAAAGGACATAAAAGTCAGGTTAACTCTTGTATTTGTTCCAGCTGTAAAAGAAAAGGAAGTTAAGTAGGTGAATCACAAAACGTTCAGGTTCAAATCACAGTCAGATTAAACTGCCTGAAGTGATTTTAGCCCAAGCTGATATTTCTCACAGCATGCATTCTGCATTCCTTGCTATTATATATCACCAAGTGACCTATCACCTTACTTTGGTATTTGCCATATTCTGTGTATCCTGCAGAATGAAATGCTTTGTAGTTTAATTCTAAGAAAAATAGGAAAAGTATTGCTGTCCCTGACTTTCTCATGTTACCCAGAAACTACAGAACTTGAAATAATTGGTACAAGCATGTTTTCTGCATTTCCAGTATCAGTGATTTATTTAAGTTCAATCACATGATTTTCCATGGAGGCCACTCTGAGTTTTGAACCAAAATACAAGTAATACTGATTTAATGGTATAAACGATTAAAAATTTCCCAGATTATTTAAATTCCTTTTCTAGAAGCCATCAGCAGTACTAGAATAAATCCACAGGTAGATAATATTTTTGGCAAAACTGAGTGCTACATTTAGAGGATTTATCAGCAACACTGAACCAGAGCTGCAGTGAAAATATCCTAAAGCACACACAGAGTTACTTCAAAAAATAATAAGCATTTCAAAAAATAAGCATTTTATTTGGGTTGAGAATTCAGTCTTCCTCTCATCTAGTAAGAACATATTTTATGGGAATCCTAGGGTTTCAAGTGTCCAATCAGTTTTTCAATGTTGCAGCTTTACAGGCGAAACCCTGATACGAGGCATTTATAGTCCTATCTACTTATTCTACACAGCTGCATATTTTAGAAGAGAATTCAGTAAAGGACAGACATTAATTTTAGATGCACTTCAAAAGGATGAGACCAGCTGGAGTCAGAAAAGCAAGCAGAGTTTTGATCCTCCTCTAAACTTGGTTTGAACTTCTGCTCCAACCAAAATGCAACAGTTTATGCTGGGACATGAAGTCTCCCAAAACTTCACCACCATAATGAAGATAAAGGAAGCTGGTATCTGTAACCACTTTATCCAAATAAGGTTTTCCCAGAGAAGCAGCATGGCAATTCCTGATGTACCATTTTAGTACCCTGCTTTAGCACAGCAGACACATTACATGCATATTAATACCATCGTTATATCATACTTTTCTTGCACCACTTCAAACATTTTATAACCAAACTGTATGAAATTCCTTATGAAAGCAACCCTTCCTCTTCAGTATATTGAAAAGAATTACTTAATTTCACAAAACTCTCATTTAGGGATTTATTTCTATCTGTAAACACTGGCTGTGTTTATACCTAAGTCTTCCTGAACTCTCCAATGACCACAACATATGCAAGCTATGGAAACATAGGTTCAGGTCAAATCATAGAATCACAGAATCATTAAGACCCCTAAGATCATTGAGTCTAACCATGAACCCTGAACACTTTCAAGTCCACTACTAAACCATGTTCCTAAGTGCCATATCCACATGTTATTTGAAGACTTACAAGGATGGTGAATCAACCACTTCCCTGGGAAGCTTGTTCCAATGCCTGACCATCCTTTCAGTGAGGAAATTTTTCCTAATATCCAATTTAAACCTCTCTTGGTGCAAGATGAGACCGTTTCCTCTTGTCCTATTGCTTATTACCTGGGAGGTAAGACCAAACCCCACCTGTCTACAACCTCCTTTCAGGTAATTGTAGAGAGCAAGAAGGACTTCCATGAGCCTCAAAATCATTCAAGTATATACAGCTAGTTAAGAAATTATGGAAAGAAAATGATCAGCAGATTGTTGTTAAAGTGAGACTGTATTACAAACTCAGAGAGTAGCTCCAGTTAAGAATCACAAACGGGAATTGCATCAACAGTGTAATGCAAGGAGGAGAAATCTTCTGAAATGGAGTGCCAGTACTGTCAAAACATCAAGGGCAATCATTTTGTTCTGTTTAGTACTGATAAAACTTGTAATTTTGCATTCAGTTTTACCATGCTTCAGGAAAGACATGACATATTAGACAGTCCAATAAATGCACAACAAAAAGGAAAAAAAAAATACTTTAGAAATTTGATTCACTAGGAAAATTGGTGGATTTGAGTTTGCTGTTTCCAAGAGGAAAATCCCTACAGTCTGGGTAGACCTGATAATCACATTTCAACATCTAAAAAATTATTCAAAGGTGACAGGAAACCACTCCTCTCTCAAGATAAGAAGAAATCACCTTGTAGAATTTGTGAAACTGTAAGAACAAGAGCAAAAGGAACAGTCAGCTTATGTAAAATATTCAGAAAAATCTATGAAGAATAGTGAAACACCATGTAGCCTGAATCTCCTACAGTGAAGGATTAACCAATAGTTCTTGCAGAGATGTTCTAGTACATTTGATGTTGTCTCAGAGCACATGGTTGAATTACGTGATCTTTGACCTTCCCCACAGTTCTATATTCCTATGAACCAATACTGCTATTATTTCAAGAAAGCTTTTAATTAATTCCTTGAACTCCCTTTTCTCCTAAGTCTCTTCTGCTTACTTTTCTGCATTGCTCTGTCTCTATACACAAGCACAGACTGCTCCTCTTCTAGTCTGTGAACAGCTGCTCTGCAACATCTTATGAGCACATAAGAAAGGTTCCAGGCACTCACTAATGACAACCACAGTCTCCAAGTCAGAAACTTAAACTCAGTTGAAGAGTCATTTCAAAGCATGGGATTTGTTCTGCATTCACCAGCTCACAAGACCTGCAGTTTACTGACTTATTTAAATTCCTGTATCACCTGACTGAAGCCTTCTTTCTCATTGTACGAACTCCAGCAGAGAAAGGAAATGTACTCCTGTCATATGGAAGAACTGTTTGGTTGTGAGCAATGAGGCCATAGAGTACATGCAATAATCTACAATTTAATTCTGATTGCAAATATTGGGATTGAGCAAGCTCTTTCAAAGGCTTCAAAGCAGTTTTAATTAAAATAAAACTAGCAATGGTGCTTTCCATTTCGACTGTCACAATGAGGGATCAGTTTGTGGTTGGTTTTACAGCACGGATAGGCACCTTAGGGTCAAGTTGCAACACATATCATTTACCTGAGTGTCTTACAAATAAAAAGGAGTAAAATATGGATTTGATCCCCTTCACTCTTTTCTTCTTATTTTATACTCCAGAAAAACTATAAAACTTTGGCAAATGCTAAAAATAAATCATCAGAGAGACCTCTCTGAAATATTGAACAACACAGTTCCCACTGTAAATCCTGGAAGACTTTTGCATTTAAACACCTATTTATCATATTCTTGGTTTCAAGAAGGAATTTGGCATAAAATTTTATCTTTTAAACATCAAAAGACATTCTTATGACAAAAAAAACTATTTCTCTTTAAAATTCCTTTCAAAAGTGGAGTATTAATGGCATCCTACAATAGCAATATAAGAACCTGTCTGTATTTTCCTCTTTTAACCTTAAATTCCGCAAGCTCAGTAACACTACTGAGAACATTTTCACATTTAATTGTTCTCAGAAAATAACTATATTTGATTACAGCTAAACACTAAACCCCTATTTTAACTGAAATGAAATTGTTTTTTGACATGCTTTAGTCCATTGAGGGGGAGGAGGTGCTCCAGCTGCCAGAGCAGAGGTTCCCCTAAAGCACGTGGTGCAGGCCATGGTGAGGCAGCTCTGTCCCTGCAGTCCCTGAAGGTCCATGGTGGAGCAGAGATCCACTTGTAGCCCATGGAGCAGGTGGATGCCTGAAGGAGGCTGTGACCCTGTGGGAAGCCCACGCTGGAGCAGGTTTGCTGGTAAGACTTGTAACCCCATGAGGGATCCATGCTGGAGCAGCCTCTTCCTGATAGACTGCACCCTGTGGAAGGGATCCATGCTGGAGCAGTTCATGAAGAACTACAACCAACCCATGGGAAGGACTCATGTTGGAGGAGTTCATAGAAAACTATTTCCTGTGGGATGGACCCCACGCTGGAGCAGGGGGAGATGTCAGGAGTCCTCCCTGTGAGGAGGAACACACAGTAGAGAAAATGTGTGGTGAACTGACCACAGACCCCATTCCCCAACCTTCTATGCTGACAAGGGGGAGGAGGTAGAGAACCTGTGAATGAAGTTGAGCTGGGAAGAATGGAGGGGTGGGGAAAAGATATTCTAAAATTTGGGTTTATTTCTCACTATCCTATTCTGTTATTCATTGGCAATTAAATTAATCTTTCCCAAGTTGAGTCTGGTTTGCCTGTGACAGTAATTGGTGACTTATCTTGACCCACAAGTTTTTTTTCTTATATTCTCTCTCACCTGTCCAGCTGAGGAGGGTAGTGATAAAGTGATTCTGATGAGCACCTGGCATTAAGCCAGGGTGATCCCACCAAACTGAGACAAAGCAGTTTAGGATACATAATAAACATGCAATGCTTTAATTGATACTAGGCAGTGGAAGCGAAAGACATCGAGAATTCAGACAGCATTACTACATCACTGCTCTCTTTTTAACACTTCAGTATTTGTAGTCCCTGAATCATACTAAAAGACGTGCAAAGGTTTATTTTTTTTTTGAAAATCTGTTCTCACTCAGTTTCCATGAAGAAAAAAGTTTATGCTTAAATAACAGTTTTCAGACTATGAAGCTGAAGAATTTCTGCCTTTGTACCTAAGCCATGTATTTTAGCTTGGAATATTTGTATTGCAAGATCTAGCCCAAGTCCACTTCACCATTAGCATAGGAAGATTATTTAAATTATAAAAACCTAAACAGACGCTATGTTTTTTGCATAAGATACTTTTAAGATCTTTAAGAAGGGATTTGCAAAGACTCAAATTGATCAGTTTGTCAGGTTCCAATGAAATTCGAATTCTTTCATCTCTTTAATCTCTTAGTTTCCAAGCAAAATGGAGATAATAGTAGCCACCTCCTTCAAAACAGTGGGTATCTAAAGATTAGTTAAGCTTTCTAAAATTCATCGCATTTGGTACATTAAAGTTATTTCCAGGTTCCTTGATGTTTCTTACCTGACGCCATGTGTTCCCACAGTCAGATGTTATGTACATCTCCTCTTTATACTCAACCAGCTGGGATCCCAGGTTACCTGTCACAAAACAGGAGAAAAAAAAGTGTTGCACCAAAATGAGCAAGAAGATTGGATCTAGTCTTGATGCCAGTTGCAGTAAGAATTTTCCAAGTCAAAGCAAGAACTAAACTCAGCTGATCAGGTTTACTTCATTTCTGGTAGGACCAGCACAATCCTTTAAAAAAATGTATGCACACTTTTAAAATCTTTCTTTCCACTACTATCTTGTCCATTGGTGGGAAAAATGAGGCTTGATTCAAATATTGAAATGCAGAAGACAAACCAACATTTTAGTTCTGTTGCTGCATGCTGAGAAATTATTATAAAACAAACATACTTAAGATGTAAGTATGAAACATCCATGAACTCAGGAGCTTTACCTTAACCTTAATCATATCCTGTAAAAGTACTCATGTTGAACTCAAAATGTTAAAATATTTTATCTGTAAGAATTGATGAAGTGGTAGCAAAATCTAGAATCTGGTGAAATATGTAACAATGAAAAGAGGGGACAGGGCTTTTGAAAAAGAGTGTAAATGCAAAAGAATTGAAAGCAGAGTGACTTGATTTATCTAAATATTGGCTAGGAAGCTACTGAATATTTTGACAAAAAGTACTGAGGAGAATTCAGATTGCTGCAAATCTAACAGAAGTGTTAAACTTGTGGAAGATGATAGTAGATGCAGTCCCAAATACTGAGATTGCCATCTTTTAACATGCGGTATTTCAAACAGCAAACTATTAAACCACCAGGCAGTTTACAACGTTCTGGGGGAGAAGCAATCATGGCACAATATTGTTTCTAAATGATATTCTCCAGGGGATTTTGACTTAAATATATGGTTTGCATGTTTTTACAGTAGAAATAGGATGAAAGTTACCAGATCCTCTTAAACAGAAGAGGCGGTGAAAGAAAACACTTGAGATTAGGAGAGCAGTATGAAATTCCACTTGTGTACTACATAAATAGCTGATTTTAACCACTAAAACAGATCTGTTTATGCAGAATGTGCTCACTAGTGCTGAAAGGTTCCCAAGAGGAATGACAGCCCTCACTGCCCAAAATACATGCTCTATTTAGACCATCAAGGTTGCATGTGGTCCACTATTTAATGGTATAACTCTGCATTATTTAAACCTAAATACATCCTGGACAGGATTAGGATATTTATATTGAATCAGGGAATTATAGAAGTCAGTTATTTCTTTCAATTGCATCTAACATTTCAGAAGATACCGCTGCCCCTTCTTGGGTTTTCATTTTTCCAACCCACTTCACACTCACTCTCTCGTTCATCAAATAATTCAGCACACATTCAGTTGGTTGTGTCATTTTGAAAAAGAAAAGTCCCTATTCCTGTATGTAATGAGATTTGACAAGGTCAGTACAGCATGGATGAAGGAGGTGTGGACTGACCACGTGTTTAAGAACCAAACTCCGATGGACGAAGTAGATGCAAGACCTGTGTGAGATACTGGATCCAAATCTCACTGAATTATTGACATGGGCTGGAACCAACTCATTGTGAGTGTGTGTGTGTGTGTGTGTGTGTGTGTGTGTGTGTGTGTGTGTGTGTGTGTGTTGAGAAGGACTATGCCTAGACCTGCAGGTCCATGGTAAGGCCTGCTGAGAGGACATGGCAGAGCCAACACGGCTGCGCCCATGCAGAGCACGTGGCAGAGCTGAAGGCCCTGCGGCCGGGCTCTCAGTCAAAGCAGACCTGTCTGGTAGCCTGCCCATACCACACCCCTGCAGCCTGTGACTGGCTACAGAACACCTCACTCTGGCTTGGAAGGCACTGACCAGATATCCTGCCTTGGAGGGAAAACTGAACTCTGTAAATACACGAGACTCCATGTGAGCCTCTTCTCTCCTCTCCTGCAACGTGAACGATGAGAACCATCAGACCTTGTTGGTAACTATTTTTCCTTTCCTCTCCTCTTTTTCTTCTCTTTCTTTACTCTCTTAATCTGTTTTCTTTATTTACTCTTTTCCTTCTCTTGTAACTTAAACCAAATGAATTGTGTTTTTCTAAAGCTAGTATACTGATTGTTTGCATTAGATGTTTACTGTGGAATGGGTCTTTGTGCTAAGTATTTTAGTGGAATATTTTTTCTTGGTTGTATTTGTATTATACTCCTGTAAAACCTTTTGCCAAAATATCTTATTTTTCTCACTAAATTAAAAAGAATTTCTCTTACAGAAGAGTGTGTGACTCTTTCTCCAGGCACTAATTTGAGGTTATAACAAACCAAAAGGCTTTTACAAAGTCTTAAATAAAATGTAACCACCCTGAGCAGCTTATAACTTAAATCTGGAGTGTAACAACCTGTAAGATCAAAAATGTGCCAGAACCAGTCTGGACTCAAAGTGCAGGGATGACCCATATGACTGCTATTGAATGTGACAGCAATTACTCCAAGTGGGAAGGAAAGAGAAACGGGCAACTCTGGAGCAAATAGCCAATATTCTTTCCCCACAAACATCTTCCTCTTCAAAAAGCAGCCCAGCCCTAATTCAGCACTGGGGCCTGTCCAGCACACGGGCTCACCTTCCCAATGATCTGCCTGCTGAGCTGGTCCAAGCCATCACATGCTTCACAGAAGGGTTATCATTTTTACATAAGGCTGTCTAGGTTTTAGAAACAAAGGCCCTGATACCAGCGATCAAAATGAAACCTACATGACATAAATGACAGAAAGCTACTACCACACCATCAGTGTTGAGGACAAAAGAGCATAGACCTAACTAAAGGCTAATTTTTAAAAAAAAACAGTTTCAAACTTTGGTTTTATTCTGTCCAGTAGTCCTTGAAATACTGTATTTTTTGTTTACACTCATGTTGCATTCACTTAGGCGGATCTTCTAGTATAAGAGAAAAAATCTCCAATAGTGAAACATGACAAAGTCATAGAATCATAAAATCATAGAATATACTGAGTTGGAAGGGACCCTCAAGGATCATTGAGTCCAACTCCTAACCCTGCACAGGACCACCTCAAGAGTCACACCATGTGCCTGAGAGTATTGTCCAAATACTTCTTGAACTCTGTCAGGTTTGGTGCTATGACCACTTCCCTGGGAAGCCTGTTCAGTGCCCAACCACCCTCTGGGTGAAGAACCTTTTTCTAATATCCAAACTAAACCTCCCATGAGTATTACCTAATGAGACAGTTCCAAAAGGAAAGCTTCACACACAAATGCAGTTACATTTTCTCTCCAAATACAGCTTTAAGATTAATCTGCTCACTAGAAGGAGATATGAACAAGAAATCACCTTCTCAGGGTTAAATGTAGGGAAGGGAGATTTGATTCACTGCTTATAAAAAACACATTTCTTTTGCTATTCTTACTGTCCTCCGTATAGTTTTCACTGGTATATACATCTGCAAATGGGTATATTCTTGTGCTTCTGCAGTTATTCATGGAACGTTTTCTATGGGATAGCTGAGAACAGAAACATTTAATTGTTTGCTAGAATCTGAAGTACTGCTGTCAGTCTACACGTTTTTTGCATAGATATCTTTAATGAATGCAGTGTCAGTTTTACTCCTGGATAAATGCTGTTTATTCTACCTCTTTTCACCACTTACTAAAATCTACTTGCATGAGTAGGTCTTTATTTCAGGAATTGCTATGGATCTGTGTTTTAAAGAGTTCAGTGGTAAATTGCCTTGCTAATGGAAAATTAGTCTGTAAACTAAATAGCATCAACTTGTGCTTCATTAAAAAGCCTTTTCTATCCAGCTGATATGGTAATGACTGAAATATATTAGCAACAGCGTTGTAATTGCAGCTCTGTTAAAAGACAGACATGAACTTCTCCTAGTTCTGGTTTTACCTTCACTGCCTTTTCTTGATAAATGAGCAAAAGGAGTTGGTGGGCTCATTTATAATTCCATTCTGGCAGAAAACTGATGAACAACAGCACAGAGTCTGGGGTACTCCTTTAAGAAAAGGGACTTAAGTTCTGTTTGACCTTTCAAAGCAGTCCATCCCCAGGCCAAGGGTGAAAGCCCAAAAGTGGTGCCTGCAGGAGCTTCTGACTGCTGACACAACGTTTAATTGTGTCATAAATGAAGGCTATAATTTTCACGACTTCCAGATTTTCTGGGAGACACAATTTTCTTACATAATTTTGCAAACTTTATAAAGTCAAGTCTTCAGGCAGATTAAGAAAACCTTTCTGTAAGGAATGACAAAACTTTTCAATGCAGTTGGAGTTTGCTCTGTGGGTCCTGCAGAAGATGTTTTGCTGAAAAACAGTGTCAGTGGATTTAGAAAGAAAAGGCAGTTGAGGCCAAAAGCAGAAAACCTGCAGCACTAGGGAAGGCAGGGAGGCTCCTGCAAAGCAGAGGGGGCTATTTGATGTGAGAAGCAGCCCTGCAGCCAAATCTGAGAGGTGACAGGCAGAAGGAAATTTCCAGGAACACATAGAGATGTGTGATGACTTTCTTAAGCCACAGATACCACTGAAAGCTGTTAGCCTGAAAAAGTAGAACTGGAATAAAACAAAGTTCTTCAAAGAACTAAGTGAACTCCATACAGCTTTATTAGCAAACCTTTCTATTTAACGTGCCACACAAGGGTTATGAGTTTTCTCTATTTTAAGTTACATTGTTTTAACTTTATTTTTTAATACTCTAATAGAGAATAATGTCAACGATGTGGAACATTTTGTACTTTTCAAGATTTAAAATAAAGCGCATAATTTTAGGCTCTAGCTACCTCACAGTGTGTCGCGTTATTGGATAAGCCAGCTAACTACACAAAGCACATGAAATGGCACCCTGTAAGCCCCTTTACATCAGCTTCAATTTGCATCAAATTGAATGGAAAAAAATCCTGACACGTTGAAAATAAATAAATGCAAAGCCACTGCTGCACTCAAAGTAGAACTGAGACATTTTGAATGTTTCCATGTCATATCTGAGAATTATGAAACATATTTGTGGTAAGTGTGATAGCCAATAACACATATGCACCACTACCATTGTGATCAAGTGACACAGAAGGGGAGAAACAGACAAATTATGCTCACCCAAGACTGGAAGGCAACACCTACAATGTTTAAGTACCATTCCCACCCACCAAGTGTTTGGACTGTACCACACACCCAGAAACATCAGTGTCCTTTTTGCCTAGTGAGCCACACCAAAATCTGTGCTTCTAATTACAGCTGTAAATATCTGCAGTAACTCCTCAGGTGCCACTACAGCATGGAAACTTTTCTATCATTTTAGTGGGTCTGTGTTAGATCTCAAAATTCATCTGGGGTAACAAGTAAATGTAATCTAATACATTGAAGGCAAGTCCGGTTCATTCTGAAAAAGTTACTGTGGCTGGAGTGGGTAATCAACTGCAGGCATGTGCTGGTTTGGGCTGGGGTAAAGGTAATTTTCTTCACAGCAGCTAGTACAAGGCTATGTTTTGGATTTGTACTGAAGCTGATGATACAGGCATGTTTTTGTCACTGATGAGCAGCTCTTACACAAAATCAAGGCCTTTTCTAGACCTCACCTCACTCCACCAGCGAGGAGTCTGGGGGTGCACAAGATACTGGAAATGGACTCAGCCAAGACAGCTGATCTCAACTGACCCAAGGGATATACCAGGCCATATGTCATCCCGTTCAGCAACAAAATGGGGGAGAGGTTGGTGTGGGGGCCACTGCTCAGGGAAAGACTGGGCATCGGCTGGTTGGAAGTGAGCAACTGTTCTGAGCTGCATCACTTATCTTATTAATTTTTTATTTCAATTATTAAGCTGTTCTTATCTCAATCCATGAGTTTCCTCACTTTCACCTTTCCAATCTCTTCCCCCCATTCCACTGGACGGGGAGTGAGTCTCTGTGGTGCTTAGTTGCCAGCTGGGCTTAAACCATGACAAGGCTGTATCAGCCAGAGATATATAAAAGGTATCATTTTAACATCACTTCTAATCTAAATGACCTGAAAACTCCACTGAAACATGACAGAGTGTTTCCCGTCCAGTTTCATGAAGTTTTGTTTGTAATACAGAAGCTTCTCAAGTTTGTCTCATACTACTTTATATTATTTTTGTAACTAAATGACAGGAGCAGGAGAGAAGACTCTCATGTGTGTCTTCTCCAAACCAACACCTGGGGGACCATATACACCTGATTGGTCCTTAAACATTCCCCCAAAGGCTTTTGTCACCAACATAGCCACAATACTGGGTTATATGGATTCTTGGCCTGAGACAGTATGACTGCTGTTGTTATGCTCTGACACCTTGCTGCTTCTATTCAGGAAGCAAAAGGAAATGGCCTGCATTTTTGATTTTTTTATTAAGGGTGGTCATTTTTCATTTCTGTTACTTGCATTCTTATAAACCTTTTCAAACTGTGCTTTGGGATAGAAGAAATTCTTTCTGGTTTTTTACTCGTCCTGAGTAAATGCTAATTTGAAGTAACTGGGTAAAATCACACATTCCATCCTTGCAAGGGTGGCAGTCCCAAAAACCAGAACATAAAGGCATTCACTACTGTTTAAAATAGTTCTCCAAGCTGTCTGTGACTTTGGACATGACAGTTTAGCACAGGGGTGGGAAAGAAAGCAATCTATTTTAGTGATGACTGATGTCCAGCCAAGCTCTCTAGAAAGGTGGTATAGCTGTGAAAAACATACAGATCTCAAGAGGGTAATTAAAAATCTTCTTTGCTCGGGCATTTTGGAAGGTCCAGTATCAGGACCCAAGGGAATGGCCTGAAGTTGTGTCAGGAGAAGTTTAGGTTGGATATTAGAAAAAGGTTCTCCACCCAGAGGGTGGTTGGGCACTGGAACAGGCTCCCCAAGGAAGTGGTCCCTACCAACTCAGCATATTCTGTAACTCTATGAAATATAGGAGATTACTTTATTTTACAATTTACCATTAATTTGAATGTTTTAAGTGCTATTTATTTAAGTGCTGTGATTACCCATATCTTTATATATGACTTTAAACATGCTTACTGTGAGAAGAAATAATCCCCATATGCAACACCTAGATAATCCTTCTAATATGGAAAATCTTTTCCAGTCACTTAAATTTAGCATACATGAAGACCTACCTACCCCAAAAAGAGACTTGTGCCTTGCCTGGATTATTGGTAATTAATACAGTTGGAACATCCCTTCAGGAAATGCACAATAAGCTAAAATTTCATGGTTTGTAAGCTTGTAGTCACAGTGTAGAACAAATATACAACCAATTTGTATTTAAATGTCCCAGACAGACAGCTTTTGCTTGGCAAGCTGAAGATGTGTTCAGCTGAGGAAGTGGGGAATCAGAACTGAGGAACATGTCGATGTGAGAAAAATTCAAAGGAATTGCAGGATATTCACTTCAATATGCACTGGGAAATGCTCACTCATCTCCTTGTTCCCTCATCCTTTTTTATAGAGGCATCCCAGTATACTACTTTTGTGAAAAATGATAGAAAGAAATTCATCACAATGTATGCAATGTATTTGGGCCTGACATGACAAAAAGTAAACAGAACTTTTCCAGCAATTCCTCAAATTGTGTGAATGTGCAGAATTTACTGCTTGTTTGATTTGCCATCTGGATAGGAAGCTAAACAGGTAATTATTGTAAACTAGCACCTGAAAAAGCTATCCTTCTCTAAACATTTTTCATAGAAAAATCCTTTGCAAATTTATAGCAAAAATATGCACATGAATTGACACACGTTTCATAGCTGATGCTGTGAGAAATAGAAGTTGTTGCCAAGATTAAAATGCACGATCAAATGTAAATGCAAGCCCCTATTACATTTCTTAAAGAGAGCAAAGCGGTTATTTAAAAGAACACTTTTGTATACAGCCATACAATTTAATATTCTGTCTGCACAATTTAGATAAATAAGCTAAAAATATGCATTCCCGAGAAATATTTGTTCAACTTTAATAGAGTGGAATTTTTGTAAATATGAGTTTAAAAAGATGCAATTGTAAAATCCTATTATTGTATTTTCCCAAATGCTCTAGGTGTTAATGCTGTTCACCATTTAATTTTTTTTTTAATTAAAAACTTAATTCAGTAGTCTCTGAGCTCTGATTTTCAAGCAAAGTAAGAAAACTGTCCTTAAGTAACAGGTTAGCTTTTCCATTACCACAAGCAGCTGTGTTGTATAAGCTTCTTACAAAGAAGCCAAACTCCATGTTAAAGGAATTTTTTTTCTTTTTGGTTGATAGTCACACTGCTATAATTGAGAGCATGAACCTCATGGTTAAAATCCATATTTCTAGCTCATATCCACTTGTTTGCATTACCTGTTTCTACCCCATGGTTACACTTTCAGGAAAAAAAAAATATTCTTTATTGTCCTTTATTTTTCTCAGCTAATGGGGTTCTTGTAAATAGTCTCTCTTTCCATCAACTGCCAAGTAGGCCTTCTTAGCACCTGCTCACTGGTCCTGAAAATTGATTATCAGAATTGTACACATTCTTATTAATAAGGTTGCTGTACAGTATTTTGACAGAGTATTAATATTTACCTCTCTCTGTTGGCAATTATTTACCTACTTCACCCTCAGAATACATTTCCCATTTTTCAGCACAAGGCACTGATGGTTCATAGACCTGGTGTGATCAGCTGACATTCACAGATCTTTATCATCTTCAGTCATTTCCAGAAGATGTGCTCTCCGTAAATCTAACAGTAAAATTCCAGTAGTGTGTGATGTGGCCCAAATGATCTGATTTCTGCATGTGCTAAGAACATAGTACTTCTGTTGATTTGCATAGGATTATCAGTTTCAAGGATCAGGCCAAAGGAAATTCAAGCTCACTGTATGTAAAGTATTTCTGATAGGAAGTATAAGTTTACAAGGATATCAGGTTTGCGATAAAAGTCTGAACATATGCACTGAATCCAGATGACTTGAGCATCCAAATAACGTAAATGCAAATCAAAATCAGCGTTGATTCAGGTCATCTCTTGGCAAGGGGATGCAGTTGCTCTATAAAATTTTTAAGGCTCCAAAAGAAGTCCCTTCTCTCTGTTTGCAGCTACATGACCTACGAGAAAAAGGATGCACTACTCTCGGGCAAATTCTTCCCAGTTTCATGCCATCCCTCGTGGGGTTTTGGCCAGCTGCTATGCTATTCCCATTACATTAAGGGTTGTTCTGCAACCAAGTCAGATTTAACATATTAGTTCAGTTCTTAATGATGTTTGGATGTTACCAAAAACAATCCCTCATGATCACGTTGAGGAAAACTATTGACAAGTTTACCTACCTGGCACAGTAAGACAATGTCACAGTGATAAAATCTCACCCCATTCTAGAAAGGAGTTAAGGGCAAAATACACTTCTACAACCTGCCCTCCCTAATATTGCCTCAGAGAAGTGTGGATTTTAAAAACCCTCTACAAATCCCCATCAAAAGAAAACAACATCTCAACAAATATCAGTTCAACACATCAGATTATAGTGCAAAAAGAAAGAAAAACAAAATAGGAGTAACAGACTAATAAATTAAATCTCATTGCTTAATTTGCTACTGGAAAGCATTTAGGCACAATACAGTGGGGCAAAAACTAAGAACCTACTTCTGGAGTACCTTTATGTAAAAAGAAGACATCTGAAATGGATGTTATTTTTTGAAACATTTCAATTCATAAAATGTGAACCAAACACATATTAGAAACCTATCTACAAGGGCACTGTACAAATTCTTAGTCTCATTTATATCAATAAAAACATAGCAGCACTTCACCAGGTAGGTCTGTCTCCAGTAAAATACTTTAAACTCCCTTTACACTAGGGAGAAACTTGAAATCTTCAGTTACATGGAAGTACTGGCAGCTGTCATTCTCTTTAAACAACAAATATGCTCACTTTGATATTCTCAGGAAATTTTCAATTTAATAAACTCTTGATAAGAGCCTAGTGTAAGCTAAAGCAGAAGCCATTATTCATTAAAAATAGATGTACTTTTATGAAAAAAGAATGTGGTATTCCCCCTAAACATAATCCATAACATAAAACAATGCAATTTAAAAAAGCGCTTAGAACAGTTAACGATTCAATAATTTTGAAACAAAGAGAAGATTAAATAAAATTAATAGATGGATCACAAGGATACAAAGTAAAACAGTTATGTGAATATTTTTCCTGATGAGCTCAACACTGCAATGGAATTTCTTTCATTAAATGCCACTTCAGAGGGACATGACTCCATATGTATGTTATAATGGAGAAGCCGCAACCAGCATTGTTCCCAACACAGAGACACATGTGCCTCTTTCAATTCATCTCTCTCTAGGCAGAAAGGAACTAATAAAAACTACAAGACAAATTATCTGTATTTAGGCTTAAAAACAAAGACTTGGCCACCATTTATATCAGTTTTGCTGGGCAATTCATGATGCTGGAGGCCCTACGTGTCACTTCCAGAGAAAAAGAATTCAGAATATGTCCTTCAGCCACCATCACACCTCCACACTGCTCTAATAGGAAAGGAGGTACTACACAGAACAGCAAAACATAATGTATCCAGGAATTTGTTATAGATCTGCCTGAAAAGATACAGCTGTGGGGCTTCAATTAACTTTTATTTTGTTCAATCAACAGATTCCCTACAGGATTATTCTGCAGGAAAGCCTTATTTTGGCAACATTCTTATAACACTCTTATAACATTCTTATAACCCAAAAGTTCTACAAAGAAGCACAGCCACATTTCAGGTCTTAAAACATAATGTCATGTACTTACCTGCCCCCATTATGAGCCCTGGTGCAGTGTCCTTCGTGTGGACTGTTCCCGACACATAGGGATTGTCTGCCCACCGGAGATGGAGGTGAAGGTAGCAATCAGGCTTTTGGGGCAAGAAGAAGACAACAGGTTTTACAAACAATGGCTAGCAGTTATGCTCCTACAATAATGAAAGCCCAGAGAGAGAGCAGCTTCAGCAGTGTTTGTCTTCATAGCGAAAAAGAATGGCTGTTTCCCATGGTGCCAAATTCCAGTCTGAAATACCAACCTTCACTTTCTAACAAGAATCTCTGGTGATGTCTGTGTAATGTGCTACTGTCTCAACAAAAAATTTCCAAACTCGAGGAAGTCAGTGTGAAATTATTGTATAAAACTCCCTTCCGACAGAATAATTGCTTAAAAATGCTAACTAACAGCAACAAATATTGCATGTTTTTTGGTCCCAGGTAACTGGTAAAATGATGTTTAAAAAGAACTGCTTGGACTGAAAATGTCTTTTTTAGTAAAAAGGTGGTATGAAAAATAGCTTAATGACTTTTGGACACATCATCCCTCCTTGCTAAGCAGCTCCTTGCCCTTTGTGCAGTGGCACTCAAAGGTCATATTGTTCACAGCAATTCCAGCCATGAGCTTTACCAGGAGCAGGCTGCCAGCACCACCTGGGAGCCACTGCCACTGCGATCTTTCCACTCGTCTCAAAATGATCTGGATCAAGCCCTGCAGACTTGAACCTTGTAGCACAGTCTTGAACTCTTCAAATGGGAACCAGCAGCTCCAGCCCTCCACTTCTGTTATGAGGAGAGGGAACAAAGCCCTGGCAGTGGCAGGACCACAAGCATCTATTTTGCCCACCAATGCAGAGCTTTAAGTACCCAGGAGCAGAGAGCCAGGGAGAAAAATACAAGGTTTTCAGTACAGCCTTGTGAATAACAAAACACTATGGGTAGTTGGGACACCTAAACAAACAGAAATAACATTGCCTTACAAAAGGAAAGGACTTTTTCATGCAGGTTACTGTGGTATTTACTTTCAAGCAGCTGTAAGAAGTTCCCTTCAACAAGGAACCAAGGGTTACCTTGATTTAATATGAAAAAAATATGAAAGATGGAAAGAGAAAAATTATTTAACTCATTATGTGACTCATATCCAGATACAAATGACTGTTGTTACGATTATTCTG
Source organism: Platyrinchus mystaceus (assembly GCA_035041135.1). Lineage (NCBI taxonomy): Eukaryota > Metazoa > Chordata > Aves > Passeriformes > Tyrannidae > Platyrinchus > Platyrinchus mystaceus. Next base: position 62,828,050 of record JAWWLV010000144.1, on the reverse strand, counting down.
AACTGGACTGTGTGGTTGACACATAAGAAAAAATGTCCTCTTTGTGACAAAGTGACCTAAAATACAAAATGAGAGAGTCCTGACTACTCACTCTACAAGATGGCTGGACTAATAGCCTGTGAACCATAGCTCATGCAATACAAGTAGATTTGCCTATTAGTTTGGCTGGTAAACTCAGCATAAAGCTCTCAGGCTGTTGGAACTATTGCACATCCTACCATACAGATAATTCTTGTATAATTCTCTTTATAGAGAAGATAGATCAAAAAGAAACACTTACAGGTTTACAGTTTGTTGGTTTGCCATTCATATCAATGTCTGGAGGGTTTAGAAAATCCCAGTCACGGCCTTTGTTGTAGGTTATCAGAGTTGTAACCTTCCCATCAATTTTCTGGTTGGCCAAAAAGACTCCTTTTACACCTCTGACCTGAAGCATACAGGAGAGAAGTTAATATCCAGCACATACACATTTTTTCAACAAGGATTATCCCTGATTAGCTGCTCTTTTGTGACTCTGAACTGTATCTCAGGTAGTTTCTCCTGGAAACTGAACAGCAAGCAAATGATACCTTAAAAATATAGAAGGAAGGCAAAAAGATAAGAGGGAAGGGAGAAAGGGGGAGGACAATTACAAACTAATTTGTATTTTTAAGTCTATTTAAAAAGTATATGCAATTCTCTCAGTGTCAGAAGGCTAATCAAATTACATGTAGTTTACACATCAAAATCACAAAAATTACGATACCATGGTCTTACTGTTAAAATTACAGCTCTGCATTTTTTTAAAATATGGACATCTCTAAAACGCTATTCCACAAATGATGTAAGCAATTTTTAATAGCCACCTGACTTTAACAGTGTGACCCACATCATGTAAATAGCACACAAATAGGTTACAGCAACAAAATACAGTATCATATCCTTTAAAATAACACTGAATTAGGAAGCACAGTTGTCCTTTGTAGGAAATACAGACAGATTATCTGAGGAAGAAACACTGAGGGCTGAATCAACCTCTTAAGCATCTGAAATGCTTCCACACCCAATCTGCCTCCACACATTTAGCCTCCCTTCACCTGTTTAACTTCTGGGGAAAAAAATAAAAATAAAATAAAATTAAAAAAAAAAAAATTACAAACCCACTCTTCTCTTGCACTGTTATTTTATTTCAAAACAGCCTGTATTAGAAAATTATTACAACTCAAAGTGTCAAAGTTAATAGGGATAATTTTTAGAAGCAACCTGACAGTAATTGCAACTTAATATGTTTAGTTCTAGCCCTAACATTTATGTTATTAACATATTAACATATATTCCACCCAGGGGCATGAGATAAGATCTTGTATTAAAATTGAAGGCTTCCTTAAGAGTGCTCTTATTTCCCTTGTGATTACTTATGAGACCTCTTAAATTTTTAAAAAATTCTGGAAATGTGTATCAATTCATACACCATTTCCAGCACAGCAGAGCTTGCTAATCTCACTGGGTGCTGACACTTAACAAAACCGAAACATTGATTACAAATAAATGCACAGGACAGCCAGCTCTTTGAATGATCAGGAGTATTTGCCTCTTGATGACATGATGCATTCTTGAACTTTAATTTCTTATTTGAAATATTTACTGTTCTCCCTTTTTCCAGATACCAGTTATTAACTCTGCTTAACAGAAGTCTGCATTCAGGGTGAAGATAAGGCATCCCTACCATCAGGCTAGAGATTAAATTCTCACTGTATTGGAACTGACCCAAACCTACAGAGAATAAAAATGTTCTGCTGGTTATTGTATCAGCTTAGAACTTGGAAAAATATTTAAGTTTAATATTTAATATTTGGTGTAGTCATTTAAATACCCTGCTCTCTCATGAGCTCCTTCTTCCTTAAACCCCAAGCATGTGCGGTTGGCTTACTTATCCAGGATGCTGGAAACTCAGAACCACATCCAAGTCAAACACACCATAAAAGTCAACTACTTAGCAGTGCAGGTGAAAAAGGAAAGGAAGGGAAGAAACGAGGAACCTGCTTTCCTTACTTTAAAAGCATCTTCATCTTGCTGGGGCTTTTTTACATATTCTACCTTTGAGAAACAGCACAGCCGTGAAAAGCCTGGCAGTTCAAACATTTACGTGGGAAGGCAGACTTGGGGTAAAATTTCTATGCGTGTCTTTCTTCCAGTGAACACAATATTAAATATTTAAACAATAATTAGGTCAGGGACTGCAGCTGAGGTTTCCCTCTTCATTTGTGGATGGCAAAAACAGTGCTGCATCATGAATATTTTTGTTTCCTCTCTCTCTTTTCCCCCCCTCATTTTTGTTTAATGAATATTTAATCATTCAATGTAATCATCAAATGGGAGTCAGGCTAAAATTTTTCTCCATTCTCACTCTCATCTCTAATCTACCCAAGCTCTAGGGTAACTTCTCCTCTCTAGAATATGGGACATAAGTGTTTGAATCTATCAAACATTGAAAGGTTATGAAAACATTTCTTCTAGTGTCTCAGTTAACTTCTCTCAATGCTGTTTAAAAAGATAAAAGCTGACCAGCACTTCACAGCAGTTGTATTTTGAATGAAAGGCAAAAACTCTGCTTGAAATAATAAATAGTTTTCAGACATCTATTTTCCAAGCAAGTTCAGAAGTATGATGTTCAGAGTGGTGCATTAGCCTAAAAACCAATAACTAATATAAAATTATAGTGTGTAAAAAATGGCAGCTTTAAAACACTGCTGTAGCATTTTCTATTTCATTTGTCTTCTGGCCTATGCAAATATACATCTGACTCTTTCTGTAAATATTGTAAATGCTTTATGTCAGATCTACCTTCGGCATTAGATTGTGATGCCAACGCACCCAATTTCTTCTGTACTTTCTACTCCTTGACTCAGCTCCCCAGTCTAAAATTGGGAGATGAATATCTTCCAATGAAGAAGAGAAAAGATTCATATTGACAATAAGATGGTATGTAAAAGAAGATATTTCAACACTGTGCAGTGCTCAGTTACTCTGATGAACAGTCCATCAGCTACTCAAGACAGACAATCACAAGGAAATTCAAAGGCACCTTTCCAATGATTTTCTTCGGACTTTTAGGTTAACTCTTAGAGCACCTATTTTCTACAACACCTTATAAAGCTATTTTCTGAGCAGGTTTTCTGCTGTGACGCATTAGTCACTGATTGTTACATTTCTGATTTTACAGCCAAACAATATTCTGTACTAGTTGGTAGCAAGAACAGTTCAGATGGCCCCACAGTGTTTATTAGCAGCAGTTACTGAAATGCAGAAATTACTACTATATAATATATGTTTGTGATTAAAATTTAAATACATATGATTTGTTGTTTGGGGAAAAAAGGCATGAAGAATGTCTACTGCAACTTGTGTAGCTCTTATCTATATGAGGAGTCAGAGCAAGAACAAATCTAGAAGTATACATTAGTATGCCCATTCTGCAAATTTGTGACTGGTTCACATTGGCAGCACCAGATACAATTTCAAGGGCATGCTCCCTGTATACAGTCACATATTTCAAGGGCATGCTCCTCTTGGTCAGTCAGTTAACGCTTAACTTTTTTTTATTAAGTATTTGGGAATTATTTGGGAATTATTCCTCTTTCACACATGCAACGTGAAAAGAAATATGGTGCAAAAAAAGATAAAGCATATAAAAGAAAATTAATACAGAGAGGCGGACACTTATTAAAGATTTTATAGCAAATGTACAAGTAAAAGATGAAGTGGTGTCAGCAGAGGATAATGGGGATGAACAGTGCAAATTTTAAGAATTATACACTGCTAGAAATTGTCAGCCATTGACGATAGTCTCTATTCTGCATTGAAGAGTCCTCTTCCCAAGGTGGGATACTTGCATTGAAGAGCCCAGAAAGAAAACCCAGATTAGACCCAAAAAAATCACATCCCCAAGGGCTGCAATACATGTTCTATTTATTACCCATTTTATACTTGGTAAATAACCCATACATCATGAGTACTTGATCACATTCTAGTAAACAAGATGAACACTAATTATTTATCATACAAGCTATCTAGGAGCTGTGGGCTTTCTTACTGTAAGCAAATATAAGTGTTCTCCAATACTGCAGCTCTATTTCAAAAACAGCTCAAAAAAATTGAATTGTGTGGCTCCATTGTGGCTCCTTCAATTACTCTTTATCATGTGTAAATTTTCTTTTTAATTTGTAGCCCTACAAATTGATCCAGCACACACAATAATCTAGGATCACATTATCTAATATGCCTTCAGTAACATTCGGAAATTATGAAATAATCAGTGTAACTGAATTAAGTTAATAACTCTTCTAGACAGAAGGACAGCCAGGGTTAGCATATCTGTACAGCTTATCTGAAATTGCATGGTACAGGTGATGCAAGGAGTAGAGATTGCACCTTTTAGCTGCCTTTTAGCTTTGCATCCCCCAGGAGTGAGCAGGAGTAAAAGGCTGCAAACTAATGCTGTCAATAAATCACCCTGTGGGAATGTGGCTACACACGATGTAGCTTCACTCATTAGGAAGCCTCATTCCTAAAAAGGGTAGAGCTTAGAAAATAATCATTGGTAATGAGAAACCTCTTAGTTTTACTACAGACATTTAGAAAGAAAAGACTAAAGAAAGATGGAGGAGATAAGGAGGAAAAAACACTATCATTTTCCCTCACCAAGAAGATCTAATTACAGCTATTTAATAGCTCTGTCAGTGTGTGCCTTGTATCCAGAATTACTACAAACCTTTGCCAAAGAACTTGGGGTTGTTTGGGGATTTTTTTTGTTTTGTTTTTATATTAACACCAGGCAGATTAAAGTGTAATGAGGGACAAACTGGGTCAGACCAAAGCTCTACTAGTTTAATATTCTGATAACAGCCAGTCCTATGTGCTACACAAAAGAATAGAACCGGAGCAAATGTACACCTTATTATGTTGAAATACATTACATTGAAATTCCATTCTATCAGCAGGAATGGAGTTGATAACACTCTGTGGTACTCTTCCAAAACACTATATTCTTTAGTCTTTTATTTTGCCAAGTGCATTGATGTTAAAATACAAGATAAATTTGTTTACAGGAGAGTTTGTCTCACAGAAAATGCTGCTGGCATGAGACACCTACTGAAAGCAAGTGGATTTGCTGCCCAATATCTAATTTTTTTTGGTTCTTCGCCTTTCAGAGCTGACACAACCCAGCACAAGGTTCACAGGATTACTATGTAAAACCCTACTGGCTAAAGGATGTCCTGCTCTAAACCAGGCAATGCATCACTGAGTCACCCCAAAGAAAAAAGGTGTACATAAGCAGCTGCATAAATTCTGACTTCAATAATAAATTGTGCTGCTGTCTTCACTTTTCAATATCTTAAAAAAAAAAAAAAAAAATTTTGGACTTGCACATCCATGGAATCCCATCCCAAGAATCTAGCTTTTAGAGTACACAGCACATCAGTAGGGCAAGAGGAAAACATGTTAAGTAGTAATGATGTGCTATCAATAAGAAAAAAATCCTAGACTTTTTACATTAAATATACCTTCAGAAATTAACTATACTCATAATCAAAATATTCATAAAAAAACCCTTCACACAGACTACACACAATGGAAGAGGTAAAGATCTACCTCCAGGATATCTATCAGGACATTCTCTTCTGGCTGCTTTGTGCTCCGGACGTTCTCCAGCAGGATAGAGTAGTAAACACCTTGTGGGTCAGATTGGTACAGGTTGTATGTGTCAGTCTGGTACCACTCCTGAACAGCCACAAAAACCTGGTTTTCATCTGTACTGATTATTTGTAAATCCTGTAGGAAAATAAGATACAAAATAACTAATTTTTCCATCATTTCTATTTTACAAACAGTAAGTTGTGCAGGAGAAGGGAAACATCTGAACATTTAATAACAATAATCTCCTAATACAATACTAATTAACATGCTGTATCCCACTGCTCCAAGGTAGTTCCTCACTGCCTTTTGACTGCAGTGCAAACCAGCCTAGTAAAGACCAAAATCATGAATGTGCAAAAGCTGAGATCTGCTTTGACTTTAGTGGGAAATGACTTCTTGAAAAGAAGGGAAAAAAAGGAAAGGAAAAAAGTGAATGACTGAAACAACATTAACAAAGCTAATCCATCAAATAATCCTCAGGTACCTAGAGAAATAAGAACTAGATAAAAATTAGCATAATACAAAGAGGATCAGATATCATTTATAACAGTTACACATAGGAAGTAGTGCATATCATGCACACAGCTCATGTGTATTATAGTACATAACAGTAATTTATCTATGCATACAGAACCACTTAAATATTCAACAGTAATAACATGAGAGTCAATATTCTGCATTCATTACCCAAGAATTTCAGGCATGGGGTTTGCAACAGCTTGCTTTCAGTTTTCCCAGCTTCTTCACTCCAAACATCTCATATAAAAAAAGGCACAGCTGGGTAAAATAATTTAACACTAATATTAAACAGAAGAAATAAATCAGGAAGTAGCAACACTGTACTAAGCTTAGCAAACAGAATAAAAGGATGTGAGTTTGCAATAGGATATGGCAGCATAAGGGCAGATGTTGGGACTAAATAAGAAATAACATCTAGTCACAGAGACTGAAAGCTTGTAACCTCTTTTTGACCTTGGTACTTAACTGGGATACTGTATCCAATTCTGGCCACATTATTACTGGAAAAATACTAAGGCAATGGAGTGAATACTAAATAAAGCCACCAAAATATCTAGAGAATATGAGTTTGGGACGAATTGGCTTTAAAGAAATAAAATGAAGCAAGACAACTACTTTGTAGAACTCTAAGAGAGAAATAAACCAAATTCATAAGAATCCAGTAAGACTGAAGAAAATGTGAGTAACAGAGCGACACTGATTACTCACCAAAGAGTGGCAGTCACACTTTAGGAAACATGCATGATGTGACTGAGACACTTAGATAAAAAAAAAAAAAAAAAAGAAATAAAATAATAAAATAGAAAGATTTTTAATAAGAACAGAAGATGGTTATTAAACACTAATAACAGTTTATTATTTAAAGTACTTTTGCATATGTGACACATCTTAACCCAAAAGAATGTACGTGAAGTTTTCTATCAATGAGAGCTCAATGCTGTTTTTAAAGACTTTCATGTTGAGCTATGTACTAAAGTAGATTTTTGTTTAGCATCCCATAAGTAGGTCTCTTTTTTCTTGTATTCAAAAATTACTCAGAAGAAGAAAGTCTGGCAGAATTGCCAGCAAAACAGAGCAACTGCTCCTGAATGGTTCTTTTAAAAGCTTCTTAAATGTACAGAACGTTTCATCTCCTGTCTTAAACCAGGACAACATGAAGCTTGGTAGCCCACACTACACCACACCACACCACATTTTGTACTAAATTCACCTCTTTTGCAATATAAGGAAAGTTCCCATGACTATCCAATAATAAGGATGGAAGCGAAGTAGAATCAAAAAGAATAGAGATAATAGAGATGGGGGTTTTTGTGTGAAAACCTCTAGAAAACCCTTAACCACTGGTGAAGCCAGGAGCTTTCAGCAAAATTATCACCTACGTTATTATAATAAAGCATTTATACAGTGCCATAGACAAATCCAAAACTCCAGGGAATGTAGGCAAGGTTCTTTCCATGGTGGGGTGGCAGTGGTTGCACAGGTGGTCCACGGTGGCAGAGGTGAGAGCTGGGGGACAGGCACAACCTGTGGGTCTCCTCTGCCAGGGTGGGGTAGGAGCAGCCAGGCCATCAGAAGCAATGTGCTAAGAGCCAAAACGTGTAGTGCACAGGGACAGGAAGATTACTTTTGGGCAGACTGTAGGGGTCAGGTGAAGAAAAGAGGGGTTGGATTGCAGAAGTTCACTGCAGCAAATAGAGTTCACTTTTCTCTTGGCAGTGACTTATTAATAAAGAAGTTTGCTCAGACTGCTGGATGCCAACTTTGCTGAGGCAAGACCTTAACAGATCTTGGTTTTAGCAAGTGAAATTGACCTTGTACTGCCTTGAACTTCGTTTCTTCCATTTAGAATTTACACTTCAGATTTCCAGTTCAGCCTTACAGCTATTTTTCTTTCACAGTGATTTCTTTTCCTTCAAGAAGCAAAGCAGTCCTTCAGTTATACTACCGTGCAACAATCCTGACCAGCACTTTCTGCCAAGCATTTTCTGACATAATCCTCTGGGAAAAGTAACTGACAATGTAAAAAACCCTGCAAATTTCATGCCCAATTCTTAAACTTATGTTTCAAACTCCTGGATGACACAGACTGCTGAAAATCAAGCTAAAACAAAGCTAAATGGTCGTGTCAATTTTGTACTATTCCTGTACTAAAAGGTGAATTTAAAAAGAAGAAATTGATTGACAAACACAGGGGATGAGTTGTCAGTGTGCCAAGTCCAACCCTTCATCCCAACTACCCACTGGGTAGAACAGAGGAGAAGCACATGAAGAGGGGACATCAGTCAATATTGCTAGACAGAACTTACTGTCACTGAAGAGTTAACTAGAAAAGACATCTGAGAAAAAAAATACCTTGATGGAGGGAATGCAAGTTTTTATTGCTTTATCTAATTCAGAGACACAGATACAACCTCAGGCTGTAACCTCAGCAGATCCTATAAGGAAAGCATTTCTTCTTTTATGATTTCACGCTTGGACTACTGCAACTGCCTTCTTGCTGGCCCTCCTGCCTTCTCTCTCCACATTCTGCAGGCTGCTCGAAGTCCCACTGATCATCTAATTTTTTCTATAATTATGCTATTCACACACAATTTATTCAAAGTCATTTATAAAGACCTTCTTTACTGATGTTAGAGAACTTCAGGATTTGGAACATTCCTTACTGTCTCTATTGAGATTTTTGTTTATCTCCAGGCTATATTTTTGTATACATTCCGTGTTTGAGCCCTTGTGCCTTCCTTTCATTTCCAAGTTTAAATGAGAGTCCATGTCCTTCCAGATGTCCCAAGGAAGAGTCTCTTTCCCAATCTGCCATAGCAGCCATGCAGTTTCCTCTGTGGCATGCTCATTCCTCCATGGAATACCTTCTCTCACCTCTACTACTTTACTTTTGTCCTATCAAGTCTGCTATGCCTGCTCTGTTCCATGTTTTACTGACCCAACTATCTTGCCATTTTCACTTTTCTCTCTCTGTTTTTGCAAAGATCACCAACTGGTAACAACAATAGATTATGATTCCCAAATACCAGTATTCTCCGTTTACCTTATCTCCTCTTCCTATGTTGTTAAGTTTTGGTACAGTTCTGACATGCTACTAGCTGTATTGTCCAAAACTTTTTTTTTTTTTTTTAACCTCTAAGCTCCCATGAGATTTCTCTGTTGTGTTTATCACAGTGCTTCTTGTGCACTGCATTTTGCAAATGCCTTGTCACAATGTTTCCTTCATCCTTCTCTCTTCACTGGGTCATGTTATACCACATTAAGCACAGAAATCTGTATGTTTATCACTAAAAATCAGTGGAACAACTCATAGGTCCAAGGCAGTAGACAGACCCAGGGCCAAGGATAGGTCTACCTAATAGATGCAACCAAAGAAACCTGCAAAGTGCTCTTAAATCCACTATCCAATCAAGTCCACAGAATCATTTCCCCGGGGCTGGGTGCGAGTAGCTGGAAAACAGCCTTTGAATACTGTGAACAACAACCCCAAGAAAAGCAGGATTAAATGTCTTCTAAGTGTACTTGGAGTTAAATTCTGGATATAAACTGCATCTAAGGAGATGTAGGTTAGACATGAGAATACCATTGTCTAGTAGAGTCTGGTCATACACATTGAGGAAAAACATTAAGGGAGGTAAAGTAATTTTCATTCTCAGACTTTTTATAAACAGATAAGAAAAATATCAGGACTGGTTTAGGCAGATAACCATGCTTTGGTAAAAGACCTTTCAAGATCTTTTCCATGTCTGTTGTCTATGATCCTATGAAAATAGAGGGAAATAAAACCATACCTTATTGAGATTACTTGAAATGTTACACATACAATTAGAAATATCATTAAAAGACAGGATTTGGTTTTTCAGGTTTTGGGTTTGAGTGTTTATTTGCTGGTTGGGGTGGTTTTTTCTGTTTGTTGTTGTTGGTTGGTTGTGGTTTTGTTTTTTAATTCATGAGCTATAATTTTATAACTACGTTAAAGAAAGTAAACATTTTTCAGACAAATAACTATTTCAGTTTGATAATGGAATTAGAATTAAGGACAGCTGGAGATCTGTTGAATCAGAATTACTTTTCTATAAAAAATACTAAATGAATCATGAAAGCAATCAAAGACTGCATATTAAAAATTGGCATGATTAAACAAGGCATCCAGTGACAGGTCATATCACTCCTGCTCTCTCAGGGACTTGTAAGCTCTATGTTTGTACCCTACATCAGTAGCAGAAAACATAATTAACAAACAAATAAACACAAAGACAGTGTCGAAGTGATACTGAAAATAATTAGACAAATACAGAAGGCCGACTTGTGCCAAAGGATGAGCACCACTTCAAAGAAACTTCATATCACATGGGAAGACCTGTTCTGTTAAATAAAATAAATGAGTCTGCAGGTGTACATACAGCATTGAATTGAACTGTGCATGTTCACCCATGACCTGGAGAACAAGCATCCAAGAACTCTTCCAGCAAGTACAGAGCCACAACCAAATTTTACTTCTAGAAAACACTGCTTAAGAATTATTTCTTTACTTCTAACATACAGATAGAAACATGATCAGTCTTTCCAAAATTATTTGCTTTTAATGCAGTCAAGTCTGTTTTCACTGAAGGCTGAACAAACACCTAACCAAAAGTCAGTCAAGAAGCCCCAAACTATTAAACAGTTAACAGAGTTGGGTTTCAGGGGAGTTGTGCACAGCTGATAGGAAGGAAAAAAGTTAAAGGAGGAAAGGAAGAGAAATGCATTATTTTCATTGCATATAGCCCCACACCATCTACATTAAGTAACTGACCGGCTTGTAAGTCTGCAAATACTTTAGAGAATTTTATATTCAAGAAATGCTCAATATGCTTTACCATATTACTGTGATAAGAAACCCTACAACACAAATAACTACAATTACATCCTGAGGACAAAAGGATATAAAAGATGATAAGGATTGTCCAGCAAGCCAGTGCTCCTTTGTCTAAAATGTGCTGATGACATAGAAAATATCATTAAGTGAAAACACAGTAAGTCAGGTTCAGCACAGCCAGTATATGCTATGCAGGCACGACTGTGGTGCTTCAGTCAATAAGGAAAATAAAAGAGAACCTCAAAATTTTTTTTTTTTCTTCAAATCTTACAATTTTCAGTCCGATGTCAGAATTTTGCCCCTTTGCAATTTTTTAATGCTGTGGTTGAGCAAAACATTAACATGAAGCAAGTGATGAATGAAACAGAGAATCATGAGGAGTAAATGTATCAGAAGTCCAACAGATGTAAGCACTCAAGGATGTGTAGTCTCAGCCTTGACCTCCAGATGTACCACATTTATACCCCTATAATCTCTCAAGCAAAATCAAGGTAACTGGATGGCACCCATCCCAGAGATAATCCTCCTAATCTTCCTTGCCTGGCTGAGTAAAACAGGGAAAGGAGAGAAATCAATATAAAGTTGCACTGTGAAAAAAATAACAGTTCCTTCAATACACTTCAGATGGATTTGTACAACCAGGGAGCCAGACAGCTGCTACAGCTCGGGTTCACTGGCTATTGCCATGACACTGCCTGGGAAAGGAACACTTCTCCTGCATCACATGCCACTGCCACCTGAATTACCACTGAGATAAGGAAGAGGTGGGTCTGTTTTAAGGTGACTAAGTGAAAATCAAAAAGAATAGATGGATCTGATAAAAGGCATATATAGGAGATTCATATTACCATGAATAAATTACAGACTTTTACCTATTTTTAAGGCAACAGGATTTTTCTTCTTTTTTTTATTCATTTTCCCCCTATAATCTCTTTTATCTTGCTGACCTGAAAAATTTTACATTATCGCCTATTTCACAAGATTGAAAATACACACAGAGATCAAAATAGATGAAAGAAGTTTTTTCCACACCACATCTTTTCAAAACTAAACTTTCTGAATTGCATTACGATACAACAGACAATAGAGCTCTCGCATCATTAAGATTTGAACATGTCATGAACAAATGCAGAATCAATTAGTGCCTTCTATCAGTTCATAAAAGGAGATTGCTATCACTGGAGTTTATTTAACAGAGGTGGGAGGGAAACTCAGAATAATTCAGTTCTCCCAAATTGGAAGAGTAAAACTGCCATAATTTGTAGCAGATTCCCTGGTTTGGTCAGGAATGTTGTTAACAATTTTTTTTTATTAAACTCCCAATATGAACTAGTTTTATTGTTACCCACATTGGAGTATGACTCAAAATCCTGAGTAAGAACCAGATCCAATGTACTCCACCCTCTCCACACTGCACTTCTCAAGGCAAGGGCAATGACAGCTGCAGGAATGTTTATGCAATACAAGTGTGCTGACACTGGATGGGGCTTCAGCTTCTGCTTCTGGGCACACTTGCTCTCCCTGCAGTGGCAGCTGAACCACTGCTCCAGGACCAAAACAGCCCAAAGAACATTGCTGGATCCCCCTGGAACACTCCTGCATGCCTGACCAGCCAACTGGACACACAAACGCAATCCTGCTGCTCTTGGCTTGATTTTGGTATTGCCTTCCTACAAGTTACTAACTTCTGATCTAGTTTTAGCAGCACAGAACAAGCAATCTTAGTAAAATGGAATACACTAAAAAAGTAAAAACCAACTCATTTTTAAAAGAACAGAGTGAAAACTCCTCTTGTGTTTTGGGGAGCATAGAGGAAACCTTTAATTTGGTCTCACCAGCCTTTGCCACCACTCTACCTGGCAGCAGCCAGCACTTGATTCCTGTCAAATGCAGGAGACAGCTGTGTGATTCCATCCAATGTCAGTAACATGCTATCAAAAAAACCCTAAAAATCTATCAATGGCACAGAAAAAAGCTTAGAAAAAAAATCTCAATCCTGTTCACTAGATGTCCCCCAACAGCTCTGCTCTCTGTACATATACAGAGCTAGGATGTGTTACAAAAAGGTGATCTCAGTGGCACTGTAGAGCTGGAGCCTTGAAACTTAGCAGAGGTAAAGCTTGGATGGAAGCTGCTTTTAGCAGCCTTTAATTCACAAATAAGAAGAAGGACTGTAGATGTATTCAAAGACAAACTATCCCTTTCTAGGTTTCTCTTTGGGGGTACATTTGGGCAAATACAAACACAAATGCAAATTAAAACAATACAAAACAATTGAATATTTTTTTTTGCAGATTTTCAACCTCTTCATATTGAAAGGAAAATGAGACATCAGTAACATTTTCTAATTACTCAGTCTGAAAATGCACATTCTATCTCCATATAAAACACATATTTAAAAAAAACAAACAACCCACATATAAAACTGTGTTTCACAGTAAAACCGCTGTGAAACACATCTGTGAAGTGAAAGAATAATATCGGAAGAGCCCAGCCCTGCTCCCTCAAGGGGGCTGGCATTCCAGCACGGCTCTCCTAATGTTGTTACACACATCCTTGACCAGTCTGTAGTATCTTCTGCCTTGGCTACAGTTTTCCTTCCCTGTATGCAATTACTGCCCAAAAATTCTGTCCTGTGACATGAAGCACTTTACAGAGACCACTTGGAAAGAGATGGTTTTGACACCTCATTCCATTCTTTTGACAAAAATGAAATATAGCCTATAACAGTCATGCTTCATCTCCTAGTTAGGCAGAATCTAATACTTAAAACCCTCTGAAACTCAGATCTTTCAAAAGCTACAGTTTTTAAACAATCTTAAAAAAAAAAAGTCCTTTGTAAATTCATCCATTCTGTTTATCTCCTACCACCATAAAAGAAGCAACTCCACAGTCACATGATCTGGATGCACTTTTAATGTGCCAGTGTCTTTGCTGATATTCTGCTTCTTTGCAAAATTTCATCAGTAATTTGTTTCATATGAGTCTTTTCCATTCTGTTAAAATAGGACCAGAAGATCCATTTCCACTGCATTTGAACAATTCTCACTGGAATACAGCATGATGAAACATTTTAGAACTGTGTTCTTATTTACTCTGGTATCTAAAATTTCTGCTGTAATGTGAAGGCACCAAATCACTTTAAAAAAACATATCTTTTTCAGGAAAGGTCAACATTTTTCACATTCACCACTGTTCTAATGGATGTCTGGCTCCATGGCCCTCTTAGTGAAATTTTCAACTTCGTTGTGTGCAGATGTCTAAGAAACTTCTCCTGCAGCCACTGACAAAATGCTGAAGAGATAACATTTACTTCATTCCACTCATTGAGTATTGCCTGAACTAGGAGGAGCACAAAAACATCCCTTTCCAAATGACATAGGCACCCTGTTCCTAGGTAGCTACTGACTCTATCCAAAACGAAACCATTAACTTCTAATTTATTTATTCTGTCAAGCCTGGAGTAATCTGCCTATCAAGTAAAAAACAAAAACAAAAACAAAACAAACCACAAAAAAACAAATTAACGAAAAACTTATTTTCCAAGAAAAATAATCCAGCATGCTGCACTATTTCGAACAATCCAGACTACATCTGACAGAAATAGCAGGGAGCTGTGACTGACACTTTTTGAATATGTCAGAAGCTTCTTGTTTACTCTTTGCTTTCCTGCCTTGCTCCTTACTTTTCTTCTGCCCAGCATGGGGATCCATGGGCTGTAGTCCCTTGGGGTGTCCTCATTTTTTATTCTTTAACATTTAAAACTGGATATTCTCCTGCTGTTTTCCTAATTACAATTTCCCCCAAGAAACCATAAAGGCTACTTTGAAAGCCTTAAAAACACTGAAATAATTTTGTGGAAGGATTGGTCTGTATACCAGTCCTTGGGTATATATTTCTTGACAACACAGGCAGAGAGAAAAATAGGTGATAGCCATTTCTATAGTGCTACTAGAAGCATATCGAGGTTTCAGATTCTTGTTCAACTAGTATCTGAGGATTTGATTTGAGGTTCTGTTAATATGTTGTACATTTAAAACCAGAAGTCTTCAAACCACCAAAAAGAATGACATAAAAATAAAATTTAAGATGAAAAAACTGATATTAAGCACATTCTTTTGTTTAAAACAATAGCAGCAGAAGGAAATACATTGTACTCTACTGTCCTTCATTAGATGAGCAATGAATTAAAACTGTGCAATTCAGAGCATGCAAAGAAAACATGCTTTAGTTCTCTTTTGAGTAAGTGACAGAATTACACAGAATCACATGAAAAAGCAAGAACCTCAGGAGACCTTCAGATCAACCTCCTGCTAGTAGCAGGGTGAGCTGTAAGGCCAGACCAGGTTACTGAGGGGTTTATCCAGCTGGGTCTTTAAAAATTCCCTGTCATTTTTCTTCAGGACTGCAGAAGCCTTCTACCTTCTACGTGTAAAGTTAGGAAATAGAGTGTATGCAGCAAAAAAAATTCAATTGCATCAGTTAGACCATATTTAAATATCTGTCTGTGTTAAAGTGTTGATTTACTATGCAAATGTAGAAACCCTGTCACTAGAAAGTTACGCTAGACTGAAAGAACCTCTCAACAAGTCTTCAATTTCATTAAGCAATGAAAGTCCATATTCGGATTCTTTAGTGAAACAGAGCACCATCAAGTGGCAAAATTCTCTTATATTACTATTCATGCTTATACCAGAAAACACCATGTGGAATTAAACTGTAATTGGTTCTTGAAAGACTGCTTGCTCTACACCATTACATTACCATTGTGTGTGTAGCACTGCATCATGGAAGCAAAGCTCAAAAGCTGTTGTAGTAACTGATGACAAATAAGCTACTGTATGTTCTTGTCCTCTACAGTTTACAAATACTACATTAATAGAATAAAAATAAAGATAGCAGGGTAAGAATATACCACAAATGGGATTCAGAAATCCTTACAAGCAGAAATTGTGATCTCAGATAAATGAGGTTTAAAAAGGAGAAGACTAAAACGAATTTAGGTAGAAAGAGAAGATGACAAATGCAAAAAGATAAAGGAAAACATTTATACTTACTTTTGGCAATGCATATTTTGGCAACTTCATCTGTACAAAGCCATTTCGACGGTAAGACACGTAATACTTGGTCCGATTTGCTGATGTTGTCTGTACAAAGGAAGAACAACAGAACCCTGTGATAGCTTATGCTAAATCTAAAGAATCTGAGATGGAAGTTTTTCTCTTAAGCTGCAACTCAAATACATAGCTATTACTTTTACTGCATGCAAATAATCTGCAGAGTAAACTGATCTTTTCTTTAGGAAGAAAAGTTATTTACTTCCTTCTTTTGCCATTTCAGCAGTTTTGGCTGATGCCTGAGACTTCAGCATCTCACTGTCCCCACTCCTTACCAATATCTTTGTACCCAGTGGCCTCCCACATATTTGCCCTATTGTAGAAGTCAGGGCAGCAGCACTCTTTGGGTGAGAGGCAGAGAGGAGGTACACTGGCCATGAACACCAGGTACCCAAAGGGTGAGCAGTACTCACACTTCAAAGCAGAGCACAAAACACTGAATAAATCATGCTAACATTATGTAAAGCATTTACTATATCTGACTAATATTTTCTATACAGGATAAAACACTTCCCAGTGCAAGATGGTGACATGTCACGTGGAAGATAAGGATGCAATTTTGAATCCATTGGTTGGTCAGTTTTAAACTCAGTGATATGTTCTGAAGACACAATTATACGCTTAAACAGAGAGGTCTAAGTATAACTTATACAGCAATATTTTAGCATCATGATAAAAGAATTTCCACATGGTTTCAAAAGCGTGCTGTTTCTCAGATGTACAGCTGCTGTGAGGTTTCACTGGAGCAGGTAAATACTACATCACACTTCTGGGGTGGTTGTACTTCAGATGTGACTGTAGGATCCTAGAGTTATCTTCTAACGCCCAGTAACAAAGATATGGCTAACTGCAAACCAATTTAGCAATAAAATTTTCATTACATACTGTGGTTTACTGCAGTTACGTCTGAAAGCAAAAGACTGGAGATGTTTCCCCTTTATGTGGAACATACGAATATCTCATTTACTGGCACCAGCATGTGTCAAATCTACAGAGACTACATTACCAATGGCATCCTTTTGATTGTAGCAACTGCCTGTTCCTTACATTGCACATTTCCACATTGCACTTCTATTTTGTGTCTGCTCACGCCCGGCATGAGATGGAACAACAGCTCAAGATGCAGTTATACAAGACATTCAGCAAAACAAAGTCCTTGACGAGGAAGAAGACAATGTTTTGCAGAGCACAGCAGTCTGTAATTTCACACAGTGAGAAACAGTTCTCACTATCTACACACCATGGAATGGATTTTAGAGTGTGCCTGGGGGGAGCCACAGATAATAATACCGTTGAGCAAAATGAGTGCCACCAGTGCTAGATCTGATATTAAAAATGCCTACTTTAACCCAAAAATTCTTTCCCAAAGCCATTTTTTCTGTTTCTTTGTAGTGCCAATTGTTGTAAGACATGCAGGCCCTTGAAACCACTCTGCCAAACAGGAGGACAGATCCTTTGTGTCCCTACTAATTTACAGATGTTTGTGGAAGAAAGAGCCACAAGGGGGAAAGCTGCAAGGAAGCCATTCTGATGCACAGTGAGGCAGTGGTGAGGAGACCTATCCATTGTCACAATATTGCTTTCCTGCAAAAGTCAATAAATAGACAAGCCTTGCAGTAAACAAATCATATCCAACTAAGCGAAAAATGATAGCCAACCACAAGCAACTTCCCCAGTAAAATCTAACAAATCAAGGAGGACATAACTGTTCTTTGAGAAGTTTGCAGCTTGGATAGATTCAAATCACAACCAGTGCCAAACACATAAAACAAAATTTTCAAGTGTGCTTGAGCTGTACTGGTGCCATAAGCCTGACAAAGTCCCAACCCATATTTCTGCACACAGGCCCCATAGTTTGGGAATGAAATAACCCCAATGTAATTTGGACCACCATGAGTTGTAGACATGGCATTCAGGGCCATGGTTTAGTGGTGGACTTGGCAGTGTTAGGTTTATGGTTGGACTTATTCTTAAGGGTCTTTTCCAACCTAAATGATTCTATAATTCTGTACTAGTTTGCTCCAAGATCCCAGTTATGACCATTTCACCCTTTTGCTTCGTAGGCACAGCCATATAAGTTCTTTCCTTGCAAAACCTCTTCAGAGGAGAATCCTTATGAAGAAGCTGTGCAACCAGTCTGTCAGTGGTTGTCCTCAGATGCTTTTATCAAGAACTTTTTTGTCCTTTTTGTTCTACCAAGATACTAGTAAGAACGCAGAAGAGATTGTAAGCATAAGAACAAAAGGGTTGGATTTTGCTTAACACAAAAGAGTATTTATAGAAAGTAACTTTGAACCATACAATCCACTCGGAAATTTTCATATAGTTAAAGGGCAACTGGTTGCACAAACTAAAGATGCCTTTTTTCTTTTTTTTTTTTTTTTTCCTAATGATAAAGGAATGTTTTGTTCCCCGTAAAAATTCTTAATCATCATTCATACTCTGGAACAGGTTTCTCCCTGCTCCTTACAGTGTTGCTGCACTATTTAAAATTTTATTTTTGATTTGAGAATGAGCTGTCTCTCCCGAAAGTGGCAGTACCTGAAGGAATATGTAGTCATCCTGCACAGTCAGGGAATCCCGATCAGTACTACCAGCAAATGGGACTGTCATTGTCTTATCAGAACAATTTTGAATCTGGCAAGTGATGTAGCGATAACCTGAGGGAAGAGAGACAGAAACATATGACAGGGCTATCAAGGGAAAAAGAAGCAAGCAGTATTAAATGTTATTCGTGTAGGAAAAATGCTACCTTTGCCAGGTGAGTTAGTTTAGAATTATTATATTAAACCCTAATAAAACAGTTTTTTTCAATCTCCAATGTACTGAGAATATATTAACTGCTTACAGTTCAGATCATTTCCTGGAGGCAGCCTGTTATTATCCAAATTTTGCTGGTCCAGAGAGATTAAGGGTTAGATGAATGAGCCATTCATGGGTGGGGATAATAGAAGGAGTCTCTTTTCTCGCTTAACCTATGCACAGAGCTAAATTATTCACTTGGAGAAATGGCAGCCTGACACAACATAACTGAAATCAATAGATCAACCCCAGTATAAAATGGTGATGAATGAGAAAAGAATCAGGCTTCATTTAATAGACAGTGTGCAGAATTTTAAAGGCTATTTTCAAAGCTCTGTGAGAATCTTCAGACACACTATTAACATGCTATTGGAACTGCTCTTTTGGGGCAGGATTTCTATATTCAGAATTAATACTTTGCTGAAAAAGCCTGGACTGATTTATAATCAGTGGAGGCAGCGGCCTTTCTCTTCCTCTCCAGTTAGCAAGGACTATCCTTTCTACCTGGGTTCTTAGAACAGCACCATTGCATCTTTGATACAATCTGCTCTTATCAGAGCGAGCAGAGCCAACAACTGTATCTTACACCAGCTGTGGCTTAAAGACCTTCTCCTAGATTCAAGCTCTTGTATAATTCACCCTTTGCCACAAGTTTCTGAGCACAAAGTACTTGAGTGACTTTCCCAAGCACAGCGAGGAAAATGTTATATACACAATCTTGTGCCCAGATCACTAATTCTACCCATGCTCCAGGTACAGCATGAGAGAGAGCAAACAATGCACCCCCATGTTCTTCACTACTTTTGCAGTGTGATAGGAAATGCATTCCACACTTTACAACTTTTAATTAGACAAGGCCAAACCAGTATACGGGATACAATAATTTTTTTTTTAAGCTGAATGTGCTTAAGAGGCACTTAGAGTCAATTCAAGTTCTCCTGATTATGTCCAAATCATCACTACCAGGACATTTTAGCAAGTGCATCTAAAAGTCTTGCAGATATTTATAATTCATATCACAGGAATTATAGCTCTTCATGGGATAGGTAGTGCAAAGATGCTGTTTCCACTGAAATCAGTGGCAATGCTTGTATTGACCATAAGTGCACAAAGTCAGTTTGTTGAGAACCCAGCCAGGAAATATTTCATGATTCTTTTTCTGCTGTTTCTGTTAAATACAAAAAACCCCAACCAAACAAAAAAAAACCCAAAACCACAACAACAAAACCCAAACAAACAAAAAAACTCCTTTCCATTCAGGTCCTAAAGAATCTTTTTACACTGTCTCTGAAGAAAGCAGCTGAGGAAGCTGTCACCATGTCTCAGAAATCTCACTGCTAAAAGATTTAGAAACTTTGTCATCCAGCTTTTAACATGGTAACTTTGATTTTTTTGATAGGGCTGAAATGAATAAAAGTACAGCACATCCTGACTACCAGTCTGCTTTTTAATTTATTTTCCTTTTGAAGGCTCAAAGTATACTGGATACTGTAACATGAGGCAATTCTAGGAGCTGGTGGTTAGTGCAGTGGGCCTGACATATGCAATGATTCACATAAACAGACGCTTACCCAGCACTAACACTGCATTGCCACTTTTATTTGCAAATCGGGAAAAACTGCTCAATGTTTAACTGCCAGAATAAATTGCACCATTAATGGACATTTTCAACAGAGCATAGCATCTTGACGTCAACTCATCTTACACAGGAAAACAAGTAGATTTTAAATTATACTATATTTTTATATAACAGGACAGTTTTGCTGACTGCATATAAACAGAGAAAGCATCTGACTTGTACACTTTCTCTTCTGGCTGGTTTCAAAAACAATCCGAAAAGTACCTCTAAAGCAAAGAGAAATTACTATACACTAGGGCATCAATTGATAACATTTTCATTTGCATACCTCCACTGGGGTCCTGGATTTCCATATGAACTAAATCAGGGTCTGCGTCAACTCCAGCAACGGCCCTGAGAACATAATATAATCAAATTATGTAGAGCCAGCTACAGAATAGTAATTATGTGGATGGAAGAGAGGCTTTCATACTAACCAGCTTTAACATTCTAGCTGGGAAATTGAAATAAACCCGATTTATAATGTCCCATTACTAACATCTAGAAGGAAATTATTTTTTCTGTCTTAAATTTCTTTAGAATCTCTTTTACTAACCTATGCATAAAAATGGGATAAATTGAAAAAAAACCACAGAAAAATGTATGAAATTGGGAAAAACCCTCCATAATAATGAATCGATATATGTACACACAGAGATATGCACACAGTCACAGGCACTGGCAAGCACTATAGCATCTTTTTACAATTACATTTGACATTTGAGACTAAAAAGCTAAAAAAGACTTACATTCCTTTCTGATTAGAAATATCTTAAACTTGACACACAGTTTCCATAACAAATTGATATATCTTTAGTTAGTATACACAAGATAAGAGTAGATTCCTCTTTGACAAAGAAAGTGAAGAATAATTTTGAGAAAAATATCCTGAGAAGGAAATTCAGACAGAATTGATCAAGGTAAAGTTTAACTTTGAAAAGCTGTAATGGGAATACAGGCTGATTTTTTCCTAATATCTCTCATGTCAAATATGCTCAGCCAAAAGATGAGTTTTCTACCCTCAGGGCTTCCATCCCAGCCTGGGAATGGCAGCCCCAGCTGTGCTTTTTTCTGGCCCTTCTATTGTCATTAGTCAGGCAGATTCTGCAGAGAAAGCTTTGAGCTGACAGTTGTGTGTCACTAAGCCAGGCAGAATCCGGCACCACTCCCAGAGTCACATCACTCTTCTCAAGGCTCTTCACTGGCATGGCAAGAGTCCATCGAGTCAGCAGATGTGAGTTGAAGACACACAAAGGAGATACATTGAGTGATAAAGTGCAGCTGGATGCAGATATTAAAAAAGTCCATTAAGATACTTAAGAGAAAATTACAATTTTGATACAATTATTAACAACCAAATGCAATAAAGCTATACTTTGGATTGAAATGACATCATTTTTATGATATTTTAATAGCATTAATTTATGAGGGGCAGTTAAAACTCAGACTCAGTAATTGGTGGCTCCTTGGGAAGACAATCCAGGGGGAAGAGACAGGATGAATTCCACTGCTGCATAAAAACCAGAAATAATCACATATGCTGCTTCCCCCTAATAAGATAAATGATCAGTAGAAAAAAGGATGGGGAGGGTGAGGGATGAGCCGCTCCAAACCACAAGATGTCACGGAAACTTCAGTGGGATTTTTTTTTTTTAGTAAACATGTGGAAAAATCTTGTATTTAATAAGAATGTGGTCTCTCAAACACAGACTATTTTAGCATTTTGGAGGCAATCATATTTTAGAATCAGTGGGGTATGATAAGAATATATATGAGCAGAGGGAAGCGATGTGTGAATTTTTTTGCTGTGTGTGCTGTTATCTATCTTTCTAGATATCCACAACACCAAATCAAACCTGCTATCAACTCTGCAGTCAGCAATTTGAGGTGAAAAATGTTTGCTGAATATTTTACTTTTTGTGTTGGACCTCATGCAGCTGAACCACAAAAATTTTTAGGTTGAATGTTCTGAGGCTCAGCCTGACATGCTAATAAGCATCAATAATGCAAAGAAAGTTTTTTGGTACTTCTGAAATTACCTCTTGTATCTATTATTTATCACACATGATTTCATAAACACAGTTTGAGGTATTTGTCAATATCTTTACCTTCTCATTTTTCTTTTAACAGCCCAGAATTACAACATTCTTACTTCTACCGTGCTCCTCCTAACAGTGGCAGCTGACACAAGTAGATTCTAATTTTGTTTCCAGTGTAATCTTTTAGTGCAAGAAGATGTAGCAGATCTGTTTTAACTAACATTGAAGAACAAAACTTTCCAACCCAGACTACGTTTCTGCTTTAGACTTTTATTTGAGTAGATGTGAATAAATCACAAGGAAGGGTTTTTTCTGTAACCCAGCCAGGAAAATAACACCTCTTTCCCCCTGAAGTTCAGACATTTCCCCTACCCTTTTTTAAAATTATCCTTTACTAACCAGGCAAAGTTACCTCTAAAAGGCAACTCCTCTATTCCTAAACCAGCTGGATCACCTCCCACAGTGTTCACTGACTATAAAGACGGTTTATGATGACAGGTCCATACTGCAGTTTGACAACCATTTCCTCTCATCACTCTACCAGATTATATCACTCCACTCTGTGTCCACAGTCTTGCCTCTACTTCGCCCCACTGAACTTGCCCGGTCCCAGCTTTGGGAACTGTCTAATTTAAAGGTGACCCTGCAAAGATGTAGGCCACCAGGCTGCCAAAAGGAATAATCACTAAGCTATACCTGTAGATGTCTAACTTTACCCAAGCCTAAGTGAGTGGTGGTGGTGTACCTCAGGAGTTGAGATGCATTCTCTAAGTGCAGTTTATCAATTCCAAAAGGCACAAATTAAGCAGAATATTTAAAAACTATGAGTTGTGTTTTTCATTATTCTAATTGTACTGATGAACTCTTAACAGCAGTGACTCTGTTTACTCAGTTAAGACGTTACACCCTCAAAGTCTACTTTTGAATGTCAGCTACAGAGCAGTTTCTGAACTCCAAAGCCCCTTTACCCAGCTTTACAAACACTTAGGAATAGTCCTCTCTTCCTTTATTGAAAAAAAAGACCAAATCCATTGCAGCTGCTAAGAAAATCTTTAGAAGAGAGTATAAGTAATATAGAAAATTTGAAGCTATATCCCTGAAGAATTAACTAATCTCATTTCAGTGGACTCCTCTGCCAACAGTACTTAGAAGATAATACTGTTATTTCACTTGTGCTTAAATCATGAACCAAAGGCAAAGTTGTATGATACTCTGCAGGCTAAACACAATCTAGGTCCCTCTGCTCACATGACACAGGTTTTCTAAAATGAAGGGGAAACAAGGTACATACGGGAACACAAACTGCATATGATCCACTTAAAAGGAAAGCTCAATGACATGCTTTTTTCATACTGAGGGAAAAATGCAAGACAACATTTTTTTTTGCATTTTCATTTACAAACTTGCTACTACCAGAACATAAATGCATTGTACCAGTGTGACACCCATTCACAAGCACAAGTTTAGGGTTACCTGGCTGGCTTTAGGATAGGACTTCTGTCTTATAAAGTACGGATGCAGTGGACCCTGTCAGATTATCAATCTGACAGTTTCTTCTTTTTTGGTTGACATTTCAGCATAATTTTTCTCCCCCAAATAGAACAAGAACTTTCTCAGGAGCCATCTATTTTTTTTTTCAATTTCAGTAGGGTTTCTGGTTTGGTTAAAATTCCCCCACTCTTTTTCTCACAGTATTTTGCAATGCAAATGTTCACACCTCAGCAGCCTGAGACCATTTCTTTATTTAGTTGTTTTACTTAGGTAAATTCAGGGTTTTCTGGTTTATATTGTTTAGTGTTTTGCATTAAACAACTGAGTTTTCTAGTGAAATTCAGACTAACTTTTAGATCAGACAAGTCTTCCCCAAAGAAAATAAATATTTCTTGACCAAGTATATTGTGCTGGATAAAGCAAGTGCAATACAAACCAGCACTTCAAATCACGTAATAGCATGGTTATAACACTTCAGAATTAAAATAGCCTGACTTGATTGCAGGGTGCTGCAAATACAGGCAACCTCAATATGCTTCTTCCCTTTACTGTGAACACAAGGTCCCATTATCTCCCTTGTGCTTGTCTGACACCATGTTGAGCCTCTTGGAAAAACTAGGCCTGCAGAATGTAATTTTAGAACTTTTTGGAGGGATCAGTTTTCTGTTTCTTAAATCATCAGATCATGCCAACAGTTGAGCACTAATCCTGCAGAAGAAAAGCTGCATGAAGGCTGCTATTGGTGGCACAAAGGTGGAATTGCCACCATCCCAGTGCAGCGTTTGTGTATGTCTAACCTCAGTTATGTTGTAAAGTTGCATTTAATAAAACACAGTGAGAAACAGGGGGAAATTAGGGCACCTATGTTTCTGTTTGGGCCTGAATTTGGTCTCCTGCAGGATATTGTGGAGCCCTTTCTTATGCATATAGTTTTTTAGACACCATGTCTCGGCTGCTACTTCCTTCTCAGGGGGAGGACTCTTCACACTCTTCCCCTGCTCCATCATAGGTCCCTCCCACAGGATGCAGTCCTTCAGGAACAGGCTGCTCCACTGTGAGTCCCCTGTGGGTCACATGTTCTGCCACCAAACCTGCTCCAGTGTGGGCTCCTCTCTCCACAGTGCCACAGGTCCTGCCAAGAGCCTCTTCCAGTGTGGGGTTCCCATGTTCCCTTGGGCATTCATCTGCTACACCATGGACCACCATGGGCTGCAGGGTGACAACCTGCTTCATCACAGCCTTCACCAAGGGCTGCAGGAGAATCTGAACTCTGGCCACTGGAGCACCTCCTCCCTCTCCTTCTTCACTGACCTGGGTGTCTGCAGGGCTGTTCACCTCACGTATTATCACTCCTTTCTCTCACATCTGTTGTGCATTTTTTACCCTTTCTTACATGGGTCATCATAGAGGCAATACCAGCATCACTCACAGGTTCAGCCTGGGCCAGCAGTGTGTCCCTCTTGGAGCCAGCTGGAACTGGCTCTGTCTGACACGGAGGCAGCTCCGGGTCTCTTCTCTCAGGAGTCCTGAACTCTCCTGCTACCAAAGCTTGCCACATAAATCAAATAAGTCACACACATCATCACACAGATAGAAACAGAAACAAAACCCATTCCAAGTGATTAAGTCAAACATAAGAATAACTGCCCACACAGATTCTTGGCTTCCCACACAAGAGCCTTTCACATGAAATTCAATGCTAAAGGCTCAGTGAAATCCTCTTTGCATTTCTCTCCTTCAGGGCATAACATCACTGAAATCCCCCCCTTTTACCTGACACTTGAATAGCCAGGAGCCCACTACGCTTGACGTAAACGGGTATGGCTGTGAGAGATTATCTGTATGGGATTTCAGGATGAGAACAGAACTTTGGTCCCCTGAGAACAACTGCTCTACCCAAATAAACTCATCATTTTTTATTTTTATGTTCTCACTTCTCATGAAAATGGAGAACCTGTGGCTAAAAATAAGAGTAACGGATACCCATAGCATAGGATCCACATCTCCTAGTGAGCTGAGGATAAAACATTCCTAAGGCTCTGGACACAGTCATAAAAGAAATTTGTCAGGCCTAATTCTCTGGTAATTACCAATTCATTACTTACTGTCCCGGGGTATATTAGTGCTGATGTAGACAGCTGATTCACAATCTATTCTTTGCTTATGTATTACTAAGTTCTATTTTGAGAAATCAAAAGGATTTCTCAATGGTGCATAAGCCTTGGAGACCAAACAGAATAGCAGCAGAGACAGAGGAATCCCAAACTGCACTACTCTTTCTTCTTCCACATAATAACCACCCCTTTTTTAAAATGGGTTTCATATACAAACCCAGTTTTATATACCATATGATAGGTGGGTGTTTAATGTTTGGTTGGAATAGGTCAAATCTCTTTGCATTCCCTCCTAAAAATCCATCAAGAACTGGAAAAGGTATTTATAAAGGATGGGTATTATAACATCCCTTAAACAGAAATTGTCACACTGGGGCCAGTGGAGTTTGTATGCAGAAGTAAAACTGGTCACAGCAATCAAAGTTTCTTAATTTTACAGAAGAAGAATTTTCTCAAAATTGAAAAAAATAACATTAAAACATTCAACATTAAAAAAGGAGATTTTAATCTTCCTGAATAATATTCATACAGAAATAAAATATATCTATTTTAAACATTGATACAAAATAATTCATTTTTAATCACAGTGTTACTTAGTATCCTATTTTAACATATGCCTTTCATGCTTTTGCCTTATAGTGCTTTGGTTTTTAGACTATAATAAACTTTTTCAGTTGGAAAGCGCCCACAACAACCATCTACTCCTATTGCCTGAGGTATTCAGCACTGACCAAAAGTTAGAGCATGTTGTTAATGGTGTTGTCCAAATGCCTCTTGAACAGACTTGGGGCATCAACCACCTCTCTGGGAAGCCTGCTTTGCCTTCTAAGATGCTAAGGGAAGGCAAACTCCTATGAAGGATTAGTCAACTTTCTTTTCCAAAAGAACAAATGAAACAAATAGGGAAAACAGCTGGGATGCTGTAAGGAAAGAGCACGCTGTATCACAGATAGGCAGAAAACATTTTGTGCTCCTAAATTAGAGATAGTATAATACACTTTCCATTGATACCAATAATATTTTCATTAGTTCCACTATCATGAAAAATCAAATTCCACATATTAAATCTGCAAAGCTATTTAAGGAATGATTGAGAACACTTGAAAAGCAAATAAACCCTAGAAGATGATATTAATATATTACTTATAAACCTACAATATAAGATCTGTACATAAATATTTCAAATACTCTGTCTCTACTGACCTCCCCTTAATACAAACACATATCATATTCCATTAAATTAATTGTATTTATATTTTTATGGAATAAAAAAAAGCTGCTTCATGAAGAACATGAAGATTTGGCTGCTTCTGCAAGCACAGGAAAAATTGTTTTTACAAAACACAGGAAAATATTATGATTGATAATATTTGTAGTTATGAGACTGCAATAAAAATCTCAGCCTATATTATTGACCTCAGTGGCAAAGCTCAATTGAAATCAAAGAAGAAACATCTGCTAAGGATCTGCCCAGTGAAATGTTCTTGGCACAACCAGCCAGTATCAGCAAGAGACATACCCTCATTTATCATGAGATGTACGATTAGTTGGACACACATCTTCAGCGCATCAGATATTACACATTTAATGTCTCTACAGTCAAGGTATGACAAAGCTCATGTCCTTACATCTGTTGAAAACTGCACAAATGCTTGTTTCTATCTAGCAGTCAGATAATTTGGGTGACCAAGGCCATAAAATACCAGAAAGTGTCATCTGACAGACAGAACGCCCCCCAGAAGGCCATCATGTCCAACCCTCCACTCCTAGCAAACTCTTTATATATTGCAAATTTCCACATGATATTAGAAGTAAAATATATTTATATATCTTTATTTCTATGTAAGTTTATGAGAAGGATCATTTGGTAGTGATGCACTAAACATCTGCTTCCAAATCCTTGCTGCTGGCTGATAGTTTTTGAGAGAAATCAGTATGGTCTATACATACAAAAGAGGAAAACAACCCCCTAGAAAAAATATCTAATGCCTATAAATGTACAGACTTATAGAATTTATTATTCCTATCTGTGAAGAATGTGAAATTTATGAACAACCATGACTTTGAAGTACTACATTGGAATTATTCCTATCAAAGACCCAAGACACTTTCCCGATTGTATCTGAATGATATAAGGGAACATAAGGATTCTGAAACAGCAAAATACAGACTTCTAATTAAACATGCACTTTCTGGCTTTAATCCTTAGATACAGAGATCAATGACAGGTTATTTGAGGTGGAGAATAACTGACACATATTTCAATGGTGTGCAATGTTTTTCATAATTTAAGTATGCTAAGTGTCAGGTAAAAAAAAACACCAATAAACAAGTCTGTGAGAGAGAGACTTCAATTTTTATTTCTTACCTGTTAGTGACTTTGTTTTCAGACTTAATGCATGTATAAAAAAAAATTAAAGACAGATAACCACATGCTCTCATGATTTACATCCTATATAATCTTGCTAGGGAAAAATCAGTTATAAAGGTGGACATGACCCATGGTGTTACTCCTGAATGATTATTATACTCTTTCACTTGGTACTTAACAGATCTGTAAAGTGCATGGCCTATGAAACTCCACCTGCTGTGTAGAAATAAGTTGTTCAATAAGGCTACACTCTGCAGGAGCAAGTAAGCAGAAAGGGTCTGCTCAACTCAACTATTTCATCAGAAAAAGTTGAGACAAACTGAAGTAAATCAGATGAGTGTTACTACAAGCCAACCATGGGCTGGTGCTCTAAAAGCACGGGCAGTGAGTAGGTTAAAGATTGAAAATGAGGCACTTGGAAGTGTGAAAAAAGCTTCCTTGTTGTGCACAGGGATAATTACAGCAACGGGGCAGCAGGGCAGGTTAGTTCTTGTGTTCCCAGCTCTTTCAAACAGGGTTTAAGCTGTCCGTGTGTCTTTGCTTAGGAATAACAATCTTCCCTCTGCCCAGCTTCAGCAGCAGCAGCAGCAGCACACATGCCAGCACACCTTTGGACTCACCAAATCACTGCCTCTGGGCAGTGGCCAATGTATCTGCAGATACCATAACACCTCTGTGCACTTTGTAACCTGCAGTTTAAGCAGGTTGGGGTTTTGCTTGTCTTGTTTTATCCCAAGTATGGCCATGATGAGTATTTATTTCAATGCAAGAGTAGAACAACTACCTGATGAACAAGGGGGATCACAGCATGAAAACCAAACACATCAAAAATCTTGCAATCAAGATCAGGTTTATCAATTTCAATACTGGCAACAGGCCCAGCAAACTACAAAATATCACTGAAAGTCAGATATGCCTCCATAGACACATGGAAAATAATACTTTACACAACTGCCAAACATTTTGTCAACCTGTTTAAATCACTTCTTAAAGATTTAGTGAGACTGCACATTTAAGCTGAAAATGAAATAATTTGATATATGTGTCCTCAATAAAGGACACATATTTTTCACCAGTTTCCTTATTAGTGCAAGTGTTTATATAACTCCAGTTAATAGGTATGATCCAACCTCTCATTAAAAAATGTTTTAGATTTTTCTCTGCAAAAAGATTGTTCTCCGTTCTAAAAATCAATTTCACCAGTAATTGCAGAGCAATTTCATTCAATATTGCAGCTTTCTTTAAATCTTGGTCTCCATAGATCCAGACCTACAACCCTTCCATGTGCTGATACCTGGTATGATCATTGGCATGCATTTGCAATAGAGGACACAGAAACACCAACATAATCTGCAAAAGATGCCAGGGCTCATACTGTCCTCACCAGTATCTCTGGAAACATCTTTCTTGATTAGAATGAAATACTTTTGCTGTTCATTTTATTATTTGGAAAAAAACAGACTTACCAAAAAATATGATCTTTAGAAACTCTTTCCTGCAGAAGGATCCATTTTTTCCCTAAGTCAGTAGATACATAGATCTAAGAAAAGGGAAAAATGAGATGATAGGAAACTGCAAATGTACATCTTCAAAGACAGGTCCTATGTCACTATTAAATGAAAGATTGTACACCAATTAAAAAAAAAAAAAAGAAAAAAAACCAAACCAAAACCCCCAAAAACATTACCAGAAACTCTGTACAATATTTTTTAGAGTAACAACCTTTAATAGAGAAAATCTTTTGAAATATAATCTGTAATTTAAAAAACTCTGTGACAACGTCTTCTTATTTATCATGAAAACAATTCACAGTTCAGTTGGGGTCAAATTCTTTTTTACATCAAGATGCAAAAAAATGATTGTACATCAATGGTTACTCAAGAGAGATGGTAGAAGGGCACTTCTCTTCCCATTCACTGACCAAACAAGAAAAAATGTTCCGTTTATGCCATCAAAAATACTAAGCCAGGAAGTCACTGGACTTAAAACTCTGCTAAAATAGGACCAAAAGATATTAGAGAAATACTCAGGAGATTTGATAAGGAGAGATGCACTTAAGGGATTGTTTCATGGATACCAGTTTGTAGCCCATGGGAAATGTTCCCTCAGCAAAAAGGCAGAAGATGGGCTGGACAAGGAGGACTTCAGCTCCACCTTCCATATGAATAATTCACCGCTGCTAAAAAAACAAATGCTAATGATAGGGATGGATATAGAGTGCAGAAGAAAGTTGTTTTCCCTCAGACTACAAAAAAAAAAATGTGGCCAGTCTTCGCGAACAAAGATCTGGGAAAGGTGTTTTTACCTTTCAAGCCTGCGCAATGGATTTTTTAGGTGA
>JAWWLV010000144.1:62778326-62797007 GCA_035041135.1 Platyrinchus mystaceus | reverse complement strand
CCTTAGGGGCTGACGAGCTCCATCTACCCGGGGGATTGTCCCTGAAGCAGGACCGGGAATCGAACCTGCGACCACTGCGACGAGAGCGCCGCATCTTAACCACTAGACCACCAGGGGTCCCCCCTCAGACTAAACTGGGATATAAAATAGCTATTCGAAAATCTCCCTCCTTTAGCATTTGCCTTCATTATGTGTATCCTCTAGTTAAAAATATGAAGCTTCTAGATTTAAAGCCCCCTGCTGTCTGCATGCATTTCTTATTTGATCCAATTTACATAAGATGGGTTTCCTCTTGATATCTCTAACAAGGAAAAAAAGGTAAGTAAAACTCTTCTTCTCTGATGTGGAATAATTCATCAGTTCAGACACTAATTGTTCTAGGGGAAAGTGTCTTATGTGACTAGTATGGAATGCTTTTGTTTTAAAATGATGGGTTCAATGACAGGAGATGACAAAAATCCCACTGTTATGTATTATGTTCTACTACAGAAAACCAGCAATATTAACACATATACAGATAAAGGCTGAGGTAACTTAGCACAAACTCTATGGGTAAATTTACTAAAGTTCAAATTACAAATAAAAGAGTATTTCCCAGTTACTCTGCACTTCCGATGGCTTTCTTCCATTCCACACTCAAAGCTGGTAGACCACAGTTAGAGTAGGAAACTACAGTGAGGATTCAGACTTTAGCATTAACCCAATCAGTGCACATACAGAAACGATCAAGGATTGAGAACTCTTGGTCCTCAGAGTTAAATGATGGGGCTGCAGAGCCAGGCTCCTGATTTGCCTAAGTTTCTGGTATTAGCTTTATTGCTCTGAGCAACCTCCTGGGAGGGACAAATGTGGGCTTTGAATGGGCTAGACTGTGCAGGATGAAGAACCTAAGCTGCTTACTTCTTCAAACATTTGTCACCACAGGCAATACAGAAAAGAAAACCATTGGTTTTACCATCTTTCTAAAAGGTCCCCGCTCTTCGAGTTACCTGCCTCAGCAGATTGCTTAGATCAGGGAGCGATGATCAATTAATGTGCTACCCCAACCCTGGTGTCTCAGCTGCACAGAAAGCCAAGAATTCAGAGGTTCCTGGCAAGAGGGCAAAGTGCTATTCAGGATATAGGACAACACTGGCACATGAACAAAGGGATATAGTTTTGTCATCAATGCATTTCAGAAGAAAATGAGAGAAGATTCTTGCCGGTACAGTAGGGGCCAAAAAATACCAAATCAAATATATATTCCCCCACCCCCCAAACCCAAACTACCTCCTTACATACACATTTAAGATCAAAGTCTGAGAGCTTATGAATGAACAGTTTGGCTTACTGCAGGGGAAGCCCTGGTAATTTTACTGTAAGGGAGAGAGAAGTAGGACTAATAAGTCATATTCAAAGTGAACCAAAATTTTAACTGACACAGTATTTGAAATAAATGAAAAAATAACATGTAACTAACTTATGCGCACATTGATCTATAGTAAAAAAAAAAGTGAGCCACGTGTTCTGTTTTTCCACAGGGACATATGATAAAACTACTACATGAGATCAGATATGGGGTGAAAGCAGTTATATTAGTGGACAGCTAAAATCTCTGGCTTCAACAAACACATCTCATAGATCTTGTAATTCTCTTTATTACCACCCATGTAATAAATGTGAGGAATCACATTTAAAATAATAAAAAAAAAAATTCTGTTTTGTCATTTTTTCATCCTTTCAACTTCCAAAGGAATGATTAAAATCTACAGCATCCCTGACAAGGTTTAAAACAAATCTAGAAACATTTATGTAGACTCAGGAATAGCTGATTGTTATTCATTATAACTCAGAAGTAGCCAGAAAAAGAGCATAAAGATTTGAGGCAGTAAATGGATTAATCCAACAACATTGACTGGATTTGCATTAATTTATAGTGTCAGCTAGAGGCTAGAGCTCTATTTAAACAGAATCTAGGGTTCTGAATGAATGAACAACGCATATTTTGCAATATGAAATAAGCCCTAAATCAAATCAAAAGTTGTGAAAAACGCCATGATGCTGCAGTAGACAGAGAAGCCTTGCTGATTACGATTTATGAAGGGCTTGGTCCTGTATTCCTTGTAGTCTCCAAAGTGCCTTTGTAAGAAATCATTTGAGTAACAAGAGGTAATGGTTTCTCCTGAGTTTTAGATTGTGTTACATTCTGATACAATTTTCTTTTAGGAAAGGTGAAGTTACTTGACTCAAAAATCTAGAGCACACTTGTCTCCTCAGGGCAACTTCAGATCAACACTATCTCTCAGGATCACTGATTTTAGTACAGTGACCTTTTCTTGTGTCAAGTGGCAATTCTGATTTTCAACTCCTTCTATGCCAACATCACTTTATCTTCCTCTCCCTTCTAGGCCAAGTATATGAGATTTAATACAAAATGTAAGCAGTTTACTGACCCAGTTACAGTCAAAGGCATCCTTCATTCATACACATCTTAGGTAACGATCTAGGACTTGCCCAGTAAGTCTTCTTGGTTGACTCCTTTTAGTGTCATATTGAAAGCCTGAGAAAAGTCCACCAGATTACCTAACCCTTCCTGCTAGTCCTGCAGAGCTATTCTTTATTGAACATTTTGTAGGGGTTTTTTGTCCAGTCACATTTAAGCATGGAAAATAACAGCATCACTCCTTTCAGAAGACTGTCCAAGTCTAAAATGCCCAACAATCTCCCTAACATGCTTAATTCATCAAAACACAAACCAAATGCTTCATTTTGTATTTCTGTCTTCTCTCTTCTGACAAATCCTTCTACCCACTTCTGGGCTGGTTAGCTTGTTCAATACACTTTGGACTCTTATACTTCACTGTTTTGCCAATCAGTAACTATGTAGAGTTCAGTAATTATATCTACCATCAGGAAAAAAAGTCAAATTGAAAAAAGATGTTTTCATAACATAGGCTTTCTATTACTTCAGGCTTCCCTGAAGTATTTTATTTACATAATATGCATTCAAGTTATTTGTAATTGTGTCACAATTTCAAACTGAAGCTAAGTAAAATATTTAGTATAATCTATGACTTAGTTTGGTTTGTTCTGGTTTTTATTCTAGTTCTATCATTATTTGCAAATGCCTGTAAAGATGAATTGATTTGGGATCAGCTGTTAACTTATATATCCCAGGAAATATCCCAAAGGATGATCTGATATAACACCACTGGAATCAGTGAAGTATTTGGCTGCAGCATGTGCAAATTTCTCTGACTAATCTCACCACCTAAATATACACCTTCTGTGAAGTTTGACCAGTTTAAAACAGGAGTAATTATGGAGGTGAGTCAAGACCACCACCAGGACTAGAATTACAGTGCGTTTGAAGATGCAGTTTTGGCACTGTGAAAAGGAGATGAGATGAGCTACACACTCCCCAGTGCTTAGCCCAACCCATCCAGAAAAATGACTTAACAATTTAACCAGAAGAAATCTGAAAGTGGTTCAAAATTTACAAACATGAACAACTCCTGAATCTGACAGTGGTATAAACACATCATAAGAGAGACAATTAGTCCACATTTCTACTGATTTCCTAAATCCTATTCTGCTGTACAAGTGTGCAGTTTATTTTGTATGACTTTTTTACATCCTATGAACAGCCTTTGGAGACACTATTTCAGCTTCATTAACTTTCTACTATACCATAAATTTTTTTATGCTTTCTGGGGAGGAGCACATTTCAGAAGTATTATTTAACTATATTATGCAGGAGGATAAATATTCCCAATATCCATATCAACTGAAAATGCCAGGATTGAAATTACCATAAAAACAAAGATTTGGACATGAAAATAATTAATAAATAAATAAAGCTCAAAACCACTATATGATTCCCTTCTGGGCAACTGGTATTTCATAAAACCCAACACTAATAAGCATAACAAAACTTTTTGTGTCATCTTAACAAAGTAACTCTTAAATTTCTAACCAATGCTGTAACTTCAAGCTTTACCTTGCCTTCCTTGGTGTAAGCAAGTATTTTGTCTTCTTCTTTCGGGTGAAAAAGGAGGGTTTCCACAAAGAAAGTAATGGGTTGTTTCTGAAAAGTGGCTCCTTCATCTGTGCTTATGAAAAGGCTTTGGTCACGGTCATTGTGGGAAGAACTTACAAGAATTATCTAAAAGACAAAAACAACATACATTCAGGAGACTGTTTTCTCTATAACTGAAAATACAGCCTTATTTTTCTTGTGTAAATGTCAGATTTTGTACATACCTTACCTACCAAAATTCTGTGGACAAGAAACTCAAAAGTATCTAAGAGCTAAGGACTGAA
Source organism: Platyrinchus mystaceus (assembly GCA_035041135.1). Lineage (NCBI taxonomy): Eukaryota > Metazoa > Chordata > Aves > Passeriformes > Tyrannidae > Platyrinchus > Platyrinchus mystaceus. The sequence goes on along the minus strand of JAWWLV010000144.1, from coordinate 62,792,705 downwards.
AGATCTTATTAATCTTGCCTGACCAAATCCATGGATGTTAAATTCTATAACTTCCTTTGCAAATCACACCAAGTTGATTATGCTCCTCATCTCTGCTCAGAATGACTGCCTTGGCTTTTGGTGCTTTTGAAAGGTTTGTGAGGCCACATGAGAAAATGTCCAGACTAACATAAAAAAGACCCAGTTGTTAATGACTCATTTTAACATGACCATATAAATACATTCTAGTGAGGCTACTAAGTGTAAAAATAATCATTTCCCTAATTATATCAGGTGAATGACCCAGGAGAAAGAACTAGTTAATAACATCTCTCCATTGCTTCACCATTCTCCTCTTGCTGGCATATTTTGGATAAAAAGGCAGTTCACTTCGATGCAGAAAAATATTACAAGAAATTATTTGCATTTCCTTCTCAGGTCCAAATTATGTCTTGACTCAAACAAAGTAATATCTTGAGCTGTGTCCTTGTGTCACCTTCACGTCAAGCTTTCAACAACAAAGAAATTCTCCCCACATAATTCAATCAGAACTTCACTCTTTTCAGCTTCTTCACCCTTTGCAGTCGGTCAGCATGTTATACCATGGTTCTAAAACTGTCAGTGTGAGGATCCATTTATGATTGTCTTTCCAGATCAAACGGGTCCATTTGGCATTCAAAAAGGTGCCTTTATCAACTGATAGCCTGCAAACAAAATGGATTTTCAAAGTCCAGCTGGACTCTCTAGTTCGCACTCCAAAAACAATTAAAAAAAATCCTGAAATCAAAATGTATTTCGAATATTCAGCAAATGTTGCAGAAAACACCACAGAATACTGATCACTGTGATACAATGACTGTAAATTGCTTACAGACATAAAGAGCAATGAGTTATGCAAACAGAATTACAATAATGTGGATACAGAGATGGAAAGAGATTAGAAAAAAAGTATAATTTTTATGTAGTCACTTCCTTGGATCAAAGCTAAAGTTAAAATTTTGAAATTTCAAATGAATTATACAGATATGACAGCTGTATGAGCTTTTACTACAATTGGTCTTGGGGGAAAAACTATAAATACAATCTTTGTAGATGCTCCAATTTGACAGGTTATTTAAGCGTGTGCACTTGTACTTGAAGCACATACACAGTTTCACTAATTTCTGAAGGGCTTTTGTATACCTCAAATGGGGCACATATTGAAGTACATTGTTGAACAAGAGAGAGAGTTGCACATACTTCAGGGTTCATGGTCCAGTGCTGAAATCCCACACTGAAGCACATATTAAGCCAAATCTACTTCCACGAGCTGTGTGACTAGGTCAGTAAGAAGAGCAAAATAATAACCCATTATGTTGCTATAATCTTGTATTTTTAATGATATAATTTACCCAAGAGTAGGAATAGGAAACTGACATTTTTAATAGAAAGCCTCTGTAAATGACACCTTCACAAATGTCATCTCTTATTCCTACAGTATCCAGTGGCTTCATGTCTCTTGGGAAGTGCTTCAAACAGGCTCTGTTTAATTTATTACTATCTACAGTCCACCAGTAGCTGCTGGTGGCCTCAATACAACATTCAAAGATTCTTGTAACACACTCACTTGGTAGGTTTTCTGCAGAGGGCACAGCATCAGCCTGAAATGGAATGTGTCTGTGATGTGATGCCCTGTCCCTCTGCTTGCATCGCAAGGTGGAGTGGGGAAGCATGGCATAGATTCCAGAAAATACACAAACTGCACTTGCACAGAGCAGTCATCTCTGGACTACAGTGCTATTGTCTTGGTTTTTTGGTTTTGTTTTTGTTTGTTTGTGTGTTTTTTTGTTTGGTTTGTGGGGTTTTCTTGTTTTGTTTTTTTCCTGATCCTATAAATCTTGCACTTGCAAAAATACCAAAATATTGGCTTCCAAATAATAAAGGAATGAGATTCATAATTGGGAGAGGTTTTCACTGTTAATGAGGCTTAAATATAGGCATGTCTAAATTTCATAATGTAGATCCAACAGCATCTTGTAAGAGAACTGAAGTCAAAAGAAAAATGCTAGCTATAATGAAATGCAAACACACTGTGATATTTGCTATGCTGTCCTTCAAAAATATTATGTGTCTTTTGAAGTTAAATCTATCAGAAAAAAATAGCCTAAAGATTGCAGACTTCTAAGCATATATGCCAGGGTCCCTAACTATTCTTCTATTCATACACACATCATAATTCATTTAATGAAATATTTTTGAATTTCACACAGTGTTCTGATTTATATTTCAATAGTTTAAACTGATCATTATGTGTCAGGCATACAGATTTTCTTCCCACAGCTAACACAACGGGTGCTCAGACTTGCCTGCTGGCTAACACTAGTTATTTAGGAAAATGCTCCAGAGTAAATATTGTACCCACATTAAATGCTTTCCATAACAAGTTTTATTTACTTTGTAAGCAGAACAAGTAGGAAAACCTTCCTGCAAGCAACTGATGAAGGGATGCAACTGGGACATACTATCTGGAGAGCCAACTAGCAGTGATTGCTGAGGGTTTTAACTCAAAATAAACAACTACTTCCCTGAATAACTGTGTATTCAAAAACCAGAACAGATTTTAAGCACAGCTAAATTTCACTTAAGCTTCTTTTAAACAACTTTTTACTTATAATCTGTCCCCCCATGAGACTCTCCCAATATTTTTTAGTAAATTGTAAATTTATATTATGCTGTTTATCTCTGACCTCACTACTTAATCTCCCATGCAACACGAACACATGTGTATGCATTCAGATGTAAATCTACAACTCCCCAAAGTTAAGCACAGGTGAAAAAATATTTCAAGGAGATAAACAATATGATGAATTGTAAAGAAAAGGAGTAAAAATAGTATCTGTAATAGATAAACAAGGAGGAAAGCAAGAAAAAATCTAATAAAACCAAAAAATACTCCATCATGCCAACATATTAATTAAACCATTCCAAAACTAAAGAAAAGTCATGTTTTTCCTCATTTCAGGAAAAGTCAGGGAGGCAGGAGTTAATAGAAAAACGAAATAAATCTGAAAATAACATAATTAAATCCATTTATTTAATCTGTCTTTCAGGACTGATTGGCCAATGTGCATGTCTAACCATTCTTGCTATGAGTGCAATCACAATCTGAGCCCCAAAGGATGAAAAGATTCTGATGGCTTAGGCTACAGTACTTTGCCTATCAGACTTCTTCCAGTGTTACCATGAAGACTTGGAATAATCATAGTGATTACTTGGGAGTCAACTGTAGATTTGGCAGCAATTCAAAGCTATGCTGCAATTTCAAGTGGCAATAAACAGAAGATATTAACATGCATCATTTGCACTGTGTCTGAAATACAACCCCCCTCCCCTCAGTTTAGGTCCAATCAAAATTTAAACTCAAGACAAATTTGATCTTAATCAGCACTTTCTGTAAAACACGGCAATCTTCTAACATATTACAATTGTGATATCTCTTTCAGCTTCAGCAACTGATCCTAATTTTAAATGCAGGTTTTACTTTCCTTTCTGTTTTGCTAGCATTAAAAAAGGAAAAAATGAAAAGTCAAAATATCCATGATGAATAAATTTTTAGACTCACACCATCTGACTTGGTACAGAAGATTTTTGCAGTAAATGGTGTGAGAGACACTATTTTTTAATTTCATAATTCTACATAAGGTCAGAAACCAAGGCACCTCATATTCCTCAGCATTCTATACTGACCTTGAAGGAAGAAACTTCCTTTGGGCAGAGTAAGAAATCAAAATATAGGAACTCTTCATTTAAGCATACAGCAGACATGTGCTGAGAAGCCAAGCATGTCCAGGAAGAACTTAAACCTCCTCAGCCACCTTCAGTAGGCTGAACTCCCACTGGACATAGAGGATTCAGCTATGGGGATATAATCCTGAAGAATGTTGATTGCACTCCAGCAAAAACCTTAACGATATGAACTTATGAGTTCATCCCCACTGAAGTCAAATAATTTCATAGAACACTTGCAGGGATGGGCCATCAACAAGTTCTCTGAACAACAACCTTTCCAGCACCTCACCATCTTCACAGTCAAGAATTTCTTCCTAATACTTAAACTAAATCTACCCTCCTTCAGCTTAAAGCCATTAAGAACATGCAATGCTAATGCCTAGATGAAGGTTCTCAGCTAAAGTGGAGACAGGGCTGCTGGGCACAGGGTGTCACCAAACTCCTGGTGACACTATCACATAAACCTGCATTCCTACATGTGTGTGGAAGGCAAATATTCTTTGTGCCAGTACTGCCAATCTCAGGGCAGTATTCATAGAGCTTCAAAGCACTGCAGTCACACCCTCAACATTTTTCAGATTAAATAACTCATCTATATTTCTTGGGTTTACAATTTATGTTATTTATGTGCTATTAGATATACTTGGCTGATACAGATATTACTAAAGCTCCTGGTCCCAATTGTAAATGAGATGTTGCTTCTCAGGCAGCATTCATAAAACACCCAAGGTGGACTGCCAAGGGTTATGATTTTTATCTTGGATGGTATGAAAGACCTGATAACTCAAGAGTGGCAAAGCTGAAGAATGAAATATAGTCCCTTTACTCTCAGAGTGGTAAGAAACAATATCTGAAGAATCAACCCAAGATAATTCCAAGCAGATAGTAAAATAAAATGCCTTCCAGACAGCAGTTTAATCTTGAAGATCTTCCCTAGAAGTTGCACTACAAAATCACTCCTCAACAAATATTAGTTATTAGTGAATCTAATAAGCCAGCTTTTGTGAGCAACTGAATTGTGTGGAATACATATAGAAAGACATGTACAGAACATGTACATACATGCCAGAACAGTATTTTACTTTTCATGGTAAATATTCACAGCTTCCTCTAGAATTCTTACTTTCTTTTGAAGAGCCTCTTTCAAGTTGTCACACGGAAGCATTTTGAAACAGTGACTAGTGTCTAAGAGAATCACCGTAAGAGAAGGGAAAATGGGAATGGTAAGGATGACTCCTGGGAAATATTCACTACAGCAATCACATAATCTCAGGACACAGTCAAAGGCCATCTGAAGCAATCCTGGTGGAGCTAATGGAAAGCATGTATTACAGTTTCATCTCCCTTGTGTTGTGGTCAGCTCATTAATCATTTGGAATATCACAACTGAAGTTGTAATATTTTTTATCTACCACAAGCAACTTATTAGGCACTTTAGGATGTAGAGTGAATATTTAGAGGTCAGAATCTTAAAATAAGCTGGCTAGCAACTGGAGCAGATGGTAACACATGAGATACACTAAAGAGGGAATGAACATCAGAGTTAGCACTTTAGCAGAAAATCTGTTCAGAATAACTGGACAGAGAACAATTGGCTCACACTGCAACTAGGCAAGCCTGAAATAATATAATCGGATCATAAAAGAAAATAGTTTTGAAATAGTTGGCTTTCTTTTAGGGCATTCACTATAGTGAAAACAAGTTTAAGGGTGGTTACATATCATAATAATGAACGCCCACAGAGAAACACCTACAGAAGTTCTGACAGATGTTGATGAACAGACTGAAAATCCTGCCCTGTTGCATTTGTTGGCAACCTGTACATATCTAAATCTGCCAGGTCTCTTGAACTGAACACCTCAAAGCTGCTGATGATGCCAACTCTCTAAGGGATACCAATTACAGCTCAATTCTTCAGGCTCCTTATTTAGAGAAGGGTAGGATACGCAAGCTGATCATTACCTCTTCCTCCGCAGGAACAAATCTCATCCACCTACAACCTGCTAGAACCAAAAAAATGTTTCCACTTTTTCATGAGGCCAAATTTTCATGAGAAATGTTCTCCTCAAAAACATTTCAGAGCAGTAACTTGTGCCACCAGCCTGAGAGTTCTAAATAATGGGCACACACTAAGCGAATTTGGTATTTCTGCAATATACTGACCAAGGTGTGAATATGCCAAAGGTCGCAGCAGAGGGAGAGAAGAAACATAGACAGTCCTTTCTTTAATAGCTCATTTTTCTAGTAGTATTTTCACCTATCTTGCAGAGTCAAGATACACATACATTGTTTGTCTTCTGCAAAATACACTGGTACTGTTATGAGTAAGTAGTTAATAAGTAATACCTTTAATATACACAGTGGATCTCTTAGCACAGGCTGAACGTACACCAACAGAAATAGTAGCTTTATTAGGTACCTAAGGTTCACATGAAGAAATCTAATACTATTTGTTGCAGATACTAACTACATTTTTGGGGGGTCTCTGTTCCAAGGAAAAACAGAAGAGTCCTTTGGTCTTTCTGCAAAGTCCAATGTTAGCCTGACTATTGTTAATCCATTAGAAAAGTGATCATTTAATGCACCCATTGTACAGGCCTATATCTAAAGTGACCAAAAGTTAATGTTGAAATGCTTTGAGGGATGATCACTATCTTGATTTCTTCACATATTCAAATGGTTTAGTTTAAAACTATGCAGTCCAGTATAACAAGAACTGAATCAGATAGTCTTTTCCAGCATGCTCTAAATCAGCAGTTTGAGTGGGGAACAGCACTGGGGAAGAAATAGCACCAATTCTTGTCACAGCAGGGGAATGTTCCCTAACCTGGTTTTATATTGCCCATAAAATAAGAACATTTTCTGTGTCTCAAGGAAAAAAAAAGGGAGTTGAATTACACAGCAGAAATTGGCAAGTTTCACTGTTTCTCACCAGTATCTCCACAAATATTAGTATTTGCTGGACAAAACAGGCACATACTGATGTTTTTAGCTTGGGCATTCACAGACTAATCTAATTCAAGAAGTTATTTTGTAGACCTCCAGCAGACCTGGAAATATTTTCTGCCTGAATACATCACAGAGCAAAAATACAAAACAATGCTTCCCAAACAGGATAATGGATGCGTGACAAATGACTGCATACGTGATTTGACCTAAGTTAATGAAGAAACAGGTCAAACAGTTCCTAGTCATCAGCCATTAATTTGTCAACAGCAAAAACTGCACTAAGCTCAAAGAGAAATTACATGGATGATAATTAGTGGATAGGTAGAAAACACAAAGATCAGGACCTCATCATCTTGTGCAATAGGAGAACACTTATCTGTCAAATTTTAAAGGTAAGCCTTGTGGTCTTTTATTATGAATATCAGCTTGATTATAAGGTTGTATAAAAATTTTCTGGGAAAACTAGAAGAGGGAGCTCTCAAAACTTTACTCTGGTGAATCTCACTTTGCACAAGTTTTCCCCTCCAATCCCAAATATTTATCAAGTCTTATCACAGGCAGAAGCCTTCCCATAATGTTCCCAAGACATACCTAACACCAGCTGAGGCATCAACTTCAAGCAGATCTATTTCTCTCTCTCAGTTTTATAGAGCTTGTCTTATGGAGATCAATGTACTTAATGGCTCTGTTACAAGTCATAAAAAACAAGTAGCATTTTCCACACTTGGAGAGGGGAACTGGGGGGGGAGGGAGGGGAAGGGGGAGGTGTGAGGAGCAGGGCAGGAAGTGTAGACACATCTGTAAATATACACAGGTTCATGCCACCAGATGGGCTACCTCCAAAGTTGCTGATGCAGCTGACGGTAATCACTGGAGCTTTAAAAGGCTCCATGTTGGGGAGAAGTTCCTAAAGACTGGAAAACAATAAACATCATGCCCATCTTAGCATTGCCTACAAAGTGTTTCAGATGTGTCTCACACTGTATTTTGTATTTGCCCATTTCCATATCTAAAGGGGTAGCTGGCACTAGGAAGTGAGTTGTTAGAGTCCTTCCCTTCAGGAAGCATCTAATTCCTTTTGAAAAATGTAGGTGCTCTCCTTAAAGGAGGTCTGGGTATAGTTTAAGATTGAATAGCTCTTCTCTCCTAGACCACAGGGGAAAACACAAATGAGGGGGAAGAGCTGAACTGAGCGAGTCTTTCATACGTACGTCACAACAGATTATGTGGGTTTGAAGGAGAAAATGGAAGAGAGAGAAAAGAGGGAGACACACCAGCAGAGGCAAGTGCTGGAAAAACAGTAATTATTTTTCACTTGAATTTGGCCATATCTCCATTATGTAGGCTACAAAGCTTAATTATAAAAGCTCTTGCTATTGAAATATTTCCCCTTATCTTTGATATCCAGTCCAAATGGACTGGAAAAAAACCCTTGAAAAGCAGAAAGGAAATGTCTTTTAAAGTAATTTTTGGTCCCATTAGGGTGAATCTCATTAATAGAAAAAGGACTTCACTGAAGAATAGAGCTTTTATATTCAGAAGCATACAGTACTGCTGCGCCTGATTCTAGCAGCACTGTAGATAATAAACCTTTCTCCATCAGGGCTTAGATTTTTGCTGTTGTAAAGTACCCATTTTTATTGATGTAGGGTTTTAGTAAATGCACATACCTGGTATTCATTGTCCTAATTTTCTCTGGGTGTACTTGGGATTGCTGTTGATTGGAGCTTTTGGAAGATGAAGTCTAATACATTTTGTCTATTGAAAAGCATCATTTTGCCATAACTGAAATGTACTGCTGAAAACTTACATCAGATTTACCAGCATGATTCCTAAGGCCCATGAAGGAATTAGAGGGAGAGGCTATTCCCTCTGGAGCCACTTCACTTTATGCACATAGACAAAAAATATTTATTGGGACAGAGACACTGACTTCGTTGATCAGTTGTTAAAGCACTCACATGTTGGTAAAGGAACAAGTCCTGGTCTCCTCCCAGCTGAATGCTATGATTACTAAAGTGTAGGCAATTCTGTACATATTCTCATATATATGAGAGAGAAAAGGCTGCACATCACTCAGACCAAGTCAGAAACAGAAATAATGTTCTCTTGCTCATTTGCTGCAATGGTAAAATTTAGGGGCAAGTGTTATTGTTTCTATGTTTGTTCCCAAGAGTGTTATTTTGACTCTTTTCCAGTTTATTTTAATGAACAGTTGAAAAGTGCATATAAAAGTAAATTAAATGAATGCACAAACATTTCTACCAATTCCCTTTCTCTCTTTTATTAACATTTAATCCTCCTTAAGAGTCTGTAATTAAATTAGGGGTTTGTTTGTTTAAAACATAATATTTTACTGAAAATGAGAAGTTGAAGAGCTTGGATCCTGGAAATGTGTTTAGAGACACAGAAGGCAGCTAGGATGATTTCAGGAGATTTCTCTCTTGGCAAGAACACTGAACAAGCTACAAATTATGGCAGATATGGAAGAAGAAAAGCTGGGCAATATTGTTATTTTCCCTTCTAAGACACATGGCTGCACAGAGCTCTAAAAGCATGAGACTGAAGTTAGTCTTGGAGTGCCAATTCTGTTCCCAGTCAGCAGGAACTCTGCAAACTGACCATTTTGCAGAGCCTGGGACTGATGCCATCTAAAGCAGAATCCAAACAAAACATTGGTCTTACCACTGCTTTGGCACTTACAAGACTTTGCAGTGGTTCTTGAGGCTGTAACGTGAACGTCTTATGAGACTTTACATATATCACAGTTTCTCTACATTTCCCATCAATGCCAACAAGTTGGGAATAAAAATACATAAGTGCTTGTAGGTGACGTTAAAAGGGAAAGAGGGGAACTAAAAAACCCAGACAAATTCAGGAAGGGTAACGAAATATCGAAGGAGATATATTAGCAGTAACAATTGCATTTTAATAAACAAAAAAGGGAATAAAAAAATCCCTGCCCTTTTCCTCAAAATATCCATATTGTTCCTATTTTGATTTCATCAGCAGAATGTACCAGATACCATACAAGTCACTGATTGCCTTGAGCATATCAGAAGTAAATATGGAGCTATTGGAAGTAGTCCCATATTAACAAAATTAACTCTAGGAGTAAATAAAAAGGCACCTCTCCATCTTGCACATTCCCTCCTCCAATTTTATTAATGAAATTAGTAATGGAAAAATGTACGTATTAATACCAGGAGTGGTTCTTACATAAAACCAAACCAAAACCAACCAAAACAAAAAAAGCAACAAAACTATTGCAATGCAACTTCAAACTTTTTGTTTTAAGTACCATCCACTTCCAACGACTGAATAATAAATGCCTTCCCTTTACTGTATGTTCAGACCATACTACAGTGACGTTTCCAGTGGTCTCAGTTTCTTAGAATTATTGGTTTCAAAATTTGATTTTTGGTTTTGGTGGAGTTTTTTCATGTTTGTGTTTGGTTTGTTTGTTTGTTTTGAGTTGTTGCTGTTGTTGATGTTTCTGCTTGGCATTTGCTGTACATGTGACCCAGTCTAAATTCTTATGTCTACAAAATCCTTTCCAATATAACTGTCAAGGACACCTTGTCCTTCACCTCTTATGTTTTAATCCATTGCAGCCCTGGACCACAGCTAGACACTGATAAAAAGCATAAGAAAACTTAGAGTCTTTTATATCAACCGTATTTGAGATAATGCTCCTAAAAACTTGTAAGCACCATCAAATCACCATAATACAACACAACTAACTGAGCGGAGTGAGCTGGCCATAAAGGATGAGACTTAAAAAATGAAACACTGGGAGATACGAAGAGCCTCTTTCACATAATTAAAAGTTAATTAAATTCTTAGTATAATCTATATCCAGAAAAAATGGCCTTTTGTCATTTCTACAAGTGAGTTTCCTGAAAGAAGCACTCATCTGAGACTGCAGCCCATTCCAGAAAAGTAAATAGAAATCACACAATATCAACAGCCTGTCCCAGGAGGCATACTAATTTACTAACAATTTTTGATAATTTATTGCAAGTTAAACAGTTCAGTGACAGGCAGGGAAAAAAAAGGGAGGAAAAAAAGAGGGTTATTTACTTTCTTTCCTGACAGTGTCTCAGTCAAATCTACCTTGCTTCATCAGGTTGCTCTGAGGCATGTCTTTGACGGAATTAATAAGCAGACAAGAAAACGTTTGTAGAGAAATAGGCTAAACTCATTTATTGTGACTGAAGACAAAAGGGCCTATGGAACTTAAAAAACATCGAAGATGGCAAATTTACAAAACAATAACAACAACAAAATCTAAACCAAAAAACCTGCCCCAAAACCAAGAGAAAAAATAAGCCTCATTCAAGGAGAAAGATCACCCAGGTGGATGGCTAGTCTTCCCAAATTGCCTCCAAATAGACCTTGGTGATGCATGAAATAATTTGCCTTTGATAACTAAAAGATATTGTATGTTTATACAAAGGATCCTAAAGCAAAGTGCTTCAGAAAGTAATAACCAAAATTTCTCTGAATTTTAACTGTATAAATCCAGGTGGTGATTCAGGATGCAGAAATAATACTGATGTTAGCATTCATAAACAAAGCAGCAAGAAGACTCAACCATCCGAAATGTGCTCAGCAGGCCTACAGTCCTAGCTAAGTTTTCAAAGGGCTTCAGCACATCCATTTCTCTGTCAGCCTGATTACAAGTTGCCCAAGGCAAGACTGTCTCCCTGCCTCACATCTGGACAGTGCCGGGCTCAATCATACCTTTGCCTGTAGGTGCAATCATGATAAAAGTAAATAAATACAGCTGCAGAAACCAGACTGGTCACACCAAGTGCTGAGAGCTGCAGAATGTTTTTTTAAACCAATTCTATTTTTTTTAACCCCTAGATGAGAACTTGGAGATTTTGTTAAAAAATCAATTATTTATGGAAAGTTAATTTAAACGAGCTACACACTGCCCTCATTTACACTGTTATATTCAGAAACCAGCTCCACTAATTTCATTCACAGTACTGCTGCTGACACACTAGTGGTGTGATCTGTAAACTGCTCAGCATCAGAAATTCCCAATTGCAGCATCTCCTTTTATGCTTTCCACAATTTTCAGAGAATTTAAATCTATGCCTACAGAGAAGCCTGGGTCTGCTTAGTCTCCTATTCTGAGCATCTTTTCCAAGGTTTATCACTGGGAAGAACTTTCAGTATCCTGGAGCTACAAATGTTACTTTACAAACAACCATGGCCATGGGTATTAATGAAAGGTTAGTTGTGATTCAGGCTGTTAGAATAGCTGCAGACAAGGAGGAAGAGAGTAAAAAGGAACAACACAGGTTCATGCCCCAACAACCAGTTGTGGCACCATTCTTACAGGCAATAATCACTGCAAGCAATCAAGAAGCTGAACTGTTCACCCAGAAAACATGCTCTGACTGAGAAATGTCAGATTGCCAACAGCTGATTGAAACAGGATGAGACAAGAAGTTGAAGCTATGTTTTTGGAGTGGCCCATATCAGTTGTGGGGAATGCTAAAAACCTGCAAACTTTCAACAACACGCCACCCTGTCAAACCTCAGGTAAGACCTGCTCATCTGGTTCCCATGTCTCTCTCGGTAACATCGTGGGACTCTCAGATGCCTCTGCTGAACAGCGTAGAGGGTTTCACAGAAATCCAGCCAGGTAGGGCAGCTGCAGCATGATGCCAATATTTTTTACACATAAAACAAATGTGGAGATCTTTCTTATCCACATTCAAATTTACAGTGAGTACATTTAGTCTTTGGTTCTCGAAAGAATTTGTGAATTCAGGTTTAGGCCACAGCTTCTTATGGAGTACGGAACCTACATCCACTCTAAATAAACACTTTGCAGAGAACTGGGACCATAAGGTGCAACACAGTGCAGATTTGGGTTCCATCCAAAACTAGTTCTAGAATAAAACAATCCCACTGAAAAAAGGTCTACCTTATACTGAGACATTTTTTGGAAACATGCAAAACAACTAAATTTTGCAGCCTGCCCACATGTTCACATTATAACATTAACCAGAGGTTGATTGTATCTGTTTTTTACCAGTAAAATAAACATGAATAGTCTTTACATGTCTGCAAGGCTCTGGAAGCATTAAAGGGATATAGATCATGTTAAAATATGCATTTCAAGTTTTTATTGTCATTAGTGCCCCATTTTGTTCCTCCAACCCCAGGTAAATATTTTGACTCCTCTCTGTTATTCATACCTAAGTGAAACTGCAAGTTGACGAACAATCACTGAAGGAGAAGGAGAATGAGCAGTGTAGGTTATAGGTAATTTAAATATGCATCTCTATCAAAAGTTGCAGTTAAGGTGATTTCTGTTCTGACCTATATCTTTAGCAGATCTGGCCTCCCAGGAAAGTATTTAATGGTCTGTAGTTCCCACTATGTAGCACAGTAACAATGGCTGATCCTGTGATACTCTAACTTTTCATATAATGAAAAATGGTTTGGTTTTATGTCAATATTTTGTCTACACTTGTCTTCAGAATTTAGGAATTACTTGGATTTTTTTTGCATCTCTTCCCAAATCCAGCTGCTGTATTTTTAGCCAAAACAATCAATTGTTTATTAATCCATACTCACTATGTTATATATAAGGGGAAAAAAAAAAAACACCTTCAGAAGTTTGATTCAGGGTACTTTTTGCAATGTAGTGATGGTAACAGAACAATTGGCTGTGGATGCTGTAACACAATGCAAGCCGACAAGGTACAGTAACTGTTTCCCAAAGCACATCACACTCTGCAAACATAGATCATGGCTGCAAAAACCACATAGCTTTTTATCAAAAGAAGATTTGTAATAAACTTACATGCTGACAAAGCTTTCCCCCTCAACACAAGACCCTAAAGTTATGCCAAGTTTTCTGTACATTGAGATGAGTCTCTGAACCCTCTCTGCTGAAGGCTGCACTCTAGAAAAGCAGCAGCAAAAAGGCCTGCTCTGGTCATAGACCAGTATATTATGACAAACTGCTACATCAGTAGTTTAAATAAGATTCACCAGAGGATGACTCTTGGAGCTCAACAAGGATGTGGCTGTGACAGACAGGCACCAAAAACAGGCATTAGAGAGTTAGGATCCCAAGCTGTACTTGAGATTCTCTCAGCAATTCGCTGTAAGACTTGGGGACTGTTTACCTCACCTCTATGTGCTTTATAATACCCGTTAACATAATGGAGGTAAATACTTATGTGCATTATAGGACTTACGTGATGGAATTAAAATATGCCTTAACATTAAACTGTCCTTTGCTGTAAGTACTACAGAATATACATACTTACACTTCTCAAAATAGTAGCCACTGGACAAGGAAATGAAAGTATGGTGAAGAAAAATAAACATCACTTGTGCTGTCCAAAGAAATCTCAAAAGCAGAATTTCCATAAAGTAAGTGAATCTTCTACCCATTCAACTTCATAGCTCCCTCTAGAAATGATGAAGCCAAATATGAAGACCATTAAATCTGCTGAATCTCAGTCTAACACATAAATCTTTACCCTGAGAAATAAAATCTCTTGCTATAAAATCTGTTTCAATCACATTTGCCAGCGTAAAAATTGTGGCTAGAGCAATGAAGTCCAGATCTAATTTGATCTTTCAAAAACACAGAGTTGGAGGTCTACACAATGCTTGTTCACTTTAATATATGAGGTGTTTTAG
>JAWWLV010000144.1:62730730-62778226 GCA_035041135.1 Platyrinchus mystaceus | reverse complement strand
TCCATTTCCCCCTCCTCCCCTGCCATTTCTGATCTGAAAGTTAGCTAATTTACATATTTTTAGACCTAGTAATTAGCACCTGCAGTCTCACCACTCTGAAGAAAGAGCTGAATCACAGCATTCACCATTATATTAAAAAATCAGACTGGACTGTACTTGAAATAATCAAAAAGAATCAAGAGTTATGGCAAATCATGCTGACTGTAAGTTGGTATAAACCACTCTTTGACTCAGGAAAAAAGGTTGCTCCATCAGCACTGAGAGCTACCAGTGTTTCTGTTTGCTGAGTTCTGCATCAGTGGAATTAAAGGAATACAGACTGGATACAGTCTGAGGACAGAGAGATTCTTATAATTATTTTTGGAGGAAACATTTGTGCACACTCTCAATCTGCTGTTTTATTAAAATATACACATTCTGTACTCTGGAGAATACCAGACTATGAGTGTCCCTTGCAGATGAAAGAGAAGAAACAGAGGTTGATGGCAGTTCTTAGCATTCCTGCAGACCAAATCCCAAGAAAGATTTGTACTCTGCAAGGACAAGCTTCCCCGTTGAGTTACAGTGTAAAATGACAAAGCAGGATTTCATAGGGTACCCATGGAACCCCACTGCAAATAAATAAATAAATAAATAAATACATACATACATACATACATAATTTGAAAATATTGCTGGATTATTAGAATATTTGTCTTCACAACATCCTTTCAATTTAGAATAGCAATTTGGAAAACATTAGCTGTTTACCACAGCTTTCCACCTCAAAACTTCCATCTTGTAAAGAGACAAATGGCTAAAATGAAGGAAATGAAGAAAAATCAAGTATGATTCTTCAAAGCAGTACTATTGTGTTCTAAATGCAAGAGGGAATATACACCACAGCAGAGAAACATAGCGGTGCAAATAATTTTAAGACTTAAGTTATTATCTTTCTATCTATATAGAAAATACATTTACTAGAGTAACTTTAGGAACATTTGAAAAACACTATATGGCTGCTTGAAAAATATTATAACCTGGAGTGGCTTTTGTATACTTCTTGTTGACAAAAATTGCAGGAAATCTTACAAGTCCTGCTGCCTTCTGAGTAATCTCAGGGGATACCACCATCACTCACACCACATCGCTAGCTAGTCCCAAGTCATAACCAACTGTAATCAAGGAATGATCAAAAAAATGCATCTTCATACTAGACTACCAAAATTCTTAATCACCTCAAGAGATCCATTAAAAAAGACATTGTCAATAACAGACGATATTTTTCTTCCCAGTTCATACTCTATACATAAACAACTCAATTTTCACAAAACTGGACCTCTATTTGCCTTGCTTTCAGTAATAATTAGAGATACAAACTAAATCTCAGTCTTACCTGAGAAAAATAAAGGTACTTTTTTCCTTGTTCATCATCCCTTTATTCTCAGTCTTGCTTAATTAATTAAATCTACGACAGAACTTGCTACATTTTACAGGGACAAACCATTTTACATTTCAATAGTGGCTCTTAGTATTTCAACCCAGCTCCCTGCTATCCAGACATATTTGCTTCTTTATTCTCATTACAATGCTGAATTAAAACACATCCCAACATTCAGCAAAGAGTGGTACTTTAGGTGCCTTGGTCCAATGCAGATGAATTTTTGACATAACAGTTGCTTCCTGAATCACTCATCAAAAGCAATCTCCTGCTCCTGCTCTTCCCTTCTCTCCCTGCTCCTGTACCTGCCTTGATTTCCCTTGGAGGGATACTTTTCCTTCTTCAACACCCCCTGGCTTGGTCCTTTCCCTGTCAGGAACAAATCTGACACTCCTGCTCCTTCTGCTTTGACTGGCACATGTATTGATTGTTTTCTCAGAAATACACACAATTAAAAGCAGTGTGATCCTGTATGTAACTATTTGAAGGGAGAGTGTCAAGAGGCTGGACCAGGCTCTGCTCCATGGTGCCGAGCTCTAGGACAAGAGGCAACGGGCAGAAACTGATGCACAGGAATTTCTACCTGAATATGAATTAAAAAATCTTTACTGTGTGGGTGACTCTGCACTGGAACAGGTTGCCCAGAAAGGTTGTGGAGTCACCCCCACTGGAGATATTCAGGACCTGCCTGGATGCAATCCTGTGCCACGTGCTCTGGGATAATCCTTCCTGAGAAGAGAGGTTGGACCAGCTGACCCACTGTGGTCCCTTCAAACCTCACCCACACTGTGATTGTGTGATCCTCTGCCAGAAAGCTAAAATTCAACAGATGTATCTGAAGGACTTCTGAATACTTCTATGACTCTGTACCAATCGCAGCAGATCATAAAAGTGAACACAGAGAAGGGAAGACAGATTCTATCATTTCTAATATGAAAATACAATAGGAAATACAAGGGAAAAATATTACCATTGCTCTCCATGTTGTGAATTGATGGAGAAAAACAAAGATGAGCTTTAAAAAAACATCCTTACCTTCTATTGCAGCATGTAAACAAAGTTTAAATGGTTTTAAAAAATGCCAAGAATACAGCAATTCCTTTTGTGACACCATGAATTTTCCAATTATGTCAAAACTTGGTACTCTAAGCCCTTGAAAATTTGCTTTTAATCATAGACACTAAAGCAATTTTGATTCTTTCTCTCCTCTCCCACCATCCCCCAAATCTGTTCCTAAAAGCATTCTGTAAATGTGAAATCTGTTGCAGAGCTGGGCATAAATGTAGTGCATTTTATGTTTCACTCAGGAACTTAATACCACACATTTCTTAGTTTCATATATGTATATAATTTATGTCAAGTACCTGCCATTAATACCATGCACCCACAGTCTGGAGAAATCACTTTAGAACATCACACTGTTCTTATGAGTATCAACTCATATTTTCCATCAGATGGAAAAGAAATAATAGTTTTTGACCTCAGATTACAGCTATGATGTCGCTGATGGAAGAATATTCTGCTTAATAGAATGACCTGTGTTACCTTTTGTTAGAGAAGTGTCAACTGTGAAAGGCTTCATTAAAAAGAGAGAACAAATGAGCAAGACAGAAAAGGCCTTTAAGAAAGTTGGGCTGTCAGGTTTTCTCCAAGGAAAGGAACAGTTCTTTTCACATTGCTGTGTGAACTGAATTATATTTGACATTTACTCCAACTCAAACCTACCTAAAAGTTATGCAGTCAATCAACATTTGAGTCAAGAGGATTTATTAAAGTATTAAAGTATTTTTCTCTCCTCTACTTCACTCCCCACTTTACAGATCTCATCAGTAACTTTCCAACTCAGCAAGACATGCAAGACAGTCAACTTTTTACTGAATTCTGTGCACGGAATATTTTTGTTTATTATGTTTTATGAAGGTGGTATTTACCTATGAAACTCCAGAGATAAGTTTAATTGAGGGGCAGGTATCACTACTGATACACAGCTGACACAGATGTGCACCACTGCCCTTTGCTGGTCCTGTTCACGCCTCAGCAATAGCGACCTACAGCTATCAGCTGTTTGTCACCAGGGTTTTCAAGTGAGGGTTCAAAAGGTGTAGCATTTGAGATTCCTATCCTGCCTCCCCAGCTTCTACCTCTTAATCAAGTTTTGATAAGCCATCACTTGTACAGCAGGTTGTGAACTCACAGATTAGGCAACAGAATCCACTCAGCTGTGCTCAGAGCATGACGGTGTTGGTCTTAGTGTAGTGAACTGGGATTGCAGTGCGATAGCATTAAACAGCGCTCCTGTTCAAATGCAGGGCATGCTTCAGAAAGCCAAGGAACTGAAAAACCTGACTGCTTTTATCTCTCTTTCTGTGACATAAAAAAAGACAATGAGGCCCTATATAAAATCATGAAATGTTTTGCTGTGTGCCTTAACATTAACTCTAAGCACCTGATAGTGCTCAAATATATCTATTATGAGGCTTTCATTTTTTGGAGGAATTGATCCAAAAGGCAGCCTGCAACCCATATGTAAACAGTTGAGTCAGTTATGCATTAAACTATTGGCACCAAACAATTTAAAAAAGTACTTGTTTACTATAAAAATGCAGAGCAATTGCTGTATTTTCCCTAACTATAAAAGCCTCACAGTTTCATACCTTTTAAGGGTAGAAGAGGCCAGTACAACAGTCTTTTATGAGAGAAACACTGCTGAAACTGAATGTGATAGTACTGTGCATTTCCAACATCACTTTCACACTGGCATAATTTTGCCGGGTTGCTGGATTTTACCCAGATCTCTACTAATTATCTATTTAATATTATGCTGCTTATACTTGTTATATGAAAACACTGTGATGTAAACCTTCAAAATGGTGCAAGTTTAATTCCTAGATTAGGCTTCACTGCACTGTCCTCTTTAGCTGTAAAATTTTGTTCACCTCCAAAAGCAGAACAATCCAAAGATCAAGAGGGGCTGGTAAAAGAGTCATACTAAAACCATCCTACTCAACACCATAGAAAACAAGTCTGCTGCAGGGAGATGTAGGAATACTTTGGGTCTTATCAGGAGATACTGGGAAACCATTAGTATCCACATAACCTCAATGCATCTCCACATTAATTGAATCATATTGCAACTGAAGAAAGGTCATAGTTGTCAAGGAAGAGCATCAGCCACATTAGGAATTGCAGAGGCAGCTGTGACAAATAAATGGTGCTCCTGAAGTACACTGTATTTTTTTGCATGGGGCCTATTTTCAAGCAATTTCTTAGTGCCATCAATTACATCACTGAAGTGAAATATTTTGTTTACTCCAGACCTGAAATTCTCACCCTTTAAAACAAACAAACAAACAAAACCCCACAAAAATTGAACTTTACATAGCTCCGTTCTTTAATCTGTATCTCAGAAAATGAACTATGCAAAATCATCCCAAAACATTCTCTCTGGCTTTAGGAGAACCCTTGGGGGAAAAAAAAAACAAAACAACACAACAGTAAGATCACAGATACGTATGGCTGTCAGTTTGCCATCTGAACTATTCACTAAACAATTTCTCTTGGTTGAAACTCAAAGGCTTTCAATTAACTTTAATGGAATGACTTTGGAATTAAACTAGCATGCAGCACAATTTGCACAATTTGCCCCTTAATGACAGTTATTTGCAAAAAGGAAGCTGTTTCATGTAATCAGTTTGAACACCTGCTTTTGTAATCAGCCTATGTAATCAGACAGATTACATGATTACTACCAAATATTGTGCAGATACATTCTGAGAGAAGAATCCATTGCTATTTCACAATTTTAATCAAGGTGGCAGAAAAAAAAAAACCCACTGAAGAAGTAAAACTAAGGTTCCATGTCACCAGGTTTTAAGAGAATGGAAAAGAAGCATGAAGTTTGCCTGACGTGTTTTTGGAATAGATTTAAAACCTTTAAACGAAATTTCTCCACCGAAATTCCAGAGAAAAATTCATCATTTGATACATGGAAACTCCACATGGGGCTTGAAATCAACCAGCAATTCATTGAGCACATCCTTAACTTTAACACCATTTCAGAGTAGCAAGGGAAAAAGAAACTGGCAGCAAGCACGATATCCCTTCACAGTAGGACATGAGGGACTTGTGTGGATGATGGAAATTAAGACACCAAGCTCCTCTCAATGAGGTCTGATATGAGGTTCCACTATTGAACAGAAACTCTTCTTAGGAAACTTCATGAAAAGTATAACTTTGGTACACTTTTCACCAAGTCACTGGGAATTTAATTTAGTTTTTAAATTATAATTACAAAATACTTGCAGGTAACGAACTTAACATTGGATTTGTATAATAATTAGTTCAGAAGAAAGGAATTGGGCTGCATAACATGTAAAATGTTTCAGCATATTCATAAACAGGCTGAAGAAATACTGAAAAAATAAATCTGCAGTCTATCACCTTGACCCACAGCAGCAATACAGAGAAGCAACTAAGATACTTGATCATAAGGAACTCAACCATGACATCACTGTTTTCAATATTTTCAATATGAGGAACTTCAACACTGAACTCAGTACCCTATATACAACGGAAAATAAGAAGAATATTGGCACCTTGAAGATGCAGTATGATTCAAATCCTGAAAATTATGAGCTTTTCTTAGCATTTTGAAAATAACTCTGTGTGATGCTTGAGCCAAATTACCTTGCTTAGAAAATATTAAGCAAAATGCAAATTTTTGGAGCATGCTGATTTATTTCAGACAGAAGTTTTGCAGTAAGAAAGACTTAGAAAACTGGTTATTTTAAGCCTCTCAATAAAATTCCTCTTATTATAAAGAAAAAACAAGAGGATTCTAGCCTTTTTTTTTCAGCTTGATTATGGTCTATGGCATGGCAATGTTACTTTTCTGCACCATTTTCATGCAAAAACCCTCCAAAAACCAAAACCAAGCAAATTTCCGTTCTCCAAAGAACTGGTCCCCAGTGGACAGACACTTCCAGCAACGGAGTTCAGCACAGAAGGACTCAGGTCCTCCTGCTTCCCAAGCGTTGTCTGCTCTATTTACAGTTTATCAGCTCTTCCAACTATCTGGGGACTGAAGTGCTTTTGTAATCATAAACTTGCTAACTATATTATACAAATGAATATACTATCAAGCAGGCTCTTGAAACATTAAGATGAACGACCATTTTGTCAGCAACAGAGTAACCATAATGAATAACTTAATTTGTAAAAAGTTGCATGCATAATTACACATGCAAATAGATGCAAATATGCAACTGCATATCATGCACAAGTTTACCAAAGCAACTACTGGATTTTCATCATCACTATGGACATAGGTTAGAGTGTTGTGCTCACAGACATCTATACCCTTTTATACGTACATGTTTCAAACATACTAATAAAGTCACTGAAGACTGTTACTCAAAACAAAATACAGTCTCCTGGTTTCATATATGCTTGGAAAAAAAGCGAAGAAATCAAGTTACAAAGAATAGAAAAGGTTGAGATTAAGATGAAATTACAATGCACATTCAATTGCAAAGTGATTTGCTGTTTATAAAATACAACATATTTCGCCTGACAGAAAAACAGATGCACAAATGTCAAGCAGAAATACAGCTACAGTACATTTTCCTTAGTATTTACAACAGAACCGCTTGATTTCCTCTACCAGAAGCATTTCTAGGTTGATTACTGCTCCATGCAATGTGGCCACACGATGAAACCACACATTATATCTTGCTGGAGAGAAACACGTCATATGTCACCATTGCATCAGGTTGACTGAGCACAATTATATTTGTTTGGTCAGCCATGCACATAACTGCTCAGATGGTTTGTGCATTGTTGTATTTGCAGTGTGCTATAAGCATCAGAATACACCTTTTTTACATTACCAAGAGAAACCAAATCTTGATATCATACTTCAGCATTTATTCCCTCCACATTCCTACGAATTCCTACGAAGCTTTAAGAGAACTTGCTAGAAGTCAAAATTAGAAAGAAATCATGAAAATACCTATTTTTCTTCTTGCCAGATCTTCTGTCTGGTCTAGTGCTTGAGAACCACTTCTCTACATTTACTCATGGTGAGAGAGAGACCTCTTGCAAGCTCTATGAGCAGAGACAATGAAACCAGTAGGTCTACTTCTGGAGCTAGGTGCTAATGCACGACAAGTAAAGTGACTGAAACTGGGCTCCATCATAGTACTTGTTGACAATAAAACCACACTTGTTTTCACTTCTACTTCACTGATGTGTTTATTCTGCTCTTAATATTCCAGCACTCCTGCCCCACAGATACAGATCAGAATTGCTGGAGCTGTAATAGCCAAAACTTACACTGAAGTTGCTTGTGCAACCTTGGCTCAACTTCTCAGGTATACATTACAAATTAGTCTTTGAGCATGTGTTCCCTTCCTTCTTGCACACAGTTCCATATACCTCCTTCATGCCTCAGTAAAAGATCTATACCTAAAGTTCAAAGACCATTTACTGCCTAATATTAAAACAATCAAGTGGCAAATATGGAACATAAAAAATCAGTCTAAAATTTACCAAACTAAGGCCAGGCAGAATTATAAAAAACTGAAAAGTAAGTCCCATATTAGGAAATAGTAGGCAACTTTAATGACAACCACAAATACTTGTATAATCTCTTTGACAACATACTCAGCATGATCCCACAGTTTTGCTATCTGTGCATTTTATTTTGGAATATCATGGTGTCTGCTGGCAATAATGCATTGCCATTAATGTGTTATGAAAGATGTCTGGTATGATTTGCTTCAAATCTCTGCTGTCTTGTCTGTACCCCATATTAGCAGGAGGTTTATTTAGGATCTGTTGCTCAGTCTTTTGTACGAGACAATTCTTAGCTCCATCAGCTTGCAGGGAATCCAGGGAGAGGACTCTTACTTCGTACCACCAAAATCTTTTACCAACTTCTTCACTTCCACTTAAGGGAAAAGTAAATTTTTAGCTGCTCTTCCCAGCTTTACAGACTCCAATCTATTTCTCCTTTTGCATAGACTGGATTTATCTCAGTCTTATTTTTTCTTATTTTCTTCTTTATTGGCTGTTTTACAAACATGTCAGAGTCAGATTACATTTTGAATAGCAATAACTTTAATTTATTATCATGTTGAAAAAAAATTTTATCTAGCATTGCTATCAATATGATGTCATCTCTGTGTGTTTTTTGGGTTTGTTTGTTGGTTTTTTGTTTGTTTTTGGTTTTTGTGTGTGTGGTTTTGTTGTTGTTGTTGTTGTTGTTGTTTTTTGGGGGGGGGTGTTGGTTTTTTTTTTGATTCCTTAGTATCTGACCTGGTAAACACTCTGTACATAACAAGCTTCACATCAAGTTTGAGAAGATTTATGTCTTCTTTTGTTCCTGTTTGAGTGCTCTGATACTAGGGTGTGTCCATAACGAGAAGGAGGTTTCTGCCCTCTGGTTATATTTGTTCTTTATCATGCTCTTGATGCAGAGCTGGAGCTTTAGGCAGGGAACACTGTGTTACTTGGTGGGCATTTTTCATTTTAATGGATTTCAGCTATTGTTCTGTTTCAAGTCACCAGAAGCCTCCAGAATCCAGTTAAACATTGGGAAAGTGCTACATAAGCATTAAATGCAAATTGTTAATATCTTCTGGGGGCTGCAAGCAGCTCAGATCACTCTTAACTGGCCCCTCTGGCTTCCACACAGGGCTGCATTATTCATCTCTGGAGGGATATGTGTCCAGTCAACTTTATCCACAGGCAAATATGTTTATTACAGCACTGTTCCCTAAGCCCTTCTGTTCAATTGCTGGTGGAGAAGGCAGGATTAAAAGAATGCTTCTCAGCATCTTTGGCCATCTTTAAATTTTTCTTCAAAGACATGTACAGAGACAGAAGCTACCCCATGGCTTTTAGTAGCACAGATGATAAGTGATCCTCTCTCTCTGTAAAACATACCTTGCAGCTGTCCCTGATTTTTACCTCTAAAGTTCACTATCCTCCTTGATCTCAATTGTACTTTGCTGAAAAAGTCAGGCAAAGAAACGTCAGGTAATAAAAAAAGGCAACATCCTTTTGGCACAATAATCTGCTTTAGAAAATCTACAACAAAAACGAAGGACCTCCATGGCTTAGTGCAAAATTTAACAGGATCTCTGCTTCCAAGCAAAAGCATATTAATATATTGTTTAAACAATGAATTTTTCCGATGCTACAGGTTCTTAGGGTAATCTCTAGTGTCAGACAAAGCAAGAAGCCAAGCATCTCTAAAGGTATTCACTAAGTGAAAACAAATGTGCCACTCTTTTCCTCTTTTAACGTGCCCATAGAGACTTTACTAGTGCTAATTGGTTTCACTATTCTAAATACAAAATCACCACGTGAAAGCACAGGTTTCCTCTGAATATTCTCCAAGTCCAGCCCTCTCCCATCTTCATCATCCACCCTTTTTGCTCCCTCCCCCAAAGGAAATCTTTCAGATTCAAAGATGGCATGTTATGACTGAGAACCCAAACGCAATGGGATTGTATTTATTTGACTTAGGGAATAAATTGTCTTTTACAAGAACTAAGCTGAAAGTATCTCATTCCGAGATGTCACCTGCCTCTTACAGGTGGTCTTTTTACATGCTTGCAAATAGTCAAATCTTTTGCAAGTCTAGAACAGCTTAGGTAAGACAACATCTGCATCACTAGTTAGCCTAGATGCTGGTGACAAAGTCCCAAAATGGAAGCATTCACCTTGAA
This sequence comes from Platyrinchus mystaceus, assembly GCA_035041135.1. Lineage (NCBI taxonomy): Eukaryota > Metazoa > Chordata > Aves > Passeriformes > Tyrannidae > Platyrinchus > Platyrinchus mystaceus. Next base: position 62,768,071 of record JAWWLV010000144.1, on the reverse strand, counting down.
TCCCTAATATTTAACATAATTCAACAATATCTTACCTATACATTTTCTCCAAGAGAGTAACTTCTTTCACAAAGAAACTGTTCATTCTTATTAAAGAACAGTAAGACTATACTCATGTGGTACAAGAGCGTGAAACGATTGTCTTAGAGGCTGCTGCTCATTAAATTTTTTGTAAGGCTTATTTCAGACTAGATAAATTTATTGGATAAGGAAGATTAAAGAGGCTGTAGCTCCTCAATTATCATTAGACACAGCAGTATACATTCCTGATTCATATGACATGGTCATGGTCGTGTAGATATGGAGTTTGCCTCAACCTTTCACCCTCCCTTCTGTCTATCTATACTTGGACTACAGCTGCTTCTAAACTCAACATATTCACCAGGTAGGGATTACCTCACATTTTCTATGCACTGAATAAACATTAACTTATTAACCTTCATAATAGGCATGGAAGATTCATCTGAAACCTATTCAAATCCCAGTGGAGGATATGGGAAGATTCAGCTTGAATCAGGCTCTCATATAAGTAAAGCAAAACATAAGATTCTGTTTAACTTAAGACCACATAGCACCCCAAACTTCGCCAAGGTCAGTTCATTCTCTCGATTATTTACGGATGTTCCAACTCCTCTGGCTGTTTAAAATATTCCTGTTACTTCTGGTTCTGCTTACAACAGACAGAGTGTTACAGCAAATCTCATAGAGAGGACAAAATGTTCAAGGCTCCTTGTGGTTTCATGAAACCATTTTTTGATATTTTTAAAGCAACGCTTATGCTCCAAAAATTAAGATTTTATCTAAATCATTACTGAATGGACCAAAGTGCTTGATTTGATTGTAGCATCTTTTACACTATGCATTTCTAAAGCTCATAATTATCACAGATTACAGTAAACACAGAATCAAATATTTTTCTAAGGTATCTAAGCACATCATTTTCACTACTACATGTTCTTGTAAGTCATTCAGTCACCTTAAAAAATTCTCCTTGTCATGGTTAATTAAGATGAGCAATAGAAAAATTAAACAGTGTGACTCATTGTTATATCTACTGTGATTACTTAATAAAGTTTTTAAAACTCAAAATGAACAAATTAAGCCCTAATATCAAGGCATTTTCTCATTTTTTCTGTAAATGTATGATAAGATAATTACTTACAAAAGGAATAACATATCTGGAAGTGTTCAAGGCCAGGTTGAATGGGTCTTTTTCTTTGAGCAACCTAGTCTACTGGAAGACGTCCTTGCCCATGGTAGTGGGATTGGAATTAGATGATCTTGAAGGTCCCTTCTAACCCAAACCATTCTATGATTCTATGATTCAACTTTCAGGCAATGTTTTATATTACTGAAATACTTGGGGTTTGGTTTGGGGTTTTTTTTTGCAAACAACCAATGGCAGAAATCCTTAAACTAAAAATCATGTCCATAAATTAAAAATCCATTTAAACCACAACCTTTTCTTAAAGGGCACAAAGAGATACAAAGATTGATTTTGCTTGCAAGGCAAATCACTTTGTGCCAAAAATAGTTAAATTCTTCAAGTTCAATATGAAAATTCAGCACTTATTTCCCAAATGACCAAACAAATGCCACAAACTTCAAAAATCACATAATATTAAGGACCCAGCTTAAAGCTTTGTTCAGAATTCATGAAACAAAACATTTGGACTGAGAGAACCTGAGCTCAGGTTCTAAAAAAAAAAAAAAAAAAGTTCTCTTGAAAAACTCTTCCAGCCATCTGGTAGTTGAAACGTTTTAAAATGTTCTAACAGGGCTTCCTATCAAACAGATGCCTGCAGTAAACATCAGACATGTTATCTAGGGTTTCCCTGCCAAAAGATAAATTACATAAAGCAAACTTTCAACTAGAGGCCAGGTTTGAAAAAGAAACAAATATTTGGAGGAAAATAAAACACCTCTTCAAGAAGAGCAAAAGAGAAGTTCATCTGTTTCTGCACATTTTTTCCACCACTCCCTTTTATTTCAGCAATTTTTCATTCCCTTTTCCTTCAGTGATGACTGCTTTGGGAAATTTTGAAATTTCTTCAGTAGACAGTTGTACAATAGATAATTGGCTCAGGCGGGAAAATACTGCTGTAAAAATCCTTATGTCAGAAGATCTGCATTTCTGATTCATTGGAAAGAATGTGCCTATTAGAATGAGCACACAAAGCTGTCTATAGAGTATAATAGGAATTACTCAAAAACTTCTGTATGTCATCTGTGAGTTGAACATCGCACCACAAACATTGATAAAGGCAACGTCCAACCCTGAGCAGCTGGTAAAAACTACTATGATCAGTACTTGAATAAATATATTGGTGCCCCCTTGCAAATCCCCGTTTTAAGATTTTCTTCCTACAGACTGTCATAAAACAAATTATTAATTCCAGTCTAACAGAAATTTGGCAGATTGGAGACCTTGACTCCCAGTGTGAGATGCTATCCTGGCACAAACACAAAGTCAGAATTTTAGGCAACTGTTTTGACATTAAACTATGGAATTATGGGACCTCCTTTATCTCATCTACTTTATTTCATCTATTTTATTTCGAGTTTTCACAAGCATCCAAGCTTGTCAAGGACTGAACTAGTTGGATGCTGTATTATCTGACAACTACAGCTACATGGTATATGGGAATTGGGTAGAATTTCAGCTGGGTAATTTTTTTTGATGATAAAATTTCACTATACTAAGACCTTAGGACTTTTCATCTACTGGAATCCAAAATACCATGCACAGCTTTATAATCCCCTTCAGCTCTTCTCTATTAATATGGTACACACTTGAGAGGCTTATCTTTTACAGAAAAATACATTATGCAGCTTCAAGAAATTTGCTAATACTTTTATGTCACATTGGTCAAACTATGATGAGACAAATGTGTCAGACTAATAATACAGGATCTCAAAGTACCACGCTACACGGGAAGCACTTAAGCTAAGCTATCATTATACATAATATAGTTCTTCTTTATAAGTAGTGTAGTTGATAAAAAATAAGATACCATATTAATGGGGGGGGAAAAAGGATTTCCTAAGGGAAAAAAATTAAGGATTGCTAGTTTCTGAAACTATTACTTATGATGTTTTTGTCATGATGATTGAAAATGCAAAATGATCCTTTAGGGCTGGTCATCTTTATCTTAGCCTGGCCTTGATTTGTGCTTAGACTAAAAAGAGGACTCCAGTTCTGGATTCCAACTTTGCTTTCATGTTCCATGACACACATGTCATTGAGGGTTTTCCTCATCTGGTTTTAGCTGGAAAAAGAAAATCACAAAGAAACACAAATTGCACCAGATGAGCCCAAGGCAAACTACATGTGCTTCACATTTCAAATGTTAAAGAATCTACAGAAAAATCTAATGAGGAAAAACGTTTGTAAACTGGTGAGGTGTGGTTAAGTCTGTTTAAGTCCTAAAACAGACAAGACAACAGGCAAGACAGCAAATTAACATGAGCTACTAAGGCTACCATCCTCAGAAGAGTTAAGAAGATGGAAATGTGCTACTGTCAGAAAGGAGTAATTATTAGTAATTATTTCTATATCTGGGATGAGGTAAAAGAAATTCTTCAGAACAAATTTCAAAGCAGATCTGTAGATGGTAAAGGGAAATGCATCGATTTGACGGCCCATGTCTTGACTAAAGAAATTTCATACTTCTATAGTCCAACATCCACAATCCCTAGAGTCACACTTGTTTCACTTATCCTTCCCTTTTTTCCCTTACACACATGATTGGGGAAAAAAAAAAAAAAGCAAAATGCACCATATTCAAAATGCAGAATACAGGAAGAGATAACACAAATGTTTACTTTTTAACCCAACTTCTAGTGCTTGATTTCAATATATCATTTGTCTTCAGTTCTTTATGTCTTCAAACAGCAGTGAAAAAAATATTCACTGTAATGCAACAACAGACTGAAGGCTAATGTGAATTGGAAGAACTGCTCAAGCAGGACTTCACTGGGGTCACAAAATACATGTTGCATGTGCAAACAGATTTCTTACTTAAAAAGTGGGTCTCACTAAAACTGAAACATAATCACTTTCAAAAAATCTGGCTGGAAACTGGTCACCTACTGAGTGAATTCAAAGCAGGAAAAAAAGGACTAGTGCAACGAGGAATTACAGAAATCTGATGGCTACGCTTGATGCACACCCTGCATAAGAATACAGAACAGGAGAGGGAAGTTGTCTCCCAACTAAAAATGGCCATTCTGCTTGCAGAAATTCAGCCCCAAACAGACTGTATAGTCCCCCTGACTGCATAGGAATAAATAGAAATGTGGCTGAATGTTTATTCTTTCACTTCCCTGGCAAGAAAATACAACAGCTACATGCATCTCACAGTAAATACTGCCTCATTTCCTAAAGCAGCTGCCTCCAGCCACCTCGCAGTTCTTATTAAATCCTTTCTTACCCCTCCTCCCAGCAAGGCAGCACAGTTCAGCAGACAGAATTGTACTCTAGTGATCACCTGCTCTACTCTGGGCACTGTCATTGTCTGGGGCTGACTCTCTGCCAGTGAATCACCATGAAGCCTCTTCACTTTCCCATTAGACTTTTCTGTAAAGATGATAATGATAATACCTTTCTCACCACTAAAATTAAAGGGAAATGACAAGGACCGGTACTGACTTGCACAACACTGATAATGTGCAGCATCATTTAAGCGTAAACGTATTTGAGTTATGTCAGCTACGAAAAATAGATCACAAAAGCATAGTGGAGCATGCAGTAACATTTTATGCTAATTATTGGTGGGGAGAGAATGAGGAAACTGGCTTTCCAATATCCACCACTAATGAGACTCAATTTAGGCCTTTTACATAATCTACTTATGAGAGCAAAGAAAATCCCCACCCTATCTGCTAGATGTAGACTGGAATGAATCTCCTCCCAGAGAGATTTGCCTCAATCATAAAAGCAATCAGAATGTTTAGACTTTGATGTGAAGATGGAGGCTAAAGAGGAAAATTTCTCTACAAATTAAAAACTGTGCCTTCTAAAATAACAGCTAGAAAAATATCTAAAATCAATGCAGTATGAGTGATTGATAATTGACAATTAAAACACAACCTAGCCAATGCTTTTCCTGGGCACAATTGTTTAGCTTTCATAAGAAGGTACATGCACTGAATAAACTTAATCTTAAGTTAATGTACTAGTTTGCCCTTTATTTCCCCCCAAAAATCACACATATACGGTTGTACACTGGCAACTGTGGTTAACTTAATCACTCCTTCATGTGCATGTAATGGAAGAAATTTGAGATTGTGCTATAATATATTTTCTTGCAGCATCAACGCCTTTGCTAGTCAGGTTTTACTTAACCATTTTTTATCAAATCAAATCCACTAGCTCCATTAAGTTCATAATCAAGCTGTTGCTCTTACCTGGCTGTTTAAAAGCATAAGTTGCTTTTAAGCCTCAGAACAAAAATACCACAATACAGAAGTTCACAAAGTATCTACAATGTAAGGCTAAAAATGACTGAAAAAGCAGGTGGAAACAACATCCTATACACTTGCAGGATGCTTATTCAAAGAAAGACCAGTACATGCTGGACAAAAACTAGTCATAGTTTACGAAGTATATATCCCGCAAAGACAGTGGATGACACATTTATTGAAAGATCAAGCAAAAGGCAGACTGGGCATAGCCAATGACAGGTGAGATTTCTCCAAAGGATTTTTTCAACCAGATATCAAAAATGTATATACAATAATAACAGCTAATACAAAAACCTTGTTGTTCATTGGCAACACTGCACACACTAATCTTTTTGCCAATGTATATTCCCTTAAGGTTCATACCTAATGGCAATGTTCTCTGATGTGGGACTCAGAGTTGTTAGGAAGGAAAAGAGAAAGATTTCTTGGCCAAACATCTGATCACCCTCAAAGATTAACAAATTTCTTCCCTTATATGATCCCAATATATTTTTGAGATTCTAGGTATATAGTACATATGTGGGTTTTACATATTCATATACATACACACACACACATAATATGCAAATAGTATTTACTGAAATTTATGCTACCAACATCAGTGCTAGGTAAGCAACTTATAAAAATAACAGCATTGCAAGTTCCTATTGTGCAAAAAAGTTGACTCATTGCATACATCTACATGATTTAAAGATGTTTACATCTATTAACAATTGCATCTACTACTACTTGCAGGTATGACATCTCCATGCATATACTACCGATTTAAAAACAACCAAATGGTTGTGTTAGGGTTTTACATGGCAATCAAATTTTAAATCATACAAAATCTACCTGATTTGTAATCATAAAATTTATCTAATATTTTCAGCAAATCAAACAAACTTGAAATACATTAATTATCTTTACACATTATAAATCCCAGATAGAAGATGATACGTTACAAACACTCAGATTTAGGAAATCTTTGTTCAGGAAGTAACCTGATGAAGTCAAACTCAGTGATTTTTCTTTAAAATCACTTGAAATACTTATTTCATGCAAACTCAGGTAAGTTGAGCAGTTTTGATTTTTACTATATGTATCTATGGGGCTTAATCCTACCGGAACACTAAATGAAAATTGCTTATTATTACACTTCAGATCCAAAACCTGTGAGAAAATCTTTAAATAGGTGTAAAAAAACTAAAATCACTGAGATTTGTTCAGCTATAGTTGTTACGCAATCGATATGTTATCCTACTTATAAAATGTTACCTCTGTATATACACACCTTTCTTGTATGCCATCCCTGCATGTCCTTGCATATCATCCTGTACTCTTAGCTACTGACCAACACTACCACAGGAAAGCAGAAAGACCAAGGCAATTTTTAGCTCATTTCTATTAAAGTTTTAGCTGTTTAAGATAAGGGATGGCATAATTTGACCTCCCATTAAGAAATGTGAGCAAGTGTTGCTTTACAGGCAAATTATCAATAACATTTTAATTAAGGTTTGATTGAGCCAAAGCAATTATCACATGGCAGCAGGTAGTGAGCAGCGAAGTGCTCACGGTATCACTCTTTCCCTGCAAGGGCTGGAGGAAGACAGAGTAATTACTATTGACGAGGCTAATCTTCCAGTCTTCTAACCTCAGGCATGCTCAGACGAGACAAATCCCACTCAGCATTCCTTGTCGACAAATTGGTCATTTACATAAACATGTTTTCTCGCCAACATATGCTATTGTAGTAGATTTCCCAAAGATGGCAGCAGGCCAGACACTTACTTAGCAGCCAATGTTCATGCCTTTTGCATAAACATATGTGCTTTTCTAGCCTTTACATACAAGTCTGGAGACTAAGCCTTACTAAGGGCAAGTGGAGCTTTGGGTCAAAACCTATTGACGAGAGTCCCTGCCTTTGAAGTCACTCCCTATTATCATAACAGCATAAAGCTATAGTGGTTTGGTTTTTTTTCCCACTGGACATATCCTGTGCCCCCAAGGAAACTTTCAAGGTTTTTGGAAATAAAATTAACGTTAGACAGGCCATACACAATTTTTTTACATACTGGTTTAGCTGTCCAAAAGCATTACTTCAACACTGCATCTATATTATCCTCACCAAGCAGTAACCCATGGCATGCCTTGGCCATATCATTTCAACAAAGCTTTTACTTTTATTCTACAGACACCAAACTAAAAATGGGGAATGGAATTATTTCCTTCGCACATTTTATTCACATGCAAATGCCGTCTTCATTACTGTTCACCTCCTTGTTCCCACAAAGATCACACTGACTCCATTCTCAAGGGCTGAGAGCACCCTGACAGGATGCTTATCTGCAATGAGACTAATGTAGATTATTGCAGTAACAATTACTGATAATAGACACCGCCTATGCAGTTCCTGCATATTTCTCTGGTCCTCTACTTGAATCTTTTCTGTCTGAACTTTCTCTCTTCTGTGCAAAGGGATATTGTATTGGGAAATAAAACAAAATTAGGAAAAAAATCCCTGCATCTAAGCTCTTATTAATTATCTACCTTTTTTTTCCCTTTTTTTTTCTTTCCTTTTTTGTTTTTTTTGAGACTAAGCAAACTCAAATGCTGCAATATAAACTAAGTGGCTACATAAAAATGTTGACAGAATTTAGATAGATTTTTTAAAAAGTGACCTCTATCATGTCCTTCAAACATACTGCTAGCTATCCCTGCTGATGAGCAGCTATCACATCTCATAAGGTCTCATCACACTAGAAACAGGATATCTTACTATTCTGCATCCATCACTGGAATGATCTAAGTTTGGCCTAAGAAATCACCACCAAGACACCTCATTTCATAGTAGATGTATTTAAAAGATGATTTCTATAAAACAGATTTTCTCGTACAAAGAAAAGAAACCACCTCAAAACCCAGAAACCACAAAATAAAATCAAATATTTCTCTACATCCAATTTAAACATTATGCATCTTCTCGATTATTTCTACAAGGAAATTTGCAACTGCATTTGCAAACTGTGATTACAGGCTTCCAAAGTCTAAAATTCCAATCATCTTATATGAGGCTTTTTCTGCTTTACTGAGTAAATTTCTCTGACCAAGTGATCCTGACTTCTCACTGCAGGTCAGGGGAAATTTTGTTAGTATTTATCACTTGCACAGTGTCAGAAACAAACAGTAATGCACTTCCTACAGGCAGATAGATGCTTTTCTGAAGGGCATAAAATTAAAGAAGTAAAGAAAGAAAAAGAGAATGGATAAAAGCATGCCTAAGCTCAGTACACATTTTGTTGTTTCAACTATATTTGCTTTTCCATCCACTTCTGCACACATTTCTTTGTAAATAAAGTCATTGCTTGATAAAAGGTAGGCAGAATGTGTACAAACCCTGCAATATACACTCGTCTCTGATATCATCCATGCTGAGACTAAATGGTGAAACAGCATCCCAGTGCCTCACCTGAATACATTGCTAGGAGCCCCATTGCCTCAAAAGCCTCTGTGTTTTGCTCAAGTTGCATTACTAAGGATTTAACCTACATTTTACACTATAAAAGCAAAAAAATCACTGAGTCATTGCTTCTAAAAGGGAATTGTAGAAATTCACTATGGTGAGCAGTGTAACAAAGATACTTTGGATACAGGTCACATCAAGGATACAGGTAGTCCTGCAAGGGAATTGGACTCAACAAGCCTTAGGGGTCCCTTTCAACTCAAGACATTCCATTATTTTATGATATTCAACAAGTGCAAATGGAAAAAGTAACCAACTGAAATATAAGATGCATTTATTAAACTTCACCTGACAATTCAATCCCTTTTGTCCTTGAAAAGTTTAGTTACAGCTTGAAGATGACAGCTACAGATTTCCCCCATGAGGTTTCAGAAGAGTTTTCTCTCAATATACTCATCATGCATTGATACCTTTGCAGGGCCGATACGAAGATTATGCTCTCTCATATCTGTTGTCAGATACCAATAAAATGGATTCTAGTAAGTCTGTAAGAATTTGGTCTGAAACTTTTCACTCTGTGTACCAATTCCTTACAGTCTCTTGGTGATGGGGTCAAGCAAGGAGGATGGGATAACACACTGGCTGCTCATAAACCCCGGGCTGTTACCTCCCTGTTCATTAGATTTCTAGAACATTAATGAATTTTGGCATTACATTGCTGCAGTAAAGGAACCAGAGTAAACATTCACAATAAATATCGAGTCAGAAGTTGAAAACTTTTGCTGTCAGGTTCCCAAGCTGGCCAAGGGAAAAACCCCTGTAAGGTGCTTCAGGGGCACCACTGCCCCCAGTCATGTAGGCTGAGACGCCGGTGGTACAGCCCCCTGCATTGTGGCCTTAGTCTGAATCTGACTGAAGTAACACTAATAAAATTTGTTCTGCCCTAATTGTAGTAAAAAGTGTTGCTTCACGGGCTACATAATTCAAAAACACAGGGGATTATATGTTCTCCTTAAACAAGCGTCACATCATTGGCAGGCACAGGTAGATGGGATTAGTCACCGTGCAGTTCCTGGAGCTTTTCATTTACCAACATGACTGTAACTAACCCTGCTGCAAACACATTGCTGTTGCCATGGGAATGCCCTGGACATGAAGACAGTTTCATTATGTACTGCATATGCTAAGGAAAAGTTACGCTTCTGACAACCACACTGTCACGAAAGGGTGTCAAAGCAGTTGTGAGCATCATCATCTTGGGGAGAGATGGGATGACAGCTCAAAAGGAAAGCCATGACCAATCTGAAGAAATTAAGGCCACAAGAGGTGCCAGGGAACACAGAAAGCCATGTCACAGCAGTTCAAATCACCTTTCCTTCCTCTTCTCAAGAGTAAGCAATCACTGTAGAAAATAAAATTTTCAAAGCAGGAGGAAAGAGTGAAGGAGAGGTCTCTTCTGCATTTCCACATATAAATGGAATAATTTTTTCATTTGTGGCATTAAACAATGCCACAAATTAAAAAAACCAACCAAACAAAAAAGAATTAGCACTTTAACCTAATGTACAATAGGCTCAGAAACTCAACAACACTATTTATCTTTAGAAAGAATGAAGTAGGCCTATCTATCTGAGAAGATAAGAATCATAAAATCTAAACAGGATAGCACCTTACTAGTTAATATTTAATTTGCACTCCACAATTTGCATCATAATCGCTGTCTACTTTCTTCTCAGAAAGGATTTCTAAAGACTGACATAATGAGATTTGCAATTTACTGTATTTGTAATCGTACATTAACGTAAGAATATCAAGCATTATTGAAATTTATCAAATAATATTTATTATTATTTTAGAAAGCCTTTAATTCATTATTAATTAAAATTCATCAAATAAAGAACTAAAATACATTTTGAGTTGCTTTACCTTTTCTTTCTAAAAAAATTGAATTTGTATATTCCCTAATTTTCAAAATTCAGTGCCTATTACATCTTTTGATCATTAGCTCCTATTGGATCCTAATACTTTTAACGAAAAGGAAGCTAAAAAAAAAAACTATTTGTAGGCCTGAGAAGCAATTTCTAACATAAAACATTCTATAGCAATGTAAAAGTACTATTGATATGTGCCTCGTATCTCCCCCGAGACATACTTCATCTGTCCATATTTAGGGAGGCAAAAAAGCACTCAGGCATCCAAAATTCAAATCAGGTTAAATTTAAGCAGAGTCCAAACAGAAGAGCTACAAAATAATTTTCACCTTCCACATCTAATGGTCCCTGAGAACTTCTAATTTTTCCTGGAAAAATTACCGGGATGCTTTGAGTTTGCTGTTGCACATTTGCGGGCTTTTCTTAGATATGCCTAGAAATGTGTGCCAGCTCCAGCTCAGATTCACAAATTCAGGCATCTATGCTCCTAAAATTTGTGTCTACTGATTTGGGAGATGAACTCAGCCCACACCCATGAGCATGGACAGCACCAAGCTCAAGGAGGAGGAAAATGAAGAGCTGAAGACAGCAGCAGGACTCATATTTTCCTAATAGTGTAGAGTGGCTGGGGCCTCTGTCTGGGAAGTGCAAGACCTTGATCCTACATCTTCACCTGAAAGCTACTTATTTATTTTTTGCTGAAGACCAAAAACATAAAAAACATCAAACAGAGTCAGACAGAAGCTGCAGCACAATTTCTGAGCTGTGCTCTCCCCTGACAGACGAATGATTACCTCGGGGACACTCCAGTCAGGCCACAGACACATTTTTGCATCCTGTCTTTGTTCACATTTTCCTGTCAAACGACTCACAGGTGATTCCAGGCTCCAATAGCATTAGTACAATTCAATTTTGTAATGGAAATGCCCAGGGTTAAAAACTACAGAAGGGGCAGAAGAGGATCATCGGCATTTCAAGGGCGAGAGGGGTTGGTGAGGCTTGTGTGTGAAAGACTAACACAAGGCTGGAGGTATAGTACTGGGATCTGCCTGTCTTGCAGGAAACGGGTTTGAGGGACTGGGGATCACAGCTATTCAAGCTGCAGATGGATGAAGACCTCTTTCTTTCTTTTCCCCCAAACCACGCTCCTTCTGGGATCTCACTCTCTTTATTTCTTCATGACGCTGCTGACAGTCTGCAGCTGCTACCACAACACCTTTGCATCACCTCCTGCAGCCCCAGGCAATTGGCACCCGCTTGGTGCTGGCCCAGACAGTCCTGAACAGTTCACACTTGGACACCTGACAGTCCCTGTGCGCTTTATAAAGAGCAGATGCAGGAAGTTGGTCTTGTGGGCTCTATTCTGGAGCTGGATATTCAAAAAACAACTGATGATGTTCAGCAGTGTTACAAGTCCTCTCCCTGGCCACCTAGAGACCTGCTGGGTGATATGCCATGCAATCAGATACTTAAAGCAGAGGATAAAAAGCCTACGGAAAATTAGACACTGAGCCATGAACTTTACTCAGTGACCTTAGACAACTTTTCTTTGTGATTCATCCAATTAATCTGGGGAAAAAAACCAAACTGAACAAATCCCCCTACCCCCCCAGAAAAAAACCAAACAATTCAAAATAACAAAACTTCACAACTATGTAAACAAATCTCAGATGTTGCAGAAAATTGGAGATGACATGTCATCTGAGCTCACCTTGCAACACCATTCTACCACGGGGCTAAGCACATTCCTGAAATTTCAATTTTATAAATTATGTGTGCTGTAAACTGCTAAAAGATGCAAGTGCAATCCTGAGAAGTCAACAGTGCCAGCATGCTAAATCACTATGTTTCTTTAAACTTACATTCTGAACTTAGAAATGAGTGTGAAAATTTCAATTAGTGCAAACTATGTTGTACTAAAAAGCTGAGTACAAGTACATATCCTAGTTTGCAGTTTTGATTGTAATGAATTCACGAGCTTGCCAGTGAAACACAACTAATGTTTGCCTATCAAAGAGAAATCAATCTAATAAAGAATTTATCCACCTAGCACTGCAGTGCCTTTTTGAAGCCATGTGTGAAAAGTCTTTTTAAAAGGTGCAGCAAGAATTTAGGACATCATAACATGACCCACTATTTCCCAATTCAGCACTTGAAAAGATGTCCTATTTCTGGAAATATTTTTGCTGCTATTTCTTTCCCTGTGTGCCCCCACTCCTTCATCACTTTGGTTTGAAAAATTTTTTGCTTATTTTCTATTCCTCCAAAATGCCATTTTCTATCACTCCCTGCTGTCTTTCCTCTGCACTTGTCTGGAGTTCAGAATTGAAATGGATTATCTGAAGTCAGCACTATCTCCAGAGGAGTAACGATGATGACAAAACTCAAGGAAATAAAAACATCTCAGTCACTGATTAGCAGGAGAAAAGAGCCAGACAGGACAGGTGGGGAGGAAAGGAAGATGAGTCTATGATTACTTAAACTTCCCAAGTGAGTCATGACAAATAAAACCCTGAGCCCAGCTGAAACTAGGAACTTAGGAATCATGGATGACATACTTTAGCAAACTTATTGACAGTGTTTCCCATAGAAATATTTCCCCTTGAAGCAAAAGAGAGTTGCAAAAGGAGTATTTCTGAATTGTATTTTAGAATATTTCACTGGCTAGTACACAGCCATACACCTTCACAATTCATCTGTTTGCCTTAATTTACCAATATAATCCACAACACGAAAGAATTCTGAGTTCTGCTGTTGCATAGAAATGACGGAGATAATTTCTAACACCAACTGCAATTAGGCAGCAACAGACTACTCAGTGTTGTCAGGAGTAACAAGCAGTTGGAAAGAAAGCTTAAGGCTGCATTCCTTTGCTTTAAACAGGAGCCACTGCAAGGATGAGGGGAAAAAATTAAAAAGAAGATTTTAGGCACTGAGAAGGAGCAGCACTGATCCAGTATGAATTTAAAAAACAAACAAGCAAAACACAAAAGAAAATGTCTTGGTACAGATGTATAACTTGGTGCTGTATCTTGTCCCAAAATAGAAAATTTCCAGATAGAACAGCCTAGCAGTACCAGGAAATTGCTTTTATAAGTACTTTCTTGTTTGGTTATTACTGCATTTTTCTTTTTATTGAAATTATAGATATGTTGAGTTACAGAAATCTCTATTATAAAATTACATTCAAACATTAGAAGAAGTTATTTTAAAATCTAAACAAAATGCCTGCAATGAGCAGGAAATGACCCTTACTGAAAAATAGCTATTCTTATTACTGTTTCATGCTATAGCAGACATATTATAATCCTTATGTATACTATCCAAAGTACTGCTGCATTTTAGATATGCCCCATAAATCAGAATATTTTAGTAAAACTTTTCTGACCTAATAATCTAATATTTTAATAATTTAATAATTTCAATAATAATACTTAAAGCATCTTGCAAACAAACTGGTTTGCCTACAGACTCCAGATAAGCTCTTTTCAGCTCATCACACTGGTGACACTCTGTGATCTGTATTACAAAAAAAAGTTCAATGGACCTTCAGGCCTAAGATTTGTTAAGTTATGCATTTCCCTTAAACAGCAACACAACAGCATTTATACAGCTTCCTCACAAACTGTTTCAAGTTTGATCTGGACAGGCCAGACTGAGGCGAAGGCCAATTGTATGACGTCCAACAAGGCCAAGTGTTGACTCCTGCCCTTGGGTCACAACAACCCCAGGCAGTGCTACAGGCTGGGGGCAGAGTGGTTGGAAAAAGGCCCAGCTGAAAGGACCTCGGGGTGCTGGTCGACAGCGGCTGAACATGAGCCAGCAGTGTGCCCAGGTGGCAAGAAGGCCAATGGCATCCTGGTCGATATCGAGAATTGTGTGGCCAACCGGACCGGCAAAGTGATCATCGGTCTCTTCCTCCAGTGACAGCAGAAGAGGAAATGGCCTCAAGTTGCACCAGGGGAGGTTTGGACTGGATATTAGGAAGAGTTTCTTCACTGAAAGAGTTAGCAAGCATTGGAACAGGTTGCCCAGGGAAGTGGGGAAATCACTGTCCCTGGAAGTGTTCAAACAACGTGTAAATGTGTTGCTCAGATACATGGTTTAGTGGTGAACCTGGAAGTGTTAGGTTTACGGTTGGACTCCATGACCTTTGATGCCTTTTCCTACCTTAATGATTTTATAATTCTATGACTCTAGGTCTCATACTCTTTACCAATCATAATTAACTCTCTCTACCTCAAAAAGGCTTGAGTTTGACTTGAGAACTTGGTGAATTCTAGTGGTCAAAAGCTGTCTTCCTCCAAAAAAGAAGAGACAGTTCTATCACACTTCATAAGCGTATTTGTTTTTTTTCTTTTTTAATATGCAGCATGAGAAACCCTTCTCTCCTTCTATTGATGTCTTTATTGAGTGCATGTCACTTAATTTCATTCCTTGGATAGCTTTTTCTGTAAGACACGTGCATTTTCTTATGAGATTTCCTTTATGTCTGTTATCTTCTGGGATATTCTGCTTTTACCATTAATTTAATATCACTTTCCCTAACCTTTAAAAATAAAAAAAAAAATCCTTCCAATGGTGTGAAAAGTAGAAGATGACAGCAAAGACTGGTGTTCAATACTATTAAAAAATTAGCAGGGAACTAATAAATCACAGTAGTATTACAATGGTCTCAAGGAGATGTATCCCTGTTTAAGGTGATGAATATGAAGAAATACCAATGAATGGCAGAAAATGACCCAAACTTGATGGATTGACAGGCCTATTCTAGCAGCTGCAACTAAAGCAATATTACCCCTGTAAAGGTGATAACATCTGCATGAATAAAGAAAAAAAACAAAACTAAGCCCTGAGGAAGAGATGACGTCCAACATCTAGTGATGTGAGTGACAGCCACGCTATTAGATCAAGTCTAAACGTTATCATTAGCTCAGAAAAGATTCAGAAGAAGATAATTTCTGAAAGAGGTAATTTGGACAAATTTGCAGCCATCTACTTAAGTCAGTTGGTCAATTTTGACAGAAAAAAAAAAAAAGTGATAGCTGACTATTAGAACTGGAAAACTGAAAACAAAATGTTCAGTCCATTCTAAAGAACTGGACACAGAGTTTGGGAAAGAGTCCACTAATGGTGACACAGGTGGCTGCAGATGACTCTACCAAAGATTATGTTCCAACTGTTTATTCTGTTTTGGATGCAAAACATAGGACAAGTCAGATATAACTGCCAAGATTTCATGAAAAGTTCATGATTTGCAAGTCCCCTGTTTTTCCAGATCTACTGAAGAAGGTTTTCATTCTTCAAATGAAACTTACTAACATTTTTTTGGTCTAACTTTGCAAATTTATTTTTAACGAGAATTTAAGACATCAATGTTAGCTTAGTTTTCCCAGAGCTTTTTTTATTATTTGGGAGTCAGTGATTCACAGGTTCCTAATGAAAAGGATATCACAACTCCTAGCCTGAAATCAGCGCAGTAAAGGCTACAATATCACTTATTATTCACAAGTTCAACTAGTATTTGCCTACAGTATATTTTATGCCATAGAATAAATCAATAGCTTAAAGCCAGCAGCCTCAAGAGGTGAAAGTCACAACTTATTAAAATTTGCATGCAGCATGAAGTTTAAATTGTCTGGCTTAATGTTTCTGGAAAACTACCTCCTCTTACCATACTCATAAATCATAGTCACACCAAAGTCACACCATATCTTGGTATTTCTTTAGACAAACTAATGAGACTGTATTACTTAAAAAAATTTTACACATATATATATATATACAAAAGTCTCCTAAATATTCAGCTTTCTATCAGTAAAGGAGTGACTTAATTTGTCACAATTTGGAATTCTTTACTATGCTGCAAAATATTCCAGCCCTGCATGAACTCATGAGCTACAAGGTGAACCACAATTAACTGAAAACTGTCATCTAACTCACAAATCCATTGAATAGCATTGGAGGTTACCAGTGATTTTTACTCATTTGAGAGGATTACCTCCAGAGTTTTAAAAATAAATGCAGGCATTCAGTCTTGGTGCCCCTCTTATCTTACTTGCTCAGCCAAATGAAACAAAGATATAAAAATCTTTCCCAGATGCCAAAGAAAAAAAAGAATTTATTTGGTTTGAGTGGAAGGCAATATTGGGTACGGCCTTTAATTGCTGGCATTGAATGCGGATAAGCTTTTAGAGCATTGGTATGACTTAATCACCTGAGAAGCCATCACCAGAATGGATAACTGCATCTGTGAATGAGGGTGGGTGCTTAGAAATCCCTATAACAACACACAAAATCCACTTGGAAAATACACTGGAAAGATTGATTGTTAAACTGACAGGACTGAAGCACTTCGTCCTCAACTGCCTCCTTAACTGCTGTTGAACATTCAAAGCACACACATGTATGTCGAGCACCTTTCCTGCCCTGTGCAGCTCCTACAGCCTCAGAGCAGCAGCTGTCACACACCCGCCGCCCAGCTGCCTAATCCCTTCTTATTTTCCTGATAAATGAATTGGCCGTGCTCAGGTTCTGAATTCTCCTGCTGTTCCCATCTGTCTTCTCCCTCACCCCCTCTGTGATCTACCCTCACCAAAGCCCAGTGGAAAATCCATCAACAGACAAGTGTAAAAATACCCCTCCAGCATAGTGATAAATTGTTCCATTCTTCTAATCCATCTGTAAAGATGGTCAATGTTCAGTATTATAAGCCTTGAATTCAGCTGAAGATCTAAGGGTTAATTAACATCAGGATATTAACCTGATATATTAACCTATCATCATGGATCCAGACCCCAAGAAATCAAATCACATAGCATCCAAATTTCTGAGTGTCTTTTGCAGATGTGATGTCATACAAGCTGTGATACTCTCATGCCCATAAGGAATTGTAACTCACTTGACTTCTCTCCAACACACTCCTTTTAACTGAAGTTATACCTTAGGTCAGTAGCAAAGAGATGTCAAAGAAGAGAAGAAATAAAATACCTTCCAATATGTCTGACAGAAGAAAACATTAAGATGAACCATAAGCACAAGACTGTACTCTGGCACTGTTGTTGAGTACATGCCACAGAAGGACTGTTTAAGCTTCATTGGTCTCAGGGCACTGCCTTTTTTACATACTTATTCATTTTTTAAAAAGAACAAGATGCAGAAGTCTCAGTATAAATTCTTGAGTTGAAGAGATTGTATCTTCCCACCAGTAACATTGCTCATGTAAGGCAAAGTCATTTTTCAGGCATTATCGGTTTTTATCCAGTCTCCAGAAAAAGTTCTTCAATGATCTTATGAGGAATCGGACCAAGTACATTTAGTTAATTTTTATGTTTAACTGCCACATATCAAGTACTCAAAACTCAATTCTGCATCTTTATTAAAAAGTATTAAAGAAGAGAAGAAACACTACATTGAGGACAACTTCACAAAATTCTGAAAAGACTATGCATACATGTTTCTCAATACTATCACCATTAAGCTAACCTTTATCTACAATTTAATTTATACAAAATAACTTTTAGAAGACCTACTATTTATCCTGAGAACACTCAGAGAAGGAATGGATAGAGATGTCATATATCCTCTAAAACACCCACATGTAAACACACACAATGCCAGATGAGAAAGCAACACATACTTTTATCAGAAATCCATCATGCGTGTACAGAGTACAATGGGGATTTAAGTGTTAAATCTCACAGAGGTGGACTTCATCAAAGAAAGAATTACAGCTTTGTATCTTCTTTGAATAGTGGACCAGGATTTTCTTTAAAGCTTTCTGTGAAATCCATTTCTAACAACCCCATAAGTCACCTTTAATCTATAAAGTCACAAGCAAAAAGACACAGTTTTAGAGATGTAATAGCTACAAGAGGGAATTCTTTAACCAGCTGACCATTTTATTAACACAACTGAATTTTAACACATCTTCCCCTAAACCTAAGCAATAACGAGATCTAAGGATTCCAGTTTTCTCATCAAGAGGAGGATATCTCAAGGCTTTGCCTTGAAACAATACACTGAATGAGATCTGCTCCTGCAAGAGCATTTGTTCTCCAGTAGAAAACAAAATGTGATGTCACTGTAATGTGACTGATAATACCTTGTTACCACAGAAGAAAACCTGTGATAAGATAAAGGAATTTCCCTGTAGCATAGGATAAATCAGTCTGAACACAGAAAGATCATTCCTGCTTATCCTGAAGTACACAGATCTAGAGAAATTTGCATTATAAATATGACTGCAAAACTTCACAGCAGAAGACATTCTGTTTAGGACGTTTTTACAGCTACTGACTGGTACTCCACTCCAAACTCAATATCTGAGATCTCAAAGTCAAGCTGAATTGCTCAGAATTTTGTCATCACCAGAAACACAGCTTCATGTATTAAATCATTATTACAGTTATTCAAACACATAGTACTCAACCCTGATTTTACTAATATGCCAAAACAACTGTTTTCAGTGGATTTTTATTAGTACAACTGCTTTCAGGTCAGTAAATAATCTGAATGACATATAAACAGAAACATTAATGAGTTTTCATTAATATAGTAAAATTCAGTATGATACAGTGCAAGAGTGATGTTATAAATGGGACCAGATGACCTCCAGAGTTCCCATCCAACCTTGAACATTCTGTGATCATTAGCAAGAGGACCTACAACCCTGAACTAGTGCTGGGCATTAAACTTTTCTTTACAAATCTATCTGACTACCCAGAATCTTCCCAAAGTTAAAGCCTCATCAAGGCAGATCACCCAGTACGCACAGGTTAGGGTGCTCATCTGCTGCATGGGAATATTCATATCTCAGTTCTACGTGCAGTTCTATTTCCAGATTTCCTTATTCAGGGAAAGAGAGCTCTTAATTCTGAGATTAAAAAGAATTTTGCATAATGATGAAAAGCTCTACTTTCAAAAGCATAATATATTCTGGAATTTAGAAAAATGAAAGAGTCATAGATAGTCACGAAGTCTCAAATGAACAGTGTCAGCAAAGAATCAAAGTTTGTCATATATTCAAAAAACCTCAAACCCAAAAACCAAACCAAAACCAACCAACCAACCAACAACAACAACAAAAAAGAAACGCCACAGGCCAATTTCAGTGAATAAATCAATATTAGTTACAGAAAAAAATGTACTACTGTTCTCACCTTGCCTGAGCAAAGAAAGTTTATATTTGCCAAAAGTCTTGATGTATTTATCCTAGACTAATTCCAGTACCTTGAAATGTCACCACTGGAGGATATTGCCGTAGAGGCTCAACTACATGTTACAAATCAGTTCAAAATCAGAAGGGCAGTGAAGCAGCACCCATTCGACTCTTTCTTGCCTTTGAGTCACTTCTGAACAGCCCAGGTTGTACCAGCAATTCCTTCACAGCTTACGATGCACATAGCACTAGCTAAGCTAGTGACAAATTGAATTTTGAGGTAAGTATGTATTTAGAAGATAAGAAATGTGAGAAATTCTTTATGGGTTTTAAAATTAAGTCTGTTTTGGATTAGAAGAAAAAAACTTATATTTGGGTTCTACACTAATATTTAAGTAGGCTAACAGCGAATATTCTGGCTAATACTGAAATTAGTGAGGTTTTACTACTGTGATGCCTTTTTCTTTTTTCATTCACTGCATTAAGCTGCCTTACAAATATGCTGAAACCACGGTTTTGAATGGCTTTAACAACATAGGAGCTATTGATTTTCGCACCCAGTTCCAAGAGCTGATGAATGTCCTTTTTCCACTTCAGGAGAAGAGAGATGACAGCTCTTCCATCTGTTGGGACTGAGAACCTTTGTCACTGAAAAACAGTTAGGTCTTTTTCCCTCCTGAGGGAGGAAAACTAGAAAAAAATTGGCCATGTAGATGTTCTTTAATAGACAGTGCTTAAATTGAGAGTCTACAGCAACATGAACTGCTTTCTGTATCTGGCTTGTTTGTGTCCCAGGCACTGGAGCCAAGGGAGATGGCGGCATTATTTGCTGGATGTTGCTGTTACTGCAAGATAAACACAGCAATTCTTCTTTTTATCTGTGAAGTGCCTTTCAGATAAACAGTCTGACCTGAAGTGAAGCCCTTTGCTGTTTAAACACAAAACCAGAAAAGATCTATTTTCCCAACAAAAGCAGGACCAAGCAGAGAGATGGCTTTGGATCTAATGTTTAAGACCAGCATTTGATACAATCCCAACCAGGGTTACACAAGCAAGAGGAGAAAGAAAAAAAAAAAAGAAATAAAAAAAGATGCTCAAGAAAAGTGTCACTTGAGAAATTATGAGACATAGAAACAAGATAATAACAAGGCTGGAAGTTTCAGGACCTTTGCTGTCAGGTTCTGCAAAATCAAAGTCAGTAACAAGCCCTGGCCGAGAAGAATTGGGCCCAGCGGGGCCATTAGGGTGGGGTTAGGACAGAACTACAGCTCTCCAGTGAAAGTGTTGTGCTCTGAGCTGCCAAGTGCTGAAACAGCATTTTAGGAGCGAAATAATCTGTAAGAAAATTTGTTCTCTACTTCACCTTTGAAAGACTAAAAGGTAAAAATGCCTTTACATAGAAGAATGAGAGAGCAAGGGACTAAATTATGCTCCTCTTCCAAGTTCAACACATATTTAACTGCATTTAACTGCATCCTAGTACTTTCATGTATCAGTTACATACAACAAACATTCAATTATAAAAATATTGTTTCCAAGCATCCAAAGCTAACAGACATTATTCAATGTATTGTATGCATCTATTACCCTAGGATAAAGAGCTCTCCCTGCTTATGCTGTATTCCCAATATCCCAAATACCAAGTACAGATACTTGTTCTTGAAGCCTCCAACAACGGAAACCTCACATTATCTCTAGACAACCTGTTTCAAGGTTTCACCATCCTTATTTTTAGAAGTTTTTTTCTGATTTATAACCTAAATCCTCCTTGCTGCCATTCAAGTGTGTTTCTCACTGATCCCCCTGTGAAAGACCATGAACATATTCTCTCTCTCTTTGTAAGTCTTTTATATATTTGAAACCTGTTATTTGTCACCTTAGTCTTACCTTCTCTGTATTAAAAAAAAAAAAATAAAATAAAAAATCCAGTTCCTTCAACCTTTTTGCTTTCAGTCCTTCTTCTTTCTTTTTTTTTTTTTTCTTAGACTTCTGAGGACTCTTGTTATTTTTTGTTGAATTCTCCTAAATTGGCCCATATGCTTTTTGACCTTAGGAGGTCTAAGAAAGAATTCCCTCTGTTTTTTAAAGCAATGTTCCTGTCATACACTCCAGATGGTGTTTAACATCACGGACAAGACAATTGTTTACCTAAGTTCCAGTTAAAATTTACTACTAACTCATATTTGTTCTTGTATTGCTGATGCCTAACGATTGTATTTCTTGTATTGCTGATGTCTATCCTCTGCTTGTACAGGTAATTATTCCAACCTAAATATAGAAGTTTAAATCTGTCCTTTCTACATAGCAACCCAGCTAAGCTTATTTTATTTTTCCCATAGTGTTTCAGGAACAGACTGACCAGAAACATTTTATATTCTCAGAATTCAGACCTTGTCTTCCAAACATCCTTGTGTGTTTCCTAATGTTGCTGCCATTACGTGAAGACTGAATAAGCATTCTCTGCACTTCATTCAAAGTATTTAATGAAAATATAGAATATTAATTGGGCTAAAGTCAGGCTCCTGAAAAGTCCCATTTGATGTATCTGTCCGTTCTGACAGGTTTTCTAATGTAGAAGTATAAAGACATCTCCAGCTTCTCTTCTATATATCAGAACTGTTAAGTTGTCAGAATAGAGAATTAAATTTATGACACATTTTTTCTTGATTAACCTTGATTTTTTGATTACAGTTATTACACATCATTATAATCTTCAAGTTGCTTACAGAAAATTATTTATTTGTTCCAACGCTTTTCTAAAAAAATTAGTTAAACTGTCAACCTTGTAATGCCAATATTCTTCCTCCCTCCCTTGTTTTACAGATGGCATTATATTTGCCCTTTTCACTCAGGTTTTGCTAAAAAGTGTCATGGCACTAAAGACCATCCAGTTTCAAAAAAAATGGAGTATTCCTTGCCTATATGCCCCTGGAGCCTCAGTCTGGTAGGTATTCTCAAAAGAAACACTTACTCCTAGCATAAAGACCTGCAGAAAATGCAGTAGTGACAGAGTAGAAGATTGAAGTCCAACGTTTTCATCTACCTGAAATTATTCAATTCCTTGTCACCTATCAAAGTGGCTCTAACGATTCGATTATCTCTCAGGAGGATGCAGCAGGGAGGAGAAGGGATTAGGAAGCCTTGCAGCCCTGCTTACAAGATCACTCATATTTTAGAGCAAACAGTCTTTGCTTAATACAGCAGCTGAGTCACAAGAATCCATATCACTCCTGTGTTTTCTTTCCTCCTCCTTTACTTTCTCTCTCACTTGTTGTGCCTTACACTGCACAAGAGGACAGTTTCAACAGGACAGGAGAGTTAGAGCCCCGTCATGCTAATGACAGCACTGAACTGGTCTCCGTTATCTCCTAAGCAAATATTTCACTAACATGGCACATTAATACCTTCATAAGATTCATCCAAACTACAGTTGGAAGACTACTGTGATTTAAGACTCATTTTCCTCATTTTTTTTTATTAATACTTGTGCAAAGGAACAACGAGTGAGAGTTGACTTCATTGGCTCCTCCTGCCCAACTTACCCATTTTATTTCAGACACTTAGCTCTTTGCTTCCTTAGTCTTCTTATGGTGGACCCAGCAGTAGGGCTTCTATGCCAGATGAGGAGACTGAACACTAGGTGCTAGAGCTCTGCATTTATCCTCAACCTTTCAGCACTTGGCCCCATTTCCACTGAGCAGGCTGCAGCAGAAACTACTGCAGTGTTATTCCAGGTTAGGCAAGAAATCCAGGCATGTGTACTGGCCAAGTGCAATGACTGCAAACACTGCAATGCATGCTAATCTGCTTATGAACTTCCTTAGCAATCCTTGTATTGGTTGTTGCCATTGATTCATGACAGTTCCTTACTTTATAGCTACAGAGATCATATACATAAAGGTCCTGAAAGCTAAATAGTTCTTCCTATATTGTGGGTATCTAATAAGGTTGACATGTTATGTGGTCTGTCCAAATCATTATAATTGACAATATTTAAAAATATCAATCATTATACATATATACACTTTAAAAGTCAATGTGAATATTTAGCAAATCCCTTTGGAACAGTATTTTCTATTTCACCCAGTGAAATTAGATTCGTTTACATGAGCAAAACTGAAATCTCCTTGCCAGAAAAACACCAATGGAGGCCATGCACTAAGAAGTACTGACATAGTCTGTGTGCCTAAAAACATCACTGCAAGAATGTTAACTCACTCCTTAGATAAATTATAAGAAAAAAGACTATATTAATTTCCTGATACATAAAAATACCTAGCTCAATGCATCCATACACACAAAGCAGTGGTCACATTCAACAAGCGTAGCCTGAGAAATAGTTAAATGACAAAAAAGCACATAATCCATACCCCCAACAAAAATACCTTTTAATGGTATCTTTTGATGATACTTTTATTAGCTTCATAACAGTGACAAAAAAACCACTACATTTAACATAACACAGCAAATTTCTGATAACCATAATCATCCTCTATGCTGGATTGCTTTAAGTGATAAAAAAAAACAACCAACAATCAAAAAACCACAACAAAAACTTGAAAATTGCACTTACCAAAAGAAAAGTATATGGGAGCTATTCATGATTCCTTACTTCAGGATGGACAGAAATAGTACAGGCAGAGCAAGGAAAGCAGGGAACATAAACACTGAAGTGTACTGTAACTAAGTCAGAAAATAATAGAAATGACTATATATTATAAGGCACAAATCATCAGTAATTGCTTAGAAAAGATGCTTCCAAAACACCCAGTCATTATTACAGAACCATATTCCATGGGAATACCTGTGGGTCTTCCCCTTGTACATCTGTGATTTAGCAGCAAAGGAAATGAGCACAAATAAAGCAATAAGAATCCGCTCCAGACTTTGGTATAGCCCCACGTGGCCAACTCTTGCATTTGACCTGATCAATTGGCTTTTAATGGTAGTAAAAGGTTATCTTGGATTGCATTTGCATATTTGCTGGCTTATTTAAACTCTACCTCACTAGAAACTGTCAGCACCTTTCAAGCAAAAAGCTGCCAAGTTTTTTTTGGAAGTAACCTCAAGATATAAATAGCTACATAGTTTATAAATCCAGGCTAATTATATGGTCTTCAGGCTGTTCTATACGTTCCACTTGGAAATCTAATCTAAAAACCTTTAGCTTCAATTCTAAATTCAAAAATAAAGTTTCCTCTGAAATTAATGGCTCAGGCTAAGAACATCCTCACCACACAAACAAAATGAGCAATGGCACAGGAAAATGTCTTGTTCTGAAACTCACACAGAGAGCAACACTTCTGAATACAGAAAAAAGCCCAGACCTAAGAAAAACATTGTCTCATAATTCAGTGGAAGAACTATGTTGTACAGAAAACAGAAATGCAGTTCGTTCAAAATGCTGGAGTTTGTTTAAAATGCTGAAGTTACGTCAGGTTCACCACCATTTAATTAATAATACAGTTATTTGTGGGGAAAATAAGAGACCTTTGGAATAGTAAAGCATGTAAATCCCTGTTTATGGATGGCCTGACCCTGTGGAGCACACTCAGTGTTCCAAGTGGAAGGCTGGCAGTAGCCCCATTTAACTCACAGGAACTTGTAGCACAGCTGGAGTTGAGCCGATGTTATGCTGGAGCAAGGCCTTATTCCCACCTCAATGTCGTTCAAATTAATTAGGTATAAGCAGAACCAATGACAGCTCTTCCCTCAGGGTAGATCCTGACCAACTGGTTTGGTACCCACTTGTCTCCTTCCAGTTAAAAATACATCAGAGTCTAAAATTCAAAGCAAACTGATTTTTCTGTAAATTTTAAGCAAATACCTACCGGACTTGCATCAAGACTTTCAACTTCGTGTTGAAACAGAACTCCAGCTGCACAAAATGATCCAAGAGAAGCCTTCCCACTCAAGGGCTTTATGTTCTACACTCAGAAATACCGACCATGAAACAACAGGCTATGTGCAATAGGTTACAGGCTATAATTCCAACTTCCACTGAATGGGGAAAGTCACTGACTTCAGTTAAGGGCAGTAACCCACCGAAGGCCAACAAAACATCTTTGGTAAAACTGTTGAGTACTTGTGAGCAGATAAAACTCACGGTCAGATTTCCTAAATTTACACTGAGCAATTAGCATAGAAATTGCTTTCCTTTGAAAGGTTAGTTCGTGTTTCTACAGTCTTGACCTCTTTCTCCTTGGAGAGAACATCTCAGCCTTCTCCACTGCATCCTGACAAGTACCAAACTACCCTCTCCCAAAAGGTATAACTGGCATCAATACAATTAAACACTGACAAACCGTTCCCTTTCAAGTTTACTACTTCTGTTTGGTACTGAACAGCCTAACAGCTTGCCCACCTTTTCCCAGCTTTATTATCAGTGCAACCAAAAGTAACACAGATACTCTTTTGCCACTGATCATCCCTCTCCCCATGAGAGCTCAGACCTACAGCTTTTTCATGGAGTTTGCATGTAAATTCAAGGCATGTTCAACTTTCCATTTTAAGAGTGACTATTGACAATACTGAATGAACTACCATATATTCATACTACCTCTTTTTTCTCAGACGGAGCAGACAGAAAGCTAAGGCTGTACTTTACCAAGGTAGGTTTTAATTAGAATTCCTGCAAAACAGATCTTTGAAGTATCAGTGCAAAAACTATCAGTAGCTCATCAATCAGTCAAAGAATGAATCTGCACTTGAGTACAACACAAACATACTGACAGGAAGATAAGTAAATGAAATTTCCAATTTTGCTAATTTCTGATAGGAAATTAAAACACATGGCATACTACCCCAGCTTCTCTAGAAACTGAAATTTTAACTGTCTCGTGTGTCAAATGGGAAAAATATGTATAATCTACAGTCTGACTAGCCAGATTTTTTCCTTTCTTCTTATTATGAATAATGTTGAAAACACTACAATAAATTGAAATGTGAGGATCTATTATAAAGTCCTTGCTGGAAGAGACTTGATTTTTAAGGGAAAGAAATCTGTAAAGATCTGACTTATTAATGGTTTATTAAAAATTAATTCATGCCAAGAGCACATTAAACGTTCATCTTATTAAAGAAAATATAATGATTTCAGTGAAGATAAAACAATCTTAGTAAGAAGAAGATGGTAAAACATATTAATTGGATTAACATTAAAAATATATTGTTTAGAAACACCACAAATGAAATGCTAACATGGTAACTAAACTATTAAAAAATATTCTCCATGGTTATTTTTAAGTTAAACAAAGTTTGGAGGCATTTATCTTGCTGAGACTTGATCACATAAGACCAATAATTTTGATACAATGAAAAGAAACTGTTTGGCAATCCTTTGCTTAACCCCACAATGCTCCTACACTTAATACAATTTCTTTAACAAGGTTAACACAATGTTATTAAGGCAACTGGGATTTGAGTTCCAGGCCTTCCATATTTCTTTCGTGAATGTAAGTAAATAATTTCCTAAAACTAATAGTAGCTTCTTGAAAGAGAGCTTGAGGATAAGCTTTTGTAAAATGTAAGGCTCTCAGGTATGCATAATTAACATGCATATAGAGATATTTGTAGAGATAGCATATTAGGATGTATATACGAAGTAATACAGGGTATGAAAATAAAGTAAAAAAAGGGGTAACATCCTTTTAACAACACTATTCAAATATTGTGCCAAACTACTTTTACCAAGAATATTTGTTTTCTTGTTGTTACACAGAGATGAAAATTGCCTCATTACAGGACGTCTCTCCTGATATTTCCAAATGATCAAGTAAATTACAGTTTTCCAGCTTAAATGAAAAAAACATCAGTTATAAAAAGCTTATGGTTGGGTAGAGCAGTTGAAATGCTGAACTTTAAGTTATAGGCAGCTGTGATATAAAACAACTTTAAAGTTTTATACAAAATATTTGCACTTTTCTCAAAAAGATAGTATGTCCATTTTCATTTGCATGGACCTTTTCATCCAAGTCATTAGACAGAAATATCACAACTTAAGAGATAAAATGGACACTGAAAATATAATCTTTTTCTACTGCAATCTTCAAGAAAAATAGCATGCTTTTTATTTACACACAATTTCTTTTAAACATTAGCAAAACTGAGGCATTCCCTACTTATTGTAACATCACTACATTTCCAGGTACTTCTCACTATGGAACCACATTATATATAACCTTTTCCTTTCCTGATCTGCTTCACTATTTTCTAAGTGCTTACAGTACTTCTCAAGGTTGGTGTCATCTACAGATTTAATAAGCACACTCTTGACACAGGCTTTTTTTTTTTTTTGACAGTGAAATATTAATAACATTCCCTTATTACAGGTTTTTCAACAGTTTTTTATCCAACTACAATAATTTCTTTTGCTGAAGTCAAAATATATGACATCTACTGCCTGTCCTTTACCCACAAGACCTGTTATTCTAGGTGAGATGAAAATTAAATTGGTTTGACACTTTTTGTTCTTGGAAAATCTATGTTTATCATCCCTCATCTTCTTTATTTTTCTAGGCGCTTACAGGCACTTTTAGTGATTTCTTCCAGTATTTTTCCAGGAATTGAAGTCAAGTATGTAGTAAATCTCACCAAATTGCTGAAGTCTTATGTAGAATGTAGGATGTTAATTTAAAGTTAATATTAATTTAAAATAAATAACACTTTTAAATGCTTAGTTGATTCAATTTTCATGCAACCTAAAATGCCTAGGCTTCTTAATACTAAACTCTTCTCTTCTTAGAAATACTGTTGTGATGTTTCAAGAGTTGGGAGAAAATGACCTTAGTCAAATATATCACTTTTTTAAGAATAATGAAAATGTAACACTCAGAAACCTACTCAGGCTTCAGCATGTTGCAGCCAATTATGTGTTGAACTCTCCAATGAATTGATTTTACTGAGTTTTATATTATTGTGATTTTTACTAAACCCAGGACAGTCTTTAAAGTACTGGTTCCTAAAGACAAGGGAGATCATATGTGCATTTTCTGCCCTAGAGCAGACCAAAAAGCTTTTATCACACTACAGCTTTGAACAGAAGTAAGGAGCAGGTCAGGTGATATGTTTTGCATCAGTTGTAACCCCTTAAGAGAGAGACAATGCTCATCTTGCTTTATTTACAAGATCTGCAAGTGAGCTGTACTAAACAAATGTCAGTGGAATTGTGTTACTACAAAATATAGTGAGGCAGATCACTTCTTCCACACTCTTTAAAAACAAACCAAAACATCAAAACACCCATTCCTTACATTTTTAAGAAACTAAACTAGGCATATTATGAGAAGGAACAGACAGTTTTTCATTTCCTACCTTAGGACCTTCTTACCCAGCATGTCCCCTGACTGCGTGCTTGACAGAGAATGTTTAACATGCTCTTTACTTCAATTTACAGCAAGACACTTCAGATTACATTGACCAAAATTCTGCTGCAACTTCTTCTGAAATTACAATATCACCACTTCTTCAGGTGAAGAAAAAATAACTGTGGAGAGGTTGTTCTATTAGATTGACCCTGCAAGTTTCAACAATATGAAATTACATAACTGCTTATCAACCACTGGAATTTCACTTGCTCTTCAGTGCTTACAGTCTGAGGAAAAAAGATCAAGCAAACGTGATCCTTCTGTTCAGTTGAGTAACATTTTTCTATATGCAAAGATCTGGTTTATTTTCAGTTGACCATGGCTTATGTACTGAATTTATAGGTAACATGTTTAAGTCACACAGTTTACTACAGACTTACAACTGCAAATAAAAGCAGAGAGGTGACTGTCTTCAGTGCAAAAGTGGGGAAAGAAGATTATATTTCTAGCAGAAATATCCCTATTCAAAACTAAATTGTGTTTTCCAGGCTAAGAGCTTTAAGAAAATGCATTTCCTTTTTGCAGCACAAGGATTTGATGCTGTGATGGGTATATTAATACCAAGCTGCCAGAAGTGATTAGTAATCTCCTGTGGTTGCTATCAGCCCTGCTCACACTCCATCCAGCAAGGAAGAGTGAAAAGAGTATTACCCTTTATCCTACAGAGAGGAGAGAGAACAGCTTTAGTGGAGCTGAAGACCTGAAGGGGTCTGGGATGTGTCAGAAACCTTCCTAGTCTGTGAGCATTGCTGCTACCTCAGCCAGATCACAGAGAGAGGCAGTAACATACATTTGTTTTTCTTTTAACCAAGAACTCTGTAACCCCATTAAATATATATATATACATATAAAAAAAAATCTTCAGCACCAAAAGCTTCCAAAGGATTACCTTGAAAGGTCCAAAGTTATCAAGGAGAAATCTACAGCCAGACAACAGAGTTGCCTACAAGTTCCTGCCATGCTCTGAAGCAAAGGCATCCAAGTAAGGGCTCAGTGGCTCCATCCACTTGAGATCCAGGTGCCACACCTGCAGGTAGGACTCGTACCTAAAAGCCATGTCCAATGGTGGGTGACAAGAATAACTTACACAGTGCCCTGTAGGTTAAAATACATAGCCAGGAATCTTCCCTTGGGCAGAAGAAAAACAAACCCCCCTGTCTGTATCAGAGAGGCGAATCTTCTTCCATCTAATTCCAGGTGCTTTCCTAAACTTGGACAGAATTTGCTGTGTATCTCTCCAGGTTGAGAGGGCATATATCCCATGGGCAAAATACCTGTAAATATGTTTGATGGAGAACTGCTTCTCTCTTTACATTCATTATTGAGTAAGATCCTGAGCACCTTTCACCATTTCAATTAAGTGTCTAGAAGTTAGTGGGAGGAATACAAGTCAAAGTGCCTGTCCACCAGGCTACAGGACAGTCTGGTGAAGATGCATTCCATGGCTGCACGTTAGAGGGATGAAAGTATTTGCAGGCAGAGTGAGCTGTTTCCATGGCCTTATATTCAAGGTACTCAGTGGGAAGTGGGAGAAACTAGGTTATACTCCCTGCTTAGTTTATGCATTGTACATTACACAGCCACCATATGAAAACCAGATAATCCCAGGAACAGGGCTCTGGAGTCAGGTCTGAGTCCCCTGACATTTGACTATGGTGCAGCTTGCAAAGGTGACACAAGTCACACCCCACTCCCATTACCCATTTGTGACTGAGGTGTGTAGAAGAGAAGAGAGAATCACACTGCAGCCCTCACCTTTTATTAGAGTATAACATCCCGCTCCCCGCCTCCAAAACCTGGATCACACTTTGTATTGCAATGTGACAAACATTTCATTTGTGAAATACTGTTTTTCCAAAGAAAAAAGAGAAATCCATTAAATAAATGTTCTCATCTCACAGATGCAAATGCTAAATGTGTTTTTTCTGGGAATTGTTACACTAAGTGCCACAGGTCATCCTCATCTGTTTCCAGCTGTGATCTAATGCTTTAGAGGAATGCATAAAACCTCAAGCACCTGGAGATTAGGAGCTCTTACTCCAGTTGATCAGTTTGCAAACCCAAAGCTTAACAGTTTACATCATTTCTACTTTATATTAAAAGTGTGCATGATGATTTCACTATCAGTGAACTTTACTGTACTCATTTTTGCATTAAAATAATTCTTCATGCTATCTTCAGATTACTAGTTATGAATTACACCTTTCTAAGGGGTGAAGAGGGTGAATCTTACAAAGCAAGCCTGGTTTTCCTACTATCCTGTAGGGTCTCCCCGCCTCTTGAGTCTCTTTAATAGATTCTACTGGCACTATAGAGTACCATAATAATATTAATGACTTTTAAGAGAAAAAACCAAATGGCTTGCATATAAAATTTAAATTAAAAAAAAAAAAGAGGGAAGCGCAAAAAAGCTATTTTCACTGATGTACTCACACACTTTACCCCTATTTTTAATGCAAGCTTAGTGAAATGTTGCCTTATGGAAGGTGATGGCAAGACTCTTTTGCTCCTTTGATGAGAAATATGTTGGAGAGGAGGTAATAAAATGGAAAAAAAGCGCTGAATTTCTTTAAGCTCAGTGCCTGCTACTGGAATGCTGTGGTGGAATGAGGTTATGCAGAAATAAACTGGGATGTGTTAGAGTTAAATGCAGTGCTCAGAAAACACAAAGGAAACTGGAATGTTAATGAACCAGAGAGCACAGTCAGAATGCAGAATTAATTTGTTGTCAAGTGAAGCCTGAAATTTGCTATTGGATTCTGCTACTTGTTGACTGTAGTTTGTGTTAGGTTCTGAGGCTTGCTTGCTTGTTTTTTTTCTCATTCTACTGGGATTTAGCATTAAAGAATAAACGAAACTTGAGTGTATGAGTCACAAATGACCAAAGAGCAGAAGGCTTTAAAATTGCTGTTTCTTGGCCAACTGAGGTTGATTATACTCTTAATCCTTTTGTAATAAATAAACAAACAGAAAGGGAAGACAGAAAGTCCTTTAAGCTGAAAAAACACAGGGTGGACATGATGAATGACTCCATATAGTTCCAGGCACAAAGGCACACTTGCACTTGTCTGCAGCTCCTCACAAAACCATAATTTTTTTCACATTTTTCAAGTACAGCATAGGTAGTGATACCAGACATACCAATGCATATGTTATGCTTCTGCGTATGACTTCACTTCCCCAAGAAGAGCATTCAAAAGTACCTGTCTCATTTCTGCAGTGGTACCACTGCACTGCTTGCTTATGCTAATTTATTCACCTTTTCTCAGCAGTACCAGCACCAATTCCCCATTTCACCACCATTATCACTCATAGATGCTGCCACAAACAAAAGGTACTCAGATTATGAATTTAAAAAAAAACATACATTGGCTGCTGCAGGGCCTTGTGGCCCTTGGAAGCACCAATAAGTATTTTACACCGCTGCCCCCTTGTTTTGCAACTTGATAGATGTAGCACTCTTCTAGCACCCTGAATACATGGGGGTAGGTCCCCTCCTCATGGAAGTAGTTTGCAATTCCTGAGCATGATGAAGGGTTGCCCTCAAGCCCCATTGTCACACATCTCCTGAGGGTTATTCTCTGCTCTCCATGGTGAGCTGCATGGCATGTCTCTGCAGCTCCTTTACAGGACTGGCAGCTGATATGCAAACCAAACACAGGCTTGCTGCCTGGTGTTTAGCTTCTCTAGCTGCTTTTAACATGTATGCTTTAGTTGCTTTTGTTGCAGCCCTAGGTTCTGCTAGGTATGCAGATCTGTTTCTTCCATTTTGTCACTACGTCTCCAAGAAGACAGTCTTTCTTTCCCATCTTATCCAGTGTGAACCCAATGTGCTGGCCATGCTCTGATATCCTTGCTCAATTTGTGCAGTAAGACTGTCTGAAGTTTTATAACCTGCTAACCTTAGCTTTTCATCTCTATTCTCAATTATTTCAACTCACAGTGTAAATGTTTGCTGTCAAATATGATTCACATTTAAATAAATGG
This sequence comes from Platyrinchus mystaceus, assembly GCA_035041135.1. NCBI lineage: Eukaryota > Metazoa > Chordata > Aves > Passeriformes > Tyrannidae > Platyrinchus > Platyrinchus mystaceus. The sequence goes on along the minus strand of JAWWLV010000144.1, from coordinate 62,734,720 downwards.
AATCCCCAAAAGGAAAACACAGCCATTAATTTTTATGGGTTGCTCATGTTGAGTGGTACTTGATAATACAGCTCGTTCACAGCACTCGCTCACACTGATTGGCAACGACAGGAAGACAAGACAACTAAAAAACTCGGGAACTGACCTCAATGTGGAGAACTCAGCTGGCATTCAGAGAACTCAAAATGATCTGGCAATCAAAGACAACCCTTCACAGATTACTCAGGACTATAGGTACTCTTGATTTCACTAATAGATCCTGTTTTATATTCTTAGCAGAGAACCATGTAACAATTACTAGGTGAAGAAGAGAAGCTAAGAATGAGAACAGGATAATTAAAGATAATTTTTCATAATGAGTTCTTCCATATTTTCATATATTTTTTCCAAGAACAATTATCAAAAAAATGTTGACAACAACCTCTTTCAACTAAATATTTGAATGCATATTGTTTTTGGACAAAAGAGAAATAATGGGAAACTTAAGTCCTGCACTGGGCCTCCTTTATCTGTAAACTTTTATTGAATCTCCATGTTTGCAAACAATAAATAATAATAATAAAACTGAGCATTTTTATAGCTGTTTTCATCCATAAACTCTGAGATACTCTTTAGTACGCTTGTCTAACTCTAGCCAATAATTTTTCCCTGTTGACTGGCGTGGAATGCTCAATGCAAGTGTAGTCCATTAAAAGGGAAATGAGGAGAAAGATTGTCTTGTGGTTAGTGCCTGTGACTGGGAGTAATAATTCTTCAGTTTTATTTCCAGCTCAGCCATTGACTCACAGAGTGACCCTGGACAAGTCACTAAGGCCAAGAGATAAAAAGGGAACAGAGTTAAGTTCACACCTTTGATTTAACCATCAATATGAAGTTTGATTTTCCTAATTGCTAACTATCTGGAAATTCTCTTTGTGGAAAAACCTTGCCCTAAGCTCCTGTTCCAGTAGTTGACCCCCCTGAAATTCAGTCTTTATAAGAAACTGAACTGGTTTAACTTGAATAATCTTTAAATTGATCTCATTAATTTGTTATAAATCTCAACTGTATACATCCTTAACACAACTAAACTCTTTCTTAAGTAACAGGCTTATTTAGTAAAATTTTTATTTTATTAAACCAAATTCAAAATTCAGCAATTTGAGAGCCTCTGGATTAGGAGATGGCACTGGTTTATCCTGGTTCAGACCCATCTTTCCTCTCAGGCAACTTTTTATCATGCATCTACATTTTTCAGGCACCATGTGTCAAATCTAAGATATGACTCTCCTCTCATATTATTCAGTCTTTTTCAATATATTACATTGTCAAACTATTAATTCTTTTTTCCTGGCCTTTGCAAACACAGCTTTCTCTCACTGATACTAATCTAAACAATTTTCTTATCCTCCTCTTCACTCCCATCTCTGGCTCCTTCATTTCTTTCCCTGTGAACTGTAGCATTCCTGGCTTTGCTTTCAAGACTTTCAACTACCTTTAGATCAACTTTGACCACTCTGCGAGTGCTGAGACATCTGCTCCCAATTCCAACTGGCTGACCTTCCTGTGCAAAGACTGTGGGGGAAAAAAGCTCAACAAACCATAACACCCAGAAAATATTCTAACTGGTAGCACTGGCATGACAAGATTTTTCTTCATTAATTTATTGTCATAAGAAGAGTGAGGACTTGTCAACAATTTATGGGGTTTAGATCAGAATGTGAACTATTGGTTTTCTCAATATATAGGGAAAAACATAGCAAAACCATATGTTAATATAAATGACACTGCTGCCAACCTTTTCTATGGATTACAAGTAAAACCCAACAGAATATCAATGGCACCTGATTGAAATTATCTCTGAACACTCTAAGATATAGTACAGTGCCAATGAGTGTTTGACATATTTAAAAGGAAATTCTTATTAGTGAGTACTTACATTTTAGAATCAAACAGATTCTAAACAGTAATATCAAATAGATTCCATGTATCCACAGACAGAACCTTCCTGATCTTCATAGTTTAACAAAAATTAAGTCACATTTATTAATACTTCAACACAGTGAACTGTTGTCTGCATTAATGTAATGGTGCAGTGGCAGAAAAAGTTCATGCACTGATCACAGTGGGTGTTACTATAGACCCTGATTTGAGAAAGAAATTACCAACTTGAGTTTTTCTAGATGTCTTTCAGATTGTCCCACTATCCTCAAGTTATATATATAACAAAGTGATTTGTTTGTTAATTGACATGACAGTAACCCCAGTAAAATCAATGGTCTTTACTTCATTAATTCTGAGGTCAGTGGAGCCTTCCAAGACATTTAATTTCTTCATTGAAAATTCTTGAGTTAATTTGTCAAACTGCAGAACAGAAAATAAATAATACAGAAATATATGAATCATTTACCTTTTTGTCCCTAATGGCAGTATATCACTCTGGACATTTGTGTTGACAGGATTAAGAGATTTTTCTTAAAGCTACAAGCAGCAAAGAAATATCAGTTCTAGAGAGAGAATACAAGGCTGAATGTCCAGCTATGCAGCAGAGGGGTCAAGTGAGTATCTGCAAATACATTAATTGTAGAATAGGAATTTTAGTTCTACTTCCCTCCATTGTTGTAGCTAAAATTTGCCAATTTTCTGCAAATTCATGACTCAAAATACAATGTGAAAACTATGAGTAGGCTGTGGAAGGTCAGGATGTTTCTACAGAAATTGAAATTTTGTGGACAGAAAAGAGGACAAATAATGGAGGACAGAAGATGATGGTCAGAAAGTTATGGACACCACACAGAAGTGGCAGTAGTAAGGACAGATGGGAGAAAGAGGCTTGAGACGTAAGAATGGAAGTACTGAACAGAATTCTGTTCACAAACTCAAGCGCCTTCGTAATCTGTTCATTGAGCAGTTTTATCATGGGATGCAAAATAGCATATAAATAACTGAACACCTTTGTGAATTAAAAAAATTAAAAGAAACCCATCTGTTAGGCTTCCCACAGAAAAAAACACGAGCTTATAACATTGCAAAAGCATGTTGACTTTATAAGTTCACTAGCAAGAAAAACCTTGCTTTTTAATACTTACTATTTAGGAGATCACTGAATAATTCAGCCTTTCTGCTATATACATATAGCAGCTTCAAAAATAATAACTATCAAGAGGTTTTTTTATCATTGTCAAAAATGATACAAATAATACTTTACACCAAATCTGAACCCTCTTCATTACATTAGTTTGTTCTTGAATATTGCAACACTTACCTGCTTTGTAAGAGAGAGGAGGAAAGAGGAAAGGAAATATATGAAACATTAGGAGTCACACTGGGCAATAATACAAAAGAACAAAAATTTAGTTCAATGCTCCTATTCCAGCTGGGTTTAACAACAAAACAGGCACAGAGGCTACAGGCAGCTTTTTAAATGGCACACAAGTGCCAAGAGGATTTCTCGGGTCTCTACTACGTTACCTGCTATGTTACTTTTACTACTGTCATCACACAAAACCTATTGTAATTATACTCAATTTTCATTTTTTCGATACATGTTCCTCAGGTAGGGACTGGGTCCTGTGGCTTGTGTGGCATAAAGTTTAAAGACTACATATGATACCATAAGAATTTAAAACTCTAATACAAGTGAATGTGTGGAGAAAACTGAGCCTTGGCTCCTAACCTAGTAACTCATTCTTTCCTGAGCATTTCTAGTGGTCTGCATGCAGCTGTGGACTGTAAATGAAAATAATTTAATTTTAAAAAGTCCCAAAAAATATACATTTATTGGAGGTTTTAGCTCTTGTAGTCAGATTTATGAAGGATATTGGAAGCACTCAAATACAAATATGTGTCTAAAATGAGCTCCAGCAGTCCCCACAATGGTTTAACTAAACTTTGGTTTTAATCACTGAATTGCTCAAGCATTTATACAAATTCTACAAGTCTGTCTGCTTTCTCTGGTCATTTAATCTCTTTATAAACCTTAACCAGGGTCTCCAGTTCTATTCACATATC
>JAWWLV010000144.1:62681947-62730630 GCA_035041135.1 Platyrinchus mystaceus | reverse complement strand
ACAAGTCTGTCTGCTTTCTCTGGTCATTTAATCTCTTTATAAACCTTAACCAGGGTCTCCAGTTCTATTCACATATCCTTAAAGCTTCATGAAATCCTAAACAGATAATGGATCTAGGCAGAAGAGAGCCAAATCTAATTCCAGAATCCCTATTGAACTATTTATTTGGTTCTCCAAAAAAAGAAAGGGAATATCTTATGGTTTGTGTCTACAACTTTATCCCAATTTGCCCAAGAATGACGAGATACCTCATTATACAAAACAGCATGTGCACAAACTGTATATGGACACAGAGATGACATTTATAAACTCCGCATGAAATTTTCAGTGGAAAGCCCAAGGGACAAGCCCATGCTGTTTGCCATGGTTTGGAACAAATTTAGTTCATTTTTAAGCAAGTATTGGGATATGTTGCATGGTAGATTACCTTTTCCCTTCTAATCTAGGTAGCATCTGGTTAATAAACAGTTCAAATACACTGGGGATATGGTAAATCACTAAGAAAGAAACATGGAGATAGGAGTGCTCTAATTTATTTAGAAAAACTTCTGTTAAGGTGAGAAAATGATAATTACCCTTACAGCACAGAATCATCAGCATCTGCACTTCAGGTGCTGTAAAAAAATCAGTTTAAAAAGTGGTTCATCTTAAACAGCCAAGACAACATCTACTGCATAGCTCACTGGGGTTCAGACCTAAGTAGGACAAGTGAAAAAAAACCCTAAAAAACATAAGAGTATAGTGTTTCAGTTATAACAGTTTGTCTTATTTAACTACTCCCAGAGATCTTTTTCCTCTACTTGTTTTCTGCATAGCACTAATTCCAAAGACAGGCTGATATAAAAGATTTCTGGTATGCCACTTGACTTACACATGCTTTGAGATATCCATTGCCACTTCATACTACTTTTTATTACTTCTTTTATTTTTTTTAAATAAACTGCAATTTGATAGTTACATTGTAACTAATCTGATTTCACTATAGCAATCCAAAAAGACAAAAAACCCTAATTTTTCTCTAATGTTGTGGCAGAGAGGTAGATGCCTCACCTTGTACTAGTCATCTCAGACATCTATTTTAGGATAGGATGAATAACATTTATACTGCCAATGCTAAGCCAGGTATGTTGCAACCTTTAACATCTGATACTGAGAATTCTGATGTTTATGGACTATTAGTTCTAGAAACAGATGTTAAAGCCCTAATTGATATTAAGCTCAAGTTTACCCTTTTTTTTTTTAACATGAAGAGATAAAGCTCTTCCACCATTCTGTAGATATCCAGATGGCAGAAAATATTCTCAGAGGCCATCCAATTAATTGCTGTATATGGTTCATAATGGAAAGCAGATAGTCACTTTATGCATGCACAGCTAATTCTAAATGCCTTGAAACACCATCATATTCTCATTTAATGAACCTCTCTTCTAATGTTGCCAGTGTGTGGAGTTTCCCTTTGGAAGGCAAGGAAAAAAGAATCATATTCCTTTCAGATAAAGACAAAGGTGGTAAAGGAAAGTTTTGGTCATCCATTTTAAAGAGAGTAAACAATAATTTTTAAATTTTCTAATGACACCATGAACATATCTATAATTATTTCTGCTCATTCTCGAGACTTAGCCATTAAAGAAAGCAAAGTTTTTTATGACACTTCAATTCTCAAGACAAATCCTTTTTAAAAAAAAATAAATTGTTATTGTTATTATTTTTTAAAGGAAACTAATACAAGGGCTACAATCAGTGGCACTCCACTGGTGACAACAGTGACACAGGAATAGGTTTCATTTTACTTTAAGCTGACTTTAAAACAGACCTGCATTCATTTTGCACCACTGGAGCATACCAGGCACTAAGAAAATACAGTAATATTCTGCTTTCTCATTGAATTTACATTAATATTATTTAAATTTTAAAATAGCGTCCAAAATAATAAAAAAAGAGTAATGCACTTTGTGTGCTCTGCAAATCTGATCATGGTTGATCTGGCACCAAAAGAACACTAAAACATAACCATGAAGTAGGCATATAGATAGTATCAAGAAGTTTCAAAATTAAGTGGTCCAAAAAACCCTCTGAAAAACTCTATACCAGGGTTCAATTCAGCAGCAATTAGCAACAAGCATTTGAAAAAGCCAGAGAGATGCTTCACTGGCTCAACAGACCAAGCAGCCGTGCTCTGGGACCTGCCAGTCACTACGACACAAAGAGGAGCACTAACAATTTTAGGTAACCATGCTACTCATCATCTCCTAATTCTTAACATTTGCCATGGCACACTTCTTTCTCAGCACACTTATGGCAAAGCACAGGTTATTACACAGGGTTGTTCTTTTATTTTGCTCCAGCTCAACTCTCTTTTTTAAATGCATGTGTCCTAAATTTTCATTCTGAAACATTTTTTCTGCTACAGATGTAAATTGTAAAGTTTCATTTATCTATACATAGACAAACACACTCACACACTGATTGTAGGCAGCTTCTGATTGCCTGTTGGGCAGAACAGAACTACCATGATTAATAAATGCCTATGCCTTAGTATAGGAAGAACTTGGCCAAGTATCCTCATTATTTTCAGAGTTTGTTTTCATGCAGAGTTATAACCCTATGAACTCTTTCTCTGCTCCTTCACATAAGCACACTTTCTCCTCAAAAACTGCAACACAAAGAGCTGCAATGAATCTGGCTGTTTGTGCTCAGTGCTGGCAGAATTCAAACCAAGTTTGGTGTAAATACGTATCCATTCTTCTTTCATTTGTCACCTACCATGTAAATATAACACCTTGCATAGCAATTATATTTAAATATCCATCACTTATGATCTGAATGCAGAAATATTTACAATGTTTTCCATTTTGTTATCATTCTTCACTTAATAATGCCATAGATTTAGTACTTAATAATGGAGCATAATAGACAAAAGTACGTTAAATATATATTGCAGTGAGAATGGAATACTTCAGAGAAAATTATTACTATTACTTTAGAATGACACATCTGGCAGCAGAAGCTTAAGAAACTTAAAGCAGAAGCTCTCACTAAGTTTAACACATTTTTCTGGAAACACAAGGACTGATTTTCAGGTGAGATAACCAGCAATATATCCCATGGAAGTTGTAAGAAACAAGACCTCTTCAGGACCCTTGCAAATCCAGGCCTTGTCTGCTGTGCATGCAGCCCCCCAGAAAGGATTTAAGAGATTTAACTTAAGGCCCAAAAAGACAGGCTTGTAATGCACAAAGATAAAGAGCTATTGTGCTGGATTGTTTTGCCCTGGCTAGAGTCATTATACCTTTATCAACAGTATGAAGACATACAAGAAAGAAATATTGCCAGAACGGCTGGAGAGACCCCATAAAAGCAGGTGGGAGTGGCTGTGACAAGGAGGAAACCAGAATCACTCAGGCAAAAAATTCTGCAGTACTACAATTTTTGTTGTTCTTCTGTTTTAAATTCAAAATGAAGAGAGTGTGCCAAGAAATACATATGGGTTCTGGTCCACAGTGCAGTGGAGAAGGGCAGTAACTTTTTTCCAGCCACATGAAAATCCTTTTTGGTCTGGTTTAAGAAAGCATAATTATATTGCTTATTCCAATGCCACAGTAAAAAAAATAATGCTAAAAAATATTAACACACTTCATCAATGAATATCTGACATTTTGCAAGCTCTCTGTTTTAAATCTGTTTTATGAAATAATAAGTGAAAAGATCATTACTGAAATTGGGAGGGAGGGGGGGAGAGCCCCCAAATTAATTTCAGCAAATGATTTCCAAGATGACTGGGTCACAGTTACCCATGGTACACATATACAGTATCCAACACAGATTTTACAGGTGCTCTCCAGATTTACTGCAAGTCTGTGAAAAATAATAGTCCTCTCAAGGACATCCATTTTCCCAGGGCTTAAAAAAATAAATCTAAAAGATGAATGGCCTTCCTTTTTCAAACTAGTCTCAAAATTACAGGGATCCACCAGTATGGCAGTCTCTTTGAAAGTAAGAGAAAGCAGCCATAAACAGTTTAATCCCCTGATATGATTATCTTTTCATACCCTTCACATCAAAACAGAGCAGCTGGTATGCACTAATGAATACAGCCCAGTTTTAAACTTCTTGCTCATTCTAAGTCCCATTCTAACCCACTTTGACACTCACAGCAGCAGCAGCTTCATGGAAATTTTCGGTTGGACCACAGTAAACTATACTGAGAAAGGGATGTGCACAGAGTCAGAGTATCATTCCTGATTAGGAAGCAAAAAACCCTCATGGTTTAGTTCCAGGCAGTTTCTTTTTTATTGCTTCCCACCATATCTAATCCAAATGCTACATCACACATATTTGTCATGTCCTTCTGGAAATGGTCTCACCACTCTTTTTCTCCATGGACCACAAAATGAACTGCAGGAAGCTGCTGTGTGGCCTTCTCACACTAATCTACAGCCCAAACCCCATCCCAGCTTGAGGTGAGGATCAGGGAATCGCACAGCAGAACATAATGCCACTAAGAAGAGCAGCAATGAGACAAGGACAGGAATTCCAGATCTCCTTGGTCCAAAAAAAAGGCATAGAGGCACTTAAGAGAGGGTTTAAGGAGCACCTCAAATGCATGTCCTGGTTAAAACGACCTTTGGTCTTTCAGAAAACTTAGTTCTTAACTCCGAGAAACAGGACTTCATACAATCATAGAATTGTTAAGGTTGGAGAAGACGTTTAGGATCATCAAGTCCAACCATCACTCCAGCACCACCACCATGTAAACTGCGTCCCTGAGTGCCATATCCACATGCTTTTGTAACACTTCCATGGATGGTGACTCCAACCACTTCCCTGCAGAGTCTGTTCCAATGCTTTACAGCCCTTTCTATGATTTTTTTTTCCCTAATATCCAATCTAAGCCCTGTGGAATAGACCAAAGCAGACACAGAAGTGGACTGCAATGCTATGTTTCATCCCACAACTGGAGCAAGGACAGGAGATCACATATATTCTAGATGTTAAATTAAAAAAAACCTCACCGATCTTCACAACAGATATTTAATGACCTATAAACAGAACCAAATCTAAAACATTACATTGACCACTAGACACAAGATTGAAGTGAATGAAATAGGTTTGATAGATCTGGAATTTAGGAAGAAAAAGTATATGTCCCTTTAATTCACTTCCTCTTCCTTTGGTTATTCATTTAAGAATAATGAATTCTCATTCTCTTCCTTAGAGGCTCTATCAATAATATTGCAGACAAACCCAATTAGCATTTAAAGGCTGCAACCTGCTTGAATTGCTTTGAGATTCCTTTGAGCTCATCTCCCAGCCAGACAATATACTGAAACTGACTTAGCCCACTCTTTTTGAAATATTGCTGCTATTTTCCTCTTAATATATCACAAACAAAAATACGTCTTCATTCTGAAAGAGGGCCACAATGGATTTTGCATAAAGTTGAATAAATGAGAGCAGATGATAACCAAGAAATATCCAATCTGATGGTTTCAAACAGTACATCTATTTTGCATAAACAAATTAACTTCTAAAAAAAATTCCTCAAAACCATTTACTTGGTTCAGAAGTGGTGAAATATGAAATCATCCCAAAGTCACACTGTTCCGGGAGTTCTGAAATTACTTCGTAAATACTCAAAGCTACAGCCTTGTTTTTGAGGGGGGGATATTGCTCTCTTTGCTCATTGCTGTATATGCTTCACTTGTTTCCATATATATATATATATATATATATATTTCCAGTCCCTTTTTCCAAGGCTGGTAAAACACTAGCCTCAATGCCATCTTCGGGAAACAACCTCATGGGTTAATTACACAATGTGTGAATAAAGTCTTTTCTTCCATCGGTTTTCTATTTCCTTCTTCCAGTTTCAATCAGTGTTTCCTTGTTCTTCTATTCAAACTTTAAAAATAAAATAAAAATTCACATCCTTCTTTTCTTTACATTTAATGTAAATCATTTACCTTTAATGTGTAATCATTACTTTAGCTAATTTTACTGTTTCCTCATATTCATCTCTCCCTAAATAGCCCAAGAGTTTTCAATCTCTTCACATGATGTATTTTCACCATACCTGCCGCATTCTCATCTTCTCTCTCAGCCACTTTCTCTCCCTTTTCAGTGTGTCTGATGCAGCAATCAGAACCAAACCCATAACGTATCTCAGGCGAGGGCAAAGTACTGACTTTTCTTGGGTTTTAATAAAATCATAGCCATAACATTCACAGTATTTTTTTGTCCCCCATTCGTATAACTTTTGAATATTTGTTTATTCTTTGGCAGCTGTTGCACAATACATGGAAGCCTGAATTCAGCTGTCTACAGTGATGCCAAGGTCTATTTTCGACTGGATGCTGTCAAGTTAGGGCATAAAATTAATTTCTAAATTTAAACATCTGCATGAATATCTAGACCTGAAATACCTACCCGAACTTCTCTAAGTAACGAAGAGAAATAGGCACTGGAAGGCACAAATTCAGACATGCATTCTATAAATTGAACTGAATTCCAAAAGCGCATTTTCTTCCACCTGTTATAACTAACTAAGATATTGACACCTACACCTTAGGCCTGAAGAATTCTACCCAAAAAGATAACCATCTCTCATTTTTAAAATTCCACCAATTTCTATTTATAAAACCATAAAACACTGAAGTAACAAAAAAAAATGAGAAAGACAAAAATGACAATAATAATGTTGGGGATCATCTTTAGGGGTCATTACCGAATCAAAGAAAAAGCGGATTGGCAGAATGGTCAGCAATGATTATTTTGATAACAACATTTCAAAATCACGGTTGTTCCAATCATAAATTCTCACAGCTTAGTCACATTTTTCTGATGAATTGTTCAAAAAATTTTTTTCTTTTCTTAGGAAAAAAGTTTCCATTTCATCTGAAAACTTCCAGTTTGAATTACAGAGCTGAATTCTCTGCTACTCTGAAGAGCTGGTAACACATTCTGATTGCAGGAGGGCACACAAATAAGACACTCAAAATTCAAACCCAGAGATCAAGAGTTTCTCTGAGACAACATCATTTAAGAATACTTCTGCCCTTCTTAGAAATTTTGTTGCTATTTATGTTGTTGTAAAGAAGTGGAGTTGAGGATGGGAGCGGAGGAAGAAAAGAAGGATGGGAGCAAGAACATACAGTTGAATGAAAATTAGAGAAAAAAAGTAAAATCTTTCCCAGTAGAAATTACTCTATCAGTACAGAACATATAAGAATATAGGATTATTCCACAAAAACAATAGGCTATGCTTTCTATATAGAGGAATAAAAAAACCAACCACCCACAGAAAACCCCCAATAACTTAGACAGGCCCTAAAAAGAAGTTAAATTTAATGTAAAACCCTAACAGCATCAGTGCCCTTTTGAGCAAATATTGAAAGTTAAAGGAAGATTTCATTTCCCAATGGCAATGCCAGCAGCTGTGCTCAGGAGCTTTCCCAGGTTTTCATTTTGCTTGCTTGTTTTCCAATAAAGTACTATTGATTCCCAGTCAGGTGGTGCAAAAGGGCTGTATAAAATAAGTCTCTGAGAAAATTACCACAGTGTCTTTATTCACCTCCTGCCCTCTCCTTCCACTCGACTTAAACAAAGGAGACTTAATGATTCTCCTGCTTGATGCTTTAAAGAATAGGAACCTGCAATCAAAACAGCAACTGCTGTTTGCTTACCAAGTCTTTTATCTTAAATGCAGGCCCTTTAAGAATATGTTGAGCTGATTTTAAAAACTACAAAACAAATTTTAGAAGCTCTGTCTGTATAATCAGACATCAAAGTTTGATGCGGAATATGGTTTTGCAATAAAATTTCATCCTTTCTCATTTGCATTTCAAATAAACCATTAATATCTTACAAAAGGACTGGGAACTCAAATAAAACACACTTTACACTTTGATATGTTAGCTTTTGTTCACTCCTGTGGCTTCAACTTTTTCTGCTACTACAGTTACTATAACTTCACACCATTTCTATTTTTTTTTAAACATAACCTTATGCCACCACCAGTGTCTGTAGCTGAAAAAGCTGCCCTGACATGGGTTTCTAAACACCACAAAAACCTACAATAGAGATGGATTATGGCTTCAAAAGCTTTCAAAATGGAGTTGCAGCTTATTTTTCTCTTTATCCTCATTTAATGTCCTCAGACTCCCTTCCAGCCCCTCTCTGTAGCAGGCATCATCTAACGCTCAACTCCACATCTGCCTCCTGCTGCAACCTTCTGTAATCTGAAAACAAATTTAACAGAAGGATTAAAAAAAATCCCACAAATGTCCTAAATTATAAGTCTGAGTTTATTCAGCCAATGTTGCCAAGTCTGCAGCTGTATGTAATTTAGGAATGCTACCAAGGAGGGGAAAGGAGAGGTCGGATCATCACGTTGGTGCTCATTTTCACTGTCACCACACACCGTACAAAATACAAGTGAGTTCATACCCAAAAGGTCCCAAAGCAGCAGCTGTAAGTTCACATCACTAACTCACACCTGATTACACCCAGCAAATCATGGAGGGGAGAGCAGGAACAACAGCACATAATGACCCAGAAAACATCTGTTTATCACCTACCTGACTTGTTTCAAAAAAGCATTTTTAGGGTATAAAGACTGTGATTATTCTGCAGATAGTCTCCCTTTGATTCAGGGAAAGGTCATTTCTGGTTTGTGTGCAGCACGGATAGAGTCCTGTGAGAGAGATGCACACCTCAGAAATGCTGATGGAAAGATGCTTCCAATAAACAAACAGACAGAAAGGACAAATGTAGTCACACCTCATCCACATTTCCCAGGTGAATGAACTCTGCTCTCTTCACTCAACAACCACAGCCTGACGCTCACCATTGCAAATACAGATCACTACCACCACCAGCACAATTTCTGCCAGCATATTTCTATCCAAAGCCTGTACTACCAGAACTGTATCAGCCATAATGAGGATGGGGTCTGGGGAGAGCCTCAGCAGGCCAACAACCAGGTGAAACCGAGGTTTTTCAAAGCAAAAACCACCAGAGCTGTTCACAGATAATCACCCGGGGATGGATATTAAAGGTCAAGTTGGAATAACATTTTTTTTTACTTCTAACTAGGTCTTTTCCATCACATATACCTCCTCAAAAAGCATATGTCTGGGATGATCTTTCTCCTGCCTGGTCTTTGTTCCAAAAGAAAACACTTTGGAAAGGTTAAGGCAAGATCACTTAGCCTGTTTTGACTATTTAAGCACAAGGGAGAAAGCAGTTGTGTTTTTCTTTAAAAAGAAAATTTCTTCACTTTTCTGCGCACTGATCAAACAAAGCCTCATATTTTAGGTGTATTTTGCTTGTTTAGAGTGCTGATGATATGCTCTGCACTGCTGCCTGCCCCAGAGAATGAGGGTGGTCTGCAGTCTTAAAATCACAGGTCGTCCCCACTGAATTCAAAAGGTTATTCATGTGTGTCAAGTTCCATTTATATTAAAGGAAACACATAATTAGAGCTTAAAGGCTGACAAATGCCCTCCTCATCCCTGCATCACTCCAAACAATCAACCAGAAAAAGCCACTGGAAATGGCAGGGGATGGAGTGAAAGAAGGAAAATCAGAAAGCACTTCCTACCCCTAAGGAAACGCCCTGAGCACACAAGCCTGTGCCATTTTCCACTTATTCTGTAGCATAATCAGCCCCAAATCTTGATAACAGGTTTACCAAGGTCTGGGGCTAAACCCCAAACCCCAGTTAATAGGACTGTTCACATGAATATGGTTTCGTCAGCTGATATCAGGTATTTTCAGCAAAATATAAAGAAAAAACTATGAGTCAGAAGCAGTTTTTACTTAAAATAAGAATAAAAATTGTTCTTTAAGTGAATACTTTCATATTGTTGGCATTGTATATAATCTAAGTCCTGATACTTGTATCTGTGGAAAGAGTGAATTGGAAACTATTATCCTTGCCTATAAAAATAGTCCCACTTGAGACACACCTCAAGTCAAGTACAGGATTAGGCCTTAATATGCTGTGTTTGGAAAACACCTATTTCTCTATTAGGAAGGTGTTATATCACCTTCTCACAGGAGACTTCCAGCAGTGTTGCCACGATTAAGATGCCTTAAACTTCATCCCACAGGATAATACAGGACAACTATATGGTTTTATGCACACCAAAAAAAAAAATCAGATTATTACATTTTGTTAATAGATATTAAAGAAATTACTCTGAGATTAAGATTCCATCTTTGGATCGATGTTACTCTCATATCAGTTAAGCATTTTGGATAAAAGGCTTGCATTTGCTTTTGAGAATTTCCACTTTACCAACTCAAATATATACTGTATCCACATGAAAATTCAGAGTGCCTGTCATCATATTTCTAGATGAAATATGATGTGTCTGCTCTCCAGTTCCAGGATGCTTTGTATCTATGTGATGCTATTCCTATAATCATGAATTTCTAAATTAGATTTAGAATTTGCTGGAAAAAAAAAGGTTCCAAGATATGTTTCCTTTATTCTCAAATATTTAAAGTAAAAAATGGATTAGAAACTGTGCTTAATATAATCACCTACCCTAAGGCATTTTTCCCTGTTTCTCATTAAAAATGAAAATCAATTTAAAATAAAACAATGCAGTGCTTCACAATATCACTGTTTGAAACCTCTTACACAATAATGATATTAATTCAACTCAAATTTAAAAGTACTTTTATTAAGCAAAGTTCTGCATTTTTCCCTGGATAGAACTATTACAGGCAACATAATGCCTCTCAACTCTTCTAACAGTCATAAAAGACCTTGCAGAGGGACTGACATGATTTAAGAATCACACAGGAAGACTGAACTATAGTTCCATCTGAACCTGAACATAGGGTTTTTATAGCCAGCACTGTCAACATGAAGAGATGCTGCTAAATTCAAGTTAGGGGGAAAAATGAAAATCAATATTATTATAAATTATATGTTTCCTTGAAATTTGCAGTAATTGAGATACACATCTAGAGAGCCAGATACCCACTTGTTTGTAGTGCAGCTCTTGTGCCAGAAGGGTGATACTAATAAAACACATACATGTGTCAATACTTGAATGAGTAGTCACTAAAAAGGCTACAAGTGCAACAATTCTAATCCAATTATAAAGGCAAAAAAAGTCCACAAAATCTATATCAAAAGCTGAGGTATTAGTCTAAAATTTTTTTTTTTTCATTCCACAGTGACAGATGAATGTTATATCGTCCTTAGAGGTATCTACCAAGTGATGCATTTTTTGCTATCATTTAATAGTCTAGTTATTTAAAATCAATACTCCCACACATGCTGTCATTCTTCTCCTTCTGTCCCGTTCAGGACCGTGGAAGCAAAGAATCCCCATATGTAATTATAAATCCATTTAAAACAAAATATTGAACCATGTTTTCAAATCTTCTTCCTACTATATGGCATTTTCAATGTAATTACTTCTAAACCCTGCACAGCTGAAGTTAGTTTCTTTACAGAAAAATCTTGGGAATACTTTGGAAATGCAGAAGAAAATGAAATCCTGTGTTGAATTTCCACATAATTATCAACGTGGTCCTTTGGTCACATCTGCAAGGGAAGTTAAGACACCTACTTGACAAATCAGAATAAACAACCCTGCTTTTTCTGGAAGTGTAAAAGTTTGTCTAACCAACTGTCCTGACAGGGCTTCCTGAGCCATCCTTTTAAGGAGAAGCATGATAAAAAGACACCTGAGTTGACACTCTTACCTATCATGCAAAGACAGACATATGATTGCAGAGGTCCAAAATGTAAACTTGTGTATATTGATTTTTCCTTGGGTCTGTGTTGATTTTTGGTATATAATTATTATTATTATTTATTTTTTTAATCCACTCTCTCACCTGAATGCAAAGACTGAGGCATCTAGAGTGGAACTGAGCTCCTGTTAGTACACTGAAAGGGGCAGAGGATCAAGTACCTAACATGACATAAAATAGTGAAAAACAGCCCCTCCTTCTAGAGATTGTACTCTGAGCAAACTCCTGTTTGATACTGACAGAGGGCTGAGATTATCAGCTTTCCCCCCACATCAAATGTTTCACTTTGTATAGACATGTGACATAAGCTGTTTCATTTTTTTTTTAAGCTGGAGGAAAGAGTGTATGAATTATTATTTACTATACTATATGATAACCTACACACCAGGTTAAAGAGCATGCCACCTACCACCTTAAAGCCAAACTGGAGAAGGGCATATGGTAATACTTGTCCATTTTGTCAGCAAGAAGATACTTAGAGAGGTGAGAAGGAGTAGTAGCAGGATCCTGTCTCTAGACCCCTCTTTTGTGAATCGTCTAGGAAGGCAAAGTCCTGGATTTGGCCCTGCCTTTCAGAAGTACCTTTTATATCCACTGATCACTTAGTATAAAGTAGAAATCCTCCTAGGAGAAGGGAGATTTAGGGGACATCTCTGAAAAGCACAAGCTAGCTTGGATTCCCTCTAGCTAAAGCAGTCCATGATCCTGGTTTTGTGTTTCCTGGACAATGCTCTTATCACTTACCTACAGGTATACAGGTATTACCCCCAACTACAGCAGCCCTAGCTTTGCAACACTGTCAGTATATGTTAGCATGTTCTGAATATACCTACTAGATTATTTGCTTGGGGGATCAGGCAGTGAGACACAGCTCTGTGATCCACTCACTGCCTCCAGCACCAAGCAGGAGCCGAGACATTCAGCTCAGCTGAGACTGAGGCACCTCTGGGCTGGCATGGCAGTAAATGACCAGGCACCTTAACTCTACTAGTGAAAAAGCTGGACTTCCAAGGACTGTAACTCCCTCAGTGGCATTTTCAGGATTATTCTCCTGCACTTCAATTCCATCAAAACTGTATTTAGATACTAAGTTTTGAGCTGGGCTTAAGTGAAAGTGATGAGTTTGCTGTAAAAGGCAACAAAGAAATGAATAACTGGGGAGAGGTGTCTGTCGCATTCGCAAAGGAGACCATATCCATACCTATCTGCTGAAAGAAATGAGAAGATTTAGAAAGTGATGAGAAAGTTTAGCACCCAATATCATGTTCATCCATTGAATCCATCACTTAACAAAGACAATATATAAAAAACATCACATGAAAAAGCTGTAAGGGAATTCCATTCAGAATGTTGAGAAAGAGTATGTTTAATCATTTCAGGAGCATTCAAGTGTATTCTGGTACATCTTCTGAACAGGATCTTTTACTGTATGATACATCTATCATACTACTGGAACAGTTTTTAATTAAGCATTATCAGTTATAGAAGAGTAAACATTCAATAATAATTTATTCACAGAACAATACGTAACTTTAAAATATACTGGGTGCATTTATCATTTCACATTTTTAAAAAATAATATAGCCACAGGAAGCACTGGCCAGAGGAAGATGGAGATGCTACACAGGGGCTTTTGCAGTTTTATGCTTTTCAAATAGTCATAAGATTAGTTACACTGGTGCTGACAGAGGGTTCATATCAAGGTCTTTTCTCCAGAACTGGAGAGGAATAGATTTCTGAGAAAAACTACTATAGAAAAGTAAATCTTTGCTCCACACTTTTTGCCCTATAGCCTTTCTACACTGCCATCTTCCAACAACCCACAGATCAGTAGTTTTCAAGACAAGACTGGCAATTTTGTGTCTAACACTCTAGATGCACTTTTCTTCAATGAATTATTAATGGAATAATTCTCATTCAAATATTAGTCAGTTCCTCAAAAACACCTCTAACATATTTCAGATATTCAGATTCATACAGAATCCATTCAATATGAATTTAATTTATTATTTTTATTTTTTTTAAAGTGTTTCTAATTATTAGTTATGCATATGGGGTTTAATGGGTAGTTTCAGAGATCACACATCCTCCCTTTCCTCCCCCTCCAATCTGGAGGTGTACTGCACACCTTCTAGTGCTCTGGTGGCACATCACATTTCAGCAACAGGTACAAGGTTATTTCATCCCTAAGTTCCTTTCCCCTCCTGGGTAACTACCATCAGCTTCTGGAAATTTATTTTAATATCTCCTCTAGTTTAGTTTCAAACTCTTGGATTTTCCCTGTGAACAAGAGTGATGGTGGGAGGACCTCTTGATTCAATTCAGACAGTAGAAGTTTCTTACATTATCTTTATTGTTTCAAAGTTTACAGCTGACAAAATCAAACCAATTTATTATCTTCACTGTACATTTGTGAAGTGGGGAAGACCATGGTGCTTACCTTTCTTTGATAGTTATAAAGTTAGAATAATTGCTATTGAAGTGTTCTCCCTCTAAGATGTGATTTTACTGCAAAAAGGACATTATATAGTACAGTACAGCAGAAAACAAGTAATTATCCTGAACAGCAATCATGTTTTTTTTTTACACAAGCTCAAGTTAAAAACCTATTTCATTCATTCTAGGTTAAAAGCATTATGGAAATTGGCCCAATCTGAATGGAAATGGAGAAATCAGTTTTCTTATTTCTTGCTGTTGACGCATACAGGGGACAAAACTCCCACAAACACACACAAAAACTCCCACAAAGCTTTCTCTCCTGAACTGCTACTTGCTCTGTAAATCTGAATAAAGCAATCACACTAACTGTACTCTCACTCTGTTTCCATATATTCAAGATGATTGAAGAAAAACATTAAACCAGTTACTTAGATTTAAAACAGGAGACAGTCTTGAAACAAGTAGCTTGGTTTGGAGACATTGGTAGCTTTGAGGGCTGATATACAAAGTTTCATATCAACAAAGGAATATTATTAAAATAGATCAAATAACTAGATTTCACCTCTGTAAAGGTGTTTCCATAAAGAATCTTGTTTCATTTAGGTGAGGAAAAAAAAAAACAACAAACCAACCAGAAGGTATTTTGTTTTGAATTTTTAATCACACAATTTAACCTTTCATCTGTTAGAATATTTTTGGACTTTCAGGATTTTGCCCCAGAAATCCAATGGTCTATGGAATCCCTTAGTTTCCTCAGCATATTTAACTATATAAATTTCTTTGATAACATTACTGTAAAGCCAGGTTACTTTATGGAGGAGGCGTTTGTTTGCTTTATGCTTTTGGAAAGCCAAACACTTTCACAGGCAAGACGGCAGCTTCCCACATAAAATGTTTATACCCTTTAAAAAACACTTTATCACATTAGTAAACTTAAATTGGAGCTGTCGGATTTCTTCAAAGTATCCTGAGGAATCTGTCAGCACTATGGCCATGTGCATAAATTCTGGCATTTCTTTTCACAGTATATCAAAAACTAGACGGATGAACGATCTGAAACTGCTATATGTGTGCTGCTGCCTGAAAGAGTTGAGCTGTTTGGTTTGATGGCAGACAAATGTTCTTCCAGCTGCACTTATATGACATAATCACGATGCACAGTCAATGGTCAGATTTACGGTCTGCGATGTAACACCTTCAGATATGTGAAAGCACCAAGCAGTCTGCTGCCCATTTCAGTTTCAAAAGGCAACCTTCAGTCAAATACTTCTCACAACAGACACAGCTCTTTTCTAACTCAAAGGTTGGCATCAGCCATCAGCAAGAAGATGCTTGGAAGACTTGGTTGAGAGGTTGGTCCCGCCATTAGCCCTTACTGCCAAATGGTGGTTTCAGGGAACCATTAACTTCTGGAGTAGAACAAATAGCAAAATATGATCAGTAAAACCCACTCAAATACAACAAACATCCACTGCAATCTCAAATAGTTTGTTGACCAAGTTCAGCAGCAGGAGTGCCTTCAAGTGTATCTTGACCATCTGAAGGATGTGGTAATTCAACCAAGAAGAAATTGTAAAAACAATGGAAAGGGGAAACACAAGTTGCCAAATGTTATTAATTAGATTTAAGTTTATTTGCCCTTCTTACAGAGCATTTTGACAAAGAAATCAATACTTCATATACAGAGGAGATATGTGAGTAGAGTAACACACAACAGCAATTTGTTGTGGGGTTAGCAAGTATTGTCCACTTAAAAACTCAGGTTTAGGCTTTTGCTACTCAAATTGTACTAACTGTTGATCTGGTCTCTCCATCTGGCCTCTGATAAAAGAAACTGATTCAGTCACTTTAAAATTGTCTGACTATGGAGGAAAACACTCCAAGCTGAACTAATTGCATTTGCCTTTCCTCTTTTTTTTTAATAAATTTAAGAAATATATAATTTTTTTTAAAAAATGCTTAGTTTTCTCCCTGTAGAATTCCAAAAATTATTACTAAAGTTTCAATTCCTGTAGCTGCTGCTTAACAGTGGAGAAGTCTTACAAAAGAAGAAAGGTGGAAAAAAGGAATATATAACTGAGATTATATATATATATATATATTCTCAATATATAACTGAGAATTACATCCTTAGATATCTTAACCACTGTGATGCTGCAGCATGTCAAATACATTCTTCATTCTAAAACTGAAACTATTCTAAAGTCTCCTATTACCAATGTTACTTAATTCCTCGAGCATTTCCATACAGCTTTAGTATCTTTTAAAACATAAGTAAATGAGCAGTTGCGAGAAAAACTGTTCCATATCTCAGACAATCCTGGGAAACGTTCAGTGTTGCAATGATTTCTCCAACAACAACAGCAGATTCTACCCATGTAAAGCTCTAGTTTTATCCTCGGGATCTTTATAGCAATTACTGCTCATACATTTAGGTGGCAGAAATTGAACACTGATCCTTCAATTTAAATGGTAGGCAGACACCACCTACATCATCCCAAGTCCTGGTCCCAAACAATAAACCAATATGGAAGCAATATGGAAGCAGACTGCCATGGAGTCTTTCCCAAATAATGGACAACTGCATAATGACTATGGATTAAACTAACTGTATAATTGTGTGTACTGAATAAAATAGACATTTCACACACCTATTCACAATATCAATAAGCAAGGAAGTGCAATATTTAGTACATGAATCTTTGCTAAATTTAATTACGGAATATGCAATATTGGCATTTATTCAGCCTTTATATATAAAATGAAGGACATATTTTGTATTTTTCACATCAAACTTATTTTGACTGTGTTTTTATTTTCACTGACAGAAGGACAAGCCTTCTAGTAATACTTCAAGAATTACTTCCTTGTAGCAAGATAATACAAATAAATATAACAATGACGAAAAGTCCACAAAAATGCGTATTATAAGTTGAATTATTTTTCCAGAACACCAGTTTGAACATGGTCTAATTTGATCCCATTTAACCTAAATTTCCCTGACCTAATAAAAAATTCAAGCAACCTCTACTGCTATTCTACCGTGGCAAAAGCAACCCCTTTCACATTAAGGTGGAAAGGTATACTCAAAGACACAGTTAGTAAAGATTAAGTCCCTCTTTGCTCTCTTCTTTACTATGTCAAGACTCCTCAGACAAGGTGTGCGCAGTCTCTGCCACCCCCAGTCATGGTCTGGCAGCAAAGGCATTAGTTACAAAAGAAATTTCCCTTGTAGCATCTTCTGACTCCTTGAAAAACAATGATTAAGCAGTATACAGGCAGATACAGTACCAGCAACTACTGACTTGCCCCTGTGCTGGTCATGAGTTGCTTCTTTCTGAACTCTTTTTATAACAGTTACCAGGTTTTGACTAAGACTTAAATTATGCAGAATTCGACAATCAAACAGAATCTTTTTTTTTTTTTAATGAAAAAACCCTGATCCCATCAAACTTGCTTTTTCAATTTTTATATAAAATATGTTTCATCAAGTACTCAGACAGCTCTGATCTATCCCCCAAAGTGAAAACCAAGCTTTGACATGTATTTATATTTAATAATTTTCCAGGATATAATAATTGTTAGTCCACAACTCAGCAAGTTTATGTTTAATTTTATACCCCACAATTAATTTGAAATACTTTATTTGTATTGTAAAACAAGTCATCTATCACTATGCAAGAAATATATGAAGCTGTAAAACCTAATTTAAAATGACTCTAATGACTTGGTCCTTTCAGAATATCATTATGCCTCTGCAAGAGCAAACTAAACAAATCTTGTGGTTGGAAGAACATCCTGACATGCATTCTAATGCTCTTGAAAGTTCTTTCTCATCTGCAATAATAAATTGAGAGCCAGTGCTCAAGTAAATAAAAAACTTATCTGAAAGACCACCATTAGCATAAGAGACTTCTAACTGAAATGTTAAAGTCTTGAGATGTGAAAAAGTCTGAGGTTTTTACAGAGGAGCCCCTTTTGTGTTCTAATTAGATAGATAGACAGATAGATAGATAGATAGATAGATAGATAGATAGATAGATAGATAGATAGATAGATAGATAGATAGATAGATAGATAGATCGATCTCCTGATCCACACTCAAGGTCACATAGCTCTCACTGGTTATTACACAGAAGGCTTGGCTTCCAATTCCAGTCCTCCAATTCATAGTATCAGAGAATCATTAAGGTTGAAAAGGACCTCCAAGATCATTGAGTACAACCTTTGACTGATCACCACCTTGTCAACCAGACCACAGCACAAAGTGCCACATCCAGGCATTTCTCGAACACTTCAGGGACGGTGATTCCACTGGTGAGGAATACATTCGGTGCAGCTGCAGTACAAAATGCACTGGGCAGCAGAAGACCCAGAAAAAAGGCTGTGAGCTCCCAACTCTTGGCATAACAAAGGGCACAGGGACCTGCTCAGGTGGTGCAAGAGTGACTACCAGAGTGGCTCCTGGATGATTGGATAGGAAAGTTTCCTTAACACCACCACCTCCCTGGGAAGTTCATTCCAATGCCTGGATTCATACCTCTCTTACAGATCCTCAATATATATAAAAAAAAGCAGCCTCAGGACAACATTACTAGGGGTATTCAGACCATCTCAGTATGCCAGGGTCATCAGGCAATGTAAGTTTTTTAATAATTAAAATGTTTAAGTATAAACAAAAATGTCTAGACAACATGGATGAGCATGACTTCACCAGTTTAATTAAGAAAAAGATGAAGACAGATAAAAAGAGATGCTATAATTGGAAGAAGCAACTGAGACAGAAAAGAGAAGTAGTTGTTCTTGTTTATTCACATAAATATGTAAACTATCTTTGTCTCTCCAGTGACTGCACTGCCTGGTTTATGCTTCCCTTTGTTAGCCATTTTTAATGCACTGCTGAAGAACTGCGCAGTCCAGCACTTCCATTCAAAACCACATATATACAAATTGCAGATTTTATAAGAAATTCGTTGTTCTTTCTCTATCCTCCAACACATAAGACACAATATCTCATACTGACTCCAGCTATCCTCAATATAAAGGTAGTAGTGTCAGGTCAGGGGACAGAAATGGTATTTTCTGACTCCATCCTTTGTTATCATAATCATGTTACATTTATCAGAGTTTGTGTTTGGAACATGCTTTTAAGATTAGCCATATTTTTAGGAATTCTTTGTAAATAGAGCTTCTTCCTTTGAAGTTGGATTTGAAAACATTGATAGTGTTTATCCCAGAAGGGAAATAAACAAGAAGATTCATAATTAATGTATCAAAAATAATGAGTTATATTCAGAGGGAGCTTTAGTTCTCTCATGACAGAAGAGTAAGAGTCAATTCACTAAAAGTGACTAGTGGTATACTTTAAAAAAAAAAAAAGAAAAAGGAAACCTTAACTCTTTCCCCTTCACTCCTTTTTATGAGATATTGACCTTTTTCCTAAACAAATTTCTCTTGGAGACAGGATATTAAACTAAGCATATCACTTACAGCTACCTTAGATCACATCCATTAATGTAAGTCTAGGTTTCTTAGCAAAAAAATGCTCTAATAAAGACGTTCAATAACAACAATACTCTTCATGCACACATTCAGCTTGGGATTAGATTCTAAATCTGATTATTATAGTTTATTCATCTAACAAATATTACCTGGCCCATGGCAACTGTCAGTGTACACAATCTTTGACCACAGTAAATACAAATGAATGCACTACAACACAATAAGAGATTATTAAAGATAATTTACGTGACTTTGTCAGAGGCAATATGTTAGCACAGTAACGTGATTGTGTGTTTGAGCTGTTAACACCAAATTCATCCCACCCAATTGTAGACATCCAAGCGTGTCATTTAATCCATGTGTATGATATGGTCCCTTCACAGTGAGTGAGAAGACTCACACTCACACAGGACTATTGACATCCTCGATGGAGGGAAACGCACAAAGGCCAGGCCCTCTCTACAAGGCTAGATTAAGCTGGAGGTTAGGAAGGTAAATCAAAGATGCAGTTTTTGGAGTTATGCTGGATCTCAATGTACTAATCTCAAGATCCCCCTTTTTTTTTTTTCTCCAAGATTAAAATAAACCAAAAAGCCCTGAAGGTTGGCATTTCCAATGGCTACACATTTCCACAAGGTATAAGCCTTTTCCTTGTATAAACTCTTTGCTAATACTTCAGCTGAAGTCCACTCCTCCTACTGTTGACTGATTGTATAAGGATCCCTCCTCTTCTTCAGCACAGACTTGGATGGTTTGACTCGGATAGCTAATGAGACTTGATTAAACAAGGATAGTGGATTTTGAACAAAAGCTGCTGAATAGCACTTGGATGATTTGTTCTGCTACCTCAACTGTCTTCCAGCCAAACCTCCAATGCAAGGGATGAACAATTCAGGGATGACACCATCTCAGCCCACTACAGCTATTTCTTGAAGGTCATCTGACCCCAGATGAAATCCCACTGAATTCACAGAGCAAAGTATTATTCCTTCCAGGAGGACAGGACTTGTCTTGGACTACAGGCACACTGTGAACTGGCTGCATCACTGTTACAAACCGTTAATAATTCATTGTCAGCCCCTGGAGAAGAACAAATTAAAAATGCTGCTTGAAATACCATGTTTAGTGGCAATACTGGGGAAAAAAAAAGCAACTCCTCTTTCCTATTCACTGCATGCAAACACACAAAGAAAATGGCATTCTTTAAAAGAAAACAGTTGCTGACATTTTACATTTCTGATTTTACTTTACTTACAGAGGATTCTGATTGTGTCTACTGGGAAATGACATTTTCCTTCAGCTAAGAAAATGAAAACATATAAAAAAAGGCAAGCTGGCATTTACAGGAAATACAGCCAGAAAATTATAGGGACAAATAAGCATCTATGTTTTCCATAATTACACAGAAATATGAACTAGAGTTTGTATTATTGTGTTATCTTTATTATTCTATTTATGATCTCCAGAAAACAATAATAGAATCCTTTTTTTAATCTACCTTTCTGAGCAGCAGTCAACACTGACTACCACAAAGGATGTTTCTTGAAATTACAGCCTTAGAGTATGATTATAAACTTCTGCAATATGGTGACAAAAATATTATATTGCATAACAATGAATACATATAAGTATAGATTCATCAAAATTATACATGAATTCTTATCTCTTATTCAGGAATTACCAGAGATATTTATTTTAAGATACTGTCTAAATGATCACATGAATTTATTTATAGCCTTGAAAATACAGGCAGAAAGATGAAATACTAAATTCACAACAGAATTATTCTATCAAATCTGTTATATTCCACGCAGAAATAGGATATCATGCTAACAGCATACTGGAGTTAAGCAGCACAATTTGACTAAAAATGCATATTTTTATTCACTTCTTCTACAAACTGTCAGCAGTTGTAGGAATACAGACTTTATGTTTCCAATGATAGCTGACAGCACAAGTCAAGTAACCAGCTTTCCCTTCTCTACATGCTTGAAGAATTGTAGTATCATTTATCCACTGCAAAGGTTTACAAAGGCCTGGCAGAGTGAGATTAATATGCTTCTTTATGAAGCAAGCAGCAATGTTTATATCCTTCCTTCTCCCTGAGCAGTGTCTGACTGCAAACCCTTCGTATAATCAGGCTTGATGGGTGTTACTGGAGGCTCCAAGTAAAATAAATGAAGATATCACACTTTAAAAAAATAGGAGAATATTAACTCTCTGTGGAAGTTCTAAAACAGGATGTTTCTGGCTTTTGATTTACTTTTCCAGCAGAACAGCAGCAGACCATTGCAGATATCCCCATGCATTTGCACTGCAGGACCAACACCTGAGAAGCCAAAAGGCTGTATTCCCAAATCCTTTAAGTAAAATACATGAAAAAAACTTTTCTGCATGCTTGTCAGATACACTCTGAAAACTGAAAGCAAACAACAGATGACACACTCAGTCTCCTAGGAGGAAAAAAATCAGGTGCCTTTTATAAACAGGAACTTGGGTGCCTCATTCCCACGTGAAATTTTCATCAACCTCCTATCATGCTTCAGCCAGGGTGCAGCAATGGGGGAATGCACTTCTGAGAATCACAAGTCAGCAACAACTTGAGTGCTGAACCTTAGTAATCCACCCAGGGGTAAAGCAAGCCACAGGACAGCATGGGTTGTATCTGCTCTCACATAAACACACCATGAAGTTAGCATGGATTTGGCAAGTTTAGAGGAGCTGATTGGGATCGACTCCAATGAGCACAACATCCCATATCTACTGGTCTATTTACAAAGCAGCACCTCCGATTCCTTCAGAAAATCCAGCTTTCCCTGCAGTTCTGCAGAAAGCAATTCAGTTGTTTGTATCAACAGTCTTACTATTTTAGAAACTGTAACTGAAAGATTTCCAACAATTTAGCTAACAACAGTCTCAGAGAATTGCAGTACTTTGGGTACTACCTATGGAAAAAAAGGTAATAAAAAAGAGAAAAAAGATTAATCCAGGTTCTTCACTAAACATTCCTAATTTATCCCAAAGAGGGCAAAAATGGATGAAGTTTCTGAGTTTGTGTGTATACATTCAGAGCACACAGACACATGTTTATATCCACATATTCACTTTCTAAAGCATCCAACACTTGTTTCTCAGTACTGGAGGTCCAGAAATATCAGACCTACAACTGTGTCTTTGTTGATGCATAAAAGAGCTCCTCTAAATAATTTTCAGGTTGAATTCCCCCGCCCTCAAATCATCTTCAGACTCCTACAGAATTGAACTCCCAGTGGGTGGCTCAGCTTTTAAAAAAAAAGAAAGGAGTGACAACCACTTGCTAGAAAATTATTTTTGGTTGTAATTGTAGGGTGGGATTTTTTAAAGCTCTCATTGCCCGCATAACTTTTCTTCCATGGGTTAGGAAGTGAAGTTTGCTATGATCTCCAGCAGGAGGCTAACAAGAAAATCTTTGAAAAGCCAACCTCACAATTACAGTTACATATTTTGTAAGGAACTCATGAAATAGGCAGCTGTCCCAGTTGGAGCTTATATAAGTGAAGCAGCATCCACGGTTCTTTATCTCCTAGAAATTAGTCACCATTAATGATCATACAGGTTTTTATGGAGAGTCTTTGCTGGTACCATTTGTAAGTGACAAAAAACTGATACAGAATATTAGTTAGGTAGGGCACAGTATAGTTGGCAAATAAATTTGCTCAAATGTAAAATGTTGTAACGCCACAAATTTGTAAGCTTAAAAAAAAAAGCCACAGAAATGCTCTAAGAGCTGAAAAGCCAGCTTTGCCATGTAAGGTCTCCAAGCTGAATCTGTTCAGCAAGAGCAAACTGTTGGTACTTAGACAAGGAAAAGAAGCAATGGAAGAGAAATACTCAGTCTCAGTGCTGTATGTATGTTAGGATATGACAGCTGAAAGCAGAAATAAAGAGACCTGATGTTGTGGTAGTAAAAATAAACCAATTTTTAATTTCATGGTTTTTCCTCCTCCATGTTCACATGAGATTTGGGAAAGAATCTTACCCTGGACTGTGCTGACTAAGAACTGTTCTTGGTCAAAGTGTTCAGCAGAGACCTGGAGCAAGTAGCATCTTGTGCCACTGCCGAGCCTTCAGGCACTGTCCATGCCTGAGCTCCCTGGTTTGCTTGTAGCATGGAGTGCTTTGGGGCACAACTGGTTTGAGCAAATCTCCTGGGCGCAGTACAACACTATTCAATACAACTCAATAGCCAGTCTGAATTTTGCATGATTTCATTCTCCCCTTTATGGTCTCAGACACTGTAAAATGAGTCTGCAGCCAGTCCCTGTGTAATATGCAGCGCCGGGCTTCCTGTACTAGTAGAATCAGTGCTCTGATTCTGCTCCTTACACATCTAGCTTTGCTGTTTTCCACCTCCTTTCAACTGCAATTTTACTCATTTTTAAATATAGAGATGATTTTTTTGCCTATGCCTTCCTGCCAAAAATTCTTTCTTTCATGTTTGTGAGCCCTGGCTTTATTAGTTTTGTCTATCAGTAGGTCCAGAAGATGTTCTCACCAATGACCTGACAGGCTCGTCCTAACATTTTCCTGAAGTACCATCAGCAATGAACTGTCTTTCTTCTTAGTCTGAAAGAATTTTAAGTTTCTCCTCACTTCTTCAGCCTGTCAGTGTGAAGCATTCCCACCTTGGCATTAGGCATTCTGTTGAACGATCCAGTGCAATAAGAAGAATTAAAAATGTATGGAAACTTGAGTTATTTAAAAGTTCAATAATTTCAGAATATGCAAATTCACCTACAGTGATTACCTAATTATTATTTTTTCCTAAAGAGGTTAATGCCCTCTGCAGCTGCTGCTTTTATTAAGATTATGATTAATACATTTGTATTTTGGTGCAGATTTGTATAGTGCTCCAGAAACAATTAGGGTTCCCCTCTAACAGGCATTCAGTCAAAATTTGACATTGAGGACTCACAAATCCAACACAGTCACACACTAATGTGAAAAATCCCTGCTTTCCAATAGATATGCCTTCCTGTCTTGTGCTACTGAGACTCTGATGAGGATATTTCAAAGTATAATGTTGGGTTACTTATTTGAGAAGTGACAGGTTCTGGCCATTTACAGGTGATCCAGGAAAGGGATATAATGGATGCCACAAACCATGGACAGCTAGGATGGTGTATTGCCCACTCTGCTGTGCCCTCTATTTGCTCTTGTCTCAGCAAAAGGATTATTTTTTTTTCACATGAAACTTACACAAGTTGGCCTGGATTTCATCTAAAACTTTTAATCCAAGAGGAAATGCCCACCAAACACACCATTCAACCCTCTCCATGCCTCCTGAAGTGAGACAACCCTTTTATTGACATCTGATACCAATAAACCCTAATGTTCTTATTCATAGACTCATAGAATAGTAGAATACCCTGAGTTGGAAATGACCCACAAGGATCAAAGTCCAACTCCTGGCCCTGAATGGGACCATCCCAAGAGGCCCATCATGTGCCTGAGAGCATTGTCCAAATAGTTTTTGATCTCTGTCAGGCTTGGTGCTGTGACCACTTCCCAGGGGAGCCTGTTCCAGTGCTCAACCACCCTCTGGCTGAAGCCTATTTACATTAGGCTTTTTCCTTGCCTCCTGTTCTTCATTTCTGCACGTTGGCTCTTACCCAACATGACAAGAATTTCTATAACCCTCCAGATAAACGCTCTCAATTCTCTTTAAGAGGTACTTTCCATCTATGTTGAAATGAGTTTGTGTAGCAGATCTGAGGTCAGTTTAATCCAGACCTTTTTTTTTTTTTTTCTCCCTTTCATCAGATACCTGAATGCATCTGAAAAAATAAGCTTAGGATAAAGACATTAGAATATCGGTATACACTTCTCTTCCCATAAGACGAGCTGGTTTGCATCCCTGCATACAGCAAAGACCCTGCCCTGGTTCCTATCTCTACTTTGTATCACGTACTCAGATTTACCTCTCTTCTGATTTCTTTTGTAACCACTCGGGAACAATTTGTGGTACCTTTCTTCTCTTTAGGGTCTTTTCTCCTTCCCCTCTCCAGGAGCTCAGGTGGTTCAAAATTTTGTGTCACAAGACAGACACATAGCAGATCCATGGGGTGCTGCTCCACAGATCAAGAAGGACATCGGTGATAGGCTCAGCCACCTCAAGTTAAAATGCACCACGGGGATTAGTTTTTTGGCTCTCGGGAGGAATAATAGAACTATGTTTTTATAATCAGCATGCCCAGTAGTCAGGCTCTACCATGGCAATTGCTGATCCAGTTACCAAAGTGCATTAACTTGAACCTCAGTCATATGCACAATTCTTGAAGAGAGAAAAATTAACCTCTTTCAAGCTTCAAAGTTGATTCTTTCATATCACCGTTGTGGTAGAAATTTGCATATTTGCTTGATTTATTACTGAGTAAGTCTCGAAAATCCAAGGATATTGCTCACTCACCTCCCGGTATAAGCCTTGAAGCCTTCCAAAATCCCTATTGATCCAACGCTAACTCCCCTGAATTTGTAAGTCAACAGCAGCAGTGGAAACCATAGCTTGCAGGCCCTACTGCAGAAACCCATCTGTCAAAAGCCTGGTAGCACACACAAATGTTTTCTCAAAGAATTGTTAATTTGCTTCCCTGCCATCTGTGACACTTTGAAGAGTCAAAAGCCAATGTTGCTCATCTCAATACCCAAATCTCTATTGCTGCTGTTCCTCACAAAGGTTCACCATGTCTATCTACACATTCTGCAGATCAGAATTTCCCTAGGTAATGTGTCTTTTGGTATTTACATTTTTATTAGCAATATTTTAACACAGCAGTTCTGCTCACCCCAGAAGGTTTCTAAGTCACACACAGTGCCAATGAAGCTTCTGCAACAGAGTGACAGCTGACAGCCAAAGAATGTGCCTAACAATTACAGATTTCATCAGGTTACCTTCTCAGTGAATGCAAAAAAAAAAAAAAAAAAAAAATCCAGCTACAAAAAAGAGCCATGAAATCTAAATATCCTCATCAAGCAGGTAACACTCTGATATTTCACCTCCAGCAGAAAATACCGATAAATGGAACGACTGACAATTAACTTGCTTCAGAAGGGAAATGATAGTCACACCTGCTGCCAAAGCTGATTTGTACCATACTGAATCAATCCACTGATTATATATTTCAGAAAGCACATATTGGTATGCAACTGAAGAAGACACTCAAGTTCTACAAACGCCTCACAGTAATTTTCAGTACATCCTAAGCATACATACAACCTCCCCACTAGGTTACGAGTATGTAATTCACATCAACATTTGTATCAGTTCTGCATGTGGCCTTCTGTGTACAAGACTACAGAACTATAGCAGCAGTACTTTTATTTTTTCTCTTTCACAAGTCACTGGATCAAAGAAATATGGGGAGGGGGGAATGCCATTCTTTGAAAAAGAAATCTCATACAGTTGAAGAATTTCTCCTTTTCCCAAGTCATGAGGAACTAGAGGTGCAGTTTAACAAACAGCTTTTCCTTTTTCCTCATACATCTTTTCTTTAATACTTTGCAAGCTACTTCTTAGTGTAATACACTAGATCAGTCAGGACCACTGAGTCCTTGCACTGATTATGAATAAAGGACAAAGGAGTATGAATAACTGTTTAAAAACTGCAATGTTAAATGAGCCATAAACAGTGGACTGTTAGATACCAACCCCCGAGTTCAACTTGAGGATAACACAGCACACAGCTTATAATACAATAAATGTCTAGCAGGAAACAAGATGAGCAATACTCATTATTGTGACTACAAAATCAAATACAGGAGAAAGCTGGAAACACTGGACACGCACCGCTGGAATGGAATGTACATCCCAAGAGACAGGACATCAAACCGGCACCAGGAGACACAAAACATAATTTTTGCTTCCACATCCCAGCCTCTGTCTGATTTCAGGGAAATCACTTCCGTCTCAGCTTCAAAAGTAAACACCATAAGATTTAGAGGGGGGAGGGCAAAAAAAAAAATTGTTTGATTACTATTTAATAGAAAGGTTCAGGGTTTTGTTTGAAATGAAGGTACAGCTGAATCTGTGAGTGAATGTCTGAAGTCGGTGAGTGCATGAGAGGGGGACAAACATGAGCCCCTTGGAGTAGTGCTTGCTTTGCACTTAACACAGGGAACGTAAGAGCCACCAAGGCCAGGTCTGCTTTCTCCCTACTGCCATGAAGGTGGAAGCTGACAGATTTTCACTAGTTGTACATATATTTAAGTGACTTTACTGTGACAATGGCTGAAATATCAGTCCTGGTTCCTGCCCATTTAAGTACCTGTTTGCTAACTGAAAGCTTAAAAATCCAATGACCTTTTGTAGTTGCAGCAGCGTGTGTGTTATCCTGCCAATACCTACTCTCTCGTGAACACACTCATTAGTTGACATTAAGCATGACTGCCATAAAGGTGATGAAGCTGAGCTTTAAATGGTACCTGCATTGTTCTATGGATATTTATTCCATGGCTACTCTGTAATTAAAGGCTTTATCCTATCCTTTGGGAAATTCACTTACAAAACAGTTAAAGAAATGTGACTTGTTTTAAATTACTGTATTTTCACCCAGCAGTTCAGAGGACCACCAGAAAATGCAGCCAAAAATCTCAAATGATCTTTAGACTGGGAAAAAAAGATTAGCAACAATCAGATCACACAACTACTGTGTTATTTTCAGAGAGCATTCAAGGCAGTGACCTAAACATCAATTACCCTTCTGCCTCACATATATGAGTGTCTTGATTCTCGCAATTTGGAAAACACAGCTGGTGGTGGTTGAACAATATGCTATGATCAAAAACATTCTCCAGAACACGCTTCCTTGCAGCAAAACAAAATGAAGTCTACCTTTTCCACTCAACCAAAATGTTGCCACTTCAATAGCTAAGAGACAGAGCTAAGCTCAGTCAATAACTCTTTTTGATATGTTATCTGGGTAAGAGTTAAGCCCACTTCCTACCCTTTCATTGCTAACTAACTCTAGCCATTCTAAGTGTGGCTAAAATAAATCCACAGCAAATCAACCCAGAATAAATATGAGATATCACATAAAGACAGATCACCTGAATTCTACAAAGCTCTTCTCTACAAATCAAATTACTGTTCCAGCCCTTGATTTTAAGAGCAGTGACAGACAGGTTAAACAAAGTGCTGAAGGATGCAGACTCACTGCATTATATCTCCATTTTAACCTTTCTGAAAGGTAGTCTGAGGAAGGGCAGTAAACTCGGTTATTTCAGTGAAGTATGCTGCACAGATTTAAAAGACTTATTTCTTTCTACATCCATTGACATTCATTTTTAGTGTAATTAAACTGCTCTCATGGATCGATGAGCACAGATAACAACTGAAAGTAGCACAAGAGCATCCACCAGCAATCTTTTTCATTAAGCACATAACCAAATATTATTTGTTAGGCTGAAACACAAAATGCATCTAAAGGATTTCATTTTGTTTGAAAACTGAGGGGTAACTAGAACTTGTGACCTTCTAGAGATGAGGGCATGAAATGAAAGCGTTCAGGAGCAAACAAGTCATTCCTTATTACTAGTATGAGGTTTAAATCTAACTTTTTTTCAGGTGAGGCTCAAATGAAAATATAAACCCAATTAAAGAGATAGCTGTTTGAATTAGGCCCTTAGCAATAATATAACCACAAAGCAAAGTAAATCCCAAGGCTTTAACAATAATTAAAAAATGTAAATATTCCAGATATGTATAAGGAAATCAAATGTTCACATTTGGCAAGTTGACAGTTCTTTAAAATCCTCATAAAAGAAGGAAATTCAGTAGGAAGTATCATCTAGGAAGTAAGGCAAAAGTAATGAGAGAGTACAGAGAAAGTTATGTTTGGGTTTCTTAATCCAGTCCCTTGACATGTTATTTTTTTGTGTTGCTAAAAATATCAGTACTAGTTGCAACACAAAAATCTGCTTCTGTATTAAAAATGACAATGACAAAAAACACCTATAATAACAACAAAAAATTACTTCTAAATACTTAGGACACAACTTTTTTTTGTCAGGGAAAGAGGGAGATTTTTAAATTAGTTCACCTGCCAAATTCTGCAGTCTTTAGGAACCTGAATTTGGACTCTGGCACACTCTTCTCACTTTGGCCCAGTCTTAAACCTGCACAGAGGTATCTTATAAAGGTCTTTATACTAGAAACCTTCACACTGTGTACAGATCCCGCATAAACAGGCTTTATACCTGGAATAGCGACAGTGGAAACAGAAGAGAGGGCACAAAACTACACAGGACACAGACCAGTGAGCGATGATGTCCATTTAGTAAAGTTTGCGATGGTTTTATTTCTTCATAAAAACAAACACCATTTCAGTAAATTCTAGAACAGCAATATTTCAGTTTTCAGAAGATCTAGGCTAAAAAAGGATACATATTTTATGTCAACTTGTATATTTTTTTTACATTTGAATACTAGCAGAATTTAAAAGCATTAGCACCACTGGTATTAACAGACTTTGCATGCTTAAATCCCACAATGCAAGACTTCTTCCCTTAGTTTCCACCTTTCAGTGCTTTAACTGATAAAAATATCCCTATTTCATTGTCCCTGCAAGCATATTTGAAGCAGACAAGAGACAATCTGAGTTTTAGAAATCTCAAGTGGCATCCTATTCAATTACATCATCTGAAGATTCTCACAACTTTCCTGTGAATGACACAGAGGCCAAGACAAGGTTGACTCATTAACACCCCTGCATCACATCTGCAAGCCTGCACTCAACACACCGGGGCAGAAAGGGTTATTCATTTTTTCAGGATGATTGGAAGCTTCATATTCCAGGTATAAAAAGAGATTCTCAGTCCTTAATATATCTTACATTTCTAATTATCATAAAAATATGATTCTGCTTCTCTGAAAAGGAGAACTATAGCTGACACGGTAATCCCAATGAGCAACATAATTACTTCTGTTGGTCCTCTCTTCCTTAACAGTTGCTCATTAAGAGCCTTGATGCCAGTGAAAATGGTGTCAACATCTTCCCTTAATGGAAAGCAGTACCTTTCCAGCCCCTGATTATTTTGACATTTCCAGATGAAACAAAAACCATTTCAAAGTCTGTATGGTCTGTAATGGATACAGAGAGTGGACAATCTGTTTATTTTCTTGCACATTTGCTTTCAAGGTTTATCACTTAGTCCGTGTACAAAGAGGGGGGGAAAAGCAAACCATGCCAGGAAATCACAAAAGGAATACCAGAGAGAAGCTTATCTGCTTAGATATGCTGTGAGCAAACTGCACACTTCGAGAAAAGGGGGATACAGAGAATACAGGGCATTGACCCCATCATCTTCCTCACATCCAAAGCAGGAGTCAAGCCGGACAGAAGATTGCCACTGCTACGTGGGCTGGAGATCTGGCTCTGCTCCCTTTGTATATGGTATATGGATTACAGACAATATCTCCCACAGGGTAACATGCACAATTCCCCCATGGAGGTAACTTTAAGGACATTTTATGACCCTACAGTGACCAATTTTCTGCAATCAAAGGAATACGTGCAACCCAAAGGCAAAGATGCTGTGGTTCACACCTCAAAGCTGCCACACTGAGCTATGCAGGTGAAGACAGAAGAAAGCCTCCCACAGGCTGGGTTCTGCTCCTGCCTTGTATCCCCGGACAATCCCAAACGAGATTGTTAACCTGTCTGGCTGACAGTTTCTCTAAATAATGCTTGAAAATTGTACTATAATTCTCAAATGGGAAGTGACAAAGACAAGCTGACAGTGACAATCAGCAACAAGCACACGTACAGTCCTGCCACAGGACTTCCCATGCTAGCTTACCCCTTCAAGATGGGGATTTATGGAGAAAGCAACAAAAGGCTCTCCAAAGCTTAGTCTCTTTACACTAATGTATATTCATGTTTCACCATCTTTTTCAGCATTTCTGTCTCCTACTCTTACCTCAGTCTATTCCTTTGTGCTGCCTGTGATGCTTTCACAGACTTAGCCAAGGAAATAGTACTCAAATATATGAAGCTTCTGCCACTATTACTAATACTAAATAATACTATATACCATATGATTCTTCCTCTACAGCCTTATTCAATATGAACAAAGGAAATAAAACCCAATCCAAAGTTTTCCTTCAAACAGTTTTCAAGCTTATCTATACAAGTTTATAGAAGGAACAGAATTTATTTTATACAGTACAATTGCTCCATAGAGAGCCATTGAGGGGTAAGGAAAGGTAAGAAAGTAAACAACATAACTCTGGCAGGATACGCTTAGATCTAACCCTGCAACTCCTCCCACACAGAAGGAAACACACAGCCACAGAAGTCAACGTATATTTACAATATTTATTATCAGCTTACTGATACAAACATAAAATTATTAGTTTTAAGAAAGCACAAGTTTTTAATTTTACTAGAAAAAAATCAGTGGTTTCTGGAGGGTTACAGTCTTGCAGTGACTATTGTGTTTATTATTAGATATCCTAATCTTACTTTCCTAACCATGATGTCTTACTCAGATTAGTAAGATAATCCACACCTCTTAGCTTACATAAGTCTCAATAAGGCAGTTGACCATTTGAGACAAAAATCTCACAGGCAGAAGGTCACCACAATTCCACTGATTCCATCAATATCACCAAAAAGGAGTCTGGTTCTCCAGACACAGATGCATTTGACACATAACTCTGCTACAGCAGTGGTTTTACAAAGCTCTCTCTGGCCATCCTCACCAGCATCCCCTGCTCTTCTTGGACGCAGTTCTCACCGCCACCACTCTTCTCTTGACCTTCAAGTCACCAAATCAGCTTGCAGATGGCCCTACTGTACTTTGCTGCACAGTAGTGCAGACATGGGTGCCCTTTGTACATCATCTACTGACAGCTCAACAGAGATGTACCACTCTCCTTCTTTCCAATTAACTTGGGCTAAATTACAGGCTACTGCAGAAAAAAGATTCAATGTGGGAATAACTACTGACATCTAACAAAGAACTGAATACCTGTACTCATAAAATTAGTCTCACTTTTAACAAACAATTTCTTCCTAAAGAAGAAAAGAAGCAGCTCCAACTATGACAATGCAGCTATTGTGTTTATTCACTAGTTAATGTGCTGCGAAGACCTACACACATATATTTTAAATGCTTTAGCAAAACAACTGGCTGCTCCATCTATTCATTCAATCTCCAGTTTAGCATCATTGCCTCTCTAACACTTCTGACACTGACTTAACTGGTCTCTTTAGCCCTCGCAAATGCATTAACAAAGCTTCCCATCAAAGTATCACCCAATGTACTATTATTAGCTTAGCTTTAATATAGCACAGAAATTAAGAATGGCTGCAGTTAGAAAAAGCCTACGTAGATGTTACTTGTCTGACAGCTTCAGGCTTATTTTTAACATGTTAAATAACTCAGAAATGACTCAGCCAGCAATTCACTGACATCAACCCCTGCACAGCTGAGTAAGTAATGTTAAGGGCCTGTAAATGGAAGGAAATCCTATTATGAATGCCAGGAGGGGCATCAGTCTTTTCTTCCAAGCCACTGCTCCCTATGAATGAGGGGAACAGCACTAAGAACCAACACAAAGCCTGATTTCCAGCAGTTACAGTAAAGCCACACATTCTTCCAAGGTAGGGACACCCGGGAAAAAGCTCCAAAAGACTCTGGAGCTACCGAAATACCGACACTTTTGGACGCAAATCTTAAACATGAAAATTTCTACAGTATTAAAAACTTCATGGAGGCTGTACTGGGAAAACAACATCTGTATGTTCTGCTTTCTTGCAATTTTTGGCTTTTCAAATTTCCTTTTGCCATTTTCTTCATTAAGGTCCCAACAACCCCAATACCATCAGCCAGCCAGGCAGGCAAGGAGAAGATGGGCACTACAGCACTTGGTCGGGGGGGGGGATGGGTGTGGGCAGGGGGTGAAAGGAGTAAATGGATACACAAAGAGAAACTATTAGTCACCACAAAATGTCCTGCCAGGGAACATTTGGGAAATACGGTTATTGAGGTGCATGTAAGCGTAAGCAGATCCTTTCTGTCACTTCAGTGACTGAGGACAGGGCAGAAAAAGGGGTGAGGATGAAGGAGTACTTACAGAAGGGAATATCTGTGCAGAAATGGCAGCTAGTCTGGGCCAACCAGAAAACAGTAGCTCAACCTCAAAGCCAAAGTCTCTCCCCATTCACAGCAAGGAAATCAAATTCCATTCTCGTTTTTATCTTGGCACAGATTGTTTGCTTCAGCCTCTGAATTACACCAGTTTCTGTGATTTGGACTCAAGGCCATTATTTCTTGCCTTTAAAAAAAAAGACTGAACTAAACTGAGAATAACTGTATCTAGTACAAATACAAGTTGAGCAATGGGTAAGTTTTAATTCAGATACATTCATCAAAGGAAATAAAGCAATGTAAAAGCATTTGGCAATACACAAATTAGTAAGACTAAATGTCTCACTTCTCACACTAATTGCTTCTTCGGTTAATGAAGGAGGCTTTTATCCTTTCAACTTTCCTGAAAGGTTTGTATTTTCCTCCCTTCTTTGAGTCCCTCTAAGGTATTGCTATAATGAATATTTGTCCTGGAGACTTCTGGACAGATTCCACATGTTTTGGCTAGCCCTTTCCATGTGATAACTACTAAATTTCATCAGGAGAACCCACATGAGCACCACTGCAACACTTGCTGGACTGGACCACAATTCAGTGATGTGTTAAAAATGGCAATGTTGCAACTTGTCCCCTCTGGGGCTTCTGCCATCCCAGCAGGGCAGAGATCAGTCCTGTAACACAGCATTTACCTGTAGGCCATCAAACTGGCCTTTATTTTATTTTCCTCGCTAACTGCCCACATAGCCCAGGGAGAGCTATAGCTCTATACGGATGCACTTGGAAAAGAAAAAAATAGGTACCTTCAGAGGATTACATGTTTTATAATGACATCTATTTGTCTGTCACAAGCAGCCTGACAGAGGCTTTTCCTCTTTACAGAAGTTATAAAATACTGACTGCATGTTCCCTTAAAATGACTCTACCCTTGGCTCTAATTACATAAATTTTATTCTTCTAGTGCTCAAAATTAAGAGTATTTCATTTCAAGATTATCTGAATCACACTAAATAATTCATGTAACTGAAACAAAATCACAGATGTGGTCTCAGTTATACATCAAATTTTGGTGTAACTTACATGTCCTAACATCACGAGACATCGTCTCTGAGAAACAGATACTCAGACTCTCATATTACTCCCCATTCACCACTAGAGGCCAGCAGTTCACCTGCTGCTGCTACACCAAGGAGTACCTGGCCACCTGAAGGTAATTCTGCTCCCTCAACTACCTGGCTAAACCATACTAAAATAGACTAGAAATACATGCCCACCTATCTCACACCTTGGGAATAGCTTCTTTCAGAGAGATAAGTAATTTAGGCCATTATGGATTTAAAGGAGGTACAAGCAAAAAAAAATATTTAAAGAAAAATATAGAAATATTGCAATGAGGGGGAAATATTGTTGGGTTGTTGGGGTTTTTTTGGGGAGGGAGGTGGGCTTTTTTCCTCACTGAAAGCTATCAGAAGGATGCTATTTTTTTTCCCACTATTTTAATGCTGTCTCTGAAATTAGTATCTGTGGCCTGAGACATGTAATTTAACATTTGGCTGCCCTTCCCTCTAGCTGTAAGAGGCTGTCTAGGGAGCAAAGACACAGTGGGTTTGATATCTCATTGCAGCACATCCACTTGGAGACAATCCCTATTTCAGAAAATGGCAAGCAGTAATCATCTTAAAATGTCTCAGTTTAGATAAACAAAAAAGTAAAGGTGTTCAAAATGTCTCTACCATACACTAATTTAACTTTTCTTGTTTTGAAGACTTCTAGTTTTACATATAGGAGTAAACAAGGGATGATAAACAGCACCTATATCATACAGCTATTACTTCATGGTGTCAAAATAACACAGGAAAAACCTCAGCTAATCACAGACACTGCATTACTGTAGACAGATACTGAAAAATACAGCTTTGGACAAAAACAGCTTGGCATTTTTTTCAGGTTCCTCTGGACTTTGACAGCACCCATCTCATAGGAATTCTATAAATTAAGAGCACTACAAGAGAACTACTTAAAGAGATTAAGCTATTAATTAAACAACCTGCTATTAAAAAACAACCGAACAACTTCTAGACACAAATCTGTCTAAAGGAGAAAGCTTTAGTCATAGTTTTCCTAAGGAGCAGGCAACTTGGAAAAGATGAGCCCATCAATTTCTTCCCCTTATTTCCACCCACCTGCAAACCATTGGCCACAATGCAGATACTGCTCACATGTAAGTATTTCAACACCACCTTACAATACAGTTTCTCATTGGAAATAGGACCCCCTTTCAAGCACTTTTGTGCTATGCAGTGATATAACATCTCACATGTATTTATGCCTACCTTAGGGAGGGTTCCATAGCTGTGACGAGCTGATGCACTCCCAGCCAGGAAAATGTTGGCATGCTGCAATCTTCAAGAGCTGGGAAGCATTAAAGGTGCCCAAAGGTCTCTTCAAAGTCCAAGCAAGGAATCTCTAAGGCTAAACCTAGATATTTTCCTCATCTCACAGTAAGGAAAATGGTACAGAACATGGGGAAAATAGCAGTCACACGCGGTACATCAGCCTCAGAAAAGCCCTGAACACCAGACTTTCAGGTTGATGTGAGCAACAGACCTCTCCTGAACACAACGTAATTGCATCAGTTTACATCAGCTGTGAGTCTAGCTCAGGATTTTTCAAACTATTAGCAGCTCGTATAATTCCGTTAAAACTGTGGCTCAGCACAGTTCAGCTGCAGGTCAGTCTTGTTTCAAAGAAAACAAAGATGATAATTTTGGTGAAACAGTTGCCTGAAATACAATAAAATACTCATTAGGAAACTCAGGCTGTTCCTATCCTTGAATATATTTATTAACCCTCGCATTAGGTTCTTCAAATCCTTTCTGCTTGCTCCATTTTGCATTGCCACTGTAGTTGTGTGCTTGAAGCTTCTCCTAACAGTTTTAGAAGTCAGTAAGCATGTTTCAGGGCAGCAGAGACTCAAGCCTCAGAGTATCAAAATTACTTAAAAAAACCCCACAGGACCCAAAGAGAAGGCAATTCCATCTGTTCAGCCTCATTGAATCCTTCCCTTCTTCTTTCATGCATTTTCCATCGATATCAGGCTTGCAACCCCAGCAAGAAGGATGGTCAGGCCATTACATTTACAAAAAAAAATTATGCAAGCTGATGAGAAGAGTTTCTTGCTGCTGTACCACCTAAAGTGCCAGAGAAGGCATAGAAAAAGAGGGCTCAAAATCGAGTGTTGTTATCAATGAAATTTTATCTGTTCACGTCAACAGAGAATCTGTGTTCTAGAAAAAAGGAAATAGGGAGAGAATGGCTGTAATTCTTTAGCAGGCAGCCAAATTAAAGAATTACATACCTCTAACAGAGCTACTTAGAAAGTCCTTCAGTAAGCATGCCTTAGTCCAGTAATTGCAGCATTCTTACAGCAGTAAATAGATTACTAAAAAGCAAGAGCAATTCTGGGGAAAATGTGATTACGGGAATGGTAGGTCTCATCTAACTACTTTGTGTTATTTAGCACATATTTTCCAAGTAGTACAAGACCTGCATTTTCAAAGAGGAAAATAGCTGCTTTACCAAACCAGAGAGAAAAAGGCATTTTGAGAGACTTGCCCATTAACATGGAACACAGTGGTTTGCAGATATCCAGATAGGCTTGATTAACTGCCAGGGATTTTCTTGACTGGCATGTACTTTGCTCAAGAGGCCCAACACTTACACTGAGCCCAGAGTTTTAACATGCACTGGAGACTTCAGACTCCCAAATCTTAAGACTGCCTTGTCTGTCAATGTACAAGAAAAGGGCAGGTGTACAGCTGCAGAGGTAACAACACGTAACAGAACTCATAGTTCCAAGCATAGTCTTAGAAACAAGAAAAATTATATCTGTATTCAGAAATAAAACTAAAATCAGCAACAGTAGGTCAGTTGGACATACTAAAATAACATAATTTGTAATTTATTTGTAGTATTAATATGCTATATGGAGACGGTCTATCTCTTTTTTTAAAGTAGTGCATTCAACTGTAACAATCTACCCTCTGAAAATCTCAAAACATTTGTTTCACATTATGGTCACTGCTTTGAGGACTGCACTGAGAGGCTCAGCTCCTAAAAACCATGTTTCTCCCTTTCTGTTGAAGACAGTCCACCAACCCACAACAGTGTGGGAGAAGAAGGAGATCTGAAGCAGTCTGAATCCTTTCATGTGACACATGCAGACTGACGTGTGGTTGGATATAGCTGCTAGAAAATAAAGTACACTGAGCAATTACGAAGTTGCTGTTTGTCTCGGGAAAAAAAAATTGTGTAATCAGTAAATCTAACTGAGTTGTATTGATCAAGCCAGCAATGTTGCCTCTTCAGAAACCTGATGAAAATGCCAACACAGAGTTCATCAATAGGTGCTCTAGTGTTTATGGGGAGAGCTGAAAGGGGTCCCCAAATGTTCTATACTTTGGGGACATACTTTGTTTATAGGTATGCTGCAGACTCTCACAGTTTGCCTGCTTTAAAAAGACTTCACCAAAAAAAAGGAAAAAGTCCTATACAATTCTACCATCAATACCCTTTATGCACAGCATAAACACACAGCAGCTCATGCACTAACACTGAGGATATATGCCTAAGGAAGTACAGGTTGAGAACACAGTCTATTACTTGGCATGCAAGCAGCATTCTGCAAGCAAGCCCTGATGCTGTCACACACAAAGTGTGACCCACCTCTAGGGTCTCTACCTTTCTGTCTCTTTTTCCATGAAAAATTGGCATGGTTGCCACAGGTTAGACAAATTTGTAGCATGCTTTGATGTCTTTGAAGGAACAACCTGAAGTGAAAAGTATAAACCAGCTTACCCACACAGCCATATTCTAAACAAAATTAGATGGAAGAGGTGAAAAAAACCTATCAATAAACAGCAAATTATGCAATGTATAAATAAAGAAAAAATCTGCAGAAGAGTGGATGGCTCTGGAGGGGGGTAAATAGTCCATGTGCACACTGTGTCTTTCTCTTTTACGAGTGAACTTAATACAAAAGGAGTTTGCAAACCTTTTGTTTGAAGGGAAGCCATAACTAATGGCATCTGCCACAGGAACTGATCAGCATTCACTGAATTGCAAACCACAGCTCCAGACACCCTTAACTCCCACACAATAGATCACCAGTGTTTCTCAGGTTCAAGTGGTCTCCAGTGTGCCACTAGACTTCAAAACAGGAGGATTGTTAAGTGACAAGTCAGCCAAATGACAAAGAACCAACATCAATATACATAATGCAACCAAAACAGGTGAACTTGGGTCATCTTGCTTACAACAGCACAGCCTTCCATCCCTGGAGAGTTCAGGATGCTCTCAGCCTAACAAGGCACTGATTCTTGTCTCACTCGGGCTCCAGGGGCATGACAGGAACAATCTTTTGTCCCGTCAGAGGAAGTGGGGGAAGGAAATGCTGCAATCTTGAAAGGTCTAGTTCAGATACTTAAAAAAAGTGAAAGGATGTCAAGGAAATTATAAATAAATGTTTAAAATGGGGACTGTGGTCAACTGGAGGATTGAACCAACACATTTTCGTAAAGTGAGCAGTGAGAAACTGGTGACTTCAAGACTCAGAGGATCTATTTCAAGGATTTATATTTCACGCTTCACTGCATTTTCCTTTCTCATGGTGTCTCTACCATATAAAACCAGATTGTATACATAAAGAGGCCGACAAAAACAG
The DNA here is from genome assembly GCA_035041135.1 of Platyrinchus mystaceus. Lineage (NCBI taxonomy): Eukaryota > Metazoa > Chordata > Aves > Passeriformes > Tyrannidae > Platyrinchus > Platyrinchus mystaceus. Next base: position 62,691,062 of record JAWWLV010000144.1, on the reverse strand, counting down.
CTCATCTTATATGAAAAAGAGTCCTAAGCAGTTCTGAATTTAAGTTAAACAACTGGACATGTAAAATAAAAACACATTAATTAAACCATAACCTCTAACTGGAAGAACCATGAAACTGAATTCTGAGTGTGTGTGGCACTCGGTCACCACAGAAGCCCAGCAGACCTCAGGGGGTCTCCATTCCAGCCTCCTGCTCAAGCAGCCCAGCATGGGGGCTGACTGATGAGATTAGCAGAACATTCAACTTGGATTGAAAATACTTGTGAAAAGTTTTGGAGTGGGAAGGAGGAAGAGGCTCCCAAATATCCTGTGGGGAAGCCACAGTCGAGGCCAACACCCTTGACTGTAGCCTCATCCCCATGACGTGTCTGGCAACCTCTATCCCAGCCCCACTAGCCACAGGATCGCCTCAGCTCTCAGCTCCCATCCCACAGGGAGCAGCTTCCCCACACTGCACCCAGACATTGAGCACTGAAGCTGGAATAAATTGCATAGACTTCTTTAAGCCAAGACTGCCAAAGGCAATAACAAGGTCTATTGTTCAAGACAAGTTTCAAGGTGAAAAAATTGCTTTTAAAAGATATTTTTAAATTCATTGTAAAATAAGTTAATAGTTCATACAACATATTTTAAATCATGCAAAGAACTTAAACCAACCTTAGTTTGGCTTATCAACATCAGACAACGCATGCTGTGGTGGAGAACCACATCTCTACTTGCATTAGTAATTTATCCAAAGGGAATAAAATAAACCTTTTTTTTGCAGGTTGGTTACATTAACAGATCAGTAAAAAGCAGGTAAATATGTTCAAGTCTTTCTGTGGCAAGGTATCTAGTATATTTATAAATGGCATTTATGAATTACATAACCAAAACCAAAGCAAACTGACAGTATATTTCTTCTTGAGAAACACATTTCAATTATTGAATAAATATCATGTTCATAGAAAAACTGTTGCCCTTCCGTAACAGGCAGCTTTAATGAGTCTATTTCCATAAAAATGCTTGATTTTCAGCCTCAAACCACTCCAGTGCCCTCCCTCAACTCCCTTGTTAGGCATCTTATTAAAAAAAAGTATTATGAAAAATATTCACAATTTTATTCATTTCAGTCTTATTCCAGGACTATTCCCTGACAGTAGCCTTACCTGTTTATCATGAAATACTCTAGGGCATTCATTGCTGATAAACATGCATACACCCCACATCCCATTGCAAAGAACGTGGATTGATTTATGGATAGTGAAATGGTCTAATATCACTTACAAAATCTGCTACCTTCTATTGCAGTGAAAGTAAACAGAGAGTCACCTTCACTATTATTTGCCACTTCCACAAGAGAGTGGAAGTCTCATTTCTCAAATCCCTGACTTTCAAATTAGCCATTCACAGCTACACAAAGCTGAACACACACCACCCTACACTCTCACCAAAAACTGCTGGATCCATACTAAGCTCCTAGGGCATGAGCTGAGCAGCCAGCCCCATCCAAGCCAAACAGAAGACCAGGACTCATTTGGGTCTTCACCTCTCAGTCATATAGGGAATATATCTTTCTCTTTGTGAGAGGAGCTCCTTCAAGGACAACCTGCTGCTCTCCTTTTTTAGGGGAGAGGGAGAAGACCCTTCTCTGGAACTCTGTCTGGACTAAACCCATATTTAAACTTACTTACTGAGAAAAAAGGCCCTGGGACAGCTACATACATATCCCTTCTATGACTACAGAGCAGCTGTGTCACTTCTGCATGGTTTAAACCCAGACATCTTCCCTGTTTTCGTCATGTTTCCCTCCCATAACAGTAGCTTAAAGCCAGCTCCTACTATTGGCAGAATTTCAAACTCTTTCACACTACATTTGCCTGATTTTAAACAGTACAGAGCCATGTAGTGAAGATAGAGCCCAAATTTCAAGCCCTTCCAGGAGTGTCTACAATGAACAGCTGACCAGGAATATAACAACATTATGACACTACTTAAATTCCTCAAGAAAAAAATAAACCAATGTTTTTTCTCAATCATTACTATGCTCATTACATAGACTACCATATTTCAAGATTTAACATCGCTCTGATTCACAAGCAATGCAGGAGGGACAAAGAAAAACAATAGCTCTGCCAGGTCTGCTCTGGTCTGGTTTGTGTTCTTTTTGGGACAGTGTCGTTCAGGGTGATGAACTGCCCACTGCTGCTGAAGATGTTGCTTCAGGAAAAACCACTGTGGTTTTAGTCCTTTTTATCTCAGCCTAGGTCACCCTGAAAGCTGCACTGAAGAAACAAAACAAAAGCACATCTGATGTAATATGCTTGACCACTGAGAAGGAAAAGACTCCCAAGCTTGAAAGAAAGCCTCCAGCAAAAGATCTCTGTGTGCCCTGTGGCACACGCAGCCATCAGCAATTTATTAGTTTAAAAAAAGGAGCTAAGGGAAGGCTTCGGATAAATCGCATTTTGCTACCAGTGACTTGATTTGCTCGGGAAAAAAAAAGCTACTCTTCTCATTTATAAATTAAGATATGGAGTGGTTACTGTCCCACTCCTCCGTCTAAAGACTAAATTTTGTGTATTCCATTTTACTCCCCAGTTCCCAAATGCAATTGTGCAAATGCTTAACCTTATGCACTGAAGTCAACAGCATCATCCATGTGCTTAGTGCCAAACATGAACAGTTTAAACTTCTGCTGCTGCAGCAGAATTCAGAAACCAACCTGAAATTTAGGCTTTTTTTCTTCAGATTTGATAAAACTCTGACCAATGCTGGACTCTGCAGGGTAAGGGACTGTTAAGGATGTTCTAATAACCCATCTTGGAGACACAAAATGACACAGCAGCAGAGCAGAGAAAGGAGCCCATGATTTTTAACTTTCTCTCATTTCAGACTGAGTCTTTGATTTCTTAGACCTATATGCCAATGGAGTAGTTTGTTAAGCTGACTCAGTCCTGATCCAGACATTTGAATATGAATCTTACTCTAGATCTTTGCTGAAGCTGCTTGAATTAAGCTCAATAAGGGGCATGAGAAACACAGTGTAGCAAAAATTTACCAAAGGTCCCTTAAGCCAAATTCTTACTGATTCTTACAGGACACTTTAAAAGCTGAAACCCTAATTAAGAAAATACATGGATGCCATATAAGCAGTATATGTTTAATAAACGACCTCTCTTAAAAATTTGTATTAGCCCAATTTTAAAATTTGAATGTATGAAAATACATACTGCAGTCTATGTGCACATGCTGCAAAAAGCTACCTGATAGCAAAATAGGGCTGTCTGAGACAATGAATAGCAATCATTTACAGAGAAGGTGATGGGAGGAAATGCTGCCCAGCATTTCTGAAAGATGAGGCTCACAATCCATGGGATCATCTCCCTGGAGCTCCAAGGGCTTCACACTTCATTTTCCATGGTTTTCTAACTCAAGCCTAAAGTAAGGATACAGTAATACTTCTACACAGTAAAGCCTGGTCTGAGGAAGCAATGGGCGCTAAGCAGGATCCCTTCATTACCAGAGGTTGTAAGACAGAACACAATTACACAGTGTAACAATGTCTCACAGCAACAGTGGAAAAGGCGTCTTGAAATACAGAAATGTATGCTATAGATGACTTTGACATTCTTAAGCAAGCAAAGATTACAAAATTAAATTCATAGCCCTTTCAAAAATATTGTTTTCCAATAGGAAGGCCAAAACTTTCAACCTTAGCACTGCATTTTAGTACAAATACCCGTTAAAAACTAACCAAATACCAGCAACTCCTCTCCCGTTCTTTTACAGAAAAATCAACTGTTTGCTGTGGAAAAACATGCACAAGGAACACATTCGAATTCCTATGAAGAAAAGTGCAGAGCATTTCGCTTCCGTAGAAAAATGTGGACAAATGGGCTATTCCTTGCAAAGATTTATAAATCAGAGATTGTTGTCACACCAGACTTAAAACAATGTTACCACACTTAAGAAGCTCAAAAATGTTTTTGTTTGAGCAGGGAACTTTTCTAAACATAATGCAGCTCTGCTAACAGCCCCCAGCCCTCAAGTGGAAGCCCTTGGAGAGGTATTACCTGGAAAGCCATTTATCTTTTACTTCAATTTGCAAGCAAACACCAACACAGAGAGCCATTAGAGAACAAGTGCTCTCTGGATGCTGAAAATCAATGGAGGAAAATTAAAAATCAACAAAGCTCTCACATACAGCCTCTTAAATGAAATGGCCTGTGATCCAGTCAATCCTAGTTAAGAGGAGAGTAAAATAAATTCTTAATCAAGGATGAGCTGTAGTGAAATGTCTTATCATATTTATATTGAATATCATACATATCCAGCTATAATCTGTGTCATAAGGATATAATCTGATAATAAAGATACTCATAGTGCATAGAACAATTAAGAAATTATTTTCAGCACTCACAGTTCTAATGGCAGACCAAAGGTTTATGCTCCAAGAAGGGTGATGACGTGTGAATGAAGTGACACAAGCAAACACAGCAGCAGTTTAGTACAAGATTTTGATAAATGCCCCTTTGCTTACATCCTCAAGAGTAAATCCACCTAATTTACATATTTGGGTATTCAGCTCTTTACTGAACTCTTTAGGTCAGCTCATATAACAGCATTGAGAGGAATACACTGCCTGTGATGCGCTTCCATGTTGCCCAGAGCCATGGAGAAAACAAAGAAATAAAAAAAAAAAAGTAAAAACATTTAAAATATTTGTCTATACTGTCCTACCTACTAATCACTGTCACCCATGAACCAGTCAAACCACTGCTCCTGAGAGCAGTGATCGACTATTGATATAAAGATGTCAACAGAATGCGATGTCACCACTCTCTTACCTTGCAACAGGAGGTATGCTAACAAAACAGGAGATCACTCAGCAAGGCAATTATTAGCCGTCCTAATGTAGCTATTTCCCTGTGATGTAACAGGTACAGCACAACTAAGTAATTTTGTCCTACACGTACTGAAATAATCTTTACTGATTGAATTCATTTTCTGTATTATTTCTGATTGAGGAAAAGGTCACTGTTTCTTTTGGTGATAATTTTCCACCATGGCAGGAAGAGAGAAGACAAAAGGATTTCCTTAAATCCTTCCTAATTTGCATAACAAATACGACTTCTGTGAGGAAAGAAGAATTCTGAGGTGAAAAATAAACAGAAATGAGAGACCTCACACCAAAGGCATCTCTCCCCATTTGCTTACAGCCTGTTCAGCAAATAGCACTGGTACTTCTAAATTAACACAAAGGATGGTGCAGGAAACCAAGTGCATCAGTTTTGACTGAGAACAAGTGAAGCATAAAGACGATCAGATCTCCAACTTATCTCTCCTTTTGCTGCAATTGCTTCTACGTGGATGAGCAAGAATTCTGCACAGCACCATGAAAGGGATTGATTGGTTTGCAATAGGACAAGGTGGACATGTCCAAGCAATGATGATGTTAATTACTCCAGAAAATCAGAACAGTCTGAGCCTTTGATATGGTCCTTGTTAATTTTTGTGTCATAGTCCCAGCTGAGACTCTTTGAGTGAATCATCCATATTTAGGTGTTATTGAACCAACCTCTGCTTCCATCCTTAGCCAGCCAAATCTGGGCAGAATACGGTTTCTCTTTCCCTGTACTTTCAGAGAAGAATCGGTACTTCAGGCTCTTCTGTGAAACTCCTTTGCTGTGCACCTTTTACTCAGCATAACAGATCCAACCAAAGCATGTAATCCCTCCACACATTTGATTGTTACCTCTTCTGTTGGGGCTGTTTTCATCAGCAGCAAATGAAGTTCCTCATCTATGCCTAGCACTGGTGATGAAATTGCTTGACCTCCTAGAAACATACGCACTTTGAAAACCTTTTCACAGACCTTTCATCTTTATCTTATACAAGGACTGACTATTTTTCTAATTGTTTGCAAGCTGCTGGGCATAAAAAGCCTTTCATGATTACCATCTCCTCCTATTTTACTTAGTGCAAGGGTGCTAAAAATGTGAGCATCACTGAAGCCTGCTACCAGAAAATACAAACTTTAAACTGCCCAAAGACTTACACCTAATAGGTTTCTTATAATCATGAAGACAGATGGAATGGCATATCTGAACACAAACATAACAAATTTAGGACTACATATATCTGCAGAATTAACTGTTCAGGATATTTTTTGGGCAGTCAAAGTGTTCTAGAAAATGATCAAAATGAAAATTGGCAATTTATTTTTCCAGATTAAAGGCAGGTCCCACTGGTGACTCAGGAAATCTTAGATGAAAAAGTTAGTAATTTTTAATAGGTAAGAGAATAGAAGCTAAAATACAAACTGTATTCTAACTTTCTGTTTTCACTTTTGAGGTTTAAATTTCAAGATGGTGGGAGAGAGAGAGAGAGAACAGCTCAGGGCACCTTTCTTTATTGTAAAGCTCGAGGAAACTCATGAGAAATCACAGTAGATTTTCTCTGATTAAAAAAAGCAAAGGTAAAATGGCAGTTGTCAAAACCTTGACTATGTTGCTTGCTCTTCCCTAGTAAGGCTCATTTGATTGCAACTTGACTCATCAGATGTTGTTTTAACACCTCTTGAGATGCACAAAGTTGATGTCTATGCTTCCCTGAAGACAAGAACATATTTTTCAAGGCTCTAGACTGCCAGCCACACTGCAGTGAAACATATGCTGTCCTGTTACTTCAGATAATAAATGGCTTCTCTTTCGTTCAGCAATTCAGCCACAGAAACAAATTATTTTGTCTCTTGAGACTTTTGAAATGAGTGAGGTCTCTGCAGACAGGCATCAACTGCATTGTGTTTACTGGGTAATATACTTCTAACACAGGGCTAGATTATTCCAACCAAGCTGTGGTAATTCAGCTGGCTTTTGTAAGCAGCAGCTGAGGTAATCAGTTGTGACTCCACTATTCCCAACAGCAATCCTTATGGAAAGACTATAAATATTGCATATCCACCATTACATGTGATGGACAAATATTGACAATATACTGTATTCTGAAATGCTCAGTAAGTAACCTCATTCCCATGAGAGACTCCCATTTACATAGAGTTTTTTAGATTGAGTAACATATCTAAGATTACAAAGACATCTGTTGACACTCCTTTTTGAAGTCTAGAGTACTGACATCAGTCACCAGCTCAACCCCATGTGGCACTACTACTCCTTGTACTGTCATTCCCTTGGCATGGAGAGCATTTCATCTGAATTACAGGTTCTTCACATAGAACTAATCTCACAGCAACCACCATCACACTCACTGTATTTGGAAGCCACCTATCACCACAATGCACTCAATCCCCTCATCCAGATCATTAATATCTTTATCAGTGATCTAGAATCATAGAATACCAGGCTGGAAGGGACCTCAAGAATCATTTGGTCCAACCATTCTTGGCAGAACACTGCACTTTCAGTAAGTTTGCAGATGACAAGTTGGGCAGGAGTGTTGATCTGCTGAGGGCAGGAAGCCTCTAGAGATGGATCCGGACTGGCTGGATCAATGGGATGAGGTTCAACAAGGTGAAAGTGTCAGGTCCTGTCCTTGTGCCCCTGCATGAGGGACTTAGGGACATGGTCTAGTGGTGGCATTGGCAGTGTTAGGCTTACGGTTGGATTTGATAATCAAATATAAATTACTCTGTGATTTTATAGTACTCCTGTGTGAACTGGGGATTCATACCCTGAAGCTTTAGAAAAGGAAGAAGTGAGTTTACAGAGAGATTTGGACAAAATAATGCCAGTACATTTCTTTGTCCAAAGGAAAGAAATAACACATTATGAAAGCAGAGCACCAGTTTGAGGTGATTCTTGACCAAAATTCCAACTGATATGCAATTTTGCATCTGATGTACAACTCCCTCAGCCTCCAGTGCTGCAGTCACTGCCAGTGCCAGTGCAAGGCCCAGCAATACAGGTTAAGCTTAATGCTGCTGCTGCTCCTGGGGTGAGGGTGCCAGGAAAAGCCCCCTCCAGGCCAATCCACAACTGGAAGGGTGGGAGTTAAAAAAGGAGTAGAATGGAAAGAAGGTGGAAAGGAAAGCTGGAGGGAGAGACACTATTGCAATACATCTTTGGAGCTTTCAAACAAGCAAAGTGGGGAGAGATATGCCATTTCTAGGAGTCCACTGCTCCCATAAACAAACTACAGCCACAAGGAATAAAAGAAAACCAGGTCACAGTGATGTCAGACCTCCCCAGGTAATTATTGCAGTTCTCTCTATCTGGAAAATCAATACTCAAAACACATGAAAGGCCAGATTGCAGCACTGTATACTGCTAAACAACAGCCCTAGATGAAAGGTCATCAAGCTGGGGTACCTCTGATTACCATATAATATACTACAACAGAGCTGAGCAAGCCTAAATTGGAGGATTCCTCCTGGTTTTTATGGTTCCTTAAGAAACGGAAATAAGCTGGAAACTCAAACCCTTCAGGGGAAAAGTACAGTAGCATCCTACTGTGCAATCATCAACATATATTTAACTGAATTAAAAAGTAAACTGAAAATTTATTGTTCATTCTTATGTTATTCTTTATTTTGCTAAGATCTACTGAAATGGTTACAGCCTTGAGAATAAACCTTTTGTGGAGATTTCTGGTAAAAGCCACAGTAGATGTCACTGCCAGTTTGCAACTGCAGTGTTCTTTGGGGATAATTTTGTTAGCTGAAGCTTCTGAACTGATCTGCAGAGAAGGCAGAAAGGGGGACTTTAGCATTCTGCCGCTGCAGCACTTGCTGATTTTAAATAAACTTATTGGCTACCATGAACATTTAGAAATTTAGCCTTTCTCTGTTTTTTTTTGTGGTTTTTCTTTTTTTTCTGGGTGATATTTAGCTTACATTTCTGTAATGCCATGGGAGGAGACAGAGTAGTGTTAAGGAACAGCAAAGTGTCCAACCGCAGCCACTGACAAGCTGCAGTAGTTTCTTCCGTCAAAGAGAGCAGAGAGGGCAAAAAACCACCACAAACAAAACCCAGTGTGCTATCTAAATGTTCAAAAGAGATAAATAACTGACAATTACTTAAATCATGTGTAGCAGGGGAGAATTTAAGGTTAAAGTGAACATGTGGTCAACATGGCTTTTTGCATTGTCTGTAAAAGTCCCTGCCTTTCTTCTTCC
>JAWWLV010000144.1:62665786-62681847 GCA_035041135.1 Platyrinchus mystaceus | reverse complement strand
GTCGCCTTGGCCGGGACGGAACATCCTGCTGCAGGGAGCCCCCCTTCCCTACCCCTTCAGCCGTCAGAAATGGCTCCGAAACATGGAATAAGGACCCAGAAGCCGGCGCCCCCAAACCGTGGGGGTAAACCGCCAAATCTGGTGACACCGTGTGAGGAACGGACTCTGAGCTCTTCTGTGAAGATTAGGGGTCCATCAAGACGCAGATGGGGCGGTCTGCGTTCCCTGGCGGCCCGGAGTTTAGGACCACTGAACACAAGAAAATAGAAAAACACAGCATTGTCACCTACAGACTGTGAGCATCAGCCTAATGAATTTGCCTCTTAATGTCTTAATTTTAAAAAAAAGACAGGAAGAGGATAATCTCTTTACTAACAAATCAAAGAATTTGAGAAATACTTAAGCAGGGTAGAATACCTTATAACTTTGAGGTAAACTCACAGTTATAAATATTATGTAAGTAAAAAATTTACCAGCTATCAGAGTAAAAAATGCGTAAGATCCTGGCACTTCATGGGCTATTAAAATGTCAGGCCACTTTCAGAAAAAATAAATTTTGGTCAGGAAATGCTGAAGTGGCAAATGCAATGTTTTCAATGTGCACTTTAATTTTGACAAGTTTCTGAAGACAAAAACTAATTTTAATTAGGAGTATTTACTATTTTTATAAGCAAACCTTGACATACTTTTAAAATGCTACATTTACAAGGATCACAGTTTAAGCAAAATATTTCACTTAATCTCATTAGTTTTCCTTATCTTGGCATCATGAAATCTTTTCCAATCTTTTTATTTTTATTTTTTCAGAATTTTTTCAGAGTATTGATAAAAATTTCTGATCTTATCTTAATACAGCCATGCTTTACATGGTGACTGGTTTATAGGAGATAAGTGTTAATAAAAAGTGAATTCTATGAATTATGCAGAAACACAGGGCTAATGTTTTCCAACCAAGTATCTAAAATTCAAATCCCTTTTTCATTTCTGAGTATAACTTTTTAAAGATGTAGTTCAAATTGCCTCTAACACTTCATAAAAGCTTTAAAACTTTCATTATCTTCACAGATAAGCTTTCTACAAAGTTAAGAAATTTGGCTCAGAAGTCACATCTTTAGTCTTAGAAGAGATATTGATGAATATTTTATCAAATCCTGTGTATTAACCTATTTAATCTTCCAAAACAATGACACAAAAAGTGTAAAAATCTACTTGGTCTTTGCTTAAACCAAATTATGATCTTACCATTGAAAATACTTCCTAAATTCCAGTCCTTCATTCTGGAAACATTAAACATTCTGTTTTTTTATGTTTGTTTTTTTTCCCCAAAATACATTTCATATATTTGACTACTGATATTTAAAGTATTGACAGACCTTCCACTAGCCCAAACTGGTAATAATGTATTTTATTTAATTAATCTATTATTTTTTTGAGAGACAAAAGACTACTTTTGTGCTTCAAGCTGAGACACTGACTTATATGTGTGGCATATTATTAAATTTCTCTAGTTTCTTTCCCATGCAAGTAATTTATATCTTTCTGTTTCCACATCTGTAAAAGGGAAGCCTTATAACCTCCCCAGAATTCCCAAAGCTATTAACAGGAGACACCAAATCTACATGCATATAAAATTTTGAGATCTTATGGCAGAGTACAACTTACAAGTGGTTTTAATATGGTCTTACAATATACCAACAATACTGGAACGGAACATTAGTACCTCCTGAATGGCATTTTAGTCCAGAAAGGACAGTTCTACAGACTTTGCCAGCTTAAGTCAAGTGAAAAGTTACAGCTGGACCTTGCAATAATATACAGCATGTGAGATTTTCTGAGGAGCCTTTGGGCTTTGCAATCCCAAAGCCCAGCAGAAACCCTGTATCCCTGAGCTCTCCAAACCAAATATGTAAAAAACAGAGGCCCAGATCTGCTGTTCCTGTGCTGCAGCAACTTGAAGAGAAGAGAAGCATTTCTGAAATCTTCAGTTGCAGCAGGTAGGAGAATTGTCTTTGCTGGAGCCCACAGAAAGAACCAAGCGTGACATACTATTGTTCTCGTGGACAGACTGGAACTTTTAGCCAAACCCCACCAGTTTATGCCTGCTTGCACTGCATCCCAAACAAGCTGTAAAAGCACTTAAACATAAAGTGATGCAATGCGTGAAAAAATCAGTTCCTAGGTATGGCTGAATGAAACAAATAGATATATTAGGATCAAAAAACTACTCCAGTGCATTTAATATCTTAAATTGACGTAAGAAGTTTGCTTATTCCCATGGATCCCAGGCTGATTCCTGTAGTCATAGTTACACTGAAAGCACACCATTTTATCCAACTAGCAGTTGTCCAGTTTTGGCACCAAGCTTTACAAGATAAACACTCTGCAATCCCTCAGTGCTACCTGACACACTTCCACCGCCAGACCTTTCCACCAGACCTCCCTGCACAGACTTAGTGTCTTCTAGAAAACACTGAGAACATTTTAAAGTCAAATCTGAAAGCCATTTCAATGGCCAGACTGCTAATATTCTTCAGAGGACTGAGAATAAGTTTGTAAATCTGTAAATTGTAGACCCAGCAATTGCAGCAAAAAATAAACCTGTTCCACTTGGGCCAAGTAGCTTACTTTCCTCACTTAAGTGAGAATAAAAGTACTACCATCATATTCAAATTATTACCTATGTACTGAACCAGCCACAACTGATAAATGCTAAACAATCTTGAAAAACATATGAACATATTTATAACAATTATTTTCAGCATGCTGTAAATCTTAAAATGCTGTTCAGCACTGCAGAGATGTGATAGAAAAAATATCTTGTGAATGTGCATTGCTCTCAAAATGGGTTCATAAAAACATTCAGCACTTATTTAGGGATCACAGGTATGTAGTAGGATCATATACAGACTTCATTACTGTCATCTTTAGTTTCTAAACTAGAAAACTAAACCAGACTACTTCTGTACCTTTTGCAAAACCTTACCTTGTAAGGTAGGCTGTCAAATCATGTCTTGTCACAGTGCTTTTGCACAAGGCAAATGATATTACAAGGTGTGAGGCAATGGGAAGTCAGGCTTCAGGGAGGCTCAGGATTGTGCAAGGTCATGGAAACTGAAGTCAGGTCTCCTGGCTAACAGCTCCCTGATTGAATCATCCTACCACCGCTGTTGAAGAGATTCATTTTATGAATGTGTTAGAGACGTGTCAGCAGATTTATTATTATCCCAAGAAATTGTGATTTTTTAATAGTTACAGAGACAATTAGCTACATTATTCTGTATAATATTTTACTTCAGTAATTATAATTAAATAAAAACCTTTAATTTGGTCCAGAATTTACCTGTGAGGAATAGGAAGAAGTAATGCTCAGAAATGGAAGAAAGAAAAGCAGAAAGAGAGTGCTGAGAAGAGATTAGGAGATGGAAGGACAGAAAGAGCTGATGAAAGGTTGCAAAAAACCATGAAAAAAATTCATTAAGAAGAGATATAGTAATTAGACACAAACCAACCAAGCTGGCAGAAGATCCCTTCTCAAAACCAAACCAACATTATTAGGGAGAATCCACCATTCCATTGATAGCAATCTTCTGCTATGAAGGGACAAAAACAACCTAGTGTAATACTCCCACAGATGGAAAAATCTGTCCCTAGAACAAGCCCCAAAGAGGCCACCATCAAGTAGCTTCAGAGGTGACTTAGCTGAATGTAAGAGATTCCAGTTTCCAGGAGACAGAATCTTTCTCTGTCTTGACAGAAACACATACTGTGTAAAAAAAGAAAAAAAAAAAAAACAAACTGATATATCTTTTCATGATTTTTTTATGTGTTCAAATACATGGATGCAACTGCATTAGAAGGGTACAATTAAAATATATTTGCCACACAGGTCCTGGTTTTTCAGTAGAGGTTTGCTGCTGCTGCTGCAGGGTGCATTGGGTACTGAGAAGCAGGGCTCGTTTCAGAATTAGAAACAGGTAAGCAAAGTTACTTTCACCCCTTCTACTAAATGCCACAGAGTGAAATAAACAAAATCAGTGGAATATCAAACTTCCACATTAGTTTAGAAGTCCTGTATAAATGCTTGTGCCACGACAGCCAGATTGCAGCAGCTGACTGGTTTAAGCACCAGTTTTACTCCTGGCAGGGCAGGGGGGCAGCAGCCTCAGGGATCCTCAGCGTGGCAAGCATGCTGCCCCATGCCGCAAAATGGCCATGGCAACAATTTAAACCCTGCTCATTTCCACTGTGATTCCATGCCAGCTCTGGGGAAAAAAAATCCTACTGCATCTCTGCTGCTGAGAGAGCCAGAGGAGCTTGTGTGGTCAGCACAACTGAAGGGAAGTCAAACTGCTACAGTGAAGAGAAGCAGCATTTGACACATCAGTAGATTGGAAAATGCCAGCATAGCATGAAGCGTGGAAGCTGTGACTCATGCTGCCATTCCATCACTGGGGAAATGAGAAGGAAACACATAGGTCTCCAGGAGATGCAAAAGATCCATCAGCAAGCATGATGAGTATGTTTCAAACACACTACACCATTATTTTTGGGCTGTCCGGGAATATGCCCACTGTATACTGTCCTTGCAGACCTCCTGAATGATATTAGTGATCTTTCTTCACATACTGTTTAGGAGTTTTCACATAATATCCTTAACATGGACCTATGGGTTAGCTGTTCCTGTGGTTAGACTGAGCTAAGATGAAAGAGTTCCCAATTTCCTTCCTTCTGCAACACGGAACCTTGATAGAGCCTCTACGCATGTTGCTGTGTTCAGTAAATAGTTAGACAAAAGTAATCTCAATACACAGGATAATTGCAATTGATATAAATAGTCTACATTAATCACAGAAAATTCTCATTTTTCATATGCCAGTTTAGCAGAAAACTGACTCTGTTCTACAGTCTTACCTGCACCCATTTCATCCAAGAATACTGGGCATCCAATTAATACTTATTGAGTACCATAAGATGCTTGCTATTAATCCTTTACCACTTCCTCTTTACAACAAGCTTTTCTCTCTTTTCTCCTCTTTCCTTTTGCAAAGATTCAGCTTCGCTAATGCAACCACGTCTTCCTTTCTGGTTTTATGTGTGACAGAATTCTCGCAGATTCAGTGACTTTTTATTCACTCTTCACATGGACACCTTCTCATTTGGACACTATTCCATACATTATGATTTGCCTCTTTCTCATATTTAATTCTGCAAGTTCCATACTGCAGGATGGATAATATTCTCATGAGAATGTATAGCCTTAAAAAAAGGTGTGCCTGACCCTCATAAGTATTGATCAGAAGGCTGTTGTAGCTCTTGCTAGGACATGAGAAATTCTCTGCCATGGTGAAGACAAGCCTTGTTCAGGTCTTGCTCAGGTCTGGAGACCTAGCACAGACAATTCTGGTTGATTAGTTGAGTTTGGTTTTCCTCTTACTTGATATCTCAAGCAGAGAAGGATTTCAGAAGTACTTTCAGGTCAATGAGCACATGGACAGGCTGGACAAGGGAAACACACAACTTACCTCGTGTCCTGCACAGCAAATCCACACACCCCCCCATCTTCTCTGGCATATGACTCAGATATAAAATTGGGCATAAGAATTTAAATTTTTAAATAATGAAGTTTGAAATGACAGCCTGGGCTAAATTTACCCTTATTTTCAGATATAGTAAATCAAAATTCCAGAGCTTTAAACACCTTTGGTGTAGAACATTGAACGCTCCCACTGAAGATTTCTCTGACCAGCCAGTCCCTCAGCAGCACACTGAGGACAGCTTCAGACACGCTCTCTGCTATGTGCTCTTGATTGACTATTCCTATTTCTCCAAGCAATGACCCCTGCTCATCATAATAGGAAATAAAACCTTGCTGAAAATACGATGGTTGGATTCCTTCTCTTCCCAGAATTACTGGGAGGGAAATGGATGTCTCTCAAGTGCAGAATCATATGCACAATGGTCTCTTAACACTTGCTCAGAGGTCTTTTCCATTTTCACATAAATCTTTTTTATATTGTACTCCCACCAACTAGTCATTATATTTTTGGCTTCACTACAGTAAACTTAATTTAACATTATGGCTTTTTGGTAGTTGTTGGTCTGTTTTTATGACTAATGAGTTTTAGACAGGAAATTCATAAAAACAGAACAAAAACATCTATAATAAGCATGCAGTAAAGACAGGTCTATTTTTTCTTAGAATAATTGTATGCCTGAGCACAAAAGAATGTGAAAGCTGCACATTAGGCTACAAAATCACCATGGAAGGTCAATCTCAAAAACTTTAATTGAGATCTCCAAGTATCAAATGAATGACAGGATAGAACAATAACACAGAATGTCTGTTCAAGTGTGCAGCCGTTTAGCTCACACACCCTCTACCTTGGTGACTGGTTATCCTATGTACTATGGGAAACTCACATGCTTCTCATGGCTGTCACTTGTATTGTTAGTCAGGTTTGTTGGCTTGGTGAGTTTTTTTGTGGGTTGTTTTCTTTCTTTTTTTAAATGACGTGCAGCTTTTAATCACAGTGTACTTCAGGTGCTGGACTATGGAATATTTCTAGGTTCAAAGAGAGAAGAACTGACACAATAAATTTTAGAGGCGGCTTCAAACTGCATGGTTTAATATTTTAGCAGACATCATGCAAAGAAGTATTCAAAGACACAGATGTATCTGATCAATGAAAGCTGGGGACTTCTTTCTAGCTCTGCCCATACAAGAACAGGATGGAGAAATGCTTAGAAAGTGTTTGCAACATTTGCATGGAAACCAAACCAAACCTTTCTCTGTCACACTATGTAGAAAAATGCATTCATAGTCTACTGGTTTAGAGAGAGGGTATACTCAAATACAACAGTAACACTGCTACTACCTTTGACTTATTGGAAGGGTTACATGGAGTTACAATACAAAAATTACATAGGAGTTACACATTTTTTATGCAGCTCCATTTACATGCAAAGGGTGAAAAAGCCCTGGTCTCTCAACCATAGCAGATATCAGTCCAACTGGAAAGCTGTGTTGCCAGCTTCCATTTATCCAGTAAATAGCTCAAATACTTCTCTAATAGCCAGATTCATAGCGATTGTTCCATTCATGGTTTTAATTTTCAAGCGTTTCACTCTCTGTTTCTCAAAGCTTTACCCTACTTTTTTCATATATACATGCTCACACCCCATCAAACAGCATCCATCAAATCTTCCCCCTGCATGTCATGGTTTTGGTGGTGCTGGATGAACCTCTGCTGGGGACAGTGACTCCAGTTAACAGCTCAGTGAAAGCTCTGACTGTTTTAACCTATTGAGTTCCACTTGCATTTCTAGCAAGCTTCCTGGTTGTCAACTAGGCAACTGCTCATCAGCTGTGTGAAAATAAAATCTGGTATTTCTGCCCAAGACTCTCACAGCAATCTACTTACTAGCAAAGTATGGGTGGTCAAAAATTCCTGGGCATACTTCTGGTAGTATTCGGAAATTCTGAAGACAAACTGAACAGGTCTGTACAGAATTTTCAAGCAAAATGATGCAGTCAGATCACATTAGTGCTCTGGTGGTGCATCACGAGAATAAAACTGAACGGTGACACTGCTTATAAGGAAAGAACGCATCATGGTAGAGAACACAACACAGACTCATATTCTGCAATTTCACAGGGAAACCTTCCTGAAGTAACTACTCACCTTCTCAAAAGGAATATTTCTTAGTTCACTGCTAATAAAAGTGTAAGATAATTCTGCTCTCTATGTTGGCAGATGTTCTGGAATGGTCTCTAAGGAAACTGATACTTCAGTAGAATTATTCTTTACAAGTAAACGTAGTCATACTGCATTTTGACAACTTCCACTACCAATTGTTCTGCTCTAAAAGACATATGTCAAAATGATGTAGGACTGCATTTACCTGTAAGTGCTTACAAACATTGCTCAAGCCAGTTGCATCTTGGGAAATGCTTTTATAGCTGTGGCAAATACCCCTCTGTGATGTGTAATTCATACTATTTTAAATTATCAGGAGTTAAAATACTGTATAAGATAGCCTATATCCTTAATACTATCTCAAGTGCTCTGCACTGTTTGTCAAACACCTAAGCACATTTGTCATCTTGCCTTTTAGTTTGGAAAAACATGCAGACATTGGTTATTGTGACAGCTTAGAAATGCAAATGTTCAACCCATTTAACTAATAAGTTGGTGTAAGCAAAATCAACATTTATTCTCTCTTAATATGAAAAGCCTGAATATAAACTGCTCAGCTACCTGTTTTCCAAAAGCATATAAATGGAAGGATGGATGCACCAGTTGCAATAGCATGAATTAAAATTAAAATACGCACTGAATGTGAGGGGAAAAAATCAGTATGCTCATTCAACTCCTCGTCAGCAACATTATATAAACAGAATTAAGGCAAATATGTAATTTATATATCCAACAGCATATATGCCCTCAAAATATTTAAATATTTTGTTCATACTTTAGTTTAGTGGAACTGAATTCTGCTAACATATTTTTTTTTTGTAGATAGAATTTACTTTGTTCATCTGACTCCAGATTGACACTACAGAAACCATAATCCCATACTCCACAAACCATGTGCATCACTTCCAAATCGCAATTATAATATTGTTTTGGAAAACAGAGAATACAAATCAAATTATTTCCCCCACATGGTTCATTATGGGATTTCTGCACCATTCTATGGTACTGGCATACAGTAATTACTGAAAAGGACATAATTACATAAAGTGGGTTGTCTAAAGTGCAGGAACATCCCTTATCACTGCACAGCACTTCAAGGCCTGCAAAGGGTAAGATTATTTTACTTCACACATAAATGAAAAAGTGCTTCAAAAGGAGAAGTCAGCATCAGACAGGTTACATAGAAGAACTCACCTTCATTACTCTATGACTTTCCAAAACCATACTAGAATAACAGTTTCAGTGTCTTTAGTTGCAGGTTTATATTACACTAAAACCAGAGAGAATGCAAAGCCTATATTAATGCATTCTTAGGAAGTGCGAACTCCTAATTACAGAGTTACCTTTCCTATTACTCCATTGTTTCATAGCATTTAGGGGGATTCTCCATGGTCATTTGCAGGTAGGTGAAAATGTTTTCTACTTGCACAGCTGACTGCAATCCAGCTCTGAATCACAAATAATACAGCAACAGTTCACAAGTCCATCCCATGATTTCACCAGAAAGGCCCATTCAGAGCAATACACAAAGCCCTCTACAGCTCTATCCTCAGAGATTTGTCATCATTTCTTGTCAAAACTGAGGTTTATTGCTTGAGTCCTGTGGTAACCGCAGCAACACAATTTCTTCATCAGACTTCTGCTGCTTTCAGCCAGAAAAAGGTACAGACTGAATGAATTTACCTGAACTGTCAAAAAATTGTGTAGCCATGACCTTGAAACAACTCCTTCCTGATTCTTTGTTTAGACCTATGAACAGTACTCATCACAAGTTTTTCATGGAAGGGTAAGAGACAAAAGGAATGTGCCACTTTTTGCATGGATTTAGTGGGTTTTATAAATTATTTCCATACTTCCTCCAGCTACTTCACAGCCCCCACCATTCCTATATTTTACCTTTTAATTTTGGGGTTTTTTCCTTTTCATACAATCTCTTTTCCATACAGCACTACGTGAAAAGGATGCTGTAGTACTTTTTGCATCTGCTCATGTACTTCTTCATCAACAGCATTATAATTCTGTTGAATTTCAACTTCTTAAACAATGGGGTAGGGAAGATAAGGAGTATCACATTTTTTTCTTTTCAATACATCCGAAGAAAAAGCAAACTAGAGTAATTCATGGAGACTGAAAATTTCCAGTACACTTTCATATTTGCTGTATAAAGCTCCCTTCAAAGTCCACTGCTCTGTACAGTATAACTGCGGCACACAGAGTGGAGGCAAGTTGAGTGACATCTAGGTCACTCCAGGTGCTGGTGTACCAGCAGATATGAACTGAAGAAATAATGTCAATCCAAGAACAAGACTGGAGTTGTCTAGCAGATACTGAATTTAATTGAACTGTCAAACAAACAAACAAACAAAACCTGTCCCATCTTATGCTGGTTTAGCAAGGATGGAGTTAATCTCCTCACTGGCAAGTGCTCCAGCCACACCACCCAAGTCAAAGGCGGCAAAGGTGGGGACTGGAAGAACGAAGAAATTCCCATGGTAGGAGAAGATCAGGTTTGAGACCATCTAAGGAACTTGAAGGTACACAAGTCCATGGGATCTGATGAGAGGCATCTGCATGTCCTGAGGGAGCTGACAGATGAAGTGAGTGAGTGGCACTGTGGTACTCAGTTGCCATGACCCATCTCTTGTATGTCTTTGTAGGAAGCCACAGTTAGACTCTGTTCAGACCCAAAATAGTTACAAAGGCACTTGCAGGAGCTTCACAAGATAATTCAACCTTATTCTCATAAGTACAAAGAACTATGATTTTAACAGCATGAACTGCCTGGAGATACCTGCATTTCTCCTTCGATTTAGAGGAGAAGACCTTGACCAGATACCTATATTCAAAGAGCTAAAATCAGGTGTGGTTAATGCTCTCATGACATTGAGGTGGAAATAATGAGCATTAGATGGGCAATATCAGTTCTTACACAGATAAGGACTACAATGGGTAAATGGAATGAAAGCTTAGAACAATGTTTAACATGAAAAGTATTAAAAAACCCCATCAATGTCTTATCTTTACTTTCATGCATATTCCCAGTCCCTAAATGCTAAGTGGGATTACTTATGCTTTAAATTTAAAGTGCATGCTCAATTCCAGTATGCACAGTCAGCAACCCAGTTCCTCTTTTCAGTACATTTCAAAAGATGTGAACTGTTGAAGAAAACCCACACCATAATGATCTGAAGGCTGGTAACATCAGGAATGAGTGAAAACCTGAGACTTCTGCACGGCTTAGAAAAGGGAGTCAGAACTCTGAATAGTCTATTCCACCCCAGTGCAACTGTGCTGAAATGAATGGACAGGGATGTTCTTCCAGCATTCTAAATAACTTTGCTGAGGTCAGCTGGTAGTCTTTGTGTCCTAATCAATTGCCTACTACCTAAATTTCCCATTACGATTGACAAAGCTCTTACAGCATGACGACTTCCCTCTTACCTTCCTTGTGTGACTGCAACACCTCAAAGACCAGCCTGAAGCTGTTGCCTAAAGCAGTAACTCCAGTGTTTTCATCATTTTTGTACCATGTATGCATGAATGTATGTACATTTGCATGTATAAATATTTCTCCCTCTGTCATCATTTACAGGCCCTAGAAATCCTTTCTGCTCTGCTGTTTTTGTTGTTTGTACGTTACTGAACAACATCTTTGTAGAAGCAAATCTCAGAATAAAAATAGCATATCTAATGACTCAAAGGGACTTTCTGTCAGATGGATTTCAATATGATATTAGTTTACTAAGCAGGGTTTGTATTACTAGGTACTTCAACTTGAGAAATTGTGTAGAATGTAGATTTTTCTAAGATAGGGTTAACGTGAGTTTTGTTGTAAACACTGGTGTGTCCTTCAGATTTGAAATTTAGCAATGATCTTACTGCTGTTTCTTTTGTCAGACAACTGGCACAACCATACTGTCACTGATCCCCTGCTCTTGGGCAGGCTTTGATATTGTAGCTACTTGAGCTGGTAAAAATCCTCCACAGGGCTCTTGTCCAGCTCATCCTTTTAGTCTTTATTCAAGAAACTGAGATGCGTAAGGATTTTGGTTTTATTCTTTTGAACTTGAAACCATCAGTAGATTGTATGTCTAAAATATACAGTCTGAAGAAACTTTGTGCTTGGTGGTAGTTCCACTTCAAGAAACAAAAAAAAATTTCTGACTTTGCAGCAGATTAAAAATACATCACTGAGCTCAGACACAGCACAGTTTGGGCACAAAAACTCCAGTGACAATTTCAAGAAAAATAAAATATGTACTTAATCATTCAGGCAGTCTCACTGAGTTCCACTGATTTTTGATTAAGTAAAACAGACAAACAAACACAACTAACATTGTCCTTCCAAGCAGTGGCCACTGCCTGAAATCAGTGCTTCTGTATTACACTGGAGTTAATAGGCCCTTATCAAAAGAAAATCCTGAAAGACCTCCTATGCTTGTGTTATTCACATTATATTTCACAATTCTTGCTGTTTAAATCATGGGCATTTTGCCAGCACAGAAGGGTTGTTATTGTGGGTTTTTTTCTCATAATCACACTTCCTGTTGCTTCTAATATAACATCCATTGTAAATACACTCAATGGGTCAATTTTGCTCTCACTTATAAAGTCCACTCAATCTCCCACGAAAAGCTGTTTGGTTTGGTAATGATGCAGGAACACTTTTAAGAAAGACATTCAAGGAGAGGGGGGTTGCTTTTTTTTTTAAATTAAGGTTTTACACAGGATAAACAACATTCTCAATGACAGCCTGCCCAATCCCTATATTTTATATTAAGGAACATGCAAGGAACCTTGTGCACAAAGGATGAAGAGGCTGAGTGTTAGTCCCAGAATCTGCTGGGATGTGTGAAAACTGACAGAATTTCCTTTTTCATTTCCATGGAAAACTCCACAAAAGCTTGACTGCCAGGAGTCAGTGCCCTCAAAAGTTTTCAGTGATCATCAAGGCACTTTTTTCTTTCTATATTATTCAGGTACAATAAATATCCCCTTTCCATATGTCACAAATGCCCCTAAGGTGATCTGCAACACTGTGAAAACCACTCCCCTAAACTTTGAAACCTGTAAAACACACTTTACATAGTTGCAGAATCTCCTCCGCACTATAAAGTCATTTTTTTGCCACATACCTTTTTTTTGTTGGTGGGACAAATGTAGAAATTGTCAATAACAGTGGCAATCCCAGGCTGTAGATTCAACTTTGTGTATAATGTCCCAAAATCTGAAGACCTGAAAGAAATCAAACATCTGTAAGTGCTCTCTTCTAAAGGGTTTAGCATTGAAACTCTGCAAAAAAGCCCCACTTTGTGGCACTAACTATCCATTTTCAATGTTTCTATGCCATCCTTTTGTTCTTTTCAGTGCTCATTAGCTACTAAAAGAAACCTGCCACTATTAAGGATATTATTCTAGGTTTGAAAAAAACATGGCTAGTTCTGTATTTTGCAGTTCTGTGCAGTGCTAGGGGCTTTTTTTCTGTGCAGTGACAGAAGCCCAAAATGTACACCTTTCCATCACCACCCACAAGGTGGGAAAAAAGAGCTATGAAGAGCACAGGCTCATTGGCAAGTACTAACAGCACCTCCTCAGCTATGCAGAAAAAGAAGAGCTGACTTCAGAGCTTGCTGTTGCGTAAGAGAAGAATTTGGCCTGAGATCTGGAAGACTCAGATTGGACCTCTACCAGAATCAGTATCTGATAAAGGTATCCATCCACTCCTCCAGCTCTTTTTTAAAGGATCGCTGAATTTTGAATGAATAAAACCAAGGTCAGTGCTTGGCCATCAATATGTCACACACACACATCTATGAGTATTTCAAATGTGAGCACTCTGATGAATTTGTTTCATACTCCTGAAAAATCTGCAGTGAAAAATGGCATCCGTGCTACTCATTTGTATTGCCCATGTCAATTATAAAAAGAACAGACAAGTAAAATGTTAGTATAAGAAAAGGTTGGTGAAATTCAAAGGAAGTCACATTCAAATTTAAATCTCTTTGGATGAAACCTTGCTTGTTCTATTTAGGATCAAATTGTATTATGCACTCTTTCCCTATTTAGAGTTATTCATTTTGCATTTGGAAAGGGACTCAGACGTGTAAGGCACTTGTCCCTTCTTCACCAAGAAGCACTCCCTAGGGCAGAGAGTTGGTGTGAGGACTTCCACTCTATACCCCTTTCTTTTGACTGCAAAAACAATCTCCTTTACAAACAGGGCTGAAGGTACCCTGCCCAGTACCTCTGCATAATTCAAACAACTGGGAATATGCAACAGCTCTCATGTCTAAGAGAAGGAAGATGAGACCTCTGTCCCTCCCAGTGTGACACTGAGGATTGCCTGTGCAGTGATTTCTGCCCTACAGACCCAATTCTACCATGTTCATTACTCTGAGGTGGGCTGTCCTTGCCCAGGGGAGTCACTGCTGAAGTTTGTAGGAACGTGACTGAATACAAGGAGAGAGAAAAGTGATAAACCAAATCCCTGGCCAAGTGTGTACAGCTTGACAGGTAGCCCATTGCCTGAGGTATCCTCCAAGGCACGTGAGGCAGATTAGTCCCTGAGGGGCTGGTGCCTGCAGGAGGCTGCCATGACAGGCCACCTGTATCCCAGTCCCACCAATGATGTCACCTAAGTCAAAGGGCACGCTGTACGAAGACAGAGGTGGCTGCTGTGCTTTCACACATCCAGCTTTGCTCATAGTACAAGAACTTTCAGCTGCAGTCATGGATCAGCTTTCTATGTCTTTGGCACCACCAAGCTTAGAGGATGGCAGAGGCTGATATGCCAGGATCAGGTCCTGAGGGATACCAAGTAAAGAAGGGTTCATGTTTACCTTGTTTTCCTTCCTTCTCTAGCAGTCAAAAAACCCAACTGCCCACACTCAGAACACACAGCCTAAAGCTGAGAGTTTAACCATTTTATAGTGATATCTGAATGGATTTGATCTGGTTTCCCCCTTCCCTCCTCAATCTTGCTTCACCTGCAGATATACAGCAATGCATTACAGAAGTTAATGGAATCGTTACCACTCAGTTTTGACAAATAATTATGTAGAAATCAAATACATACAACTGCAGTGCTCAGCACAGAACTAATTAAAATCCTAAGGGGAATAGGATGGACAGTGCTAAACCTAATTTGCCAGCAGTGTTTGACAGAAAAGAAATTAAAGCAAAGACTAAAATACTAACTTCAGCCAGATGTACTGAAATCATGCAGGGCAAGTATGTATGATGGAAACATAACCTAGTCCATTCTCTTTGAGGAAAGAATATCAGGTCAGTGGCTTGCCCAGTAATAACATCCTGAAATAATTCTCTGAACCTTAAAGATGATTTAATTTACTTTGAAGAGGCAGTTCCAGGATTAATACAATGGGACCACTGGAGAGTGACACCACGGGAGGGATGGTGGCGGCAACTGTATAAAGGTATGAAAAGAATACGGGCAGAAAGCCCAAAGAGGATAAGGCATTTCCAAGACAAAAAGAAGTTCCAGTCTAAAACTTCCTCTTCTAATTCTCGTGACTTTTAAAAAGTACTGCAAGAAAAGAATGAGGTTCAAAAACAATAAGAGTGCACTATGGTTATTATGGTATTTTCAGACAAAGGTAGAAAAACTATATAATCAAAAATCTTTTATTTTCTGCTACAAATTAGCAATCTCAGGGGGAAAAAATAAAAAACAGTTTGAACCTGAGACAATAGGTTAACACATCTCCCTAAAAGTACACCACGCCTAAGCAGGAAGACCCAGAATAGAAGCAGATCTGTGGAGAAATCTACTCAGACTTCCAAACCATTTTTATTCTAGGCCAGACTTGAGGAAGCCCAGGAATGTCAGTTACTCTTCAGGACTTTTATGCACAAGAGGACATAGTTCAAGGCCATCATTCAAGGGAAGCACTGTGAAAATACTTGGTTTTCTACATCTACTATAATACAGAGAAAACAGGTCGCCCCAAAATTTTTACTTGAGATATAAACTCCAAGTTCCTGTCTCTGCATATATAAAGAATTAACATTTTGTAGCACAAAGCTAGAATAGAGTTCCCTGTAATTGCACTACTGGGCAGCAGATAGGATTGAGGAGGATGAATTCTGGGATCTCAGTGCATGCCTATTTCAATATATTACAAAATGTGCTTTTTTACCAAATTAAGGAGAGGAGAAGTCCTATGGTTTTCCAGTCATAAAGAGATTTTTTTGTCTGTCAGAAACCAAACTTGTGCTGTGTCAAAAGTGTTAAGGAGATGGGGGAAAAAAACACAAGACACTGTAAAAAGGTAAGGTAAGGTAAATGGCCAGTCTTCGCGAACGAAGATCTGGGAAAGGTGTTCCCACCTTTCAAGCCTGCGC
>JAWWLV010000144.1:62613389-62663663 GCA_035041135.1 Platyrinchus mystaceus | reverse complement strand
CCTCATCACTCTCTACAACTACCTGAAAGGAGGTTGTAGCCAGGTGGGGGTCGGTCTCTTCTCCCAGGCAACCAGCAACAGGACAAGAGGGCATGATCTTAAGATGTGCCAGGGGAGGTTTAGGCTGACATTAGGAAGAAATCCTTTACGGAGAGGGTGATCAAACATTGGAATGGGCTGCCCAACATCTCTGGAGGTGTTTAAGAAGAGACTGGATGTGGCACTTAGTGCCATGGTCTAGTTGACAAAGTGGTACTGGGTCATAGGTTGGACTTGATGATCTCAGAGATCTTTTCCAACCTAGTTGATTCTGTGATTCTGTAGAAGAGCAGAGCAGTGAAGAACTGGCTGATAAAGTATGCAAAACAGATACATCAGAAGTTCCAACAACAAATGCCAGGACAAACCTACTGAAAGGAAAGTAACCACAGGAATATTATTAAAGAAGTTGAACACTAACATATCTTTTTCACTTAAACAGCACAGAAGACTTCAAGGGCTCTTACATGTCCAATGTGGAAATTGCAGAGACTTTGGTTAGCCTCACAAAATCCTTTCAAACAGCAACAAAAAACCTCCAAAACCCCAAAGCCTTTCTTCAGAGTACAAACACATTGCAACATTGGATTCCAATACTTGACTCATATATTGAGGAATTCATGCAGATGAAAGCTTCTTCAAAGGCAGTAGAAGAGTAGGACTCCCAGAAATCCAATTAACACCCGGCAATCCAATTAACAGATTACTCATCAGCTATCAGCTTTGCTGGAGTACTTTCTGGAAATACCTCTCTCTACATTCCAGAAGAGTTGAGCCTTTTGGAAGCTACACATTTTTCCTCTCAAAAACAGAAATATAGAAATGCTTCTTCCTTAATCCACTTTTACACTAAAGAATCAATGGCATAGGCAATAGGTAACAAATAAATAGTTTAGCAACTTCACATTTAGTCAATAGAAATTTTACCTTCTTTTCCCAAAAGCATCACAAAGATGAACGTGTCCTGTTCTCACTAACAATCCATTATTGATAACATATATTGATCACATATCTGATAGCACATATACTTTTAAGAGCTGTGGATAATCATAGCAGCCTTTTTAGCTGAAGTGACCCGCTCTGTAATGCTCTGATGTGTACAGGACATGGTGCAACTTTGCATTTATACAGTTATAGACACTCCTTGCAATTTTTATCGTTATTAATATCCATATATATTTGATTGTAAAATGCTGACCTAAAAAATTCCACACAAAGAAAACCAAATGAAACCAGAAAACTGCATTTATATTGAGTGGGAACCCTAGGAGGATCATAAACATCACAAATACTGGAACCAGACTTCTATTCAATACATTAAACATATCCAATTCAACTGGCCACACTGAGAGGGAAAATCAGTCCTCTCTAGCCAATAATAAAAGTAAGGATTACCATGCCAGGTGACTTTAGGGAGTCAGATCCTTCCTCAGGAACTGTGGTTCCTGACCTCACAGTGACAAATTAAGGCACGACCTTATTTTGCAATGCACTTAAACCTCACAGTAGACAAATGCTGTATGACACTACACATTGGCTTTTGCCCTGATGAACTGACACCACATGGTACCCAGCCTGACTGGGCCCCACGCTGGCAGGCCAGGCTGCAGTTTTCTACCCTGATGTTGAAATTACCTTTGAATAAAGTGTTTTGATGCCCACGTTTTCCAGGAATTATTCTATCTCAGAGCTGTCTGGACCCAACGCTTCCTAACATACAGGAACTATTCATGTTTTCTTATGAGAGAACATGGAAGGTGATAAACAGAGCTCTTTGTACAGAAGGGGGTGTTACTAGATGCAGATACTTGAATTATATAATACATATTTATGTAATGTATCAGGTTTTCCCTTGCTATATCTTCTATCATGCATTTATCGGGTACTGTATTTGGTTAATTACTTAATCAGTAAAATACACACACACACACTCCAATAGTTAGCAGCATTGTGTCTTTGGTATCTGCTACAGATCTTTCAGGGCTGTACTTGAACATTCCTACTGTGCACAGTCTCACTGTACACCATCACAGTTATCTTTTTCAGTCCTTCATTTGTCCTTCAATATACCACAAACATCCTGCTCATTAGCCTAAAATCACTCTGCTTATCAGTTACGTTTTCAAGCTCCTCCTTACTTTCCTACACAGCTCAAATAATTAGCCTTCATATTCTACAGGCCCACAAAACATCACATTAGCTTCTATTAGCTGCAGCCATCACCTTTTCTCTCAGGAACTGTTAGTTTAGATTTGACACCTATTCTGAAGCTTCTGCCTTGGTGCATTAATTCCACCACCAACACACAGCACTTGCTGACGGTACATCTTGGAAGGCACAGCCTGTAGCCACGCTTGCAGTACACAGATACTTGTGATGAATCCATTCAGCCATGAAACAAGCAGTGTCATAGTGACAAAGCAGACAAGACACCACCAGGAAGACAGGGCTATGTCTTACTTTTGCAAAAAGTAAAAGCTTTGGGTTATTTCTTCCTTCTTAGCTTAGCAGCCCCAGCAGGGCTCAGGCAGGTGGTGGAGCGTAATGTCCTTGAGGGGCACAGGGGCAACTCAGAAATTCCCCACATCATTCTACCCCAGCTGTTTGCTCCTCTTAAAAACATTACTGAAATTATTCACATTCAAATTAATGGTTTTGAAGTCTTGCTTTTAACCTAGATCATTTCACTAATCCTGTTTACAACCCGTTCCCACAAACAGTTGTAGTGAGCTACATGAGGGAGTAGCAAACAAGAATGAAATTGTGGGAAACAAGGAAACATCAATTTCTTACCACAATTTCTTCATTGAATTCAACGTATTGTGTGACCAACAGTTAGTATGCAAGCATTTATCCCAAGAAACAGTCTTGTGTAGATTTAGTTTCAGCAGCTGCAAGTCCAGCACTGCATTAGTAGTCTCAGCAAGGAATGGAGTATATCACAGAGCATTTGAGGTGTTTGCTACTGAGAGACTGCTCTGGTGTATTAGAAACATAAATAAAATACACTGAGAGCTCAGTGCTGCAAAAATGATTAATATTAATTGGGGGGGGGGAGTGTTGTACCATAAATATGATAGCTAGATTAGAGTAGGGGAAGAATTTTATCATTAGGTATATACTTAAATCAATACTTCACTTCCTACATAAGGAAAAGGTTGGGGGTTTGGGTTTTTTTTAATATATAATTTTGGGAAAAGTAAAAAAAAAAACCAGAAGTCTTTGTTGCTAAAATGCAATTCTCAAAAATTAGGCTTACTAACTATATTGCCAGAAGTGGAAACATCCGTCTATCACTTCCAGTATGATCCCTCTTTTATGAGTGCTGTGAGTGGAAATAAGTAGTTACAAAGGCAAATTTCTCATCTCACATATTTGTGTTCTTTGGGGAAAGGAGATGGTTTAATAACTTTTTCTTGAGGTTTGCAAGGAACATTAAAATTCTTTACCATGGAAGAATGCTAGGTATTTCCAATAGCCCAGGCTTTTTATTTAAACCACTAAACAGAGCTAAAATATTTCTGAGACAACTTCATTCTCAGTCAGGCAGCTCCTTGGAAGGCAAGAAGCATGTTGGGATGTATGAGAGAATTTAGCCCTGTGCTTTCTGACCAGAAAATTTTCTTCTAATCACTGGATAGAACTGGCTGAATGGGAACATTCACAACATTAAAAAAAAAACTGATAGTAATTTAATTAATTGTATGTGCACATTCACATGCAATTAACTGTTCCTCTAGCAATGGGCTCTGCCAGCTATAACAGCTACTCACTCATCAGTAAGCAGAATTCTTCTTTAACTCCATTTGTAGAACTTTTTGCTTTTGCTGCTGAAATGCTGACCTCCATTTTATGATTGCTGTGGGGGAGGTGAAAGGGAGAATGAACTATATGGCCAGGTTGTAGCACTCTATAAAAAGGTAAACGAAGTCAATGTTTTGTCAGTAATTTGACTGTGGTATTCTGCACCTGAAGCCAAATGCTTGGCAGAATTAAGGGAATAACTGGACATTTTATAAAGAATAAAAATCCTAAACAATAAGTAAATGCAGATAAATAGATTCTGGAAGGTATCAAGCCTTATGCTGAGTGTATTAGAGACCCACGGTTTTCTGTTGCAAGTTTTCTGGTGTGCTTTTCCAAAACTGCAATTACACATCAGGGATGGAGGCTGGGCAGTGCTCAGAGGAAGCTCAAGTTCATCCAGGATATCAGTTCCTATGTCCCCCATGTCAAAGGAGTGATTATTTCAAGTTATTACTATTACATCAGGAACAAAACCTTTATAAGGAATTTTAAAGCATTGTTTTGATTTACTGTCCTGCAACAGAAGTTCAAGTCCATGTCAAAAACATCTGCCTCACCCATGTCTGCCCATGAACGAGGTTGCCATGATGTGTCTGAATCATGAAAACTTTCAGATGGTGAAACAAGATCAGGTTTTCCTAACAGCCTCTAAATCACTGCAAACTGAGGATCACAGTGGGAAGCCTGCAGGTAGGAATAGGAGGAGGCACACATGAGGGTGCTGCAGCAACCAGGGCCACCAGGGAATTCAGATGCTCACAACCACTTCAGCAGGATTTGTTTCTGTTACTTGCTAATGACCCCAGCTGTAATTTCCTAATAGCCTTCTACAGTTGCTTAAGGGTTTTTGGGGGGGGATTTATTTTCTTCAGAGCTTTCAGCAGCCCAATTTCCCTTGCAGTCGTTCTCCTGTAACTGCAGGGACACCTGTGGAGGGCTGAGCCCATCCGCTGTAGTTTGGTCTGCTGCTGAACTTGGCAAGCCAGCAGCATATAAAGCCCCAGCAGATGTTTCTGCTTTAATAGCAGCTCTTTCAAACCCTTGGCCAGACATAAATCCAAAACAGATCCAGAAATGAGACAAACAGTGCCACCATCATGGCTCTTAAAATTAGGAGGCAGAACTAGCCTTTCCTGCAGGATCCTGAGAGACCATTAGCAGCAGAAGGTGCCGAGAAGTGTTGCCATAAATTATGCTGACAGATTATGAGCCACAGCAAATGCAGTGCATTTTGCACTGTGTCGCAGTTTGCTAGGAAACAGAACCCTATGACAAATACATTTACATAGGAGTTTCCAAACTGAGAAGATTGTGCTTCATAGAAACAAGTACAGGAAGCAGCCAATTTTATGGCCGTTAACATCTTCACATGGATCTGGGGTACTTCCACGCCACATTAGTGAACATTCCAAAAATAAGAGTGAGGCAATGATCCTTGGTAGAAGGGATCTTCTGAATACATGCCTTGCTGGATCTGTTTTGTAAAAAGAATGCTGCACTAAGAGGGTGTTCACAGCTGCCACTGTGCTTTATAGGAGAGAGGGTTGATATATACCAGGGTGATGTGCTGATACATCCATTCACTTGATGATGACTAACTGCCCTTAACAGAAGCTTGGTCCACTATAAATTATGGGTATGTCATTTCAAATGCATGTGAAAACAACCCCCACAGAATAAGAACAGTTCTCTACATTCAAAATAACTCAAAGCACTCAAGGAGCTGAAAACTTCAATCAATTCTTATCTGACACTAAAGGAGACTATGAAGAGAAAAAAGTGACCCAGTGCCTAAAAAGAAGTTCTTTTTGTAGGAATGAAGGTTATTGCATGTTCTCCTGCTTCCCCTATCATCTACTATTCAAGCTCAGATGGAGCTGCCAATAGCAAATGCAGCTCTGCAGATCTGGGGCTGCTGGGGTGTCTGGGCTCTCTCACTGAGGCTGGGACAGCAGAGGATGAAATCCTTCTTTGCAGGAGCCTTGCCGTGGTGGAAGGTCACCAAGTGAAGAGCTGCAGATGGAGGTCAACTGACTTCACAGCTTCCAAGATGATGAGAAAGAGATCCATCGGATGATGGCAGCAAGTTTGTAGATGATACAAAACTGTGAGGAGTGGCTGACACATCGGTAATATACCTTGTGCAGATGCAGGCAAACAGGAATCTCATGAAGCTCAATAAAGGGAGGCGGAAAAGTCCTACACCTGGAGAGGAACAACACTCTGCACCAGTACATACTGGAGGCCAGCAGGCTGGAAAGCAGCTTGGCAGAAAAGGCCCTGGGAGTCGTGCTGGGCATCAAGTTGAACCTAAGACAACAAAGTGCCCTTGCAGCAAAGGCAGCCAACAGTCTCTGGGCTGCATCAGGAAGAGCACTTCCAGCAGGCCAAGGGAGGTGATCATTCCCACTCAGCACTGCTGAGACACAGGTGCAGTAATGTGGCCCTTGGTATGAGAGGCACTGCCATACTGGATAACAGCCAGCAAAGAGCCACCGAGATGATTAGAAACTGGAGCATCAATCACCAGGGGCAAGGCTGAGCAAGCTGGGAGTGGTCAGCCTGGAGAAGAGAAGACTCAGGGGACACCTTCTTCATGTGCATAAATAACTGATGTGAAGGAGTATGTAGATGGAGGCAGACTCTCCTTGGCAGTGCTCAGAGACAAGAGGCAATGGACACAAACTGAAATACACTGAACTGTATTTGAACATAAGAAAATTTTTTTTTTTTTACCATGAGGGTGGCTGAAAAGCTGAACAGTACCCAGGGAATCTGGGGTATCTCCATCCTTGGAGACACTCTGAGCTTTGAGCAAAGGGGCTCAATTCAACAACATCAAAGAGTTCCCTTCCAACATCAATTTGTGATTCTGCAGTTACTGAAAATTAAGTTACATGATTTGTCTTTGTTGAAGACACTGTAACAAAAATAACTTTCTGTAGGAAAAAAAAAAAGTCATACAAGGAACTTAGCCACATATTTTCTAGGAAATCCACACCTTCACATACAATTCTTGACCATACTAAAACCGAAAGTTTTGTCATTTTGTTTTATCTTAAGTTCAGTGTAATTGAACTCTGCCTGAAGTGTGCTTGTGCCAAAGAGGTTCCTAACTGGCAGCAGTGTTGTTTAAGCTAACAAAAAAACCCTTCACATTTAATGACAAGCAAAGTACTTACAACATAAGGCCTGAACAATCTTTGGATATTAAGTCTGATGTTATAGCTTTATCCCAAACTCTACATTTGTGGTCTGAAAAGTGGCACAAAAGCATTTTATCTAAATTTCTTTTTTGCAGTCATATAACTTTTATTCCACTGCCCAAAGCAGTCAATCTTAAATGAAAAGACAAAAAAAAAAAAAAAAAAAAAAAAAAAAAAAAGTGGTTTTGTCCACTGAAAGCCTTTCCCCTCCTCTTTTCTGCTGTGGTTGATTCCACTCTAAACCACCACTTTGAGGAATTTAACCTATGAAAGCTCTGGCAAACCTTTTGGTATATGCAGTCAAGCCTCAGGTTATCAGGGAAAGTTCAGCACAACACCACCACTCTACAAATAAAAGTACAGATCCCAAATTCTAGCCACCAGTCCCACCAGGCATATTTTATTAAGTACCTTTTATACATGACTCAGAAAACAGTTTGATCTTATCCCAATAAATTGAAAACCAATATGCCAGTGTTTGGGAAGAGACTAAGATACATTTGCTGTTCTTACTTCCAAATCATGTCCACTCCAGAGCAGTATTTTTCAAAGAAATCCAAACTCCAGCTATCACTGGAGAAAGCCAGAGTAAGGTGGTCAGGAGGAGTCACTCGATGCAATGCCTACTGCCCCACATTTGTCAGAAAACCCATGGAAAACCACAGACTGAAATCTGCCCTCCTTCCTCATAAAATCATAGAATCATTTATGTTAGAAGAGATCTCTAAGATCATCAAATACAACCACTAACCCAGCACTTCCAAATTCACCACATAAGATATATTTACATATAAATAACAGCACAATCGTATGTAAGACTGGATCAGACTAGATCTCCAGGTATGAACTGACTTATTTTCTTTTTACTGAGACAAACTCTCATTATCATCATGAGATGATGACCAAATGAAAAAGCTCCACTATGTATCTAGGGACACATGTAATAGACTGACAGCTGAACACATCTGAAGTCCTTTATCATGTAAGCACTTTATATTTTCTCTAATTTTTAATATCCTGTGCTAATAAAAAAGATATATTTGAGTCACAGTTTTGTTGTTCCTATACATTTACTTAGTAGGTAAAGGGAAATCCTTCTTCCAGAGCCATCTGTCTACCTTTAGACTGTGTCCTACTATTAAAGTGGGAGACCGGCTGTATTTAACATTACCATTGATTAACCTGTCTGTCACAACTAACCCTGTAGAACAAATGTCACAGAAGATTTAATGAAATGAAACACAGTGGCAACACAGGGCAGGCTAAAAAATGCTAAAAACTTTCAGCATATAGACAGAGGAAAATGACCTAACTTCTGAGCATGTATTTGCCAAATGCATCATGAGTGAAGCTTGCAGACTGACATAAAAGAGTACTCAGTAATTGAAATAAAAAATTCTTTAATGGTTGTAAATGATCATCCTTCAGTTATCAATAGTAAAATATGATAATTATTAAATTAAATTAAACCATCTTGCTTATTTTAGTTACTTTATGTATTTTTCTGAACATTTTGGCATAATAGATGTTTTTCTATTTCTAATTTTCAGAAGTTTTAAACTGCTGAAAAGGTTCTCCTACACAAGACAACCATATTTCCAGGCCATATATAATGGTTCATTATTAACTACTAGTCCAAGGATACCAAAATGGACATCATGCACATATATTTTCCAAGATACTTTTTTGTCATGTTCTGATCTCTTTTCTTTATTAAGAATTTGCCAGTAAAACTGATTGATAGGTAGTCTTATTGTACCAGGAGGACGTGTCATTCAACTCTTTGACCTTGTCTTCACACTAACAGCCAAGTGTCTTTGAAATCTGTTTACTTCAGAATTTACAAGAACATTAAAGACAGGATGTCAGCACGTCTCAGGTTTGAAAAGATCTAATAATAGTAAATGAGTTTGGACAGTAGGGTCATCTATAATGTACTTTGAGAAAGAGAGACAAATTTCATTCTTCCACCTCATGATTAAAGACAAGTAAAACCATTTTTAAACCATGTTTTATACTTAAACTTTTTTTATTTTTTTTTTTTAACTGGCGAACAGACTTTATGTTTTGAGGCCAAGACAGACCACATTACATGAGATCAAGAAAATAACTTTACTGTCAAATAAAGGGCTTGACTCAACAGATGCAAAACACTTTCCTGAAGCAGTTACAGAACCTAAAAAGCTTACTCTTACCTCTTACTGGGCAAGTTTTAGAAGCAGGCTCCATAACTCAAAGCTGGTTTACTCTTTCATCATTATGTGCAACATATTTGCCCTTCATTTTGTCACTAACATGAAGCCTGCATTCCTGCACTTCAGATTCACAAAAATGAGACAGCTAGATTTAAGGAGGGTGATGAGGGAAGGAAATATTATCCAGTGGCAATACTTTCCCTTCTTCCTTCTTTAGGATTATTACATTAAAAAATTACATATGGCAATAATTTCCTTTTGTGTTTGCTAAAGACCCTTTGCAATGCTGCGTAACTCTCTCAGAAGGCAATGTGATCTTTTGTTCCAAGTCTTCCCAATATATTTGCACTCTCCTTATTTACCTGCTCACAAATCTATTCCACAGCACGAGATTAATAAGAATAATACGAAATATGATAATCAGATGACCTATCAAATCCCACAGAATTTCTCCTCCAATATCTGCACTGTGTCTCCAGGAACTGACTAATCTAGCGTAACAAGGAACAGTCACGTCATATCTATATTTGCATTGGCCACATATGGACTATTCAGCAGCTATGTGTGGGCAGCATTTTAATTAGCACTTAAAGTTTATAATTATTTTTTGTTATAGTTTCTGGATCTGTCTCAGATTGTCCTAACATTTCACATATTTTACATAGATAAATAGAAGTGTACTCAACACAACTGAGCTTCAGACGCTTCAAATTTCCCAAAATATTACAAAAGGTCAGAGAAACTTCTGGGTTTGTCTCAATAAAGCATTAAAATAGAATAAAGTTGATACCTGTTGCCTCTAAGACACTGAAGGATGTAAAAATGAAGGATATTACCATATGATCAAAGGAAGGTGTAAATAATTATAAAAAGAAGTAAAATAAGAAGTAGCTTTGAGTCACTTATCCCGTTAAGAATGCAAATTATAAGTAAGGGATATAAGCTGACGGATTGATAAGAAGTTTCAAGTGATTCCAAACCATTAAGTTATTCACACTGACATTCAAAATGTAATTACTTTCAAACCACACAGTAGAGTTGGATTAATTGAACAAATACAAAATCTATGAGTCATGTGTACTTATTATTATGAGGTTTTGATCTTTTATCATTTCAGTTCTGTGGCTTTACTAAATAACAACAATAAGTAATGCCACATTCAGACTAACATCTTTACGCACATACTGTCAAGTACAAGAGGAAAGAAGAATATTTATATTTTCAATGGAATATCTAAAAGAAAATACAGCTTGGGTTACTTTAGGTAGATTTTTCAGGCTTTAGTTTTATGTTTTGCAGTGTTCTCTTCAAATCTTTAGGTACAGATCTGGGGAAAAAATATGTTCCATTTGTCAATAAATGTGTCAAATGGCACAGAAGATTGTGGGAAGGAATTAGTTCTGCTGCTCCTCAATCCCTTGAGCACCAGATATGCAAAAGCAGAGGTACAATAAAACAAGAAGACAGTAGCATCTTCCATACCTTGAAGCTGTAGGGAATAAGCAGTACTGTGAGGCATACAATACCTAGAGATGTACGTGATTTCATCATTCTAAGACCTAAGGTCCTGAGGAGGGAAACATGACCTGTTATCCTCTGCTGCCCACTTCATCTCTACTTGTTACTTCCCTCAAGAATCTCCCCCACTGCTCAAAAGTCTCTGAGCAGGAAAGCAGAATTTGCCTTTGGAGATGGCTGACTTTTAGTAACTGCATTTCAAATTATTATCATAGCACTAATTACATCTATATTTTTTCTTTTATACTTATCACTTCATTGCCTTCCCCATCAGAACAGCATTGTTTTTTTCTTCTTTTTCTTCCCATTCCATTCTTATCTTTTGGCAGTGATTACACAAGACTCAGTGTGTAGCAGCAGCAAGGGGAGGGAAATGCATTAGTCCTTATTTTTAAAACTGGACATGCTAGGCATAGATTTCATCTAAATTGCAGGTACAGCATGACTAACAGCACTGGTAGCAATGTCAGACATCCCTGGCACACAGTCGAGAAGGACTATTTGCATTTGCTTTGGAATTTTCCTGTTATGTTCTCTTTTAGCATATAAGTGCCTTGGTGTCCAATCTCAGACAAGAGACACCAAATTCCTTAAATATCAGGTATGGTGTCTGCAGGTAACTGGTTCCAAAAATTTTGGATAAGTGGTCAGAATATTTCAAATATTGCTATACTTTACACTTCCAGTTGAAAACAACACACCTGCAATGTAATTTCACAGCTCAGCTGTGAAGCACCGGCCCATGGACTCGCCACCCTTACCACCCTGGTTTCCATTACAGTAGAGAAAAGGTGAAACTGAGAACAGTGAGACACATTGCATTTTCTGAAAATGGAAAATGTTCTGCAAAGGTGTATACAGGAAAGGAAGAGATGCAAAGAGGCAGAGAACAGTCCATCCTTTAAGACCCCAATAAAAAGGCACCTACCTAAATAAATCACTTGGAATCAAGCTCTGTGCTTTCTATGTATATGAACACTAAATTCATCTCAGCACAGCACTATATCACAGAAGATTGTATTAAGTTATTCAGACAAATTACTCTATTGTTTGCAAATTACCAACAATAGTTGTCTCAGAATATTTGTGAAATAATCCTTGACCTGCATCTTGTTAGGTATAAAGCAACATGTTTCCTGATGCACTGTCAGAGCTTTGCCTGATCAGCTTGTGACTTGTAGAATCAGACAAGAGTCCTTAGTGTTTGTGATTATAAATTCCAACTGCCATCCTCAAGAATTCTGTAATGCATAGTTAAAATGTATTGATTTGGCAAATCCTGCCATATGCTCAAGTCTATTTGTAGAAAATGAACACAAGACATGTCTAGACAGGATTGAAATAAATTAATTCTCCAATATGAGCTAATATTCACAGAAAACAATATTCCATTGCTCAACTCAAGCAGAACAAGACATTCAATTATCCATGTGGGTTTTTAGGCCCTGTGTCCCAGCATAAGTTTTGGCTCCTCAACCTGCTGCCATGTGCTTCCTGTCTGAAACCAAACTCAACTGCAACCTCAAACACACTCAAATACAGAGAAGACTTCCAAGGGAGAATAAACAGCCACAACCACTCCTCTGAGTTGCATCCTCACTGATTCCACGATGTATTGTCATCAATTAATCCTCACTTTGGGAGGAATGCTACCATACTGTCCATCAAATCACACCCTCCACAGAACAAAACAATGACAGATCCTAACCTCAGAACCGGCAGACAGATGCAGAGTACGAGTGCTGGGTCCAGTCTGCTCCTAGAGAACACTTGGTTTAGAAAACCAGTGATATGAAAAATGGAATTGTGTCTACATGCCATAAAGTACATGGTAATAACTACTAGCAGGGCTGATTCTGTTTAAATGCCACGCTGTGAATCCCAAATACACCTAGGAGCTTGGCAGAACTTAAGAAGACAAGTTCTACTGGCAGCAGCCCTTCTCAGTTGCGGAAGTTTATCACAGGAGCCAGAGCTCCTGGTCACTCTGTGTTCCAGAGGAAAGCCACTTGCTCGTCCAGAGACAAGGAAATACTCTAGCGTTATCCTTCCATTTCTCTGTCAGCTACCACTACCCCTGCTGATGCAGAATACTTTCTAACTTAACAATTCACTATCTAAAAAGTGCTTCAAAATGTAAAGGTTATTTTCCTATTGTCATCCACTACAGAGAAACACTTGTAAATACACTATTTCATCCTGAAATATGCTTATGGAAGTGGTTAAGAACCATTTCAACTGAGAATATGTTCCCATCCAAAGCAAAAGTTATTTCCATAATCAAAAATCGTCATTTCTCTTCCCCAAAAACTTAAGTCCATCTCAACAGAAGTGTGCAGTGGGGGCAGTTCAAGAGGTTTTTTAG
The DNA here is from genome assembly GCA_035041135.1 of Platyrinchus mystaceus. NCBI lineage: Eukaryota > Metazoa > Chordata > Aves > Passeriformes > Tyrannidae > Platyrinchus > Platyrinchus mystaceus. Next base: position 62,650,533 of record JAWWLV010000144.1, on the reverse strand, counting down.
TTCATCTGATGAACCAATTGCAACAGAGCTTTCTACCCTTTAACGAGGTCTCTCAATTAGTCTTTGTGTACTGCATAGGCATTCAATAATGCATACTCTTTTGCCTAAGTACTCCCCAAGCACACTGCTCCTCTCTCTGGAACTAATAATAGTGACTGAACAGAAGTATAAGAGGTAATTTGACTAAAAAGGACCGTAAAACACAAGTGATGCTTGCTGCACTTACTGGAGACGCAGAAATGTCACTGTACCTGTCCCAACAAACCTAATCACAGAACAAGTCCTTCTTCAGCTGACCTGCACTTGTGCCTCTTTGGCAATGTTTTGCCACTTGAAAACATCATTCAATCTTAACCTTGGAATTACTCCATCTCATGTGTTTTGGAATACTCCAGCTTTCATAAAAATTTGATTTCACTATGGAAAATTACAAATGCTATCCATCAGAACCACAAACATTTCTTAGCTCCTCTTCTTCACATACCTTTGGAGAGTGTTCATGTTTGTCTTAAAATGTTTTCAAGTGGAAATGGCTGTAACATGTAACAGTCATATATAAATCAACCTCTAGCTGAGGTCATGCAGGTACTGCCATGCACGATGCTCACATGCTCCAGTAACTGCCACAGGCCACTGTTAATACCAAAGCCATTGATAGCTTCTCTTTTTTAAAATGGATCTTAAGCTCAGCAACAAAGGGATTTCAGTGTTCTACCTTTATAACAGAGATGACATCCGTGTACAAGATCAAATTCATTTACAACTTGGCCCATGGCAGGGTGGTTTTAACTAGAAGCTCTTTAAGGTCCCTTTCAGCACAAGCCATTCTATGATTCTGTGCACTTTGCATGGGGATCCAGGAGAGCTAGCAGAGCTGTTTTCTGTATTTGACAGCATAAAACTATGAGGTAATGCTGCAACTCTGAACAAACAAGCCTGGTAGAAATTGTTTGTTCTTCCAGATCTAAAAGATGCAGGGTATTTCAGGGAACAAAGAGAACTGAAAATGCATTAGGGCAGAAATGTGAACATAATGCAAAGCATGAAAAATCTAAACAAACCTTCTTGATTTGAGCATAAAGCACAATTAGCAGTTAAGATTCCAATTTCCTGTCACAGTGTCTAAAAATATTTATTTTTCTGTATACAACTGCTGTAAAAATAATTTTTCTCTCAGCAAAAGCGTTTCAGTCCTCAATCCCTCCATTGCTGAACTGTGAATCTAAACTCGTTTCCAGCACACAGGTAATTCACAACGACAGAAGAACCTCACAGGATCAAAAACGTGTTTTCTCTATGAAAAATGAAACATCCTGGGGGCAGGCAGAACAGCTGCCAACTGCTGGGTTACAGGTGAACTGCTCACCTCCAGAGAGGATGGTGTCCCATCCACCTCAAACACTCCAGGGAGTCCTGCCTGCTCTGCCACACCCATCTCCACCCTGGCAAAGGCAGTTACAGGGATACAAGAAAATGAAGCCTTTGCCTCTCTCAGATTCCCATCAGATCCTGCAGTAGGTTATTCCTCTCTGTGACAAAGATGTCACACCACTTTTCAATGTGAGTTTATGCTACTGTACATAAGGAGTCTGTAGCAGAGGCAAATTTTGCTTTATGGTACAAACTGCTACTGAAGTTAGTAACAAACTCAAACGTCACGTAGGCCAATGTGCTGGTACAGTCTATTAACATTCTGAATGTGCTTTCCAAATTAACACTTTCAGGAGGTCACAATAGTAATCAGGATAAGCCTGACACTTTAAAAAAAGCCAAAATACTACCAATATATTTTGCTTACCATCAAGGTGTCAGAACAGATAGAAGTGTTTATTTGAGATATGGTCATAAAAGAAGGAAGACACAATTTACCACATACCCAAAAGGATAAGAACACCTTATTTTAAGCTGTCACAGCTATATTAAATAATTATGAATCAACATACCAGTATTGATCTGCCTAATTTAAGAAATTTTCTTATCACTTCATTTCCATCATTGCCAAGGCAGGTGAATTATACATCTGTTATCTCTAGCAGATGTATGTCTATATATTTATTAACCTCCAGCAATGAATATTTTATAACTTTCTCAGGCAAATAATCCAAATGGTGTAACACCATAAAATTTTCCCTAATTTCTAACTTGTGTTTTCTCTTCTGACATGTAAGCCTGCTATTCATTATCTAGCACTAAGCATTTGGAGACTGTATCCTCTTTGCTGGTATTTTTTTTAAATATATTTGATGACTGTTAACACATTGCCCATTGACTGCTACTCTCTAAAATAAAAACCCCACATTCTTCTGGTCTTTGTCACAGGTCACATGTTAGACCCTCCTTCATTCCTGACACTCTTTAGGCTCATTCCTGTCTGGTGCCCTACAAAGCCCAATTGACCAGAGCAACTTATCTGTATCTTTTGCATGTAAATTCAGATATACATATGTTCCAGTGTGAAGTTTGGCTCTTCTGCATTGCAAAGACAAGACCAAAATTCAGTTTGTGGTTAATTTTAAAACCCAAGTTTTATTTTTGTAAAATTTTCACTTAATTGGTAGCTGTGAAGCTGTCAATTCCTGCTGAAGTGCAACAGTTTACACTTAGACCTCCTAATTTATCTCCTCTGTTTTTCCTATCATTTCTTCAGTTTGCCAAGGTCATTCTGAATTCCAGTTTTGTTTTCCAACAATGCTTAGAAACCTTTCAGACTCCAAGACATATATAAATTTAATATATACACTGCCTAGTCCATCAGCCAGATCACTAACAAAATTTGATTGACCCCAAACACACAATTCTCTAGAGAATCTCATTCATTTCACTTTTCTGTTTTCCCATTGAACCAGTACTGACTCTGTGAGAAAGTCTTTACACAAGCTCTCCACATCCTCTGTAGAAGCTTCATTTGATTATCAACCCCTAGATCCTGGTTTGTTTTTCCAGAAAGTTGTCAAAATCTTTGGACAAACATAAAGAACTGGATACTCCAAAATTACTTCAACGGAAAATGACTGACTAAAGCAATAAAATGTACATGCCTTTTACTGAACTCCCATCATGATAATCCCATCATCCTACGTGCCAGATTTCCATTGACTTCAGTGCTCGGCATTGGAATATGAACAATTCACATCATAATTCTGGCATTGTACTTACAAGAGGGATGTGGTATACAGCAGAAAAGGAGATTATTTACTGTAGTCCTTTGCATGCCACCCACACAAAGAAAAAATAAAAACTACACCAACTGCGGAGAAAATATGTTTTCTACACACAAACTCAAGGCGACCTCATGACTAGAACTATTTTCGGTGGAGAAATCTGATAGTGGATTTTCAAGTTGTCACTTGTAACAAGTATAATCCCCTGTAATGCAAGATCAGGAGATTTCAGATTTGGGACTGCAGAGAAATCCAGCTCTATATGCATGACAGCCCTGTGCCCCGGTCAAAAGAACTGTATTGTTGGACACTGAGAAGGCAATTTTAAATATGATCAGGACACATTAGAGGAACTACATGTGCTAAACTTCCACTGTTTTCCAAATCCATTCCTTTTCTTGTGCTGACTTCATTCAAAAGAATTATTCACAGTAATTTGTCTATATCAATGCCTGTAGGACAAATAAAAGAAGAAATAGCAAGACATTCAGAAAAAAAAATATAGAGCAGATGTAGTTTATACTAAAACTAAACAGAGCAACCTCATTTGAAGACAGACCTGAAGAGTGAAATCCGTATAGCTTGGGAAACAATGAGGATTTTGGCAGAGCAAGTATAACAATGCCAGCCAGTATAGTATGCCAACTGTTTAACAAAAGCAAACAGCCTCCAATATTGACATATTTAGGTTTCATTAAATCCAAAATACCACAGCTTCTCCATATTTAAAGCAGAGGTTTTTTATTCTGCATTGAAAAGGCATCTTCTCTCACTTTAGTGGGAGAGAATTTCCCAGGTTTCCACCATGCCACCAGCATATGCTCAAACTAGAAAATTTAATTAATTCTAAATACTTCTTTAACTTACATCTTCTATACGTCTGGGTGAGGGGTGGGGTATTTATCTCACGACTAAAGGGAAGGAAGGACTTTCTCATATGACATGATGAAAATTTAAAAGTGATTTCTAAGAAGGTACTTCATGGTGCAAATTAAGGAAAAGGCAACATTCTCATTTTTCCTTCCTTTCTAACTCTTCAAGGGAGTTTCTGTGATGATGCAAACCTAAAACATGCCTGAACAACACTATTGCATTATACTTGATAATGTTCCACCATACCCAAAAACCTAAACTAACCAAAAGCATTAATAGGAAACAGATTTAATATGTGAGAGAAGAAAATACTTCTGTAGTGGATCTCATGCTAATCTTCTCACATGACAGAACAATGCACAGGGCAACACTTTTTGGCACAGTTTTAAGCTCTTGACCACCCTTGTTAATTCAGCTTCCCCACTACAACTACACAGCAGGGGATGCATTCTGCTTGATCTATAAAGTGCAAGACAAGTCTTGGATCCACATGTTTAATCTGACTCCCTAAGAAAACAAACTTAGACAATAATTTTTCTTCCCTTCCCATTCCTTTCCCCGTACAAAATGGCTTTTGGACCCAGATTTCAGAGGAAGAGAGACCTCAAAAATCATGAACTTCCACAACTTTTACAAATAGCAAGCTAGATAAAGAATACAGACCCAATACAGATCTCCACTGTGAGAAAGGCAAATGGCAAAGGCCACTGGGGGGTCTGGCAGGGAGCCTACCATGAGCCACAACCAGCACTGCCTCTTGTCCTTCCACGTAGCACGTGGAGATGACCATGGGGTATTGCAGGAGTCGAAGAGAAAGGTCAGGGGAAAGTAGTAAGGAAATTCATGGTTACAGTACATAGAAGAAAAACCCATAAACAAAGTGTTCTGCAATTCTACTACCAGAGTTACTTCCATATGAACATGGTGTAAATGTCTATACATTGCAGAGGTTTATTACATTATAAAGTAAAATGCTTTAAGATAAGGGGACAAACTTCCATGAACTGTCTGTGCAGTGAGTGGGGTTATCTGATGTCCCACTGGTACACAGCAGTCTATAATCACAAATAGAAGCTGAGTGTTCCCTACTTATTTATGATTTCCTTCTTAATAAGTATTCACAGAAATGGCTATAGCAAAATCCATCAGTTCACCTGTGGTTAGTCATTGCTTTCAAAGAGTAGTTATTTCACCTAATACTAAAAATATCCTCTTAAAGCAAAACATTAATGCACTTTGTTACTGATTAAGTACCACTTGCAATCCCATGAGAGAAAAAACAATAAGAAACAAAAACTTAAGAAAAATTTCTAAAAGCTGATTTTTTTTCTAAATTTTTTTTTCAATCCAGTCCAGGGTATCACAGTATGATGGGACTTCAGTACATGCTACTATTCAGTACATGCTTCCATTTACTAAAATCCCTTAGGCTAATTCAATGTTACATCACGTATCCATCTAAGTGGTTCTTCTTGATCAAATCTCATAGCAGAGTGGTCTACATTTTTATTATTATTTTGGAAATTGGTTAAACTTATCCATAAATTAAATTACTGAGATTGCATAATTTCCTTTAACTAACATTTCATAATCTTTCTCACCTTACAATGATGCCCACCACAGCCAGGCAGGAAACCACTTTCTTGTCACATGAAAGTTTTGAGACCCCATAAATTTCTGTGGTTTGAATTAGAATGAAAGTAAGGACGAAATTAGACTTGTAAAGGTTTTTCTCAAACAAACAAACAAAATCACAACATCCAAAACCAAACAAGACCCACAAAACCAAAAAATAACAACAAAACAAACTAACAACACAAAAACAACCCCAAAACTACAAAAAACAAGAAAAGGGGCAATATCCCAGGACAAAAAAAAAAAAAAAAAAAAGGGTAAAAAAGCTTTATATGAAGATACCCACTACTCCTGTGGGTATCTCTGTTCAATTACTTGATCCTACACTGCCTACAGGACCATTTTGCTTTTTCTGCGATAGACATTTGCTTGGCTATACGTGTCTCCCTCTCCCTTCAGCATAGAATTTCCAGTCATAAACTAGAAATGCTTGTAAAAGGATTCTTGGGGAAACCAGTACAGTGCTGTAAAAAGCTTTATTTCCGTAAATGTAAATGTACATTCTAATAAAAAGACCATCAGCCACTTTCAGACTGACACTCATTTCATGCTCTTACTGAAAGCTGGTGAAAGCACAGAACCAAGAAGAGAGTACACACACTTTATCCCAGAGTGACTCTTGGCATAGTACAAGTAAAGTCAGACGGGAAAAACATCTCTGTGTAAGCGTGTAACTCAATATTTTGTTTTAAATCTATTCAAAGCAACTGACTGATAGTAAGGAAACAAATATGGTTTTAGTTCAATTACTAAAATATTTAAGTTTTAATATAGTGCTTTTTAACTCATTTATTTATTGTTAGCTTCCAAACCTGTACAGTCTTTATTTATGAGCTTTTTTATTTTAATCACCCTAGCCATCTGCAGCACATCTGTTACTAGCTAGTATTCAGTAATTAACTTAAATGTGGACTGGGTACTATTCTGAATCAACAGATATCAAAGCAGCTGCTTTGATAACAGACCAACACCTCTTTATCAGCTATAATAGTTGCTCAGGTTAGAGTTACATTTACTATCCATCCCCTAAACATATGTGATATCTCTCTATGCAGAAATTGAAAACAAAGCCTTGATTTTTTTAATGTTCTCCATTTCAATTACAAAATGATCTCTCTTAAAAAGAGATCTCACATTAAAAGACAGATAACTCTGATATTAGTATTTATTTTGTTTTGAACACAAAAAAGTGAATGTTTCACATTCACTCAGTTAGAAATCTTGTGTCTCTGAAGATTTTCTGCTGAGTATGGAAAAAGGGATACATCTTTGTGGTCTCTGCTGGAGAAAGAACATATAATGAACACACTACAAAAGTTCTCAGAATCTTAACCAACTCATTAGCTTTTGAAACACTCCTCAGGATCATGCTGAATCCACATAACTACCACTTGGAAATCTGTAAGCATCCTTGAACTGGCCACACGACTGCAGCCATTAGACTTCCTGGTCAACCTCATCTGTCTTTAATTGCATCCTTAGTACAAGTCACTTTTGACAATCCTGTTACATTTTAAACAAGACATAACTGAATCCATCATGAATCCCCGGATAATTGCATTTTCTTACCTTAGAGGTCTGTGGCTCCTATAATTAATTGCATTCCTTTTAAAGTCAGCCCAGAAGAGAATGGCTTCTTGCCAAGAAAGTTTTTATAATGTTCAAAGACTCATTCTGAGGAACAGCAGGTGCTCTTTGTTTTTATTTCTCAGTGTGCTCATGCCAGAGAAGCAGGGCATTCAATTGCCATGTGTCCACAACCTAATGCTCTCTCCATCTCCATAAAAGAGAGAGATTACTGTACCATTCAGAGCAATACCCCAATAAACACAGTAAGGATCGGACTATTAGGTAGGCTGTTTCAGGAAGTTGTTCTCTTGGGGAAACACGGTTCATAGGTGCCTGTGAAAAAAGTCTGTTACAGTATTTGTGCATCAAACCTTTCATCACAAGTGTTACATCCTTAGTGAGGGTGCTCAGCCAGTTAGTTCTCAGAACACAAAGCATTTCAATCCGCCTTCCCTGGGCAGCAGGGAGCTCATTAGTACCACCAGCTCACCATCTGTCTCTGAAGGAGGAAGAGATGGAATTAATATATGATGGAGGTATAGGAAAAAAAGGCAAACAAAAAAAATGATTGGGAAGCAGCAGGGTGTCACCCAGAACGGCACAGAATATTTCTTTTGAAATAATTTCTCCTTGTCTGCACAAAACATGGAGAACGGTCTCGGCTCGGCTATGAAGTATTCACAAAAGCATTTGTAAAGCCCAAAGTCTTGTAATTTTAAATGCAGTGTCTTCCAAAGATCTTCAGAAGATCTTCACTGAATACAGCTGTCCACAGATGAGTCCTGTGAAACCTTCCTTGCTCTGTACAGTCTGAACCCCAGGAGCAGACAGCAGCTGAATTGATGCCTTTCTGGCTTTGAGGCATAATGAGAGCAAAGGTGATGGAAGAGAGCAGCTCCTCGTACAGACAGAGCAGCCGTCCTGCAGCACTGACCATGTGTAGGGATGGTGACGGGTGGGGGACAGTCACCTACAGCTGCAAAGGGTCTGCACACCCAGATGAAAGCTGTAATCATCCAACTGAGGAGTCTCCTTCTCCTTTACAAGTCATTGAGAAAGCAAGAAGAGGCCACACGAGAAACCCAGGGTGGGACAAAGTCATACATAGTCACGGCTAAACCAGAATTAAAATCCCAAATTATAAAGTCCAGGGCAGCCTGAAAGTCAATCACTAAGTGAATCCTCTACCATCTGGTCCTTCAGGAATTTTAATATAAATATTCAGAAAGAGAATACATCTTACTGAAAAATCAGGAGTGGTTGCACAAAGCTTTTAGGGCTTTTTTTTTAAACAGTGACATAAGTATCAGCCTTTCATCTGATCCCACAGACCTTTGGATGAAAGCACCAACTTCTCAGATGGACAAAGATGAACAGCTCATATATCAAATGTCCAAAACCTGAGACTCCTTCACTTCTGTTTTCTTTGGCTGTTAACTTCTTTGTCAGGGAAAAGACCCTACAAGCCATAAAGAGATTGTGGAAAAAAAAGCCCAACAAAATAACACAGAATCCTTAAGTCAGACAGTGATATTTACACTCATGTCCCTAAGCAAATGCCTTAATTTTCAGAATGACTGAGCAGTTGCTGACAGGTATTGTCAGGCAGAACTATTTTTTGGAAAATGAAGTCATTGACCTACAAGGTAATACAATTTGCTTTAGGGCTTTTAAATTTATTTATTTCTAGGTTGTGTTCTCTTAAAAGGGGGAAAAAAATGTGTCTAGATATGAATGCCAAAAAATGTTAATGGTGTGACCTCAGTTTTCTGCTGATCGTGAACTATGTGGAACTTGTCCAATAAACATAATAGAGTGGGAAAATGAGTAACTGAGTTCTTGAAAAAACAAAGTGAATATGTCATCAGCACACACAGTAAATGCACTTCTGTGCTACTTCCTGTGTTATAGACACTCCACAGCCCACAATATCCTTCTCCTGACTATCTCATATCCTTTTGTGGGTCTGACCTACCTTGACAGCATGTCTTTGTCATATTTGCAACTTCAAAGAGATGACTGTAGTTACAGAAGCAGCACACTATAGCAGCACATTGGTGAAACCAAATCTTACATCTGAAGAAACACACGTTAATGAGCCAAATTCAGCTCTGTTTTACAAAGCTGTATAGCTGGACTAGCTCCCTGAATTTAATTGGAACTGCCCCAAAAATGCAAGCACAGAACCCTTTTTATCCTCAGTGTAACAAAGAGGTGAGTCCAGTTCACAGTACAAGTGCTCTTACATTTCCTTGAGAAAATGTTATCCAGGTTAGTTATGGAAAAACTTATTTTCATTTCTGAAGTTCTACTGTCAGGGATGAGCAGATTATTTGGTTGCATTACGTTATTTTCTGCTCCTCATGGAAGAATGTATAGCCATGGGATAGAGGTATGGCAACTATTGGATGCAAATTCCCTGCCATAGAAGAAAATATAGATATACTAATCCCAAGACAGTAAGACAAGACACAACTGCTCATGCTGGTTTTGTGCCAAGGAATAGAGTGTCTACAGCACTGGAATGCATATGTTCAGAGGGTGAAGTATATAAAATTGGAAACCATGAAAATCATAAATATTTGTAAATAGTGAGACATTGGGCAGGTCAGCACGAAAAGATATCAACGTGAGTTTTATCCATCTCGCCACTGTACATTCAACTTTCAGTGTTGATGTCCATTCATAAAAAAAAATGAATGAATACTGGCCTTCATGATATATTTAACAAGCCTCTCAAAATCTGAAATCAATAATCTTAGAGCTACCCAACTAAACTGCCACATTGCCCGCCTCAAACACAGAACAGTTAAGATTTTCTAAATATATGAGTTCACCATGACAGCTGATAATCATCTAAATCTCTTGTATCTGTTGGCACACTAAGAGCAGCTCTGTAGTATTTTACAACAACTAATGCTCCCAGGAATAGCAAAGACGGGTGCCCCAAAGCCAGAAATATAATCAGACTCACAAGAAAGAGAACAGAATGACTGCCAGTCCTGAAGGTAGATGTTCACAAGGAGATTAATGTATAAGTTCATAACATGTTTTGTTTTGATGACTCTCTAGCAAGCAAGCAAAAAAAAAAAAATTAAAAAAGTATATATACACTTGTAGACCATTAACATATTGTTAACTTATCTGGAGTAATTTTTCAAAAGAATGCAGTCTCCACTTAACTAGCATTTTGCCAAAGTGTGATCCCTTGTTTTTCTTTGCTACGTTCTTGCCTTGAAGAATTTTTCAAAGCTTTTTATTTATTTATAATCATGCTAGGCCTCCTAAAGGTTTGGAATTTTGTTTGTTCTAACAAATTGCAATCATAATTAATAAATGTGATAAACCTGCTGTCAACCTAACTGATGAGGACAATTTGACTGGATCCTAGCAGGGAAGGATTTTTCCCTGCTGTGCCCTTTTGAAAAGAAAAAAATCTACTTCTGGTTCAGGACAGAGGTATTGAAATGAAAAAAAATTATGTCAAAATATTTTTAATACCCCAAAGAAGTTGAAAAAGGATAAGATTTTAATTTTAAACTCAAATTTAATGCAAAAGTTAGGTCATGAATGCAATTTAATTAATCCCTTGAAGATCATTAAAATGGCAATTTGGAAACAGGAGATGATTGTCCTGCTTTATCTATTGGTCCTCCAAGAAAAAAACTTCTGCTTGATCTGGTCTGCTGATAGCCCACCATATTCTTGTTAGTACTTTATTCTCATGGACATCTACAACTGCTTTGCCCAGAACTACCCAAAACCCACCTTCAAGTTTCATGGAGAGAGGATTATCTCCATTGGGTTACCCAGTGCCCAGAACTTTGTTCATGGGGCAAATGCACAGCTGACAGGCCTGACTGATACTGCAAAGGCCCTAACTAACATAACTGAATCAGAACTGAATAACTAATAACCAATCATAACTGAATGTTATGTTTTGTAACCCTGTGCTTGACTTGCCTGTCTGACAACATAAGAAGGATGGTTCAGCTCCCTATATATAATCTCATTGCATATACTGGACCAATTGCAGCACAAACGAAGCTTATTCAAAGCCAATGCTTTAATCACAGTGAAGGTTGTCCGATTCCATAAAAATTAACCCACCAAGACCTACACCTGGTAACATATTTGGGCTCCATAAAACCAATGGTAAATCAGGAACATTCATAGGTGCTAGCAGGCTAACACACAGCTGTGCAGAAGTACCTTGTAAAGGAAAACTTTGTAGTGACAAATCAATGTAAATCAGTTTTTCAGTGTTGAGGGAGTGAAGTATAAATTCCTCTAATAGCAAGTCACAGCTTAATATGAGTAGTTTCAACACTGATGATTTTAGTAGAACTGTGCCAGCCCAACCACCTATGAGTTCAAAATGCAATGCACAGCTTGAGAGGGAAGTAACACCAAGCACTTTGGGGGTAAGAAGATATACAACTTTTCTGCCTCATTATAACAACACACTCATTTCTAGGGTGAAGAATAAGGGAAATAAAAGGGAAAAGGAAATATAACATGAAAACCCAATGCTCCATATTAGGTGGCAATAATCCCATGCACTAAAAGCCCAACACCAACATTCTTGGCTGTTAAGCTTACAAGGATTTTCAACAAGCACAGTGCAATAACTAGTCATCAATAGATAGTAATGCTGAAGTCCTAGGATTCTAAAATACGAGGACAGCATAAATGTGTTAAATATTTAATTGGTAAATAACCAATTACATTAATTAGGGGAACTTAAGGCTGCTGTTCCAGTGGTAATTGTATTTGTCAGGCCAGAGAGAGACATACTCCACAATGTCAGTATAATATTCTTTGGAAGAATACATATTGATTAAATCTAACTGTGGTTATCTAATTGTGGCTAGAGGAATTATGGTGCCATTTTCAGTGTAGACAATAAGTAAATGAAGAATATGCCTGTAATAAAAAAAAAATAAAACCAATAAAGCTATTAGGTTACATGTGATGATTTAGAAGCTTGCCTGGAGAATTCCCTCAAGTGAAGTTGGGAATACTATTAAAATTATCCAGCACACTTTCCTGCTCTGGTAACCTTGCACACCATGGACAACAAGTTACATGCAACCACCCTCTGGGGAAAACTCATTATTTCTCTTTATGTGTTGCTGTGTAAAAGCCTGAGATAACAATTTACTATTTTCTGTTCTTTTTTTCCCCGCCTTCCTAACCACTAAGCCTCTCTGATTTCACTTGCCATCAATGATGCTTATCTCAGGGCCAGAGAAATAAAATTCTTGAAGAATTCATTTCACCTGTACTTTCCATAATTAAAAGTATGCCCTTGCTGGAAAAAGCAAGGCAAGTTTCTGACTACCCGGTCATATTCTTATACGGAAACTATTTACATATCCTCGAGCTCCATAGCAATACCTTGAGTCAAACCAAACTATTGGGCCTGACAGGTGTTTAGCTATCAGTATAAATATTGTCCAAGTTCACATGAAAGGTATACAGTCCCCAGCTCCTAAGTGTCTGAGTTTCTGCACAGAAAGGTGGTACAGTCACACATCCCAGAATACATGTACTTAAGCAGAAAGGTTCTGCCGTATTTCTATCAGTGTTATTCAGCATAGTCTCTCCTTGCTAAGAATAACTCTCTGCTCCAGTAACCCAGAAAGTGGAGCAACACACTCTGCTTTAGCCCTACGGCTGCTTATCCCACACGGCATTTACAAAGCCTTGTGTTTAATCTCTTTGCTTGTATACTACATTCACAAATTAAACGGGGTAGTGAAAACAGGACAGATGTGACAGGAAATAGCAAATAACAGAAAAAAAAAATTAGCATTGCCCCCATTAGAGCGAGAAGCATATACAGCAACTATATGCAAGAAAGGAATAAAATTTTAATAAAAAAATACTCCACTGTACAGACCTTTTAAAAGGCTGCTGCAAGCTGGTGAGAACCCACTTTGAAATTTTTCCTTTTATTAACTTCCTCCACAGCTTTAAACATTTTTCCAGTAGAATTTTATGGCTAATAAATTACCATTATTTTGAATTGTCTGAAAATCATGAATCAATTTAGTCACAAAGCAGATCTGTTCAATTTAATGTTCTTGTTCCTTACTGCCTCAGTCATGCAATTTTCCCCCTTTGCTTCCTTTATTTCTCTGCCTCTCCTCACATCACCCTGTTGTAATGCCTTTAATATAAAAGATGGCCTTCATTCTCATGTACTATTTAAATTCATCATGTCTGACCTCTTCAAATGCAATGAATGCATAATTAATTTTCATTATAAATTTAGAACACTTCCTCTCTTCTTGCCAGTTCAAGCTTCCTTTAGTTTTCAACAGCTATCTTGTTTTATTTCATATTCCCTTTGACATTCTTTCTTGCTGTCTTCCTTTCAAATTTCGCTTCACATACAATTTGACTCTGATACACACAGCAGGAACCCACCCAGAACCTGATGCAAGAATCACCAATAAAAGAATGGGTGTTTGGTCCATCACTAAAACACAGACTGTACTCATATGGCTGGAAAAAGAGCTGGCAGAGCAACTGCTCTGTGCATCATCTCCCCATAAAGAGAGGTTTTAGGATTAATACCTAGAGTCCTTACTGTAAACACCAAATATTTAAGAAACAGACACAGCACAGAGCTGAAAGTATACACTTATTTCTCTCTTTAAATTTTGTGGTTACTTCAGCATTTTTTTCTTTTCCATGGTCATTAGGAATGGTCTTACTTCATACTCACACAGATTTGCAAAATCCCGGTACACAGGCTTTACCTGGATATTGCCTCTCCTCCTTAACAAGTTAACAATTCTGTTTCTCTAAAATGCTGCCAACTGCAGCTTCAGCATGACAATGGGTAACACAGATTCACAGAGACAGGGTTATCAGCCAGAGACTATAGGAAAGTTTGGATTTCAGCACCTTCCGTGTCAAGGGGACTGCCACTTATGGGACCTTCCTTGCAACTTGATGACACCAAAAATTAAGAACTTTGCTGAGCAACATCAGGCTTATTTAATTGACCAGAACAGTTTTGAAATGTACTTCAAGCTGAACAAATAGACTTGTGAAACTGCAGCACTCAAAATGTTTTCCCATGAAGGACACAGAGGTGGAAGACTTGGTTAGTATACATTTATTTCTGCTCAGTATTCCCAGTTTGTAGGTAAAGCATAACAGTATACTCCACAAAGTTTTATGATTTGACTAAACCAATTCTTTTTATGATGACTGCATTAACTTTAGTTCCTAGATTTCTTTTTTTTCTGCAAATTGTCTACAGAAAGAGTCTTTTAGAAGATCTAAAACTATTGCCAAAGGAAAAAGCAAAAAAAACTTTAAAACCAGGTGACTAGTCATCACTAAAACATCAGATCTCAAAAACTGCTGGCCAATTTAGTTGCCTTCTGCTCTGTAAAATACATAATTTTAAGACTGAAGCTTTAGTTGATGCATCAGATCTACTGTAACTGCACAGGAAAGCTTTTTGTATGCAAGTTAAACTAAAGTTTAATTACTTTGCAGTTTAGCTGTTCTGCGTTTTCAGATCACCTGTCCATCTCTACTAGCTCACCTGTTTCAGACCAGTAAAGTGTGAATTGTCCTTGAAGTCTTTCCAGGCATGTTTTGTTCAACCACTTTTTGTGGAAAATAAGTAATTTTCCTGACATTTCCGTCTTACTGTCCAAACAGACCAAATTTAACCAATAGGCAAATTCTTTCAAAACAAGGTCCCAGTGACACAACATCAAGGCAGAAAGGTCACACACACTAAGAATGCAACAGTGGCAATTGTTGTTTTGATGGATTGTCTTAGGAGGCAGGAAGTGTTGAGTTTTCCTGTTTACCCATTAAAGAAAAAAGAAAAATAAAAAAAAAGCAAGGATATTCCAGAAATTCTATGAACTTTACCTTCTGAATATAATTCAGATAAACTAATGGAAAGCCATATGCTGCACTGTCCTTGTTTTGGCTGGGATAGAGTCAATTTTCTCCAGTTA
The DNA here is from genome assembly GCA_035041135.1 of Platyrinchus mystaceus. Taxonomy (NCBI): domain Eukaryota; kingdom Metazoa; phylum Chordata; class Aves; order Passeriformes; family Tyrannidae; genus Platyrinchus; species Platyrinchus mystaceus. The sequence goes on along the minus strand of JAWWLV010000144.1, from coordinate 62,635,298 downwards.
GCTCTCACAGTGCTGCGTTTGGATTCAGTGTGAGAATAGTGTTGGTAACACAAGGATGTTTTGGCTGTTGCTCAATAGGGCTTAACGAGGCAAGGACTTTCCAATGGCTCATGCTCTGCCAGTGAGGAGCTGCACAAGAAGCCAGGAAGAAGCATGACTGGGACACTCCATCTGAACAAGGCCAAAGGGATATTCCACACCACAGAGCATCATGCTCAGTGTATACAATGAGAGAGTTGGCTGTGAGGGGCCTTGAGTGCTGAGGAACTTGATGGGCATCAGGCAGTGTGAGCAATTTTGGTGTGAAGCATTATTTCTGGTTGGGTTTTATTTCTCTCTCTGTTTTGCCCTTTTTTTATTACAATTATTATTTTTTTTTCAATTATTAAGCTGTTCTTATCTTGAGCATTGGGGTTTACCTTTTTTTTTTTTTTTTTTTTTTTTTTTTCCTTATTCTCCTTATCCCATTTTGGGAGAGGAAGGTGGAAGGAGTGAGAAATCAACTGTGCAGTACTTAGCTGCTGCCTGGGGTTCAACCATGTCACATGCACATATATATCACTGTTCCTATCTACTTTAGTTGGATTTAAACAAGCTTTAATAGGGAACTGAACAATATTAAAAGGAAGCAAATGGCACAAAGTCCAGAGATTTAACTTATGCAATAGAGATTATGAAAAAAAAAAGAGAAAGAAGGTTATTTCATGCATGGTATTCGATATAAGGAATGGACATAATCCTCCTCAAAAAACACCCTAAACAAAACAGCTCTTTAAAAAGTGATACCTGTTTTTTAAACATGGTCTTGGAAAAGCAGTAACACACTACACAGACTACAAGCCTGAAGTCTGTGACTACATTCCAGGACTACAACTTGTATCATTTTCCTGGTATTGTGGAGAGATGGTAAAGTGCTTCATAAAGAAAAGGGCATTCCTGCATGGTTGAATATTGCCACAGCTACCCTGGAAATTATCCTGGAGAGAAGGAGGAGAAAGAGAAATCCTTGAGTGGCAAGAAGATTTATTGGATAATTTAATAGGATTTTCTCATCACTAAATTCTATTTTTCTTCTGTCTCTAATCACCTTTCTTCTACCTCATTAAATCCAATTTCACTTCATCTTATCTTTCTTTCCTCTTTAATTTCATAGACCATCATGTAATTTCTCTCTCACCAAACAGCATACTTTCTTTTTGCATCAGTCTTTCCACATCTACTTTTCCCCACCTTATCATTTAGCTGCCTCATTTCTTCCTGCTCATTACCCCTCTTGCCCTAAACTAGTCACTCCTATAATGCCGTCCATCCTGTCGTTCTGCAGCATTGTTTATCTCTACTTTGCTCAATTTCTTTCTTTCTTTTGGCCAATTTGTTGACTGAGCCATTTAAAATTCCTTCATTTTTCTTATTTCTATGAATGTATATATAGAGAAAGGATAAAATCCAGCTATACAATCATTGAATCATATTATAGGGAATTGCATCCATGTTCCTGCACACATTGTTAACTATAATGTGGGCTCACTGTACAAGAATAAAAATAAATTTGGTACTTCTATACAGTTTGGCTGATCTGCATTTTACTCATGACCCTGAATTGCACTTTATATTTCAGCAATGAACATTTCAGTAATTCTGCACATTTTCTGATTTTACACATAAAGAGTAAGACTAGTTGAACATTATGTCATCTTGGGAAGATTCAACACCATACTTGAAGCAGCATTCAATCTTGTCTGCATTGGAAAGACTGAACCTGTCAAATAATGTTCCAACACCATGTTTTGTAATTTGTCTCCCATATATTCTCAATGAAAATGAAAATGTATATACACACACAAAACTCCTTCTTGAGCCATGTTCCATATCACTCAAGATTGTAAAGGCAAATACAAAAAAGAGAGAATTAATAACAGTACAATTGTTTTTATCACCTCTGAAAGAGTCCTTGGGCTACCATTATGATAGATCTGTTCAATGAGTCAATATAAGGCAAGGAAGGAGGCTGGCACACTCCCAAGAAGGACAAAGCCCCAAAAAATGAGACACTGTGGGAGGTTTGACTAGTTTCTGTAAGAAACACACCTGTCTGGAGGAAGCCAGCTGGGCTCAGGTGTTTGCATTACATTACCATAGGCAGTGCCATAGTATCATGAAAGTGAGCAAATTAAATCCTCCCAGAACTGGCAGCTTGGAGGTGCACGCAGAGACACCATGGAGGACCTGGGTAAGTATCAGCTGCACGACATTCGACTCACACATCACAAGGAAAGCTTATGAAATGCAAGAAGCCCCACCAAAGGTCCAGGGTCAGGGATGTAGGGCAGACACAAGGGATTAATCTGGTCAGTGTGATTAGGATTGAGGTGGAGTCTGCAACCTATCTTTGAGCAAGCTGGTGATAAACTACACAGCATCAGTGTGAAGTCAGGTGTCACGTCCATCTGCCATGTCCTGTTGTGATCCCCCCACCAAAACAAACAAAAAGTATAGATGCATTTCTGCAATGTGCTCCTGAAGTCCTAAACTTTGATTGCTCTGAGCTGTCTCTGCACAAAGCTAGGTCCCAGAAGATAACATCAATCACCAACCAGCCTGCCAGCTCTTCAGGAAACTGTATATTCAAGCAATCAGCCCCAGTGGTATGGACAACCTGAGAAAGACAGTATGTACCAACTTCTTCCCCAACTATTTTTAATGAAAGAGGGAAAAGATGTTCAGGGGACAATATTACCAGCAATTACTAATTATGAATGACAAAAGAATAAAAGATATTGAGTGTCTTCTGATTTAAAACCAAAAAGAACCTAGGGATGTCCAATCATCAGATGATCAAAAGAATATTTTCAGGAGGACAAGCAGTGTTGTCTGGAACTGGAGCTATTCTCAGTTTGTCTTTGGTGAAAGTGTAAAATGCAAAATATTAATAGCCAGATATTGTCAGTGTGTTCATATATTCACATAGAACAGTTTAAAATGTAGCCCTCTGTATTTACTAACAGAAATTAATAAGAAACCTTTGAATGTACCAGTCTCGATTTTTGCAAGAAGGCCCCAAGAAACCCTAATTCTCCTTAGATCTTTCTGAAGAAACTACTTGGTAGACAGAGGACTGACTGACTGGAGATGGCCACAGAAGGATGCGAGCCCAAATTGTCTGCAGAGATGTAAAATTGTTTCAAGAACATACTAACAGGTCAAGAGAAAATAAATTTTAGTCAAATTCATAGGTTCAAAACGCAGTAGGTGAATAAATGGGGTTCTGGGACAGACAAGTCATTCCCACTGGTCATTTTTCTGCTAAAAGTCCTCCATCTCCTTATCCTATTAATTCTTGACGGTCAGACAAAACTTTAGTATAACTATCCTTGTTAACAAACCATCTCTTTAAAATCAACACTCAAATTCCCTGGTTCTTGGGGACCATATGTAAAATGTAGGTGCAGAAAAAATACAAACCAAATCTAATCCAGTTTGTTCTGTATGGTATTTTCCAGTCAAGAGTCTTAACGTTATGTTTTATCATGTTTAACAATGTACGACTCCATTGGAATCAACTTAACTAATGAGACGTCAAAAATATACTTTGTTGCATTTATCTAGGTTAGCAAGAAATTCAAAGTTCCTTTAATGACAAGCTAATATATTTTCATTTTGCTGTCAAAGAGTCTTTGATGTTCTACTATAAGTGAATGCATCTGTTGCATTAAAATTCTTGCGTAAAGCTACATTTATCATTTGCTTTAGAAAATAACCTCTCAACCATAAAACTGCTTCATCTGGACATTAAAATGTAGAACAACAAGAACAGAAATAGGAAGAAGAAATCATTTAGATATAAAGATACAACAGTAAAACCTGATTCACTGCTACATTAAAACATACTGGTGCTCAACTTTCTTTTTGCTTTTTAATCAGTAGCTACTGGCAAAACAAACTCAAAAATAAAGATTCATTACACTTGAATACTACACACCAAGAAAAGCAATATACTTCCCACATATCTTTGCTCCTGATTTTATCTATATAATAAAGAAAGCTTTCGTATTTCAGGGTATAAGCACATAGAGCATGGGGAAATCAACATACAGATGGCATCAGTCAATTTGGAGCCAGTACACTGACAGCTTCTGTGAAGAATGGATTTTGTCTGGAGACAGATACTAGACTCAGTGGTCTCAGAGAAATTCTTACACAGAACCAAGAAGGTGGAAATGCACCCCTGGGACACTGAATTGCATTTGTACAGAGGGGAAGAAAAATCAGTGAAACAAATGCAACATCCGTGCTTGAACCATGGAAAATATTTTGGATTTAAGGCCTGATATGACCAGTCCATATTCAAACATCACACAAAAGCCCTCTAAGTTTACCAGGCCTGGGAACTGATAGTCAATATTGTGGCAGTCACTGAATTAAATGAGTGAAAACACAGAGGCAAATGGGTTCTCATTTGTCACAAGCATAGGATGATGACAGAATTTAAACAACACCATTTTAATATTTTACCATGCAATTTAGATTTCCTCAAGAGCGCAGAAAGTTTGACGTCTACTATAGAGAAAATGTTAATTAGTGTAAAACAATAACTTGTCACTGATGATTTCTAAAAGCATGTGAGCAAAATAGCAGTGGGGAGAAGGGGAGGAATGCAATTTTCATTCTGCAAGATGTACGTTAAATCCAGTCTCCTTTCAGGTCATCTTTGTGCTTTTAAAGCTTCATTCATAGTTGTCTCTATTCTACTTTCCTTTCAAAGCCTTTTTTTAGCCACAACTTTGTACGTCTCTGGTGCATCAACATTTTAATAACAGCATAGGGCTGACATTTGCTATTTTCATTTATTCTGTGCAATATCATTATTCAAACATGGTCATGAATCCCTTTGGGCTTGCTCACAGTCTTAAATGAGAGTAGGGATGTAAGTATTTAAATTTCTGAAACTGTCAATTTATTTGAAGAAAACTGATGATAAAACATACAATTTATGCCATTTGAGGCTCCTTATTTTCCATAAAGAATTTACATGAGCACTGAAACAAGAAGCCAATTCTCCTTAAGCCAAGAGTAATTAAAACCACAAAATCTTTAAGGAATACCAATCTTTTATTGAAGACAAGTTTAAATTAATCAAGTCATTGAAGAGATGGGAAGCAAAATGACAGCACTGAGGACAACGTTCTCTCCTAAAAGTTGAAGTATTTTGTGATATGAATCTCAATATTCCTGTAGTGTGCTCGTGGACAAGACTAGTCTTCTACAAGTGGAGAGCTGGAGGAATGGCAGCAATTACACTCCTGCTATGGAGGGAAGTTTCAGGCTCAGAAGATCTTAATTCTGTCACTAGATCTTAGTTTTGTGGCCTCAAATTGATTAATTTCTCTGTTCTTCAGCTTTGCAACTATAAATAGGGGTAAAATTTTGGGTTTTTTCCCAATCTCAACTCCTCTTGCTCGATGAGAATACAAAATCAGTTGCACACAGACACACATATAGTACTCGCACACACCTACTCACTCTGGCATAGAGACCTCCCTCTCCCATGGAGAAGCACTTCATGTCAATGTATACTAAGAAATATTAACTAACAGGCACTGACTTGGCACATGGGAATTGACATTGTTTTCACAGCTAACAAAACTATTTTTCTCAGATTATGGCTCTACTCTACTACAAAAACACAAGAGTATTAAATTAATTGATTGCATATGGCCATATTTCTTCCCCTTGAGACAAGTTTGGTGATCTACTCTGCCTTCCCACCAATACTGCTTTGCTCCATCTGTGAAAATATGCCCCTTTGGATAACTACAGTGTAATGATGGCCAGACTAATCTACCTTGGTGCTATTATCACTACCTCTATAAAGAGGGATTTATAAACCTGACAGACACTGAAAGGTTCAGTTCTGCCATTCCTCCTATTACATATCCTGATCTCCTCTACCCTTACATACCAATCTCCTCCTAATTTTTTTTTGTTTTTCCCTGTTTCACATCCTAAGTTGAAAGAACATCACCTCTTACAATAGAGGGTGTGTTAAACTACACTTCATATGGAGCACTGCTGTCTCCCTCTGTAATTGTATTCTCTTACTTTACCTGGACAAAAAATGGTGTGTTTGCTTATAAATGGACAATATTTTGTTTTACCACACTAGTCAATACAAATATTATGTATTGCAATATTACACAAAAAGAAAACTAAATATTAGAAAGGCTAACATGTTTTTTTGCATATTCGTACTGTGAATGCAATTTTTTCAGAACTGTTCTACTCAGTGGATTTCAAAGGGTGGCATTTCTGCTTATTCATGTGTCAATTTATGCCCTTTTCCTTTCTTCACAACCAATTAGTTTATGTAACAGAGTTCTTCCTCCCTGCAGAGATTAAGATTTCAGCGTAAAGTCTTACAGAATGGAGAACTGCACAAATATTCAGATGACCAGTTTTGTTTCAAATTGTAACATTAAGAAACGTGCTACCATTTTCAAGAGACCAAACTTAATAACTCCTCAGCAATAACTAGAATGCATTTTCAGCTTCCTAGAAAAATGCTATCTTTATCAGCATTTAACTTTTTTTAATGTCACAAGTTGTATTACCCCATTAATCAAATTGATAGTGGCGACTTGAAGTTCACATTAAAATCAAAAGTAGTAACTACACAACTGTGAAGAAATTTTAGATTACATGTCAGTCTTTCTCTGAAGCAAACACAGCACATCAGTCCCTGCATTTCATTTAGAAATCATTCAAAATGTCAGTTCTGAAGTCTTCTAAATCAAGATTCAGGAGTTGTGCCATCAGTACATGTTGTCTAAAATGCTTCTGCTGACAAAATACCTTCTTTATTTCCATTGGGATGAGAACAAAAGTAGCTGTAATACAGGTTTTAAATACTTGAAAAAGGGAATCAGTTTTACACAAGTTCAAATTGAGAAAATGGAGAACTGAAATGCCCCATCTATTAGGAAATAATAACATGACTTGTTTAGTGATGGAAACCTGCTCAGAGCTGTATGCAAAAGAAAGAAGGCAGGAACCTTGCCCCAAGGCAGCTATAATCACATACAAGACAGACACATAAGACACTGCAGAGCTGAAGACAAATTTATCTCAAACTGTAAATCATTTTAAGAATACCTAAAATCATTTGCATGACTTAAAGGTATCAATCATACACAGGAGATGAGTTCTCAGTAAGGGTATGAATGAAGAGAGTTTATTTCCCCACTGAATGGGGGAAATCTTCCAGGTGTAAATAAGAGATCAGAGTTCAGACTGGAGAAATAAAACAAAGATAAATGATTGAATATGAAGAGCTTGCTGAGGAAATAGAAAGTGAGAACATCAGAAATGTAAACAGCATCAGAGAGCAGCATATAAATGGATGACATTAGTTTTGCCAGCAAAGAGATCCAGGGAAAAAGAAAGTGAGCAGTGGGGAGGGCAGAAGGAGGGATGATAAACAGAGAGAGGCCAAGGGCACATCCACAGAAATGAAAATAAGGAAAAGTTCTAGTTTTGTGGACAGAAACAGAATTCCATTCAAGAAATTACAGTTTAAAAAAAAAAAAAATTAAAAAAAATCAAACGCCCTGAGGCTGAAGGAAGATCCTTAAAAAGAAACTCTTATAAATAGGACCTTTCCCTTAGTATTTATTGCCACAACAGGAGACGCATCTGTAGATATTGATCCATAGGTATGTTGGGTAATTGAAACTTTAATTTACAATTATTGTTCCTTTTATTAGAAAGGTCACTTAATCTATGTCAGCTTCTGCTTTCTCTAACATTATTTACACTTGTTTTCAACAGCTGGAGAATATTTTCTGTATGTAGCAAACAGAGTAGATTAAGATTTATTGTACATGGGCTTAATAAGTTAAAAACCATGAACAGAGGAGTGTGTAGGTGCTGTATTTGCATTTTTATCAAAATTTTCTATTTCATACAGCAAGTCATTGGAGTCTAGAGAGAAAATTAATAAGTACCTATTATGCTTGAACATAAAACAGAGCTACTGACTATGTAAGGCTGCTGAAACCATGAAAAAGTCTTTCTTATAAGAGAGTGCTATTTGCTAAGGAAGAATTACATTGCTTGGATCAAGGGCTAGAATAAATTCAACAAATTATTGTATTCTAAAGATTCTTTTCAATGCCACATCTTTTCTGTTTCTTCCTAAGGTACTGATCTTTCCTGAAGAAAGGAGACTGGGCTGGCAGGAGCCCTGCCCTGATCACAGCAGCAGTTCTGTTCTTTCCTGAGCAAAATCAGGACATCCTGAGCAAAAAAAAAGAAGACACATTCTGAAGACAAAGGCTGCTTAGAGGCTGTTAAACTTCAGATTTATTAGGAGAAGGAGGAACTGGCCAATGCCCTTGCTAGTGATTTTGTAGTTTTACTGTAATGGGTCAGAACTTTTGAAAATCTTTAAAAAGTTGAGTTACTCAAAAGAAAAGCAAACTGGAGGCCAAGAGAAACAGACACCAAATCCTACCCCAGTTTACTGCTGATGAGTGCACACAAGCTCTCCAGCTGTAAAAGGGAGCTCAAGAAACAAACAGGTGATGGCACAAAATCATCTGAGCTAGAAATTGAAAAAAACCCTTACAAATTAAAAAGGCATTCATATTTCCAATATGGTTTTCTGAAATGTATTTTCTGATATTTCAGCGATGTATTAAATTCAGACTATTAATAGGCCCTATGTAGATCTATCTCTTCCTTCTTGGGACCACTGGCGTAAAGTCTAGGGGAATTCCTGAAGTGACTTACTTTTGAGGAGGTGAACAGGGGTGCTTTAAACGTTTTTCCCCTTCCCAAAGGAAAGGGATTACAAAAGCTACGTATTGGTTTTGACAGTCACCTGGAGCTGCAGGTAAATCCCAGCCCCAAACCCCGTTTTTGTAATTCCTGCAACAAGATATCCTTTGTCTTTCAGAATGAATTATATCCTAAAGCCAAAAATGAAAATAGAACTTTTTGATTTAAATCCTAAGGGTAGAAAAAAATATTGGACAGCCAACCTAGATGAGAAAAAGTCAACCTTCCCAAAACAAAAACCTGGCTGAAGTTCATTAATAAAGGTGAAAAGAATTTCATGTATATAACAGGGTAATAGTTTCACTTGAATTTTAAAAGAGGGGATGAAAATTTACTGTTGGCTGATTTCAGATGCCTTAGGTTAGAACTTTATTAGTTTTAAGAAAAAGTAACCTGGAGGTCTAGGTATAGAATATAGCAACTGATCTTACATGAATAACTGGCTGTAGTAAAGCAAGGAAAACCTACCAGTAATTTATTTTACAAAGGTCAGTCAGAAACTCCTCTGTATCTGGGTTTTACCCACAACATTGTTTTTCACTTTAGAAATTCCAGCTGCAGTAGAATTTCATGCAGGTGAATCCCACTTCTTTTATGAATGGCTATGATCAACATTTCCAAAAGGAGACTCTAAGTGTTCAAGTCTTCCTTTTACTTAGAGTTTTGACAACTTTCCTTGATTTGCTGCAGGTAAAGGTCCTTGTGGATACGGGTTTAAGAAGCTCTTGCTTTCACTGTGGTCAGGGGCTCTCACATTGCAGCTGCTTTGATGAATTCCTGCCTAGAGGTAGTTCCCCGCTGGAACCAGCCTTCATAACTGAACTCAAAGTTTCTCTTCTTAAAACATGTTGTGAGATGCAGGTTATTTCAAAACAAGTTCAGTGTATCACTGCAATAAATTACTTTGCAATTATATTTTGTGAGGCCTTCCCAGTTGAGAAGTGAGCTTGCACATTACAATTAGCAACCAAGTAAGGTTTAGGGGTTTCTGACTTTACCATGGCAACGGTGGGACTCATCTTGCCAAACATGACACCTCTACAATGTAACTGACAACTTCTGAGAGAGTTACCTGGGCTCCCCTTATCACCCTTGAGAGCAAACAGGCATAGGAGGACTCTGGCTTCGAAAGCTGCTTTAGGATTGTGCTAATGGTGCACAGACAATCTTTATAAAAACACAAATAACACAGAAATCCAGAAAGTGATCCAGACAATGAAAATGGACATCTACATCACTGACATGCAGATTAGATCACAAAGTATCTGATGGCAATACTCTCCCACCAAAAAGCAGGTTTTAGGCCAATATTTCCAAGTTATTCCTACTTAATTAATTTAATTAGCTGGAGTAAAAAAACCACAAAATATGGCCTTGAATAACTTTGACCATTTTGTGTTTAGAAACTTCCTCTGCCTGCAATGCCTTTCTAGACCACTACAACTCCTAAGACATTTTAGCACCCTGAAAATTAGGTGGGAGCTGAGCAGACTGTCGACAGTGAGCCCTAGAAATACGGTACACGTTTGCGATCTCTCCAGAGTCCAATCCACAGGCACTTCTTCTCTCAGAAGCACTTGGAATGAAGATCCACTTTGAAAGACTGGATAATTTTATAATTACAATTCTCAGCTGCTTGTGAGCTGCCTGCTTCAGTTACACTGAGAGTATTTGGTTTATTAAAGCAACTTACAAAGTGCAGTGTATGAAGCTCGACTCTGATTTCATTTCCATCACACTGTATTGCATGAGCTCTGCAGTCCTTGCAGTGAATCATGCCCAGATCCTCAAGGGAATGCAGTTAAAAATTCGGAACCCTAAATGTTTTAGTAAAAAGGTAGATTAGTCAAAATGCTGTTAATGAACCCAGAACATGAAATAGACTTAAATAAATATGCTTCATGACTAAAATTAAAAAGATAGGAGACATATTCCAATATTTGTAAGGACTTATCAGTGAAAATACTATATATTTGGCTGACAAATAACAAAGATACTAAATACTTGTTTGATCTCTAAAATGAGTAAAATAGTAAATCTATGTCTTAAAAGACCCTACAAGGAGAGCATTGACAATGAAATAAAGGTAGCCTTGAAAATATGTACCATGCTGAGACGTGTAATTAGAGCTTTTAATTCTAGGAAGACTTACAACAACAAATGGCTTAATCCTTTATCATTTCATGGTATCTAATACAGACATCTGGAAGAACCAATGGAGGTGGGAAACAGAGAGTTCACTGATGAAGTGAAACCTTTCTCCATCATGGTGAGACAAAACAGGAGGAATTTGTTAAATTATTACTAGTGTACATACACATATTTAACTGAATTATAACAGAAGGTATGTCCATAAGAAAGTCATTCTTCTCTGAGTGACAACCCCATGATTGTAAAATTATTTTCTAAGACCTTTTCCCATCTGGGATTATAAACATTTATCCCTTAAAATCATGACCCCTGTATAAATTAGAGCTCTTGTCTGTTGCACAGACTTTTGACCACCCACATTTCATGGACTTTTCCCCTCCTTCTAAGGCAGAATGAATGTAATTTATACTTTCCTTGTTTAAAAGACAGATATGATTTTAGTTCAATTTATGTATTCATTTGAAACTTTAGTGTTGTGACTCTAAACCCACGTGCAGATTAGATTAGGGCAAGCAGACTCCTGTAGAGCACAATTGTTTTTCCATTCAGAAACTAGAAAGGCAGAAATCATTAATATGTTTATAGATTTTAAAAAGGACCTAAAATTCTAAATGTCCACCCCAATCCTCCTCTAACACTGTACAGCTGTTTTCTCAGTTCTTTCCTTTCTAGCCTGAAAATTTAGGAATCCCATGGTTATCTTTCCTTTGTTGAAAAGAAATAAAAAAGAAATAGAATTAATAATATTAACTGCAACTGTTGAATGTGACAAAGTTGAAAAGTCATCATAGGTGACAAATTAGTTTCCTCAGACAGAAATAAATTCTTACTAAGAACTGAAAAACAGAATTCCTGTCTTCCAACCACACAATACTTAGAGCTTCTCTCTCCAAATAATGTAGTTTTTTTAATGAGAGTGAAGTATAAAACCAAAGATGTACAGTTCATGATATGTGCTACTGAAAGTGGAAATAAGCCTTAAAGTCAACTAATTTTTGCATCAACCCAATTCCTGTTGAAACTAATGAGGAATCTCTCCATTGGCTTCTGAGGATGATACACATATTATAGACTTCAAGACGTTTTAAGAGTAAACTCACCACAGTTTTGGCAGTCAAACACATGGAAACATCCATAAATGAGAATAAGTCTAATTGGAAACAAATTTATCAATTATCAATGCCTTAGCAATAAATGAACTGATGGAAACTCTCCTGAAACTACAGTCAAATCAGTGGCAAATATCAATGTTTCTTACTAAATTATAATAGCCATGTCATTATAACTTCCATTCATAATGGACACTTGGGGGACTATGAATGAGGGCCATACACCTCTATCCATGCTCATAAATTACAGATAATAAATCTGGTTTGCATCAAAGAAAGTCTCCAAGGTCTTATTCAAAATTTCCACTTTTACCAGCTTTTCCTAAAGTTGAAACTCTGAAAGCTCTACATAACAGCCATTTAAAACAGAAAAAAACCCAAAATATTTTAAGACAACTGTCTCTCTTGCTTCAATAAGCCTCCAAAAACACGTTAAATTTTGGCCTCCTTGAAAGCCATGGGGCTTTTGAAATTGCCATTGTCTTCTATAGCGAACTCCAAGTAGGAGAGGAAAGGAGACATACACCTTGGTTCTATCTTTTTAGATATCTATCAAACTAACAGAATCAAGTAAAATGAATTGAAATTGAAGGGTATATTTTGTAATATACGACATGAAAATACGTAATCTTTTAAAAGCACAAAAGAAAGTGGTCTTTTCCCATAAGCACTGTGTTTGAAATGCAGAGGGCAAAGCCATCAGCATTGGGCACAGTCATTTCTTCTTTAATTTGATGCCTAATAGTTTATTTCACAAAACAAACTTCACAAACATCAGTAAGTGTGGACATAATTGTAATGTGACTTCTTAACAGCAGAGATGTGGAGATGAAGATACTTCATCAGTACTTTGGGTTACACTGCTGAGATTTACTTTACCAGTATCAGCATTACTGAAAATGACTGTGTTTTTAACAGGCAATAAACTACACATTAGTAGAAAAGTGAAGCATAAGCAAATCAGTGTAAAGAGAAAATCATGAAAAATTCTGTCCATCCAGACTGGAAGGACTGGAAAGTTTCTTGCCCAACAGTACAATGGAAATACAACAAATGTCATGCAATCCTTTCAATTTTAAGACTGCTTTTTTTGAAAAAAAAATCTCTAAATGCCTCACATTTTTTAATCTTGTTAGGCTAACCATGAGTGCAAAAGCACGTTTCTAGCACATTTCTTATTCTTTGGTAGTGTTTCCTCTTATTATCCTAATGCAACGGCACTTCCTTTGAGCATTTCTCTCATATTTTTCAAGTAAAGTTATTCCTAATACCACACTTCCAAAGTCTGCACTGGGGGAATTTTATCTACATGATAAGAGATCTGAGAATTCAGAGCCCTGACTTATGTCTGCAAATTTACATTTATCTTAACTTCTTTTTTTACATCTGATTCAAGGTGAATATCTTATTAATCACAGGACTATAGAAAAAAAAAAAAAAAAAAAAAAGAAAAACCAAAACCAGTTGAAGGACAGGAGTGGCTCTGCGGACTTTTACATATGACAGAGTGAGGAAAATGTGGTGCAATTACCTGACCTGAGACAGGTGCCTTCCTAACAATAGGCCTTGAGATGCTTTATAGGGAGGCTCCGTTGAAACATTTCATCAGGATGCAATACAGAGGCTTCTGCAAAGGGCATCTCTTGCTATTGTTATAAATACTTCTACTGAAAAACCTAAAACTGCCCAATGATAATGAGACATGAGATCCTATTGTCCGTTTGCCAATATTAAACAGCGAACCTCCTGGAGCAGTGAAAAAAGCATTATGCATCCCTTTATCCCACAAGACCAGAGTCTGAAATTAAAGGTCAGACCCATTATTTCACATCAGTGCTAAAGGCAGGAGAATTTATTCACTACAGAATTAAAGATTAAGCAGACACTTCACCAGGTATATGACTGTCATAACTTAGCAGACAGTATGAGAAAGTAGAAATCTGAGAGAATCCGGTAAACACTGGTGCTGTCTCCAGTCTTTTGCTGGACTACAGAAAGAGGCTGGGGGAGCTGAAACACCAAAGATGTTTTTGTCTTTGTATTTTCAAAGCCAATTTTTTTAGCATCACCCAACTCTGACTGCAGTTGATGCAGTACATCAACCATCAGGACAAGAAGGGCTCCTCTGCAGATTTTGACAAGTGGCAAAATAGCACAAAAAACTAAAATTACTTGAGTTACACTTTATATATGTAGAATGGTTGAACAAAATGATCTTACCATGTTTTTCCTCCTTCTCTCACTTAGAAGATGAGCAATAGAGCGGTAAAATATTCCACGTTGTCTAAAAATGCTGTACTTTAGGTGTTGCTTCCCTCTCTTTCATTTGTTTTTCTTTGCCTACTAGATCCACATGGCCTAAATAGTTTTGAATCCAACTAGTCTACCACTTAGCTCTTGCCCAAACTTTTCATATTAATATTTCCATCTCCAGCCTCCTATAGCCTAAACACTGAAAGACTGAGATCAGTGTGATCCAGTTCGGGTAAAAAAACCCGTATTATCATTCATACATTCATACACAGTCATCTCAGCCTATTATCAGGTGGGTTGCTTATAAAATTCAGTCCTATGCTACCCTTTGCTTGGTTTAAAGGCCAAAATTTTAACAAACTTAATCTAATGCATTTTTATAAACTTAGAAGGACAACCTTCCTGTTAACATTCGTGCTCTCACGCTCTGACAAAAGCATCATTTCACACCACTGCTCTCTTCTGCATTCAAATGTGTAAAATCCACAGAGGCCAGACATTGCTTTAGTTGCCTTACTAGAAACAGCAAGTAACTCTACCAAACTAAACAGAATGAGGCTAAATTTGCATCAGATTAACTAAAAGCATAATCAGGACATCTAAGATTTTACCAAAAAAACCCCTACAATTTATATTTTGGGAAATGGACTCAACATGAAGACCATAGCACAGGAGAGCTTTACACAGTATGTAACTTCTAATTCCCTTCAGCTTTTGTTGCATCTGTTTTCACTTGTTCTTGAAAAGTGATGTATTTTCTTTCTGCTCCAATGGATGAGCAGAGCTGTTCCATCCATAACCATGTCATTACATTGCCAGCTCTTAGATGCTTCTTGGATACTCCTTCAGGCATTACATATTGCTGTTGCAGAGCATGACCCATTTCCATAATCTGTGCTTTGGAGAGACTCTTGTCTCTCCAAATGGGATATGTTCTCCTTTTCTCTGAGAACCTGCAGTAGATTCCCATGCATATCCAAAATGTTCCTTCTTGCTTACAAGTTCCATCGCTGGCTCACTCATAATGGCATACCAGCACCATTAGTCTACCAAATGAAAAGGACTTTTGTGATAATCAAAGGTGTCCCTAGTGAACTAAGGCTGACTCAGCCTTAGACACAAATGTATGCACTGAAAAATGATGACAAATTGATTTTGTACAAATGAATGCACATCATGCATCTTAATATTATGTTTTCAAAAGCAAACACTTAGGTATTCCGTCCATTTTTAGAGATAAACTGTAAAATCAAGTAAGAAAGCATTTTTCCCCCTTAAAAACATGTCAGAAAACATTACATTTTCCCATCTGTGCAAGAGAAGTAAGATACATGCATCCAAATGTGATTTAACAGAGCACACTACTATTTTAGGGCTATTATTTTAGGGCCCAGTTCTGCATTCCTCCATGGAACACTGTCAGAGTCATTGCCCAGGCACCACAGCAGGTCTTGAAGCCACTGTGAGCAGGAAATAGTACATTTGTGCAGGGCAACATATGCCAACTTGCCTCACCAACAGATGGGATTACAGACCACAGTTTGGTCTGGAAACCAGGACCATGGGTTTAACATGGCAGTTTTACTCACAGCTTCTTCACTTACAGGGAACTGGACATCAGTCTTTGTGACACCAAAAGCAGGGTCTATGCTGTTTAATTTTTCCTCTCAATTTATCTTCCAGCTCATTAATCCGTTTCCCAGCAACCTGTCCCCACTTTCTATTCTTACATGCAATTCTTCTCTGAGCCCCTGCTGGGAGACATCCATCTTTCAAAGCAGCCAAGCTTTAATTTCTCCTTGTCTAGCTTGAGCTGGATCAATCCTTCTTTTTTTCTGTCCTGAAAATTCAAGACTTGTTCTTGGATTAAGAAAACGATGCTGGAAACAGGACAACCTGCCTGAGTAATGAACACCCTTCCTCAGAGAATAAGCTTTCAAGTACCTAGAAAAGGAACACCCCATATTCTAGTAGAAAAATGATAACACCTCAATAAACAGAGAGTCATTTAGTATGGCAATTCTTCAGAGAACAGAGCAAGTGTCTTTAGTGACAAAGCACCTTCTAGAATACAGTATTGAAAAACCATTTTAAATTACCTCCATCTAAAAAATTAATATATGTAATATCGAGTTCCTACATTTGATGGTTTTCATTTATCCAGAAAACAACTGAACAATTGAGACATTATTAGTTTCAATTCCCACCACAATGATAGCAGTGTATGTAAATAAATGAAAACCTCTTTTTAGAGCATTTGCATATAGTGCCAATGCACATTCGTGTCTTGACTTCTGTGCTGTTGTTTGCTTTGCTTATGCTAACAGTGGAAAATATTTCTAACATAAAATCCTCCAGGTCACTTCTTGTACCTGATGCACAGAGAAAATAAAAAACATTTTCATAAAGACTCCTCCACTTTCAGTCCCAGCTCAATTAGGAGATGTGTTTTCTTCACAAAATTCTCCTCTTTCCTCGTCTCTCATCTTGCACACTAAAGGACAGCTGTCAGACGAACCAAGCCAGCCTTACTGCCACCCTAATGATTGTAGAGAAGGCAGGTAACGTGACCCCTGGTTGCTTCAGTACAAGATGCAGCTGATGCCACATTTTGCTTTCTCGCTCTTGCACTACTGTCTACATTGTATTGTTTAGGCAGACACATGCCATATATTTGGAGACAATTTTATCAGTACTGAAAGGGTATTGATAAAAAGGGTGTGTTGTTTCGTTGTTTCATTTAGGGGATTTTTTCTGCTTTCCTTATTTGTCTTGCTGGAACTAGCTCCAATGTAGGGCTACGTCTATAAAGAAAAAATGGTTTGGAGAAGAGTTAACAGATATGATGATTAAGGGGAAAAATTCATTTCTCTCTACAGTACTCCTTTTTTATTATTACTTTAGGGTTTGAGGCATGAAGTAATTCCCTTGTCTGGACAAATATATTTGACCAGAAGTAGCACAAATAATAGATGCAGCAAGGAAAGCTACGCAGAGCAAAACTATTGAAGACAATACACCTGGGGAGGCTCTACAAAGGCACAGAGATGGTGGATGTGGAAATCCACAGAAGACATCACATTGAAAATGAAAAAAAAAAATAGAGAAGAGGAATGAGAAGCAATAACCTAGCTTGAACCTTTTTATATTTCCTCTATACTCCAAGGCCTGGACCAATTTCTTCTTTAATACTGTTGTTTCTATTTCATCAAAGTCTGGCCCCACTAGAGGTGCTCTGGCCATTCCTGTACTTATGCTTGCATCATCCTTCCACATTGTTTTTATAGACATCCTGAACTCCTGCTACCACTGAAATCCATCCACATTTTTGGCAAAAAACCTTGGTGGTCATTTAAGAAGTACTGCATGAATGTCTGTTACATGTGTGCCAGAGCCACAGCAGACTGCCAGGCTGCAAACAAATGAATACAGGCTCGAGTCTGTGAACTGAAACAGGAGTTCCCAGAAACACTGCTGGGTCACCCCAGAGGAAGCCCTGAAGGCATGGGAGAAACTGAAGTGTACAGATGATGAAGTTGGCCTTAAGTCTGGCCTTGAGGCTGCTCCTGCACAGCAAGAGGATGCAACCTGCATGTACAAATGCTTCCTGCTGTAGAAGTGGTATCACATCCTCCCAAAGCAAAATTTTCTGCAACCCCAGGCGCTATAAACGAATGCAAGGTCTTTCAGTATTGGACAGCCCTCGTCAACCTCCAGTGTTGGGTGACAGCGTTAACCATGACTAATATGAAGACAGAAATATGAGGGTAGACTTTTTTCCCTGCATATCTGAGCTAAATGTAAATTCACAGAGGATACTGGGCATTCAATGCCATGTTTGCAGAATATAAACTGTTAAGATGCTAACAGCATTTACATTAGAGAATACTTTTTTCCACACCTGTGTAGCATTAGATGATTCACTGACCTTGTGTTATGAACAGTTCATTGCCAGTTTCATTTGGAACACTATTACTATGAACAAGCAGTATCTGGGGAATTTTTGAGTGAGAAATCCCTCCAATACTTTTTAAAAGTTGCAAGGTCATAATTGTAACTAAGATGGATGTCCTTGTTTTTATTCATTTATCACAATGGTCCTCTGGAGAAGACTTTTTTGCTGTGAATGGCAACAAAAAAATGAACAGACGAGCCAAAGACCTCGGGAGTTTGACAGAGTACAGGATTCAGCAGCCTGAAACAGCACAGACTGAGCAGGCAAGCTGGAGGAGAACAAGTCTGTTTTAGTGCTTGATGGAGTGACTCTCACAAGCCCCATATCAATTTTTCCTTTTCTTGCTTGTCTTCCCCTTACTGTTTGTTATAAACCTTTTTATGCTCGATATTCAATATCTCTCTTTTCTCCTCCAGTGTTATTTTGTTCTCTACAATGTGGAATCAACTTACTCTCACATAATCTGCAAAGGAAATCAACAAAGCCTGTGATTTAAGCTGTGAGTCTTTGAAAAAAACACAGAATCAAATACCTATTACACAACTGTGTGCCCACATCTATATATTTCATCCTACAACAGCATCAGAAGTTTATTACAGAGCAACTATCACGCCACAGTAGCAGTTGAGAACTAGCTTTCAGCTGTAAGCCCTCTAAAATATTTCATAGAAATAAGAGTTAAAGAACTGATCTACCTCTACAACATAACAAGCTGTTTGCTTCACACACATATTATGTCCCCTCAAAATGACAAAGTATATGTGACAACTTCAGCATAGCTAATTACTAGGTCATAAATAAATACACTTCTGATTGAAGGATAAATCTGGAGGCATGAAACATTCCTGTCAATAAGTTATGTAAGCCTGGAAGGGCTCAATGTGGCAACTAAACCATATATTAAGTCAAATTTATTTGCTTACATGCCACCAATGTATTTCTTAGCACCACCATCTGAACTACTGCCATTTCATTAACCAAAATCTATTTCTGCCCCATGTGAAAATCTGTGGCTCATGAACATAAAGCACATCTTGGGACTACGTCCCTTTCAAACTTTTTAATGTTTATTTAGGATCAAGCCCAGACCTTATTAAATTTTGGAAAGATTCTTATCTAGTTTTACAGTGCTTGTTTAACCCAGTGGGCAGTATGTGCTGGCTCAGTCCGTGCCTGCTATGGCTGAAGACCCTGGCTCAAGCTCAAGACAAAAGTGTGAAGATTTCCATTACCATCTCTGGCATGAGCCAACAGGGAGCCATCACACTTTGATAAGACTCATAAGAAACTCTCCATGCTAAGTTCCAAAGTGTAACTGTATATCTAAAAGAAAAGAGGATGAAAGGTAAGACTTGACAGATTATGTATTTTGTTGGCATAAGGGTAACATAAGAGCACGTAATAATTAAGAACTGGCTGGATGTCTTAAAGCCCAGTCATCTCTAGAATAAGTTTATTTCATTTGACTTTCATAATTAAAAGAAATAAACTGTGGAGAGGAGAACCAAGACATTATCCAGCTTGAAATACACATACACTGAATTAGCAGAAGCCAAGAGCTAATTGTTAGTGGCTGATTATGAGCCCCATCTTGCCCAGAGAACAAGTGAGGGAGAAACTTCTCTGTATTAACAAACATAAACTCTGAATTCATATAAGACTGTGAAGGCTTTGGCTCAGAGATCTGAGATATTGCTTCTTAACTTTCTCAGATCATAAAGCAAACCATAGAATGAGAATACCCTTATGTTTACTATAAGCAATCCCGCCCTGAGTTTCAGAATCAAACATGGAAAATTGTTCTCAAACTCTTATGGGCTCTCAGACTGTGGTCTCAAGCCTGCTGATAGGTCAGTCAGAGACACTTCTATAGCAGCTTCAGAAGACTACAGTAAACAGTAATTTCTAATTAAAAAAAAATGTTCATAAGGCAGCCCAAGTCAGATGAAAAAGCAAAAACCTTGAAAATATAATTTCAAGCATTACATACAGCACGATTTGAACAATATTATACTGACTCACAAGTTACTCTCTTAAATAGCCCCGGTGAAAGCAACAGGATGACTTCTAATATAAGGTTCAAGCAATATGGTCTTCAGGTTAATAAAAGACACATATGCTTCTAGGTATTCTCTTATAATGATGAAGTTCAAAAAGAGATTAAATGATTCTAAAAGGCTTTTTTCCCCTTTTCCAAAATTCATTTTCCTCTTTTCAATTTCACTTTGAGTTACACACTTCATACATTCAGTTTATGAATACGAATGTAATCTTACACTATGGATCACGGCCCCTCTGAAGAAGGGGCAAAAGAGCTAAAAGAAGATTGAGAATTGTTAAGCAGCAGTAATCTGCAAGAACTGAGTTCTTCCAAGGTGGAGAAATGAGAGCAGGCTGTGATAAGTGACTGCACGTGGCTTCAGTAGCAGGGAAAGTGCTCCTTTAATGCCATTGTTTACAACAGCTCAGATTCTCCAAAATGTTTGAGTGAGCCAGTAATTACAGCTGCAACTCAGTCTTCACATTGTATAGGAAATAAGTAATTTTTGACTCAGGGGGTCACATAAAGACAGAGATCAAGATCTCACAAAAAGAGATCCGGAATTTCAGTTAGAAAATGCCAAATAGATTAAATACTCTGGATGTCTACAATATGAATTACTGCTGGGCCATATACAATTATTAAGATTTCTATAAGCAAAAGTGGCAGTGGCTGAAAGTCAATGCAAGCTATGCTGCAATTACACACTCACCAGTAGCACTGACTACAGCAGATTAACTAATCACCCTCCTCAGACCCAGCCACTTATTCCTGCCCTTGCATGGCAGGCAGTCCTGTGCTTGAGGAAGTGTTTGTGGGCCCATCTCATGACTAGAATGGGGAAACTGGTCAAAGTGTAAAACAATTCCATTAGAAAAACTACAGTGATTGTTATTACTAGGGCCGTGGCAGCACACAGAGAGAATCAAGGAGACAGAGAGAAGACACCGATGAAGTTATGCTGCTACCACAAGGTTGTTCAGCAGTTACAGCCCTCCAAGAAGAGTTGCTGCATCTCCCTGAAAAGCTCCACTTGTGCCAAGCTCTACTTGTGCCAGTGTCCCGGATGCCCAATTTCCCACTCTTTTTTTAACAGTATTATAAGAATAAAGAGTAAATACAAGCAGCATGCTGAAGATGCCTGAAGCTCAGTATATTGGTCTCTACATATTCACTTATCAAAACCTCCATGTCTCCCTGGGTGGGTTGGTCTCTCCTTGTGCTTACATTTCTGTTCCAGAAACCAACACTTTTTTCCAGAAGGAAGTTAAATATCAGTATAAGGAAAAGTAGCTTTTCAGACTTCCACTTTTGGATAGGACATTCCGTTTTAATTGTTTTGCAGAAGCAGAGTGTAGAGTTTGTGTATTTTGTCTCCTTTCCTCCCTCACCAGGATTTATAATGGAGTGAATGTCAAGCAACTACTGAAACACCGGATTGCTGTGTTTGAATTCATGCAGAGGTAACTCTTCCTCTCTTCCTACTGTATGTGGCCAGTCTTCACAAACGAAGATTTGGGAAAGGTCTTTTTACCTTTCAAGCCTGCGCAATGGATTTTTTAGGT
>JAWWLV010000144.1:62581240-62612881 GCA_035041135.1 Platyrinchus mystaceus | reverse complement strand
GAAGCAGGTTCGGGAATCGAACCCGCATCACAGCGGTGAGAGCGCTGCATCTTAACCACTAGACCACCAGGGGTCCCCTCTTCCTACTGTAAATCAGATGGAATTATCTTTAACTTGTCAAGGGTGACTGCTCCTTAAAGGACAAAGTCAGCAGGGCAAGAACCTCACATACCAGGGCTCCACAATAGCACATCAAGTGAAGTGAGCTGGGCAAGCTACAGACGGTGTCGAGGTCCAACCATCAGTCCAGATGAACAGGCAGTGCCACAGCAATGAGGCTCCAGCCAACAAGTCGAGCTGCCTGTCAGAGTCCAGATCAGAACAGCCCATGGCCAGGCAGGGGCACATGGTGTGGGGACAGAGCTGAGGACAGGCACACCCATGGTGTGTTTCAGGCTATGATGATCCCAAAGGAGGTTGGTCAAGGCTACCCAGGCCCATTGGTGCCTTCAGGGCACACAAATCTAAGACGATTGAATGGGGTTTATTGTTGTTTTGATTTTGGCTTTAAAAACACTGAAAGCTGAGGAGATCATGCCTAAGCTCTTCTGAGTGCTTTTCCTGAGCTGAGTTCTTAACATCCATCTAATCAGAGGATTCAATTCACCTAGCTTTTAGAATATAATATTTTTTAGAAATAAAAAAAGGATATATATGTTTTCCTGCAGAATATGCTAGTATTTGTTATTATCAATTCATTATTACATAACATAATCAGCACAAAAGTTCAAAGACATTCTGAAAATAACCCTCATACCCACAGGCCTTTAAAAGATAATCCTGGGGTATTAGATAAATACTCTCTTTAATGAGAAGAAAAATCTTTCATTTATGTCATTCCAGATTTGAAAGTCCATGTTTAATTGCCCTTAAAAGATTCTCCAAATGACACTAAATCAGTAACACTCTACAGGGACTACAGAACTGGGCCCAATGGGCAAAAAGCAGAAAATAACTTTGTCACTAGTACGTCAGCCAGCTTTCTGCCACCTACTTATACCAATTTGCCAACTAATCCTCCTCACAAATCTATGCACTAACAGTAAGTATTCTTGTCATCACCAAACACGAAGAATTCAAAAAAAAAGCTGAATTCTAGTGTGCTGGGAGCTGCATGCCACTGCATATATGCTAAAGCAAATCTTTGAAGTGTTGTTATGGCGTTTTTTATGTTGCTCTCTGTTTTACTTCCGCCATCTCTGAATCTTTTAAAGCTTCACCTTTTTTCGTCTTGCAACGTTCTTTGCTTTTCTCTGGTTGTCAAATCATAGTAAAACCAAGCTACACCTTTGTACTAAAATTCAGTGTTGATGTCCTTCATCTTCCTTACACTGACCTAGAGTTTCCCAGGAAATATTTGTAGAACAGCTCTCAATTACTTAATTCCCCTTGGTCCAAGTGTGAACACTTCTTTATACTCCACCCCACATCTTCTTGTTGATATGGTTTCTCATCTTCATGCCCTAGAGCAGACTTTTCTGTACTTGCCAACACTTTTTCAAGGTTTTCAGCTATCCACACCTCTTTCAGACATAATGATTGAGACACAAGGTACTTCTTGGGGCTCTTAACCTTTGTTGACAATCAATTCCACAAAAATTACTTGTACTCACTTTATTGCTGTCATAAAAAAAAATAAATGTTATGGACATATGGTTATTTTGAAGCAATGTGTTCTAAATGAACTCTAAAGAAGTAATGCTGTACACTAGCCAATCAAATGCCTTGATATAACTCCAGATACTCTATTAATTCTGAATTATAACCCTCCTTACTAAATCTTCTTTCAGATCTCATGTCCTTAATATACAATAGAAGAGCACTTACGGGAATTGGAAATAGAGAGTTCATAGTTATGGCTGCAATTCATTTTTTTATTAGAAGTCAAAATCAGCCCATCAGTCAAAGAAATACCATCTCCTATAACTTTTCATGAGGAATGGGATAGAATTTTTCTATTACTTTTGAAATCCATTATGAAATGGCCTCCTTAATTGAGAAATCCTAAAATCAGATGTAATAACCAAAACCAGAATGATGCTTCAATTTGCAGATAAAGGAATCACAACTGGTTTGCCTAGTTGAAATCTAACATTCAGGACCAAAGTCTGTTGCCTTTTCCCCTGAAAATACAGGATTACAGATATTTTATCTCTAAATTCAGATATATTACATGCTGTGAGAATGTTTTAAATTTCTAGTTTAATATTTAAGTCTATACAGAGTGGCTGAATTAAAAAAAAAAAATGCAAACTATCATAGACCTAAACTAATACAGAATGTCAGTATGACTATGCATCTGTATCACTATATCTGTATCACCCAACCTGAGGCAGACAGCAGAGCACAGAAGAGGAAGATGGTCTTGACACAACGCCTCACAGTGTAGGCAATTATGCTACTCAGTGTGAAGTCAAAATAACAAATTGCTTGTTAAATAATTTTAAGTGATACTTTTTTCTTTAGAATATTCTTGTAATAGCTTGTTACAAGATTCAATGTCCCTGTCAAAATTCCATGTCTCCAGTCCCACAGACTGTGGCAAGCAGATTAATAACTGAACGTGTAATGCACTTCATTGACACACTGACAAATTATGAGCTCCCAAATACATCTTTTTATTAAAAAAAATTTGTATTATAAAAATGATATAATCATGAATGAAACCACTCCAGATTTTACTCCTGACACTTAATCTGTGAAACACTGTGCTTATGTTGTTACATTTTGCTTCTGCTTTAATCCTTTGAACAGGATTCCAATTATGAGTATTGGAATAGATGAAGGATTCTGGTAATAACTCCAGTATGTGCCTGTTTTAGCAGGCCTAACTTGTTTTTTTGTCACTGAATGCCACTCTATAATCACGTTTACTTGCACTGACAAATTTCACTCTTGGAATCCAGACACCTGGACAGGACTGGATTGCAGAATTACATTACACTTCTGCAAGGTGTTTGTATCTGCTCTCATTTCAGGTTAAGCCAGGTATTTATTTCAATTTAGCTGAAGTCGCATAGGAACGCGCTGAGGGTAAATTAAGTTTAGACACACAACCAACAATACAGATATATGTGCTGAAAGATTGTGAGCAGCAACAGCTGCACTCAGAGCCTTAGAATAAATCTGTATAAAAGAGAGGCAGAAATCTCGTCTCACATCTGTGATGGCCTAACAGCAGAGATTCCATTGATGAAAATAAGCTGATGAGCTGAACCTGTAACACCAGTAATGTTTGAAGCATGTTAAAGTCCTCCTAAGACATAAGGCCTTTGCCCCAGTTTAACTAAGAAAGACTGTGGTAAGACAAACCTTTACGTTAATAGTCTTATTATACCATCAAAACCAAACAGCTGAACTGTTACGGATCACATCACCTGACATTTGTTTGCACAAACAATTTGGCACACGCTTACGAACAATGGATGCTTCTGTGGAGGCAGGATCAGTTCATTAACAGAGTATGGACTGAATTATTCATAGAAAATACATTATTTAGCACCTGTGCTTTAAAGTACTGCATGCCATTTTGGGCACTTATTACAAAAAGGACATTAATAAATTAGAGAGAATCTAAAGCAGGCAAGCAAAACAATGAAAGGGTTGTAAAGATAAAGCCCAGAGGAGAGGGAATGAGACTGCTTCGTTTATACCTGGCAGGAAAGGTGAGAGTACACTTTTCAAGAATAATCCCTTCTGGCAAGGGATTATTTACAGTGGTGAAGAGAGACCTAAAAGGAGTAATAGCTTGAATCTAAAATTGGTCAATATTAAAGCTGATCAAAGCCTCAGAAGGAGACTAAACAGGTTTGAAAAAATATTGATAATATAAGCCTAGAGTTAACAGAAACAGAAGCAGTAATAAAATTGTTAATGACTTAGAAACACAGAGACATGGCGTGACAGGTATTTCAGATATTCTACTACAGAGAGAAATGCAAGCTACAAAGCCTAGGCTACAATTAAAAAAAAAAAAGGAAAGGAGGAATAACCTTAGTAATCATCTGCCACAAGACACTGGGGAGAAGAATCTTAGTGCCAAAAGTCTGAAAGGAACAGATCAGACAGTCTGAATCAGTGTCATACTCAATAAAAGGAGACATGTTGTGAAAGGAGGGGAAAAGCTCGCCACAAAAGGCATTAGAGGGATTCATTCTACACAGGGACTTGTCTGTATAGCATATAGAACATGCTTCTCAGGTAGTGATGGTATCTCATGGGGGGAGGGGGGTGGAGGGATAAAAAATACTATCAGAAAATATACTGGGGCATAAAATAGCAATACAGCTCAATTAGGGAGGGGCAAGAACTGAGGCAAAACACCAGGCTACAGAGTCACTTCTTTCATAAGAAATCTTTTGTTCTGCACACTTTCCCAGCTGATCTAGTGAGAAATGACAAAACCTTTTTCTTTCTTACAAACAGTACCCCCCTTTACTTGACTATAATAATGACTTTCATCAAAAGCTTTGGGATGTAAATTAAACTGTATTTATAAAACAGATTTGAATTCTTGAGATTACTATAAGTTCAATACCTCTATTAAGGCTCTAGCATTAACAGTAAAATATCACTTTCAACAGTGTTACCTTACCCCATCCTTACCATCTGACAAATTTTTGTTGGGTTGTCCGAAGTGCTTTCCCTTTCCTATTTTAGATACAAATTGTGCTATGGTGGGTTTGTACCATTCTAATATTAACACAGTTCAATCAAAAAGCAACAATAACATTCTGTTGTCTCTTCAAGGAGTGGGACTTGACTCTTTCTCTTCCCCTGACCATGACTTACATAAGGAGAAACTCTGCCCCACCACCACAGAGCAGTTTGCAGTCTGAGTAGTGTAAAGAGTGACTGAGTCATTTAATCATTTAATGCACACAAAATTTGATAGAGCAGATCAGGAAATGTTATACAGTAAGTCTGTTCAGTTGGGTGTTTTGTTACAAAGTATGTAGGGCTGAAAAATCATTAGAAACACTTAGCAAATCCTCAGATTGGCTCAAATTTTCCAGCTGGAGAAAGGTCTTTCCCTATTAAAATGGCCCTGGATATGGCTTACAGCAGGGGAGCTGTGAAATGAAATTCCCTGAGGCTCCCAGAGCTTCACAGAAGCTTTGCAGGCTGATACTTAGGAATGATCCTGATACATCAGCCTGATGACAACTGTTCGAGGCCTTTGCCTGGCAGGATGAATTGCTACTGCCAGAGAGAATTACAAAAGAAATTTCCAAAATATTTCAAACCATTCTGTATCAGCCGGCTAGGCAACAGGGGAACCTTCTAAAGAAGACATAAAGAAAGGTAGGAAGTGAGCTAGAAATCACTCCCTTTCCAGAGGCTGATGAAAATTGTATTGTACTCTAAATTTCTAACAGCTGAGCTTGCATTCAGTGAAATTGATAGCAATTATCTCACTAACACCAAAATTTTACAATTCTGTTGTTGCATTCTGTGGTTGGACTGCTCAACACCATCAGGTTTATATCAATGGCAAGTCATCCTATTCTCAGGAAACATGAGATTACAGCTTCCAGTGTAATGACCCTGACACAGGCAGGGAAAAAAACAACTTCCTAGTTGTTCCAGATCTGGACAAGACATCCCAGAGGCTGCAGCCAAGCCATGAACTATAATTTTGCAAAGACCTAAGCATAATATGGTCAAATCATAAAGCCACAAACATGCCCACTTCAAATTAGTCCAAAGTTTTTCAATACAAGAGCTACTGAAAGACTTTCTTTGGTGCAAGGCAGGAATCTTTTGTCCCAGGAAAACTACATAGAGCCACATCAAAGGGAAGTGCAAGGTGACAGTGACCATGAGAAGCCCTGCACCACATATTTATACTCGATGCTCTGGCAGTAGCAGTGCTTTTCCACCTTCTCATGCTTTGTCATCCAAAGGTGAAAAGTGCTTAATGGGCTAAGACCATAGCAGATATGCAGAGGCATTGCTTCAGTAACCTAAAGTTTTAGCTATCATGACTCATTTATTATTCTAACACATTTTTCTGTTGTAAAAACATTTCAGAACATCTACTTTCCCTATTCCTACCCTCCCAATTCAGCTTCCTACTGTACAGAAATTTCACAAACATTTCTTTTCATTGCATGTAAAAAATAGTTAAATGCAAAGAAGTGGCATTAACAGCTGCAGCCGTTAACTACATTTCAGGGTTTTTTAAAGGCTTATTATCTTGATATTTCAAACTGATAAAAGAAAAATATACTCTGTCTAGTTCATTAACAGAACAAAAGAAATTCCACAGATCTTCAGAGTTCTACAAAACCACAAAGTCTTATTGTTATTAAAAGTCTTACATTAAACCTGTTCTACTGACAAATATGGCTCGACAAGGAGCAAGTTCAATTCATTTAAAGACTAGTGTTGCCTAGAGCTTGCCAGCAAGCCTGACTCAAGTAATCCTTCCATTTGTTACAGACAGATCATAGCCTAATTTACCTAAAGTAAAAAATCAGAAAATTACTTTTCAATTTCATACATTTTCAAAGTAAGTAACTGGTAAAACCAGAATGATACATTTTCCCCTCTCGTAATGCTTCCAGTCAATGAGAGCGCAGATCCAAGCAGCGCTGATTGCATAACACCTTTCTACACACATTATAATTCCCTGCAGCAGTGCTCCTTGCTCCCAGTATAGCAATAGTGTAACCAATTTCATGCCAGCGCTGGAAGAATCAGTATGCATGAAGTGTTGGTTCCCTACTGAAAAATTAATTAGTGTTATTTGTATGCATCACTCAACTTTTTGTAACAGTGAACAAGAACTGCATTGCTATTTCCTAAATTTCACTCGAACTTTTCTGCACCGTTTTAAAATTCAATAAGCACAAATCACTGCTGTTTTATACAGCTAAACAACAAATTGCTTTGCTATGGGTCCTACATCTATTTACTTAATGGAGACACTTCTAATGGAAAGTCCTTTGAATACCAATGCTTGTTTCCATAGATGCTCTGTCCTAATTATAAGGGTTGCGAAAAAAGTATTATAAAAGGAAAAAAAAATAAATTAGACTGTACCAAAAATTCCTCCACAGTTTACATATATCATGCCTGTAACTTCAGAATTTGCACTTCAAGCATGGATATGGCTCAACATCTCACAAAACACCAAGGACCACATCAAGATGTTGAGACAATTAATGTCTGTGACTCTAAGTGGGATTTGTATCTGGTATCATCTGGCACAAAGAGAAGAACACTACCAACACTGACTGACACAACTCTGTACAAAGCCACAGTATTTTTATTTTACAGGTCTTAAAAAATAATTCCTTCCTTACTTAGTGTTATTAACATTCAGAGCATTATAAGAAGTGCAATAAAATTCTGAATAGTGAGAATAAGCAGCCTTACCAAGTTTCTCAGCAAACACACAAAAATCCCAGCAGTGAGAGGTATTTCAATAATGAAATTTAAATACAATACCTAGAAGTACTATGTATGACTGATTGTTGTGTTAATACACCTATAAGACATGAGTTATTTACTGAAGCCTTTAGTAATCCTGTATCATATCACTGATGGCCTTATCCCATTCGAGATCAATCTTAAACGCTTAAACCTTTCAGATGAGCTAATGTTGCCTCTCAGTCTTCACTGCAGTGGGAATGAAGGGCAAACTAAATGATTAATGAAGCATTTCATTAGTTTTTTCATCACAAACTGTGAATAGGAGTTTCCATTTGACTGCCCAATTTCAGCCCATTTGGAAGGAGATGATATTGGCTGGATTATCTGGGACACATGGTGAGAAGCGATTCACATGTAATGTATTTGTGGAGACAAAGCCATCAACCAGAAGAATAACAACCACCATTCTTCTACCACCCACTACATGAAGGCCAAAGTGTCAGCAACATTAATGTACGGATAGTCAACAATTTCCAATATCCATCTTTTTCCATACATGCCGTTATAAGAAAATATATCACACATAAAGCAGGTTTAGCTGCCTAGACACAGGCTACTGCAGTCTTCTAAAGCAATCTCTAGTCTGACATTTATCCACAAAAAACCCAGAAAAATTAAAACCCCTTAAATTTGTGAATATACCAACTGAAAATTTTGTCCATGAAGGCACCTGGCAAAGCACATGCCACTGAAGTTAACATTTACTTAACACTACATTGGTAATATGTAAATGGATAAGCTGATCACTATATTTTGCAACAAACCAATTCACTACCTGATAATATAAAATCTCTTTTCTGAATCTCAAGTTCAGCAAAGCTTCTGTAAGCTAAAAAGAGTTAAGCCAAACCTCTGAAAAAGTTAAAAAGTTAAATTCTACTCTTGTTAGAGCAAAATACAGGAATAATCTGCTGGTGTTCCAGATACAGCCAGTATTTAAGCAACCAAATAAAATCAAAACCTAAAATTAAAAAGATGTTAGGATGAATCTGTGGTCCCATATGATTGTGGTAGTATCTGCAATTCCCAAGAAGTTAATATTGATTTAGATACTGGGCTAATCTTAGAGGATTTAAGGTTTGGGTTTCTTCCTGCCTCTTAGTGCTACAAACTTTGATACTAACTTCTGGAAGAAGAGGAAAGTATGTGCTACATCCTACATGTAAAGCTCCAAGTGCTCTTTATCAGCAAAAATTAACAAACAACCCTTCTGGGAAGAGGTCTCAAATCTCAGCTCAGATTTAAATGGCACTTCTACTCCATTTTCACTGGCTTCTGGTCCATACTGACCAACTGCTAAATTGGAGATCTGCTATTTTGAGGACTTACTCCCCAAACTCCTCCCCATCCGCTACCAGTCATTCCAAATAATAGCAGTAAAACACAGGGGAACATCTGGAACAGTCCTGTGGACAGAAATACCTAATGAGTATCTCTAACACTATAGCAAACTTGGTTGGATTCATTTTCAAAGTGACTTTTATCAGCAATGACTAGGAACTGCTAATTAAGAAATATTAATTCAGGCCTATTATTTTTTTCACAAAAGAGTGCTAAGCAAATTCAACTATATTCAGCTGAGCCACAAAGCATGTTTAAAAGCTCTACAGAGGACAAAAACCAAGTAATAATTTCATAGCGACTAAAGCAAGGTGATACTCCTCCTGGAATAGGAACTAACTGAGCATCATTATAATTTTGAAAAAAGCTCAGATGAAACACTGCCACCTGATCAAGAACTTACCTGCTGAGGGGTTCAGAAATACTTCTAAAGAGATCAAAAGAAGGCACATGAAACTCAAACAAATAGCTATAAAACAGAGACTGAAATCAGAGGGGACCCTACTCCACTTTCCAGTCAAATACACCAGAGAAGATGTAGGAACAAGAATATCAAATTTGCCAAAGCAATATTTCACTTTTTTTCTGTCAACTAATATATTAAAATACCACTCCAGCAAATCGCACATCAATCTTAATGAGTAGCTAAACTCATCACCACTAATACCATCCCAAACATGCTGTGTTCTCCAGCCTTCCAGCTGACTTTGACAAACTGCAGTGTTATCCTACCTCTCTAAAATACAGCTTGCTGATGGCTTCATTAGATGGCTGTCCATAGCCCTGCTCTCCTGCCACAGGCCATGGCTCCCACACTTGTACCAAAACCCCTGACAAGAGAAGTGAGCTAGAGCAGAAAACTGCTGCAAAAGCACCTGGCTGCCAACTGCTGCCCTCCCCAAAGCTGTCATAGTAGTAGTGGGGTTTATATATTTTAAAAAACATGCAGCAATGTGAAGGCAGTGCTGCTGTGTGGCACATGTCCATGCAGATGCTCCACTGTCTTCTAGAAGGGGAGCTCTGTAACATATTATGCTCAGAGACAACTTATTGCACATTCATCTAACCCACATGACCACCCTTTCATATGCAGCTCCACAAAATATGTGTGTGTATGTCACAAAGCAAAATGTCCACATTCATTGCACAAGCAACGTTATATTCAGACTCCTTTTTAAGAAAGATTAATTTTAATGAACTTACAAATAAAACCAATGAAAGCCAGACAAACTGAAGAAATTAAAGTGTAAGAGCAAGACAGGCTAGAGAAATTGTGCTGCGAAAAATTAATCACAAATAGAAAGTCCTCTGAAGCCAGTTATTTTCCAAGGATTCTTTCATTTGTGAATATCTACTATGGAATGACCTGTGTCTTTCCGAATCACATTACAAGTACCACCAGCTATATCAAAGATACCCCTAATTCAGGACAAAATTCCTTGTGGCAGCAGGGATTGCAGGGTGGTGGGGCTGTTGCCGATTGATAAATCTTGCAATTAACTCCCTAGAAGAGATTTTTAAGGCATGAAAAATCCATTACTTTTCAAATACCTACAGAGCACAATCTGTACCTTAGGATATCCCATCAGTTCTCAATGACAGGATGGGCAGAGGCTGAATGAAATAACTTTACTCAAGTAGAATGATCACCGAACGGTCTGGGTGGGAAGAACATCTAGTTCCAAACGCCCCTGCTGTGGACAGGGATACCTTCCACTACACCAGGTTGCTCAAAGCCCCATTCAATCAGGCCTCAAAAACTTCCAGGGGTGGGTGATGCTGGAAGGCTCCTAATTTCAGCAGAGGGGTATTACACATTGCCACGCAAGTGCATGGATTTCTACTGCAAACATGCACAGCAGTAGTCAGGTTCTCAACAGCAAATTGGGAACAATGACCTTTTTTTGCATCACACACTTTTTTTTTTTACAACACACATTTGCTTAAGCAATTACTATCTGCTGTCTTTTGTGTACTAAGCATTAGGACTAGCCTGCTTTTTTACCT
The DNA here is from genome assembly GCA_035041135.1 of Platyrinchus mystaceus. Taxonomy (NCBI): domain Eukaryota; kingdom Metazoa; phylum Chordata; class Aves; order Passeriformes; family Tyrannidae; genus Platyrinchus; species Platyrinchus mystaceus. The sequence goes on along the minus strand of JAWWLV010000144.1, from coordinate 62,602,093 downwards.
CTCCAGTACGTCTTCAAAAACAAGGTCTCAGCAGAATCTTCTCTCTTTTAATTGCCTGGTTTGATGCTTTAGTCTTTTCAAAGTGCTCCCTGTGTTCTTTAAATATTTAAGGCGGATACAAACTCCTTCATCTTTTGAAAAGGCAAGACTGTCATCCAAAATTCTTCGTTCCAGTTTGAAGCTCCATTGAACTTGAAGCACAAAGTCCAGGAAACTGTCCTGATCTCTCATGAAGTTGTTCCCCGGCCTCTCTCCTCCACCAACAGCGTGAATTCCCCCCCCCTCCTTCCCATGCCCCTTACACATGAGAAGCTCTGTTGAGCAAATGACTCATCTACAGATTTCTCACTGCTCACATCCCTCCTGCAGAGCTCCTACTGCCATTATATTACTAAAAAAGATTCCTTTCTCTTCTAGAATGTTTTTTTTGTCCAACGTATTGTGCTTGCATGGGATAGCAACGCTTTTAACTAATTGCTCTCTCCAGTGGTGCTTTTCAGCCTGTAACTTCCCCGAGGAAGTGTCTCTACTGCATGAACAAAGCACACAGCCCCAACAGAAAACAGAAGCTAAATGCTGAAATGCAGAAAGATGCATTAAGTTGGGCTCTTCTTTTCTGTTGTTTAGTTTCATTTCTGACATTTAAGGGATCTCAGAAGAGCACTGCTCCTGAAACACTTCACAGACTCATGGTAAGAATGTAGGGGAAGCTATTTGATGCTGAAAGATATCAAAGCAATTCAAATTAGAAAGGACAGGACAGGAAAAAAAAAAGACAGAAAAAGACACAGGGACATACAGAAAAAGTATATTTGGAAAGGAAATATGAAGGCAGAGGATCCAGGGAGATGAGAACAGAAAATGCAAACAGTAATCTTAGCAAACCACTGAACATTAAAAGGAAATGTTCATAATGTAAGAGCCTGTCCAAACACTTCAAAAGGTCAGTACAAATTGGCTCATCATGTTTTAGCTGTAGGACAAAGCTCACATCCTATCTGTATAGGTTATCCAGTCACTTTTTCCTGAGCTGGAAACACCCATGTGAAATCAAATGTTGTTGTACAACATGTGAACAAACTCACTGCATCACCAGACCTATACAGAAAAAATCCACTGCAAAATGCATGATTAAGAAAGGATAAGTATGGAACACATTTGCTTAATGTTCAAAATATTGATATGGAATCTGCTGCTGTTTTCTTTATTTTTCTTCAATTAAAGTACCTACCTCTTGAGTGATCAGTAACTCAGATCCAGACTTGGTTTGTGAAGAAGCTTAAAGCAGCAGCAAGTTAAGTTTTGATAAACACATAAAGTGGAGTTTGTTTTGCCTTACAGATATAGGGCAAGCATGGGGGAATCTGATGATTTCACAGCGTGGCAACACTTCTCTCTCAGCAATTCACAAAGCTACTATTATCAAATCACACAAACTGCAGACTTCACAGGTTTCTTTGTTTGCTTTCCCATAATTAAACCACACATTGCACGATGTCTTTTCCACACTGTGGAACGTTTTCCTTTTTACTTCCAGTATCACTTCTGGAGGTTTATTTCTTTGCCAAAGCTGGGGGTTTTGTTTTTCTTTTTTTTTTTTTCAAGTGTTTACTGAGGAAAAAGAAAACAATTCTCACCTTTCAGCCTCTTACAAGGTTCCTCTCTGAAAACCTTTCACATACGGCGAGCTCAGCGTGCACCCAACTTCCCTTAACAGCAGACCTCAGGAGGCAGCTTGGGAGGAAAGGCAGAGGGCAAACACAGGAAACAAGGTAGAAAGGAAAAGGAAAACTGGAAGGAAAGGAGCATGTTCAGAAAACTGAAGACCTGGCTAGTGCACAGATTTTTGAGGCCACCAGACCAGTGGGAAGCAGGTTCAGGAGGGCACCACACCGCTTCTGGGAGCACTCCTGCGCACTGCCCGAGTCAGGGAAGGCCAGAAGCAAAAGATGTCCCCGCTGTGCCCCCAGCACATCACCTGCCCAGCATTCCTACTGACTGCAGCCTCAAAAAGCAGCTCTTTTGGTAAGTTTAAATAGAATGAATTGCAGGAACAAAATTAAGGGTATGGAAAGGCAAAAGAATAAAAGGGAATGTGCTGGATTTACTAAACTGTATTTTTTTAAAGAATATACTATGTGTCCAACCTGTCAGTCCCTGGCCAAATGAATTACATAGACACACAAAAAACATTACAGAGACAAAATTCATCATGAGCTGTACAAGCTTTCCCAGCTGCTGGAAAGTAATTTTTTCTGCAATGACTGGAACCAGCTTTACCTCTCCTCCACCCCTTTTTCACCCCTATCCCTTAGCAATCCTTGTGAAACCCTTAAGCCTGGTTAGTATCGCTCATCCCTGAGCACTGAGCGGCATGAGCTGTGCAGGATTGGAGGCACCCTGTATATCTGCTACTTCACTGCTGACTATGAATAGGAGAACACGTTGCCAAGAGTTTCTCCTACAATTGCACCATTTAGCATTGACAGTGGCTGAGAAGCTGCTAACACTTTCTGAAGCTTTCAGACCCTATTCACATGGTGACAGGTCTGAGAGACAGAGGCTGTCATCTCAGGACCAACTGCTACACGCTGATTTTCAGCAACCACCTCCTCTGGAGGTGTCGTTCAAGACAAAAACAATGAGAATTAATAGCAGAGAGAGGTAAGGAAATCTTGGGGAAGAAATCTCTTAGAGTGAACATTTTGCTTGAGCCAGATGTAAAAAATCAGTGAGGGATTCACTTGTAGTTAGGTATTGTTGTGAATAATACTGAAGTCAACAGTGGTTATCATATTATCTTTTGCCTCCTTAGTGTGCTCAGAAACCATAAATTGGAATAGAAAGACATAAAATGTCTTGCCTATCCCAGATACACTATATTTTAAAATATATTACAATTATGTATGGCAGTATTGGCAAAACAAATGCAATATTAATAAAAAAAAAAACCTAAACACACTTTTATTTGTTTTGATTAAAACAGACCTCCTCTTGAGGGAACAAAGCTTCTAAGACATGAGGCCATTTTTTAAAACTGGATTAAAATGAGAAATATGAAAAGTCATCAAACATAATAAGGGAATCCATTAATCCAATTGGAGAGATGTCATCCTTCAGAGGCATTGCCAAAGCAGACGTACCCCACCTGAGGATGCACAAGAAGCCAGAAGCAGAGAGTAGTGACTCAGAAGGTTGAACAAAGCCTACAAGGGGTCTTGGCAACAACAACCTGAAGATCTCCAAACTCATTTGTCAGCATTTCTCTTTTTGTCACTCATTAATGGGTGACTCAACTGGAGGAAAAAAAAAAAGATGAGTGCAGATGGGCAATGCTCAGTATTTGAATAATGGATCATTTCCACGAAATTGTAAAAAGAATGTAAAATTGCACGGTGATCTATTAATCTGATTTAGTGATGGATAACTAAAATGATGAATATGGATTATATATTTTTAATGAGTGTTACATTTAACGAGCATGAACATTGGTGAGTGTGAACATTAGTGAATGAATAGCAAGGCTTATAAAGTTTTAGATCTGACAAATGTAACTAGAGCTTTTTCTAGCATGCATATCATTAGCATTTTGAGATTAAACAGGACCTATTGGAGCATGTAATTGTTGACAGATAAAAGAGATCTTAAGTCATGTAAGCAGTATGTTTCCTCTTGCTTGGTGAATATAATTTGGAATCCATGTTGTATTGCATGGAAATATCTTTCCTGCAGCTAAACCATACCAATCTCTCTCCTGTCCTTTACCTGGCTGGTAATGAAAAAAAAAAAAAAAAAAGAAAAATACAGGTGTTGCTCATATTTTAGTATAAGCCAATTAATAGGTATGAAAGGAAAGCTCAGGAGAGGCAGTAAAGTTGAGACTCAGAGTCTTATTAGAAGACAACCAGATGTCAGGCTGTCCGCACTCCAAGTAAACAAGTGCTGGAACAGAGACACACACTCACCAACCCAGTCACCCATCCAGCTGCCAAGCTTGCCCACAGCTGTTGATTATCGCGTCTCACCTCCTCCACAGTCTCCCAAGCTGCTCATATCCAAACTCAAGCATGTTATTTTTCATCTATTCCCATACAGTGCAATAAAGATTCTTCCTAGTAGAGCTCAAGTAGTTCTCTACCCACTTTTGTAGCAAATACAAAACTCACTTTTTTTTCCACTTATTAACTGCTTCACTTTCTGGAAAAAAATCTGTCTAGAGGAGCCCAGATTTGAGCCTATTCAACGCCATTCTCTTTTCTTTTTTTTTTCCCTTTTGCAGTATTATGTAGCTGCTGCACCAGTGTCAGCAGGTGAAACACAACATCATTCTCCTTCTCAAAGCACCAGCGATCCCTTTTGAAGCTGTATCAAATAGATAACATCTGTAGATAATATCTAGACAGCCTGATGGCAGTAAATTGCAAAGATCTTCTTACAATTACTATTTCACTTCAAACATTTACCCTTCACTAGTCCTTCAGTCTCTGTACTCTCACTGGTTTCTTGGCATCATGATGGTTGCACATTTACAAGATGGAGACATGAAAGCAATGACGTGAAGTTATACAATGGAAAATGCTTCTTTGAAAAAGAGAGGGGAAGAGATGTTTAAGCAAAAGGTGGGAAAACTTTTCCCTCTTTGCAAGACAGAGCACACCAGAAACAAGGCCCTGAGAGAAGCCTCTTATGGAGCCAGAGATCAAAATCCAGATTTCTTGGCTTTCAGTAATAGGATCTCATCACTTGACCTCCTCATGCAGTACCTTTACATAGCAGCTGATGTGCTCAGGGCTACTTCTCTGGTTTGCTACAGCAGAGCTTTCCAGCCCATCCTTCCTCTCAGCGTTTCCCACGCATTTTGATCTAAAGTTCCTTTTTTCCCTATCACCTACTTCAGTCTGCCTAAAAGATGTTAGCTACAAAAAACCATAGGACTTGGCTAAATACCACGGCAGCTCCAACTTTTCTTAGTTCTCTAATTTTGTTAATTCAGCCACAGAGCCCAATATGCAATGATAACTATGATGTACTTTTTTTTTTTTTTCACGTATCAGTGAATACTCTTCTTAAGAAGGTAATTTTCATTTTCTGTAGCACAACTGAGGTTTGTTTCTTTTTTGTTTTCCCACCCTAGGAAGAACAGTCTGCCCTGAACCTCACTGGTAAGCAATTAAAATCTGGAAGCTTGCCAGCCTCTGTGGTACTGTGAATTCATTTCCCAAGTACACATGTAATTCTTGGAGCTGAAGTTGAGACAATAAAATGTGTAAAACTTGACTATATTATGACTCCTCACTAAATGACAAAGCCCCTTTCATACAAAGAAATTGGAGCAAATCAGTCGATAATGAGAAAGTGCAGGCACTGATTATTTTATTAAAAATCTGGAAATTATGCATAATTTAATTTTTGGAAGTTAAATGTTCTACTGACATAATAGTCATTCTTTCCAGCTTTACAACATTAGGACTCCAGTTGTCTTTAATATCTCCCTGTAATATATTTATTCTCACCATTAAAATTGAGCAATATTCCAAGTATCTGGACTTCAAAAGCTCATATTCTGTTTTCAACTATCAGTTTGACACTCTCCAGATACTGCAGAAATGTGGAAAAAACCCAGTGGTTGAGGGGAAAGGACACCGTAAAAGCAACGGTTTTAAAGGTGGCATAGCCCAGTAAATGCAATTAGTGAATCTTTGCCACATATATTGAATGAAATGTAGAAAAACAGCAATAGACTTGCTGGAGGGTTCACAGGAAGGTCACAGCCACAGATGTCAGTGCCCCAGACCAGCCACATTTCCCTGGAAGGCCAACCGACTTCCATCAACTTATCCCTGTGGACTGGACGTGGATTTGGGAAAGCTTCAGGTTTCGGGCTGGAAACCAAAGAAAGAAGGGGAGGGAGAGGGGGAGAGAACGAGACCCATCAGCCAAACCGTATTACATTTCCCACTGCGCTCCCACAGCTCGGGCCTTGAAAGAAGGTAATCCTAACAAATCCACGTTATAAAACTTTTTTCACCTAATTCATACAATCATTTTATTGTTTGTGTATGTGTACCTATCCCTCACAAAGATTTAAATTGTGGTGTGCCTTACATACACTGGAAGATTAACAAAGCTGCTACAGCATGTGGCTTGTTGGAATCAAAGGGAACAGATTTGTTCCAATGTCCTATAACTGTTTTAAAATAAATTCAGTGATTTCACGTGAAATCCTATATGGTGTTCTATGCCATATAGTCATGATTATGACATTATAGCTAAAGGTCAGTCAAGGTTTATTTTCTAGCCTTTGATAAGTGGAGGATTTATTTTGTTGAACTCCTTATATGCCAAAATTTAGCACTGTACAACTTGGCTCCTACAGTAAATGCATGTGTGTTTCTGAAATGTGGTATGGATCCATTATAGAGCAAAAGAAACTTATGATCTGAAAAAATCCTCACACACTTGTATAGCAGTGCACAAGAGTAAAAATATTAAAAACATTCCTTCATGAAATGCTAAGTAATTTTATTAACCTAATCCCAAAATAGCTAATAAGACATTAATATTCATTCAACAGTGTCTGCATCCTAATTAAGAAACATTTCTGAATTAACCAGTGTATTCTTTTAGGCCAAGGTTCACCAAAACATAAAAGTACAAGTTTAAATCCACTTCTAGCTGAAGAATTAGTCTGCCTTATGCTTAATCCAAATGGCTAAATCCATTTATGAAAGAGCTGAAGGGGGGTTGGGGAGGGGAGTATAAAGTGATAGCAGTATTCCCTCAAAAAGAGTGATTTACAAGACTGAAAGATTATTTTACAAAGATAAAATCTGAGGAAACACAATAAGCATGCTGTATAACAAAAGCACAGACTATGGAGGACTGATATAACACCTCTTTTTTTTAATGCAGCAGGTTATTTAATGCAGCAAAGGTATTATTCTGAATGAAACAAAGAATTCATCAAATCAAACCCGATCAAGCAAAGCAATCTTTCTCAAACAACCCATGCATGGATTTCCCTGTCACATGGTAAAGAAATCAAGCAGAGAAAGACTAAGAATGATATTTAGGTCATGGAATGATATTTAGAGAAACAGCAATTTCTACAGTTGCTGGCAAATTTCTCCAGCACATTTTGGAAACCTTATTGAACCCAATTATTCAGTGTATCCACCAGTTCAGATACCAAAGAAACCTCTTAACATGTTCTGCACTTTTCCTTATGCACTTGGTACTCAGATGTTACACACTGGACTGGCTGCACCACTGGTCCCCTGGTAATTGTGAGGTGCTGGAAGATCAATGTACAGATTTTCTTGTATCAGCAGTACAGAGTGATTTGGTTACTTGGAAGTATTAACTGCACTGTTGACTAATTCTTCCCTTCTCATTCTCTTCTTATGCTTATCCACAATCTTGTATCAGTTGCTCTTAAATATTTGACTTTTCCTCCAAGGTATGTCACTAAAAGTGAATTTTTGTTCTCTTGATCATGAAAGAACAGTTGCCATTCAGACATGGGCCACAAACATGCAACAGCCTCCAAATGAGATGCTTACAAAAATCAGCGGTCACGTGTGTTCAACTTAAGAGTTTGGATTTTGTCATGACAACAGCATGCCTTGCAATTAGCATTAATTACTTATCCTGAAGTAATACTTACTCAGAATACATTCAATCTATAACATTTCATGCAGCATTGCAGACTAAATACTGATTTTGAAAATCCTAATACCAACAACTCATTTCTCATCAGCTAAAGTCGGCACAGAACCACTTACAGTATGTTTAACATTCAGTAAAGTGCCTAACCCCACATAAAAAGACCAAAGTCATCACTGAGTATATTTTTATCATTACATTTATTTTTAAAATTCAGTTTTTTTCCTTTTACAAAGCATCACAGTACTGCAAAGTAAGAGCAATTTTCCAAAACCACTAACAGCAGACAAAAGATTAGTGTTAGCTGGGGTCTGAAGACCCAAGGAGCAGAAGGAGCAGAGTACCCTCCTAGGCTATTTTCTCAACAGGGGCCATAAAATAGTCTTTGTTTCCTGCTGTATCCTTTATTTCCTGTAGCACTACAGTAATAGAATGCAATGAACTTGTGCACAATTTACGTTAGAAACCAATACAGCACCAGACTCCTTTCCTTCAATAGCAAAAGCAGAAGATTCTAAGATCAGTGGGGCTGAACCTTTCTTATCTTCCAAAATGCAAAAGCCATCAATATTATTTTAATATAGTGCAGACCATGGAAAGGAATGTAATCATCTCTCTTAGCTGAGTGAAAATTGAGAATAAAATGGCCTGTGTTAGATGAAGAAAGGAAACTTCTAAAACATAATCTCTTCATAATAGCTATTTCCTTTTTAATATTGAACTGCTTTTTTTGTAATGTGAAGCTTAATTTATAAGTTCTTACTTCTTGATAAACTGATATAAAGACATCAAAATAAGCTTTACACTTGATTTACAGCAGAATGTTAATTATTAAAATCATAACACTAATTGGAATTTTCACATTTTTATAGGTCTAAATATAGAAAAGATCTCATAGAAAAAATGCTACAGTAGCATAATTTTGGTTATGTAAATAAAGCAGTTTTGTATTCAAGGACTAAGCTTGACTCAATTAAAAGTGTCTATTCTCATATGGCTGATATCTGTTCAAATATGCTTTATTCTACACAGCCTAATGATTTGAATCTCCTCAGTGATGCAAAAATTGCATTGTTCTATATTTCCTTATCACTTGTGTCAGCCCTGGTTGGCCGTGCTTGATATCATTGCAACTGAAAGTTAAAAACTAATCTACAATTCAAATACTTATAAAAGCACTGCACATACTTTTATTTTTTGTAATACCATAGTGAAAATACAGTATCAAAGACAACCATTCTTGTAGAGCCCTATTGAAAATATTACTTCTACTCTTTCAAAAAGAAATGCAAAAAAATTTATGAGAAAGAGTTGAAGAAAATTAGTACATAATTCCATAAGCATTCTCTCACAAACCCTACCCGTCTATCCTATTCCCCTTGCTCATATAAAGGAATTCCCATGCAGTGAAAAACATTTGCCTGTATTAAATTTATTTCAATTCTCAGAGATCAGGACCCACGGGTTATACTTTCACTCTGCCACTGGCTTGTTCTGTAATCTAGGGCAAATGACTCAATGCCTCTGTCTTCCTTTACACAAAAACTGCAGCTATGAATACTTCCTTTAGGAGGGAAATTACAGGGATTATTAGTGCTTTACGAAATGCTCTGAGTTCTTTGAATCAAAAACATTTAATAAATACCACACCAAGCATCGTGTTATAGTGTAATAATTGCATGCTACTGCTATAAATGGAAATTATTATTTTGAGAACTAACAAGGATAATATCATGCAGATTTAAATTAAATCTTTAGAAGAGTTTTGTGAATAGCTTTATTTCAGAAACCAGGCAACTATCATTTAAGATCACTTGCCTTCCTAAGTCACTCTAAGTCTAAATTGTCTCAAACAATTAGTCAATAATTGACTGTTCTGAAACGGAGCTCAAATTGCAGAATCAAAGCAAACAACGTCCCAGATCTCCACCAATGCCAACCAAAATCAAAGCTCTTTATTAGGAAAACACATACTGGGCTAATAAAGCATGTTTTTGTTTTGATCTTTTGGACATTTTTTGGTATCAATTTTGTCCATTAGGCAAATTACTGAGGAAATCAGCAGGGGGTTGTCCTTAATGAACTAACCACTACATTTTGGAAATTTTGAAAAGCTCCAGAAAAATTCTACGAAACCTGTCAAATGAGAGTCAGCCTTCAGACTTAATGTCTTCCAGTCCTAAAGAGGTTATTCAAATCTCCCTGGCCAGCCCCTTCTTTAGAGTCTGCAGGAATGGAGGTGTTTCAGAGCCCACCTTCTGCCCTGATCTTCAAGGACCACCCTTACACTGTTGAAAATTTCCAAGGAGCAGTGAACCTGAGCACCATCCTGAGACGAAGGCACAGTCAAAATACTGAACCCACGGTGGGAAGACTGCCCTGTACTCAGACAAACAGCCAAGCAAAGGTTTCCATCTTAATTTTTTTCCCCCTGGTCTGAGAAAAAACTCCCTCTATATGCATAACAAACAATATGATCAGGAGTAAGTACATCACAAAACATTCAAGGTCCATGGCCCACAGAGAATGACACTCAAGTATGTGTATTTGAGCCAGATTTCACCAGGAACATTGACACATGACATTAAAACCAGCTGTATGAGGCAACAAAAAAATGAAAATTTTCTCACTGCTGAACGTAATGAAAACATCCCACTATCCTTCCAAAGGAAGTATTTTTCAACCCCAAATTCTAGCTTTCACTCATTTTTTATTTAGCCTTTTCAATATTTGTCTAATTCTGTATAATGACAGCAGTGACAATTGTATTGTTTCGTTTTCTCATGTCTCTGTATAATGACTAAACTATTTTGGCTTGAGTTTAAAAACAAAAGTAGATAGACATTCCTCTCTCACAAAAAAAATCCCAAACACTGGCTTTTGGGCAGAGACCAAGCACAGACAATTACAGACTTTGCTGACTAAGTCTTGAAAAGAAGAAATCAGTATATACTTTGCAACCAATAGTAGAACTTTCTTCTCTGCTATGTTGTTACTTTACATCTTCCATCAAGCAATTTAACAGATAGTTCAGTTGCATTAAAATATTACCTTCTTTTGCAGTAATGCATGGAAAATGAAGATCATCTCCAAGTGTTTTAACCAGTGCACTGCACAACTCAAAAGCCAATAAAATAACTGAAAAGTAACTGATCCAGAAGCCATATCAGACTATGACTGTATCTGGAGTGATATAACAAAACCCAACAAGGGGTACTGGCTCTTGATAAATCAATTCATAATCATGCTACACACAGCACTAGAAATATAATCCTCATAGTGCTGGTGAGATTTCACCAGGGGCCTTGCAGGTGATGGAACATATTTCCTCTGGATAGCTTTATTATCCATCTCCATGGGCACACAATGGTCATCTACAGGTTCCAGAGCCTGACCTCAACCACATGCACCAGAAGTAACAAATGGTCACACCTGAACAAAACATACTGGTTTCATTCTCTTCGCTGCAGAGCTTCAGAGAAACCTAGTGTGTAATGCTGGAATAAACAGGCAGCACTTTGATAATTGATAGTCAAATTCATTCTTTAGTTTCTGGATTAAATTCTGCTTTAGTACCTCATGGCACGGATGTTCAGTTTTCAAAATCGCACGTCAAAATTGGTCTAAAAGCCACTCACACAGAAAATCATGTTTTCTATGAAACTGCAAGTAAATCACTAACCTTTTCATTTACTTTACAAGTCTGCTCTAACCTCTCATATCTATAGAAACTTTTTGCCTTATCTTTTCTTGTAGAGGGCAGGAAATGAAGAGAATAATTTGTGGTTTTTTCATATTATTGATAAGGAGGACACTCCACTGCCTTGGCTTCAAATCCTGACAAAGAAGCATTTGTCCATACTGGGAAAAAAACACCCTTAAAACTTAATTTGATCAGCAGTTGGAAGCAGTCAAGAACTAACAGAAATGATGAAAAACATCACACTTCTCTACTGTGGCTTAGTCACCTACAGCAGCTGCAGTAACTCCCTGTCATAGTGTGTATTTTCAAGGTTTTAGTTCTTAGCAGACACAAGCATTTGTACTCCTGTTAGTAGGAGTTTAGGCCACTCACACTTAAATGTATAAGACATTCTCCTCTTTAAACATTATATCTACAAAGTAAAACCTTGTCAGATCCATTTATTACCATGTACAATATGAGAAAGATTAAATGCATCAAACATAAATATTCACTGATCAATAGCTTCTTTCACCCTTCTCCCTCAAATATCTTCAGCACTTCTCTGTCCAAGTGTGAGCTATCTACTCTGTATCTACATAAGATGCATGTTGGATAATGGTTTACCCATCTATATCACCAGAGATTACAGTAGCCAGCATAAAAGCCATTATCTCATTCAACAATCACCATTAAATTCTGGAGCAACCCATGCCTCTTCTAGATAATGAGATCGAACACTACTTGATGTTCCTTACAGCCTAATTTACTAAAGATTTGTAGAGCATTTATGAGAGTTTTCCCTGCAGAGCTCTCAACCTGCCAAGACTAAAATCAGGAGCAAAGATACAAATAAAAAAGATGGAGTTCAACACATGTACAAGTCAGTCTACACCAGCTCTTCATTTCTTAGAGAAACAGTATTTGCACTACTTTGAAGATACAAAACAACTTCTGCAATGAGGTGTCCAGTAACTATTTTTGTCTCCTATTGGACTTGACCCAGAGAAGAACTGAAAATATGTTGCTATGAAAACCTTGTTTGTCCTGGTGCACACAAAATTCTTTGATTGCTTAATGAGGAATTAAAACTTGGCATTAAATAGACACTAATAAGGAGGATGGATGATCGATGATGCAGCAACAGTACAGAAGATGACACAGTACTGCAGAAAAGAAGGAAAAGGAGAAGAGGTGCCATCTCAAACAATCACAACTACTATAATAATCTGTTGGTAAAGCACATCAGTTCGTTCTTATCCACACTTCTGGCCCCCTGAATCAATAAACACAGTATAATAGGAGACATTATAAGTTAATGGACCAGCTTTTTCACTCTGAAGGTCAACAATTTAACCATTTCTCAGTTTTGTTCATGGAGAACTTGAAAAGGAAGGCTGTTCAGTTCAGAGTAGTTCAGCCGTGAGCTGGCACAGAGGAACTGGCCCAGCAGCCACTTTGCACTACTCCTGACTACAGTGTTTGCTGCATTTAAACTCATCATTTAAGGAATGCAGCATCATTAAAAAAAAAAAAAAAAAACAACAAAAAAACACCACAACAAAACAGGATAGAAGAGAACAGGGTAGAATAGAACAGCAGTTAGAATAATGCATGGACAACAACATAATTTGACTACTTTACCACAGCAGTCCATTTATTTATAGCACAGTTGTTTTTCAGTTAATTTACAACACAACATAGGATAAATAGCCCTTTAAAAATATCCAGCCACGCAAGTGACCTTCCTTTCTGATTCTATATGCCATATTTTCACAATCTTCTAAAAAAAGGTCAGAAAAAGAATGACAATAAGGCAGAAGTAGCAGTGGCTATAAAGAGATAACACTCTTTCCACACTTCAGATCAGGGAGAATGGATTCCTGCAGGAACCTTGCAGCACAACAGAGGTTTTCCTTGTTACATTTCAGCAGTTAATTTTAGAAGCATTTGCTCAGCATCACCCACATGCAAGTAGCAATTCACACCAGTCAATGGGAATAATTTTCTTTCTGCGTTACAAGCACACACCCATTTTAGTGTGTGCTTTAGACCAGAAGAAAACGTGATGAAAACAAGTCTCTTGCACCGTACTTCAACTTGGAAATAAATGTAATAAATCACTATTTCCCTGACGTGTTCCAAGACAAAAATATAGCTTGGCTCTTTCAACAGTTTCTAGAAGAGCTGGAATCAGCAAACTGATTTTTGCATGCCAGGTTGGGTAAGCCACCAAATATGGACAGTGCAAGCTGGTAGAACCAGAGTGGTTTTTACATTTTAAGAATGTAAGCAAATTCTGTGGGGAAAAAAGAAGGGAGGGAGGTTTAACACCTAATAGGAAAATTTAGAGCATATTTAACCACCATTCCATAAGAGTCAAGTTCTTCACACGTACAGATATGACAGAGGATTTCTGCTTAGTTCTACAAAAAAAAAAAAAAATACAATGAAGTATTGCTTAAGGAAGAAGAAGCTCAGTGTATTTCAAATCTATATTTCTGAAATGCCACACAGAGATATTCAGCTGTGCACTCAATTTTCACCACTAGTTAAATGTAAGCTGGCTGCCAAGCAATATCTCATGATCTCACTGTACTTTGAGCTATATTCACTGTCCAGTTCATGAATAAAATACTATGATACAGTGTGGACTTAGTAGTGCAGTATCTTTAAATATTGAAAAACTTTAAACTCCTCTCTAGAGAAAAGTAATATTACCTCTGCTTCCACAGAACGGATAAAGAGTCTTGTCTTAAATCAAGGCAAATAATTAACAGAGTTGGGAATGAAGTACTTGGGAAACAAGTGTACAAACCAAGGCTTTGTCTTGAGGACAAGATAAATCCTCTTGAAAAATGTGGTCTAGAAGATGAGGTTTCACCAAGGTAGTATAGAAAAATTAACATGCACAGAAGGGGGAGGATAACAAAGTAGGTTACAAAAAAGGTGGACAGCTTTCCAAAAGATTTGCTCCTAGCAGGGGCAGCAGATTCATATGTCTGTAAGTAATCCTGGATGTGCATAGCACAGACATCAGCCTTACTGTTCTTTGCAGGTCTTCTTCCTCAGTATTTGATCAGCAAAGGAGAATTCATGAATGGCTGCAGTGGCTGCAGTAATCCTGATGAAGCCTGTGGTACCACAAGACTAAAACTGATTGCTGGCAGAGGCTGTTGGTCATTGTTAGTGAGAGGATGCTGGGCTTCAAAAACCCATATGCTGAACATTTTCCAGTTTTGACAAGGATTTAGGTTTCTTCAATCACTTATAGTTGTGCTGCCTGAGCTTGGTAAAAATGAACTTCCTATGAAAATGGGCACAATTCAAACAAAGATTGTAATTCTCTTGCAAACTGCTATATGATTCCACTTAGGTATTATGACCGTTTAGGGACAGTATCATGAGGACAAAAATCCTGTTATAAGGAACAAGAGCATGATCCAGCAAAAATGCTGAGAAGAATTTAAGATACCTTTTCAGATCAAAATTGAGGGCTGTAATCATATCTGCAGTTATTCAATATTACCTTCTGCAAGAGTAACGCTAGCTATACAGCTAACTGACTCGAGAAAGACACATCTCTTGATTTCAAAATTTCTTATTCCTGGAAAAAGGCTATCTTGAGATGTCACAGCAATTGCTGGAGCACAGAAAGTATTTGTTCTGTGGTTATTATCTGCATCAGTACTGCGGCGTACAAGAAGTCTTAATTGCTGGGAAATGAAGATGTTATGATGCTAAGTGCTACGTGTTTGCACAGAGACACTCAATAACAGGCCAAAGCATCCATCTGAGAACAACTGTTCAAGATCATCATCTGACTCTGTTCAACTTCATACCTGGCTGGATTTTCTAACTGATGGCACTGACATGCTGCCTTCCTGCAGAACCTGCAGCCCACAGAGCGGACAGCCACACATGGGCACCCCTGAAACAAAACCATTTGTGCAAAGTTATGGACCTAACACTGTCTCTTCACAACCCAGGTGACCCTGTGTTCTCACACACCCAGCTCCACTCTTAAGCAATATTCCCCTGGAATTCGTTGCCACCACCTTCCCATCTTTCTCATTCTCTGCTTGCATCAACAGCTGCTACCAAAGGCAGCTACTTCTGAGCTATGCAAAACACACATTTTTTTTTTGTTTAATTATTATTTTTTTGTGGAAGGCTGCATGAGCAGCAGCCAACCTCACTGCATGTACTGCACTACAGCATTTCATCTCCCACTCCCAGGGAGGCATTCAGCACTGACACTCAACTACTTCAGCATTTGTGCTCTGCCTTCCTAGAAAGTGATTTCACAGACCATGAGTTATCTCACTATTACCTCCTAGGCCAATCCATCAGGGATATGCACAGTCGGTCTGCTCTGCTAGAGTAGCCACTGTATTCATAACTGACAGTGGTGGAAAGGAAAACAACTCTGGAAGCTTCAACACATTTGCTTTGCGAGGCCACCATGTTCCCACTATTCATGGGCCTCCTTCAGTCCTCTCTGCTCTAATAGAAACAGAGACAACACACTCAGAGTTAAATGAACAGAATTTCTGGGGAATGGGTGGTGTTAAATTCTTTGTAATACAAAACATCATTTCTGCCTTGACTGCACATGAAAATGCAAAGTTTTCCATTAAATTCTTGGCTTACTTGTAGAAGTTTGGTTAGACTTAATCCAGTAAAAGGGAGTTATTCATCAGTACTCTCATGCAGGTTTTGGAATACACTGGAGGATATTTTTAGCCCTCGTATAGTCTGTTTACCATGGTGACATATGCTGAAGGAATAATGCTGACCCCTTCATCAACTACATTAAACATCAACTAATTTTGTCACCTAAAGTATTCTAAAACCCTGTAACCACACTTCAAGGAAATCAAATTAAATGGCTACCACCACTTAGGGCTCATTTTTGCACACGTGTGTGCACTTCAGAATTCTGCCTAGAACTCAGACACACAAATTTCCACTTGATCTGTGTCTAATTCATATTTTATTACAGATAACGTGTGCATTCACTTATAGATCACATATCTCTTTCCAACCCATAAACTGAAAATAAAAAAACATAATGGATGAACGTCAGCAAGATAGAGGGGACTTGTTGGAATGGCATTAATGGAGAAATAGAGTCACTGGGTTTGCTCAAAGTGAACTCATTTTTACATAGCTAAATTTCTTTCAAAACTAGCTGTGTATAGAACACTGACCTTTTTTTCCATTACAAGCAGGCTTTATGTGAAGGGGAGGAGGCAAAGAAAAGAGAAGAGAAAAACAGAAGGAGATCACAGGTCATTGTTATAACAGGTTTTATTCTCAGATTTGAGCAAAAGTGCATATCAGCATCAATTTTAAAAGATTAGTTGTATCAGAGGGAGACCTCAGAAGGCAGTCATTTTCCAGACACATACTTCCTATTTGTAAGACATCAAAGGACAAAGCCCAACTTTTGTCTTTCTATTTTCACCTTTACTTTTATTTCCTTTTTAACCAAAAGCTCTCAGTGACAATTCTGGAACATCAGAAAGATTTAGTCATAATAAAAATCTGGATCTATATACAGATAATGATAATGTGCAAGGGTACACAGACTTCATCCCTTAGGGTCTGAATCTGAAGAACATTAATTTTTTTTATTAATGGAATAGGGAGGAAGAAGGGAAAGCAACATCAGAAAGCTAACAGGAAAGAAAATGTGTCAGCTTTAACCAGTAAACTTATTTACATGAATATATGTAAATAATGCTATAAAAAAAATGCCCCAATAAGGGGAAAAATGCTGACCTGTAGAAGATATACTTTTGACAAGGGTTTCATTAGAGCAAAAGTACACATGTAGAAGACCATTTCCCTCTTTTACCATTTCTGCTGCCTGACAGAGGGCTTTCAAAAAAAGGAAGTTCTCTAAATTCCTTCTCTCATTAATATAAAGCCAGGTAAAGTTCCCACAGAGACAACATATTTTGGGTGCTGTGTTTCAACAACAGCTTCTGCACCAGGAGCTCAAAGTCTCCTCTGAGCTGCACATACTCTGAACTCAGGGCAGGGGCTCCTGTCTCACATTCTCCAGAGTATTGGCTTTCACCTGACTCCCTGACCCTCCACACATCAAACCAACTCTCCAAGGTTAACCCGAAATTGCTTGAAATTTTCTCATTAAAATAATCAGTGATTAATAATGCATTCCAAACATCAAATATAATTTCCTACATTAAATATTCATATCCGTAGGTTTTTAGTTGTAAGAAATGAATGCTATTTTAAAGGCCCTAAGTCTGCAGTATGTAACTTTAAAGAATATAAACATTTCACAGACAGACTAGGTTTTATATTGCTCTCAAAGCCTGTGACGAATGTATGATATATCTGACAATCTCAACTTTTTACAGCACTATTGATTTTATTATATGCTAAGTAGTCAATGGTACAAAGTGACACATTATCTTACTGCAGTGACAACCTGGGTCAAATTAGAGCTGGATTATTCAATTAGTGTCAGCTTCTTGATGTCTGTGTATGGTTTTTTCCACTTCTACTGCATTGAAGTCATGGGTGTGGGACTTGTTTATTTAACAGTATTGTGACTGCACAGAAGTGAGAAAAACATAGAGAAAGTAATAAAAAAACCCCACACTGGTGCATTATGAAGTAAATAGAAAAGGAGAGAAGCAGTCTCAAGCTGTTCTTGCAGAACAAACAAACTCCTCTGGCCTTCACACAGGCAGGAGATATAAATATCTTGAGCTGGGACATTCAGACTTGAGGAGCTTATTAGACCCTTGAACCAGAACTATTCAGTTTGCAGCAATTTTAGCTCAGGCATCCTGAACTGAACTTGTAACTTCCAGGACACAATAAACTCACTTGACAATATATAGCTCATGGTATACAGAAGCATAATGAGGCAAACTCTTTGAAGAGGTCACAGTCTCTCTGTGCTAAATCTAATCCTATTTCATACTTGTAATAAAGGTAAAAATATAGTAATGCTTCTTGTAGAAAATTCAAATCAGTTTGGTAAAAATATATTCTTTCTTTCATTTCAAAAAGATTTCCTTCTTTTTTGAGATAAGGATTAGTCAAAGCAGTACAACATCACTCCTGGTTTTCCAGTAGCCAAGGAGCCAGAAGAGCCATGAAGGCACTTTCAGATGGGCAGCAGCTGTGTTGAATGAGCTTCCTCACCACTCAACACAGCACTGGCAGCAACGTAGCCCTGTGCTATGCATAAAGGAGAGGAGGAATCAAAGATTTTTAGGAATCTCCCCCTCAAAGTTGTATCTTTTACAACCAATCTATAAAGTACCATCTGCTAAAGATGCCAAAGTGAGATAAAAATAACCTTGTTTAGGCCAGAAGTGAATGGCAGCTCAAGTTCACAGGTGTCCATTGTTGCCCACCCCAGCCCTGCACATGGGGAATAACCTTCCTGCATGCAAGCACCAAATGCTGGGGGAAAAAGATCTCAATTCAAACATAGGAGCCTGGCATTTACTGCAATGTATGGAAAAATCTTGCAGCACAACAAAAAATTAAATTCTACAGTGAACTAAAATGATCGGGTCTGCATTTACTCCTATATTTTATTTTATAATATATTTGGTCAACTTGGATGGCTTTGAAGATTTAAATGGCAACATGGAGAAAGTTTTGCACTGAAAATGGAGAAGGACATTATAAATCCTGTCAGGAAAGGCTATGGGGAAAGCAGAAAAAATTACAGATGGAGGGGAAATACTGCAAGGTTTAGATACATGAGAAAGTCATCTGAGTTTGAAAATCAAGCATATTAGTTAGTCAAATTTTTTGCTGCCTAATCTAGGCAATGAAATAATTAACTAAACTTCAAAGAGTTGCTATTCACATCGGTATCAGCTGATTTTTTTTTTTCAAAGTTTGGCATCTCAGTGAAATAAATCTTTATACTCCTTAAAGACTATTCTTGCAGTCAGGCTTCAAAATCAGACAAGCAAAGAGTTGCTGGTTTGCACTTCTAACAACTGAAAGTACTGAACAAAGAGAAGCTTGATTTGTTTGGGGGGTTTTTTTGTTACTGTTTAGATTTGGGGGGTTTTTTGTTCCTTGTTGATGGTGGTGGAGTTTTGGGTTGTGAGGTTTTTTTCAATAAAATCTTACCCACAGGACCAGATTTAACCCAAGGAATAAACTGCAGCACATTAAGTGTTGCAAAAAGAGTTGTAGAAAGTGACTCAATAAACCAAACATGCACATACACTCCAACACCAATGCACTCACAGGTCAAAACCAACCTTTTGTCTTTCCCACAGAGGACCTGGAAGTCAAGGGCAAAAGCTTCTCCCAAACTTCAACACACAAAGAAGGAGATAAAATCAATGATATTTAGAATCATGCAGCCAATGTCTTGCAGTTCCTTTCCATTTCACTCCCATCTCTCAGGCACTGAATTTTACCTCTGACTTTGAGTCTCAGGCTTACTTCTAATACATGCATTGAGGCAAGAAATGGAACAGGAGATACTCTGTGCTTGGGGCTGCAAGAACAAAAACCACTGGTGAGTACACTTTACATTGAAGCTTCCAGGACTGTAGTTTTAATTTTCTTCTATTTTAGTTGCATAGCAAAAATGCTACAAAGTGAGACTCTGGCAAATCAGAAACTCCCTCTTAATAAAATGAGAAACACTATATAAAGCTGTTTTGCCTGTATCTGTAGGTTTCCATGCCACTGAGGCAGGCATTGTGCCCTAAAATCTTTTTTTTTACAGAGTTAATTAGAATAAATAGTCTTTCCATTTTTTTCCTCACCTCTGTGGCGCCAACAAGCAATTTAGGGAGTTCCTAGCTGAATTTTATCAATTAGTTAATCCATCAATTTTCTATTAGAGACACAAACACTGAAGAAGTGATTGAAGTGCAAGGTTATTTAGTCTTCACACATTCAGTGGCAGCTAGAAAACAAAGCAGCCAGCAAAGTGATTAAAGTGATTAAAAAGGGTCAAATAAACCATAAAGAACATTCGTAATTGTATTCATAATAAAGTCATCTTTACAGCAGTCAGAGCAGCTGAGGATGCTCCAAGATCTGCAGGAGTACTAATAAGCAAGGGAATAAAGCACAGGACTCAAGAGTCAAAATCTGAAGAGATGCATGAGATGTTTAGAAAACACTGTGGTAAACATGTCAGATTCTGAAGAAGGCAATTATGCTTAGGACAACAAATCTACAGTGTCTTCAGTCTCTACATTTCTAATTCTAGATTTTATCCCCAACCTCTCTCTTGGGGCTAAAATCAACATGCAGCTATGTGAGCCACTTCTAACTGAAATAGATATTAAAGATATATACCCAAAACTCAGATACTGGAAGCAATCCTGCTGGAGCTACAGGAATATTTGCAAGACGAGTTGTCACGTCTACGTCCTGAGGACCTCACTGCCATTGTCTAAGCCTGCTTGGCCCAGCAGATGAACCTTAGGATTAAAGGGTGGGCTCAGTTCAGCGCAGGCTGTGTCTCACCTAAA
>JAWWLV010000144.1:62567526-62581140 GCA_035041135.1 Platyrinchus mystaceus | reverse complement strand
CTAAAAAATCCATTGCGCAGGCTTGAAAGGTAAAAAGACCTTTCCCAGATCTTCGTTCGCAAAGACTGGCCACATATCACATCCACGTGAGCTTCCCCAGTGCAGATGTGCCCTCTGCCTTCAAATATCAGCCCTTGTTCTCCTCTCTGCTTAAAAAAAAATCTCAACAGACGTCCTTTCTCTGAGGAGCACATTTCCTGCTCAGCCCCACAAAACCTCCCTGCCCTTTGTCACCATGGAAGCATCCTGACCCTACCTGGGCTCACTCAACAATGGAGGAGATGGAAAGAAGAGTGAACAGACCCCCACCATGAACAGACTCTGCCACAGGATGGCCACGGGGGTCACACCAGGCATCAACCACTTCAGGGTATTTGAATATGTATTGAATATATATTTTAATATATATTTCCCTCTACAAAATTTCCTAAATGTGAATCGCAATCTGTGGTGCTACAGAGCTCTTTGCTGCCAAAACACTAAACACTGCTGAGGGCAGGAGTGGGTGCCAGAGCACCACATGGAAGATGCCACAGGGAGCCAATACAGCTTAATAAGATCTCAAAATACACCTCCTCAAACACTGGGCAAGTAGGAAGTAATAACAATACCATTGCAGTTGTTACTTATAAGGAACAGCAAGCAGGAGATCTAGCATGCTGCATTAACAGCTCCCACACCAGAGGGCCTGAATGAATGGTTTTCACTGTAATGCTGTGTAAATACCACTGAGTATTGTTAAAAGCGTGTCATATTTGCAGATACTGCCTGCTGGAATTCACTGGTGGCACTGAGTCTCCACACTGGCACAGCGGCTCAGCTTTCCACGGGCTCTGCATCAGCTGATTTGTTCAGCTCTACTGAAAAAAGTTAAGGAAAGTCTAGCAAAGAGAAATATATTTTATTTCATCCGCTGACAAAATCAACACATAAGAATCTCTAAACCTCCAGGTACATTGCCCATAATCTGTTTCAGATGTCTGAATGAGGAACACTGTTTAAAAAAATATTCTCAACATCAGACTGCAATATTCATGATGACTTCACTGTGCTTACCATGAGCAAAACACCACAATAAAGAAAAACAAAATCTATTTAAAAACACAAGCACATATTTTACAAGAAGTTTGAAAACCTCGAAGTATCATTTTTCCAAAATTTAAAGCAACAGTTGGCATTAACACTGAAAACAAACAAACAAATTAAGTTGTACGTTTTAACAAAATATGAGGATGATGTCTTTACAAGTGCAAACTACTAAATTCCCAAGAAATCATCATTACTCAGATGGACACAAAACACACAGGAAAGTATCATGCTTAAAATGAGACATGGAATTAGCAAAGAAAACAGAAAAGAAACTAGGACACATAAAACACACATAGAAAAAAAAGCGAGCATGTGGATGTATAAGGCTGAAGAAAGGTAAGTGAATGACAATGCATAAAAGAGAATGGTGGGAAGAAAGATATAGCAGATCTGCAAGAGGTGAGAGGCAAAACTGCAAAGGATGATGTAAAGGACACAGAAATGTTCAATTTTTTTGTTCTGTTCTGTATTCAGAATGAAGCAGGAGGATGCATTCACCTCATGCAAAGCTGTGGACGGAAAAAAAGTTTGCCATATGTGATAAAGAAGGATGTTGGGCAACATCTGCTAAAATTAAACAATGTTCAAATCAGAAGCCCGGATAACACTTACCTCTGAATGTTAAAAGGACATGCTGAGGAGCTTCCTTGAATTGCTAATATTATTTTTAAACAAACCTTTGAAAACTGGGGAAATTCCAACGAAATGAAGGACTGCCAAAGGAGATCTAATATTTAAACAAGAATAAAAGAGATGGGCTAGAGACCTCCAGAATAGTTATTTCGCATTCAGTAAAAGGAGCGATTAATTTGAAATTTCATCAACAAAGAATTAGAGGCTAAAAATCTAATTAATGTCAATCAGTTAGTTTAATGGAAGGTTGGTCTTGTAAAACAAACCTATTGTCTTTTCGTGAAGAGATAACAGGTCTGCTTGACAAAGGCAATTGTCTGCTGTAGTGCACTTGATTTCTCCATGGCATTTGACTTAGTACAACATGACATCTCAATTAAGAAATTATGATGTGGAATTAACAGAGTGCACCTCAGGTAGATTCAATTGTAGTGTACTCACAGGTCTCAAAATGTTCTTGATACCGACAATTCCTCATTTGGTGGAACCACAAGGAACTAATCCTTCATCTGAAGTTATTTTTATAAAAAAATATAAAATCTCCTGTGGTCACAGCAGTAGGTGAGACAGCTTCTCAAGGTCAGGGAAGAAAACAAGGTGCCTAAAAAGCAAATTGAGTTGCTGCCTACAAGGAGAATCTAACAAAACTCATTTTAATAGAACCAAATGCAAAGCAACACAAGGGGAATTCAGAACAGAGTTTTTATGCACCCAATGGGAAGTTCAGGACTGTACTTGACTTGCCTACTTAAAGAATTTAGATATTTGTCAATGTTTTTAAAATAAGAATCTATGTTTCCTACAGAATTACAGAAAAATAAATAGATACTTTCAGAGTTGGATGCCTGAAGGTTATCAGTTAGTCATTGCCAGGAAGCCACCCACTTTGGGAACTCTGAGAACAGCTTCAGTGGAACTGAGATTAAAAATAAAAAAAAAAAAAAAGAAGAAGCTGAAGGAAAAAGAAGTATGAGAACTTCAGGAAAAACTCTTGAAATACTTTATTGGTTAAAAGCATCTATTACATTCTTGAGGGGAAAAAATAATTATATAAAGCTTAAGCAAACAGAACTCATCTCACTTCATTTTATATTTGTAAGATCTCTGACAGAATACCAGCATAGTAGTGTCCACATTTTAAGAAATACGTGGAAATACTGGAAAGCATTAAAAAGAGGGCCACAAAAATGACTCCAGCCTAAAAAACATGATTTATGATCTGAGACTTAAGAAGTGCAACATATTCAGATCATCAAAGAGAAGGTTATAAGCTGACTTCATCACCATATACAGGTATTTTCACACATAAAAGCTATCTGATAACAGGATGGAAATAGTTAATCATGCAGACAATTGCATAACTAACTTCCAGTCACTGGATCTCATTAGCAAGTTAAACCTTGAAAGAAGCTTTTGATTACTTTCACAGCTGGGAAAATCAAACTGAAATATTTTACCAGGGGACTCTGCATTGCTTGAAGTCTTTCAAATAAAATTATGCTATCCTTCTAGAGTATATTTGTCTTCTTTTTCAATTTTTTTTTCCTGCAGAAATTCTCTGCAGTTGACACGCTTTGTTGGACTGGACAGGAAGTATCATTAGCTCAGTTGGTTAGAGCACGGTGCTAATAACACCAAGGTTGTGGGCCAAACTTACTCCAAAGGCAGAAGAAAAAGAACTCTACTAAGCTTATTCCATGACATTAGAGATTAAATGCAATGAAAAGATAAAACTAGAAAAATGGTGCTATGAACTTTCTTTTCTGATGGACTCATGTAATCATACCTAATAAATTCCCTGACATTCCAAGGGAGGTATTGGAGGTTTTGTGATCTCTCTTGCTCTCTGGCACATTTAGCCTCCCGAAGACACAAATGTTTTAATCTGAAAAAAGGGGATATTTGAGTACAACAAAAAACCAAACATTTTTTCCATGATTTTCTCTAAAGAAAATTAGAACTAAATCCTCTAGTGATTCCTTTGGGCCTGAAACGCTGTGAAATACAGCTTCCATAGTTTTCATATTGAGTTCCAGCATGCCAAAAATAGAACATGAAAGATTGGGAACAAGTGGCCCTGGTGGAGATCGTAATTGCACTGAGATTATGACAATTATAAACAGATAAGAGGATCCAGAAAGATAGGATTGCAGTGAGCACTTTATATGGCATTTGTGAAATGCAGTGTCAGTGGCTGTCAGTGATGCAAGTTGTGTACCCAGCCCAGGGAATCACATTCCCAGAGCCACAATTGACCCTGAAGCCTCATGTTTCCTAAATGCACAAAACCTGTCATTGAGATCCTCCGTAGATGTCTCAAAAAAGCCCCAGCAGAATCTCTGAGAGCGCCACGTATGAACCCTTTAGTAGAGCTAAACCCAGGATTTATGCCTGAATTAGAATGTCCATCTATTCTGTGTCCCACAACACAACGCAAAAAGACTGCATTTTGTTGTCATCTGATTAGTCTTCACTATTCAGGGCTAGGCACAACCCTGTGATACATCTCCTGACTTAGCAGACTGTTTTTGCAAGCTTTAGTGTCTTTAAAATCAGTAAAAAAAAAAAGAAAAAAAAAACAAAATGGAGAAAAAATGAACAACAACAAAACAAACAAACAAAAAACATCAAATAAAACCTCAATGAATACTTCAGTCAAAGAAAATCTTAGGAATCTTAGTAATTACATGCAAAGAAATCTTTCAAAAGAAACAAAAAAGAACATGTGTGCCTTGTTTTTAAGAAGAATAAACCATCATTACCAGCAAGACTCACACATACAACAGGTAGCTAATGCCTTCGTTTGGTGGCTTCCAGAACCATCTGCTTACTCAACAGGATGCTAATGCTCTGAACTACAGGGAGATACTCTCTGTTGCATTTGCACTAAAAAACTACACAGCATCTGCTACTGAAGGTCTCCGTTTTGACTGGATCTCCACAAGCCTCAGTCATAGTCCCTGTCATCTGCCCACATTACCATACCACCCATCTGGCACCTTTTAATATTTTCACCACACCGCAGAAATGCACATAACACAGTCTGAAGTAACCCCAGCATTTCAAACACTGAAGAGTTTCAGACAAAGGAGGTAGCCTTTTGCTAAGCACTCACTCCTGCAAAGCAGATCACCTAAGCTTGAATGTCCTTTAAAAAAAAGAGACATAACAAGGCATGAGGGTCCCCAAGAACCTGCTACACCCTGTCTAGGCTCCAGGTGTCCCAGAGGAACATTGTGTCGCAAGGAAAACACTCCCAGCTCTTCAATTTAAGTGTAGCATGCATGTGGGTTCCTTCATATACACCAGAAAATGTCCTTTTTTGCTTCCACTAAACCATTTTTTTAGGTTCAAAAAAGCAACAGAATGCTTTTATCTTTATCACAGTTATAAAACACAGCACAGCTGCCATGGCCATTCTTCTCTCTCCATGTATTTGAATACACCTCAAACACTGTTTCTTCCAGTCAATAAATGTTGGTATGCCGGGAAGAGACACTTGACTTCCTTATCCGTTTTGTCACTAAAAAACATAAGGTTTCTTGTAAAACCCATTGGGCCTTGATCTAGTCCTGTTTTAGGAAAAAAATCAGGTGGAGAGAGGCAGAGAAGGAGCATGAACTTGGGCAGCAAAACCTTCCAAAAGCAAATAAAGTGGTCTGTGTTGTTACCGGGAAGTGTCTATAGAGGTGCCAACTGAATGTTGGTGCAAGAAAAGATTATTTTTAATATCACAACTGTTTCTAAGAGAATGTATATTCCCATGATCAAAACTATTGCAACACCATCAGGATTTGGCTCCAGACAACACCCATGACATTTTACAGTACTTATCGGCACCACAGCCAAGGGTCTGTGGAAAGGGAGCTCGGCAGGCAAGTTATCCTGGAAACTTTAGGCTCCCAAGGTCTGTCTCAGGCAGGATCCACATCCATCTCCAGATCATCATGCAATGGCTTTAATGGTCTCTCCTGCCACAAGATGACAGCTTTCACTCACTGGGGCAGAGGGGGAAGCAAAGCAAGCAGCTAAATCACACGAACACTTTCATAAGTAAATAAATAAATAGAACTTGTTGCACATACCATATATCCTCATACTTAACAGAAACACATGGTGAGAATTTGCAGCTCTCATACATTGCAGATTCTTTAAGTTCTATTTAACTTTAAGGGTAAAAAAAAAAAAAGGCAACAAACCAACAAAAAAAACCTATAACAAAAAAAAACCTTCAGAACATCCAGATGTTTCTGAAAATTCCAAGATTGTTTCCCATTTCACTGCATATATTATTTCATCATCCAGAAGTTTTACAACACATTCCATATTACCTTTTCAGATCAGCAGTTTTTTTAAGTTTAGTGGGCTCAGAGCCTTTAACACCTCTGCAAGTTTTCCAGTTTGGCTTTCTCCCATGATGGGCCACCATCCAAAAAACCCAACTTCTACCTCAGGGCTGCTCTCCCACTCCTGGTTTCCATCCCTCACTTCTGGTTCTGTCCCAAGTTGGGCCAAGTCAGAGGAAGGAAAAAAAAGTCAAGATTTAAGTTAAATATTCAAAAGGAGTTCTGTGGTTTCTTTAAAGTTTAATTTAATTTTGCACTTTTCCTAAAGGAAGTATATTCATTTCAGACTGTTCTGGCAGGACAGATAATTCACTCCAACACCTATGAAGGAACAAAAGGACTGTGACCCAGGAATTAATTCAGAGAGCACCAGAGTCACTACACTAAAGGTGAACTCTTAGTTTTGCAGGACAAATGTGCCACCACAGTTCCAGCACAATATTCTGGACTATTAATCCACATGGGGCATGACTGAAAGTATCCCCTGTCCTCCACTGGCATTAGGATCAGCTGCCACACCTGCAGTCGCTCACAGGATGTGGAGGAGGTTCCCAATAAAAACATTCTGCTATTTCAAACGGCACTGGCCCTTCCATCTTCAGCTCCTAAGGAGGGAGACACAAAGGATGGCCAGCCTTCTCCATAACTAGCTCTGTATTTTTTTGCCAGTCACATTACATAAGTAAAATAATACAACCCTTTTGGTTTTACCATGTGCCCAACTCCAACCCATGTCTTAGACAGCAATTCTGTCGGAACAGAGAGAAACAAATGTATTAGCAATTGCAAGTGATTAGTGCAATCTACGTGTCCATTTCCTATTATTATGAGATCAAACAGAAAGTTCAGCCTGGATACATTACTGTCTCATTAAGCCTCGAAGCCAGAATGGAACAAATCATTGCTCACAAATTCATTTACTCCTGAAATTCAAACCAGTCAGTCAGCATAGGATAGGAAGGACAAGCAAATAACAGCCTTTTGTAGTGAGTAAATTACGGACAAATGGGTTTACAGGGCAGATGATCTCAGTTTTTAAACCTAGAGTCAACTAAAAAAACTCATGCTAAACACTAGAAAAGAGGTTTCATGTTTTTTCCTTTTACAGCATGGAACATACATTTGCTGATACACACAAATAAAATGTGTCATTATAACATTAGAATAAATAAGGCCACGGTTTCCCCAAGCCCCCCCCGCCTACAAACCAAGCAAACAGAAAGATGGCATTTAGGAAAGAACGCAAACTGACCAAGTAATTCCAGATACTAATTTACTATAAGTTACATAGATAAGTATGAATCTGCACATGAGAGAATGATTTAGAAGGATATCTTCAATAGACTACTCCCAACTGGATTTTGTTAAGCAGACTGTTTAAAATCTAATAATAATTTATCAGTATAAGAATGTGCAGAGAGTTTTGCAAGCTTAGACCAATCTTAGAAGGAAAGCTGCTCAGCTACCATGACAAACTTAAAAATATAGCTAATATTTCCACAAGTATTGCTTCTTTAAATCAAAAGAGCCAAACAATGCAATCAATTAGAAAGTGCTGCTAGTGAAGTAATGCTATTCCATTCCACCCCTTCCCACAAAGAGTTGGAAGTAAGAATATTCAAGCACCACTGCATAAGATCAGTAACAAACAATAAGAAGTTAAAATCTCTTCTGAGGCATCATTTTTAATTAATAACATACATCGTGTTAATATATGATGTTATAAAACACAGTTAAGTACAAACATGCTAGTCTGTCTTTAAAAGAATAATTAATTTTAAACTTCATTTTTGCTCTACGAAGAGAAAAAGAACATACATATATATAATAAATACATATAAGGTCTGTTTGGAAATAATATTAGCTGGTAAAAATATGTATTAAAACTGACATATGCTATTCTGATTTGCATTTTTTAAACATTTGGAATAATCTATCTTTATAAACACAGACTTTAACTTACACTGTAAATGGGAATGCACTTAAAAATGCTGTTCTTTACGTTCTTGTTGAGTTCTAGATTTGGGATTGGGTTTTATTTACATGCAACTCACCAGCTGTCACAGGATGTCCTGAACCTAGAACATCACACCTGCCAGGGGAATGAAGGAAAATATGATTCTGCCTCAGATCCACTTTAGCAAAACCCTGCCCATGTGATACTGAACAAATATTACAGGGAATAACAACAGTGTGGATCCAACTGCTTCTTCCTCACCTAGGGATTTTTTTTGCATGATTTAAAACATCTGCATGTGTGGATTAATCCTTGTATTCTAACAATGCAGTTTTATCTCTGGCACTCAATAATTTCAGATATTACACAGCTTCAGTTGTATTCTTACAGGTTAGCATAGATGTTACTTTTCCATCTTTAAAGTAGTTTGAGAAAAAAAAAAAAAAACAATTTAAACTCACTGTGGGATTTGCTTTGCTCCTAAGTGCCCTATATTGATTGCCCAAAACCCCCTCAGGTTTTGTTTTGTTGTTTGGTTTATTTCCTTCTGATGCAATACAGGGATACGGAAACATTTTTCAATCAGCCATTTGCTTCCTACAGCGCGAACCAAAGAATAACCCGAGGGCAGCTCCACATGCCCACGCAGAATGTAAAAATCTGGGATGTCCTGCGTGGTGGAAGAGCCATCACATAGATGCTGTATTTCTGCAGAACCCCGCAGTGGCACAAGCCATAGGAGCCCTCGGGGTTTAAAATGTGCAAGTCCCGACTGCCTCCACCTGTGTGACAGCCCCGTACCAGGACACGGTGCAAGGACAGACCTATCTGGGGTCAGGAGGGAGGATGGCAGCAGGTGAAGCAACCTGGAGCAAGACTTGTAGCCAGATTCCAGATGTCTTCCTGCAGCCCTGCTGCATAGGAACCCATGGGAATGGGAAATACCTGCACCATACCTCAATATACTTTGGCTACACCAGGTACGGGGCATTACAGAGAGAAGGGAACCCTGTCCTAGGAACAGGCAAGATACAGGTCTAGCCATGAGAATTATCCTCTGCTTCACACTTTGAAATCTTATGACAAATCTGAGTGTCATCTTGAGACTACAGACAGGTTTTTTTTCCTTTAAATGACCTTCCTTTTCAGTGAGATATAATCACCAAAAAATCACAGCTTTTTTTTTTTTTTGAAGCATTGCAAAAGAAAATTTCTGTTCACTGTGAAAGTAGGAAAAAAAACTCCAAAATACCAGCCCTAAAGGCAAAAAATGCTAGAAGACAAGCAAAAAGGATTCAAAATTGATTAACTCAAGCCTGTTTCTAAATTCTGAATGCACTGGATCAACAACATTGCCTAAAGTCCTGTATGACCCCAAATATTTAGGTCATGTTCTTTTTGTATACAAATATAATTAATAAAAATATATATACTTCACTAGTATTTTCACTAGTATTTCACCTGTCACTTATTTCTAATCCCACTTGAATTATTATTCTCCACTCTTGATATATGATTCTCATCTAATTCACATGTCAACTATAACAATTGTTCTTTCTAAATAGTCCAGACTTCCACTAACAAAAGTGATGAGAATCCTCTATTGCATATGATAAAGCAGTTTTGCCATATTTATGATGTTGCAGTTACATAAGTAAAAGTGTAATCTGAGGTTTCACTGATAACTAATGCAATATGCAGTGGTCTGATGTTGCTTGGTGTCTACCTGCAGTTCTGGTAACTCATAAGGGAATAGGAAGCACTCACCAAAATTTGCTATTTAATGAGCATGAAATACTGGTTCCCACTGATGATTAATATCCAAATTTTCATCACATTTGACTGCATGATTAAATTCACTGACTCGTTCTCATCCTCTAGAGAGAGGAAATCCAAAAGCAAAGTCTGAATCCAGATTTGCTCCATTTCCTTCCTTAAATCCCATCTCTGGGAAATATTACCAAGGACAGCACAAATAGACTGCAAGCGACCAGAAAAGTCTTTGTGGCAGAAGAACTGCCTGTATTCAGATATGCTCCAACTGCAAATTTATCAAATCAACCCATATATTTAGCTAACCCCACTGCCCATGCAATATTTTAATAAAACATAATAACCAAATGAAAACAAACTAGTGTGAGAGACTGAAATTGGTTAATGGCTTAAACATTTTTAAAATCACTGAAAGACTTCTGTCCACTGTAGTAAACTGTGCAAAGAAGCAACTGCTCACCGAAGCCCACCCATACCCAAATATGCCTACTAATTTGGACTGTGACAGGGAATTTCACATAAGATGAAGGTGCTACTGCTGTCCAATTATCCCAGGAGAAGAATGTATCCAGAAGTGTGAAACACTGGAATGCTAATGGCTCAGACAGTCAAGGTGCAAACTGACATGTAAAGTAACCACCCAGGTGCTGAGGGTGCCACCTCAGGCTACAAGCTGGGTGTTCAACAAAATAAGGAAAGAGGCAAATCCTGGGAGGCAGGGTAGTGTTTTGCTGGCCTTACACAAATGACTGAGATAACTCTGTGGTAACTTCCCTCCAGGGAAGTACTGAACGTTTACACACATGAAGATACGTATCTCTGCTGATGGGCACCAGTGGACTCAACTGCACTGACATAACAGGCAGCTGTAAACCCTTAAAATGTGTCAAAGACTCCTGAAATGTCCCATGATCCAGTATTACACCACCCGTTGTAAAACTCCTCGCCCCAGGGGAGGTACTGGGGGCGTTTCTACCTGGCCTAAGCACAACAGGGCTTCTTCCCTCTTCACCTCAGATGTCATCCCTCACCTTCAGGCTTTGCTCACCACGTGGGATTGTCCTTTGCACCCTGGGCTTCCCTCAAGGGATCTGGACTGCAGCCATCACTTTGAAAAGACTGGGACTCTCACCACGGAGAAGACCCCAAGAAGAGGATCAGTGGGATGCTGCCAGAATCCATGGAGTGGTGATATTTTTTCTACTTAATCTGTCTCTCTTTCTGTCCCCCCACCCCACCCCCCGCCCTTTTTGCTATTTCTTTCTCTCGCTCTACCTCACATTTACTGTTAAATAAAAATCCGTACTCTTGACTTTGATACATGGTCTCGTTTTCACCTTAATTCAGGCAGAGGAATCTCTCTAATAATTTTAAAGAACCTGATCATAACAACTAGATTGTGCAATTCTAGATTCTCTGTGTCTAAACAGGCATTAGAATTTTTTTAATGGAATAAGAGGAAAAAAGAGAATATTGCAAATGCAGACTTGAAAAATCTTCAAAGAATCACAAATGGACGCACACAAAAAAATTGTGCAGGCCCTGCACATGCCTTCTTTAGTGTTAAAGGCAGTTTAGCTAATAGCAAGAGATTTTATATCTTCCAGGGAGGCTTTAAAAGTAATTATTGTCCGTATGTTCTTTGTCCATAAGTCTTTAGTGGCAGCCAGCAGAATTTCATTTTCTTCCCTTATTTCAGCAATAAATTTCTTTAAAGAAATTCTCTTGTGCCCTGAACAGCAAAAGCAGTATTCAAGCCTAAGGAACAGAAGAACTGCTGAGACCAAGGCAAACCCTCAGAATTATTAGAGGTTCTCAAATCTGACAACAGAGGAGCAGATTCAAGCCCACATTCTGAACGTGCCCTCAGTCCTCAAACGCTTCTTTAAGGACATGGTATCAGGTCCCTGGCTTTTAAGAGTAAGACTGGATGCTTACAAATTGCATTTGGATCCAGGGTTAATTTTTCATCTTGGATAGATCACTACTTAGAATGACCAATAGTTACAGGAGCTTCTATTAAAAACTTGTTCAAACAAGAAACTTGCTTTCTAGTTCCTTTATTAATTTTTAAATTGTACATGCGTAAAACACCAATGGTTATTTACATTTTTATGGTACCTTTTCTCAATGATCAAGTAAGCAGGCTTTTTACCTCTTGGTGTAACAACTTTCTGTGGAACAAGAATTTTGCACTTCATTCTATAAAGGACATAAAGCCAGAACATATCAAGTTCTGAATACACAGCAAATTAATCTATGGAGCACAGAAGTTCAACACTTTCTAAAGCAAATTATTTTTCTTTCCACACAGCACTGTATAGCCAAAAAAAGGGGAGGAAATATTTCATTCTGCTTATAACTGGCACAGTGAGTTCCTGAGTCACTTGTGACTGGCAGTGCTGGCTACCTAGGTAACTGCATGGCTTGGGACAATAAGTACTGTTGGAAAAAACAGTATGGAAAGACAGAGGCAGAAATAATCTCTGCTGTAGCAGGGAAGAGGAAACAGATGATCCCCTGGGGTTTCTTTCAGTGTGAGAACATCCTGCAGCTTTAAAACATTTACTTGAAAAATTAGTATTACTTTGCAGATTGGGCTCAAATGAAAGTTAGTAAATGGCAACACTCCAGAGCACTCAGCTGAGTGCTCCTATCAATGTGGGGATCCCTCCAATAACCAGGAAAAATCCTGAACTATATTGCGAAGCAGAAAACTAACAGCTTGCACCCTCCTCCCTGCCCCGAGATCTCACTTTTATACCCTGTAAATTCTCAACCCCAGTCCCCAACTCAAGTAAGTACAGAAAGACAGACCCCCTTTACAACACTCCGAGATGAACCCTTAGACCACAGAAATTAAAGTACAACTCATGAGAGCTGATGGTGCTAAACTCATGTCTTCAAAAACATAGCTCATCATCTATCTCAAGTTACTTCTAATATTGGCATATTTGATTTCATGGGCAAATGCTGGAAGTGTAGATGGTCTTATTAATACCTGCACTTGTCATCTATATCCAGAAGCCTACCACTAGAAATGAGAAAACCAATTTATTATTCCTAGGTGCTGCCAGTGTTTATTTCCACCCAGGTACTCCTCAGCCACATGCACCCGTTTTCAACAAGGTAGAGACATTAAAATTTCTAATTTGGCACCAGTGCAACATGAACATAAATGTCTTCTCAAAGGCTGCCAGTGTCAATAAATAATCCAGCAAGACCAGAGGAAGTAATATGAATGGCTTGAAAAAGTTAGTTAGACTCACAGACAGTACTGCCACAATTAGCACTAATGCACAGCCTTGTCGGCAGTCACTACATGGTAGTGTGACTGCCAACTACATGGTGCCTTCACCAGGCAACGGAGGCTGCACCCTTTCCCTGCTAGAGGTGGACCTTCCCAACAGCATCAAGCTGAGAAATGGCTCCCACCACGACCTTCACTGAACCAGTTCTGAAGATAAAAGGTGGCCTTTACTTCCCAACACTATGATTCATATTTCAAGACCACTAGGTGTTTCTTAAATATTTATCTTTAGATACCATAAGATATTTCAGAAACAGGGCAAGAGGGAGTTCCCAGCTAGTATCTATCTTCAAAATAACATTAAGGCATAAATGTGTGTGATACATAATAAATCCTGGAGTTCTCCATGATTATGCAAGCCTGATTTGTACTTCCATATTATTTCCCTTATCACTTAATATGTGCAAGCGGGACCCCTGGTGGCCTAGTGGTTAAGACGCTGCGCTCTCAGCGCCAAGGTCGCAGGTTCGATTCTCGATCCTGCTTCAGGGTCCCCCGGGTAGATG
>JAWWLV010000144.1:62557184-62567426 GCA_035041135.1 Platyrinchus mystaceus | reverse complement strand
TAATATGTGCACTTTGGTTTCTTATGTGGCCAAACTAAAACCTATCTGTCTTCACCTAATATGTGTTGAAATATTGCCATAGTCCAATAAAAAAACAAAACAAACAAACAAAACCTCCAAAACCAACCAACCAAACAAACAAACAAAAAAACTCTCCCAAAACCCACTTTTATTCAAAGCCAAATGTCTGGAGCCAAGTTCTGAAATTCTTGTTTAGGGCAGTACGGTAAGCAACTAAGGCAGAAGGAAGCAAACATCCAAGGGTTCTTACTTACAAGAATACACCTCAGTAGTTTGATCCCTCTCATAAACCTTTATTGCAAGGTCCCTTTATTGCAAGAAGAAACAGTACTAAAATAAGAAAACTTTAAAACATATGCATATGTATAAGCCAAACACCCAGCCCCACAGATGCATCAGCAATAATCCCTCACCTCCGTTTGCACAGCTGCTGATGGTGAAATTGCCCAGTGCAAAGACCTCAGGAGGCTTCATCACATAATCTCCAACAGTTGCTTCCAGACAACACACCTGTGATTCTGTGATCTTGCTTCTACAGCTCACTTACTCCTTTCCCATGAGCTCTAAACTGTGTTTAATGAAGTCTGAGAGACTAGACCACACACAAACAAATCTGTTTCTACTCCCTACAACGGGAATTCATGTTCATCTGATGTCAAGAGACTTCTTGCACTACCTCTGTGACATGCCATCTCCCCTAAGCCACCATCACTAGTCCAGTTTGGAGATGCCTTTAGCTCAGCTTCATCCTGACATCTGCTGCCTCCATCATACTCCTTGGCACATGGACAGAGGAGGCTCTCTCTCATCTGGTAGGAGGTCCAGGTCCCGAGGATGCCAAGGTTAAAAAAGTAATAATAGTTTCATGCTTCTTCTGAGGACACATGTCTTTCCAAGGAAAGGCAGCAATAAGAAAAGAAACTTGAGAACTGTACATGCAGTCCTGGCACTGAATGGAGGAAGAAATTCAGTGGCATAAAGGACTCTTTGGAAAGTTCCTTTCCTTCCACCTCTCAATTTACATCAGCTCCACGACTTATCCAGGTATCACAGTTATCCTCTAGTGTCTTCCCATTCCTGGAGCTCAGGCTTCATTACAGTCACCATTTCCAAAGGTGGGAATCCTGCCTCTGGCATGCTCAGCCAGACAAGACCAGATACCGTGCAAGTGGGCAACTCCAGCGGTGATCCTGATTTGGGGTAGATCTTCCCCTTCAGAGGGGTTTACAAAAAGCACCTGGTATATGGTACATGAAAGATGGTTAGCCTGTTTTAGACACCACCAGAACTCTGTATCTTCACTTGAAGCAAATCCAGGACAAAGGGAAAAAAAAAATCTTCAGTGTTATCGCCCTCGTAGGAAGGACCTAGAGAGATATGGGTCATTTGTTCAAATAATCTACAGTTTGAAGAATGGCTTAAGAGTTCAAAAGCCTGAGGGGTATTGCAAGAACGAATTTTTCTTTTCAGGGAAGACATCAAAACCAGACATTTCTGTGGCAGACACACCAGCATATCCTTTCAGACCCTTTGAGTATATTTTCTGCTCTTCGGATTTGAATCTTGGAGCAATAAAACAAGCTCTCATTTATTTAATTAAGTTTCCTGTAGGCAAGGTTGAAGAAGGAATATCAGTGAGCGTCTCTGAAGTGGGAGCTTGCACAAAGCCCCACTAATAGGCCCATTGACCTAACATTTACAGACTTTACCATTCCTAAAATATTTTCCACCAATCCAGGCAGCAACAAATAACAGGTTTTGAAGTTCTTAGTCATGCTATGTTATCAGGGAACATACAATCAACTTCTCTATGAAAAGGTTGAGTGTTATTACTCTTCAAAGAGCATTTATGTATTCTACTGTCTTGCCTGCAGTGCCAGGGTATGTACTGAATATTCTAATAGGAAGAAATGGAAATGTTGCACAGCTGCTGATGGTTATTCAAACTCTACTTGGGCTGAATTTTTTGAGATAGAAATGTTCTCTTAATTGAAGTGTGCTTGCTGAGAGAAAATAATTATCATAAAGGCAAAACTATCTCCTCTCACAGGAAAGAAACTCAAATGGGGTAAAAGGATGTGTATCAGACAACCATCTGTAGGAGACTTCAAGAGAAGTGCAGTTCCTTCTGATATGAGATATATATTCCTGCCAGTCACACTTTACAAACTACCAAAGATTGGACAAAGGAATGTTAATGATAAACAGCTCATGAGAAATGAACAGCTGATCAGGTTTACACCGATTCCTTCCCATATCCTGCTGCTTTTGAAATAACTACTAACAGGTAATACATTGAAAATTAAGCATCAGTGATTTCAAATCCAAACACTTTACAAAAACTTGATGTAATAAGGAAACATTTTCTAGTCATACCAAATAATTAATGTTGCATGTTGCAATTACATAATACTAACTATATTGTCTGCCACTCTGGAAGAGAAAGAACATTAAACAAAGCACAAGGTTTATTTTGAATTTATACTCACCACAATAAACTTTGTAATTTGCTGATTACTTATAGTTAGCAACAGTTTGGACTCTACCTCAAATGTTTCCCAAAATCCTAAAACATTCACACTGTTTTGACTTCTTTTTTAATTTAGCCTTTTAGTAAAAAAAAGTTTTTTTACTAAAAAGTTTTTTTACTTTTTTAATTTAGACTTTTAGTAAAAAAAAAAAAAAATTTACATGCAGTCCTCAACTGTGTGGTTAATATCTGTTACCCACACTCAAAACCCACAGGACTCTCACTGTTTTCAAATCAATGGATTCAGAAAAGATTAAGCCACACTGTTTTTCCCATTAAAAAGTCACTATGATATCCAGATGCAAAACCATGACCCTAAACAGAGACATGAGAAGATGTTGACAGTAATTGCTCTTGTATCACTTTGGCTTTCTCTCCATTGAATTTTACAGCTCAGAAATTCATGCTTCTCTCGGCCTCTCTATGTAGGTACATATACACACACACCCAAAAAACCACATTTAAATAAAGGGATGGATCAATATCAAGGTATATCAATGTAATCATATTCCCTGGAAATAAAGGAAGACAGAAGCTTATAGAAGCTTTAAATTTTTTTTGTTTTGTTCTTTTGGGGGTTTTGTTGTTGTTGTGGGGGTTTGTTTGTTTTGTTTCATTGTTGCTTTGAATATAGATGAAAACAACAGCAGGGAAACTACAAGGATATAATGTTATGCTGAAGGTCCAAATGCTAAACTTCAGGAACATACTTGCAATATACATATATACAAATTAAAAATATGTAAATATGCACCTTTTAATGATCGAACTTTAAAGTTACAGATCGTGACTTCATTAAGACACTCTTTTAGTCAATCTGCCAGCTGGGAGAGCTCACCTCTACCCTTCTTAAGCTTTCTAGTTTGCTCCAGGAAAGCCTTGAATGTGCACCTCCATTATTGGGGCACAGAAGAAATCCTTTTGCCCTGAAGGTTATCAGCATGTCACTCATAGTATTTTATGTACGAAGGTCTGACAAGGAAAATACATTTCCTAAGTTCCTCCTTTAAGCACATTCCAAATGATGAAGTGCAGCAACAGGAAAAGAATACTTCAACGAACAGAATATATTTACTAGAACTACTTAGGTAATACATTTTTTCAGGTGGGCTGAACATTTTAATTAGCAATTAAGTAATTTTACACCCTAAGGATAACAGTAAAATTATCAAACACATTGTCAGAAACTAAACACAGAGTTCGTAAAATATACAGTTATATAATTGCTTTACACAAGGTTGAATTTAAAACAAATCATGATGCCTTCTCCAAGATGTTTATTTAATCATATTTTCAGAAATATAGATATACTGATACGCCTGTATCAGTCAAGTTATATTCCACAGTAATATCTTATGCAATTAATCAAACAATATGTAATTATATCCCTGCCACGAAAATATAAAAGATTACTTAAATCATCCATTTTAATCTTGCTGATTAAATTCCATTTTGTCAGTAAGGGTTAAAGTGTATATTACGCTTTCTACCTTCCTACTTCCATTTTCCAAATGTGTTAATTCTTTGTTCTGAAATCTGTTCGGATACCCCTGTTGCCAATCTGCTCAACCAGCAGATGAAGGTGGCATACTAAGCTGTTCCTTTCCAAAAGAAAAGGAAGACTCCCTACCCAGCCAGCCAGGAATTTGTTGAGGAGGACTGTAGTGTCCATTTCTTTTGGATACTTCTTCTTGGAAGGAAAAGTCTAGCAATACACAGTGAACAAGGCAGGAAGCAATGGCAGCACCATCCCTCTTGTATCAAAAAGAAGAAAACTGTGGTTGTCATCACCTCCCTAGCAAGAGCTCTGACTATACAATATACAATCAACAAATCTTTCCCTACTCCAGAAGTGTTCTAAATGGACCAAGTGATGGGAGTGAAGCAGACAGAAGCATTACCTGAACAGTACTTGGAAAGGATGGATTTGATCTGCTACTGTTTTCCTCACTCTGTGGCTCAGTCGCTCTCCCACTGTATTCCTCCCACCTTCATTACTGTTTCTTGCTCAGCAAGGCACCAAGCTGAACTTCGCCAATCCCACTTCCCCAGAATTGCTCCTGTTGTATTTTTGTTTCCTCTTCTCCCTTAAATGTATCTTAGATTCCAAAACAAGAGAATAGGAGAGAGCTGGTACCTACTGACTCCTCCTTTCCCAATGGGACTCTTATGATCTAGGTCCATCCCACTTAACATTCACCTTACAGAAATTACTGGACACAGAAAGGCTACTGCCATGGTCAGGTCACCACTCCTATCTTCCCAATCATTCTCTGGAGGCCTCTACTCATCTCCATTAGCTACACATGTGTCCTCAGGCAACTACCTACTTAATTTAGGCATTTAAGTTAATAGGAATGTCTGGAGCTCACAGTCACTTGATGAATTTAGAAGAGCTCTTCCTTTAAAAAATAAAACCTACAAGGAGAAGAGGGAAATGGAATTAGTTACAATTCTGCTCATTAAAACTTTAGTATCTTTTTTTTTTCCTTGTTTTCCTCTTTGTTTCTAGTAGCACTGCTAAATATTTTAGATAGTTTCTGCTTGGCAGAACAAATGGATTCATGCCCTTACTAATAAGTTCCTCGACTCCAAATTATTCACAAGTCTGAGAAAAGTAGCAAAAAGGGAAATTTAAAATTTATAACATCCTTAATATTGTGTACAGCCCTCACAAAAATACACAGAGAAACCTAAAAAGCATTCAAGTAACTGTGGTCCATTTGCCAAACACAGTAAAGGCACTTCCAGGGAATGATTATTTCTGTTTAGCTGCAGGTGTCTGTAGTCTGTGGGGGCTTTTCTGACACAGGCAAAGAGGAATTCAGCCAGAAATCTGAAACCTGTTACATTGAGGAACACATTTATGCATAGTAACTAGGTGACTGATGACTTCACAGGAAGCTTCCAAAACTATTTAAAATTTGGGAAAACAGCTGGATGGTATTTTTACTTCCTGTGTAATTTGCACACCACATAAAAAAAAGAAGGAAACCAAAAAAAGCGACAGAAACAGACACCTGCTCCCCAAGACATCCTATACATTTCACAGTCTCCTGGAGTACACCACATATATAAAATCTTGCATAGTATTGTACTAAGAACTCTAGGATCTTTCTATGGTTTTAAGGAAATGCAGTCAAAGGCAAATTTCTGAAACTAAGAAGATGGGTGACAAGAGCAGCTTTGGGTGGCTGAGATCCTACAACTGCTGAAAGTTGATTGTATCCCTGTAACATCAAAGCAGGATTCCTCCTCCCCCTCCAGGGGATGACAGCAGTCCCTGCTTGCCAATATACTGTCAGGCAGAACAGTGAGTGTTACAAGAAGGAACAGAAAAAACAGTTAAAAAAATGCCTGTTCAAACCTTACTTCCCTTCATACCCCCAAGACATACAACCAGAGTCACAGTTTCCTGGAATACCAGGAAAGCCATTACAATTTCCTGAGAGGCTGGCATAGTTCAGTTCTTCCAGCATTCCCCGACCCTGCTTTTCTGGCAGCTCCTCCTTCCTTCTGACATTAAGGCCGAGGGAGCAGCCCACGCAGGAAAGGGGGGAAGCTGCCTCCTCCAGTGCAAGACCACTGGAACCTTCTCATAGGCAATGTCCAATTTTCTAGTCCAAGCTTCTAGATGACACAGAAGCCATAAATTAATAATAAACAGAAGAATACAGGACATCACTGAGAAAATTATTCCTGTGACATGTGAAAAGGGTCAAATGTGCCCTAAATACACACAGTCGAGTTGATGTACAAAAGCCGACAATCCAATGATGATAGAAACATTAATACAAGTTTCAGTTGACATGCAGCATTTATTTGTATATTAGTATTTTCTGCAGAAAAAAGAAAGAAAACATGAAATAGTCTCCTAGGAATTTCTCCCACCTCTCTTTTTCTTTTTTCATGAGTTTTTACCTCTGACTATCCTCTCTCTCCCTCAGACATAGAATAGACCCAGTGAAAGATATGCACGGACAAAAGGACAAGGCTTCCTCCTTTCCTTTTTCTGACAGTTCTGATACAAAGACTTGTTCTTGTGATGGGCTCCTTAGCAAAAAAAGGACCTTCTGCTGTACAGGAAGGTCATAGTCAGTTTTACTACTGCAAAAACAAACAAAACCCCTTATCTTAAACATAAAGGAAATCACATTTGGCAATACATGGAAACCTTATGCAATTTCTAGGAAATCTGATCCACAATTACTTTCTTCATAAATACAATTCTAGATCATTTCTCTTAGAAATGCTGAGCTCCTGTTATTAACATTTCTCCTTGTATTTAAAACATCCTGAAAAAAGGAGTGGCAGAAGATGGAGAGAGATCTCTTCTTGGGTGAAAGAACAGAAGAGGTGTCTCCCTATAAAGGGGAAGGCAGAAGCAAGAGGCACAGGCAGCAAAGAAGGGACTCCCAAACATCACTGCTCAAATTACAAACAGGCAGGATCTACTACAGGCACAAGCAGTAGTGGGAGGAACTACAATCCAGATGACTAAGCTGTTTCAGCTCTAAAAATTAACGAATAATAATGTTTCTGAGGTAATGTCTATGAAGCATTAAAGAGCAGTTTTATTTTAAACAATGCAAATCCATCCCAATGTATAGAGCTGTAATTGAAAAGCCAATGGAAAGTGTTTGCTGCTTGATGGAAGGAGTGTGGGAAGCTGATGCAGACACACAAAGTCTGTTTTATTCATGTGCACTATCTTTGTTTTGATTCACCAGAAAAATCAAAGTCTCTGCATTCTGGTTAGTTTCAACTTGGTTTTATAGCAAATATGTATAACTAAAAAAAAAAAAAAAAAAAAGGAAAAAAAGAAAAAAGGAAAAGGCCAGATGACAAATGTACACAAAACACATGGCCAAGGATTTTACAACAGCTTCCTCGCTCTTTAGTGAGAATTTTCCCAGGGAAGCTGCTGGAGTGAGGGAGAAAGGCAGGAATTCTTTTGAGTTAAGGACCCTCTTCCCTAAAAAGAAATGTAGTGCTCCCTGATTTTTGGCAGTACACAAAAATCACAGTGATAGGAAAGAAGAAAATATAAGAACTCCCAAAAATATATTGATAGTAAAAACATTGTATATATGTGATAATATTTAACATCAATTGCTTTCTTTTTTTTTTAACAGAAATAAAAATGTAGATTTTTTCCTCTTATCTACTTTTTTTCCTACTCACATTTAAAGTCAATAATGTTGATAGCCACGTGACAAGAAAACAAGCTAAGAAAAAAGAAGGCTGAAAGGCATAGGAAGACACACAGTTTTGGACAATGCACCTTTTGGAGAAGGGAGGCAAACGCTGTATTGTTAAGCACAGAACAGGAGAGATATTGGTAAACCTGAAACTGCACATGATTATAAGCAGGCATGTAAAAGAAAGTCCCATTTAAACAAGCATGAAAAAAGTAGAAAAGCATACCAAAGGATAAAAATAGTCAATGTCCCTCAATAAATAAATGTTAGATATTAAAGAAATTAATATTGTTTAAATACTGGAGGAGGGGGCAGGGGGAATACAGAAAAGAACCAGAGTAGCTAGCAAGGGTACTATCCACCAGAAAAAAACTAAAGCTAAATCCAATAAATAAGTTAACTGTAGGAAGCAACAGGCAATCCCTGTGGACTGGAAGTTCATCCCACAGAGGGCTGGGAGCACAGCATGCAGTATTTAGCATTTTACCACCGGGCTGGCCTGGATGGCAGCAGTCAGATTTGCTCCATGAACTCAACGACTGCAGGATCAGGAAACACAGAAGGAATGGGAGATTTCAACGACCCCATGTAGATTGTTTAAACGTTACATTGGGGCACAGTGCCAAGAGCAAATTTTCAGAGCCTGCTTCATGAGCAGCTATCCAGGAAACTCCAAGGGGAAGCAACTCTTCCCCGGGTCTCAGCAGGGCTGTCAGTGAGTCACTGCAACCGCCATCAGCACGGACGCAGATTCAACATCTGTGCATTGGTAAGGAAGCCAAAACACCCGCAATGGGAGTGGATTCTTGCACAAAAAGGAGGAAGCTTGGTTTAAAAAGAAAAAAACTAAAAAAAGGAGTGCTATAGGTAAAATATTGGAAATTTCTTTTTTTAAGGCATGAGATTGAATTTCAGTGCAAGTGCATACTACCTTCAGTGGACCAAAGGAAAAAAAAGGCAGGATAAAAAGAAATGTGACTCAAGGAAAGACACACAGCTTTAACAAGCTGAATTTTTGACCTGCTGAAGATAATAGGAGGAAAAATAACCTCAGAAGTATAGCACTATCATGCATTATCCCAAAAGAAAAACCTTTGAAACACAACCTGAAAAAGTTTACACTGTAATAATAAATCTTCTATCAACCTCTCAAAAGATGTAAAGCCTGCAACAGCAACCTGTGGAACCAACACATGAGCAAGGTGAGAAAAGAGTATCCAGAGACAATGCCAGAGCAGAGAAAGCAAACTAATGCTTTGCGTCTCTGTTCTCCCTAAAGCTGCTTTGAAAGGTTCCCACGTCAGAGCTCTTCTTCACTGTCGTTCTATGTCTCATATTATAGTGTCAGTGAAAGAAATCTTACACAAATCAACACTACTCATCTGCCCAGACCAGATGGTATTCATCCAAATGTTCTAAAGGAAGTCAAGGATGAAATCACTAAGCCATTAATTGCAGAGAGTGTCTTCTCATTTAAAATAATGTTTGTATTAGGGAAATGAACATTGCAAATATGGATTCCAATTTTATAAAGGACTCCAAGAGCAATTTAGAGAGGCACTTCTGGGCAGTAAAGTTTGATGTCAGCACTAGACAAAATAGCAAAAACTATTCCAATCTTGTAATTTGACACACAGAAAAATAAGAGGTACTGAGTGAAAGTCCATATGACTTTGGATTGGGAATGTATGACTCATTAACACCCTCATTTTTTGACAGAATCAATGAATATATAAAAACAAAAATTCAAGCAAATGATCCATTCTAAAAATCTTCCAGAAAGATCCCCCACAAAATGTGCTCAAGAAACTACTTTGCTAGAGGATAAAGGACAGGTTTCCATTTGGAGGAATAATTACTCTAAAACCAGGAAACATTAGGTTTGATTCATTTCTGCTATTGAGAAAAGTCCTCAAAGGAGTCTCACAAGGTACTTTGGTCAGTCCTATTTAACCTATAATAATTATAGAAACAAGGCAGATGGTGAAAAAGAATGCTGATAACACTATGTCATTCAAAGGAATAAAACAAAGACAAATAAATATCAAGACAGAGATGAACCTCATGATGCTGAGTGATTAATCACTAAAATGGCAAAAGACATTCACAGTACATAAATTAAAAGTAATGTTCCAACATTACATACAAAATGAAGGCTTTTGCACTAACTACTAACATTCCATAAAGGTGTGATACAGGGTACTGTGAAAACATCAACCTACCATTCAGCAGCAATTTAAAAAACACATAAAATCAGAACATTTTTTTAAGGCAATAGAGAACAAAACAGAAATTGCCACTATAGGACTGTACTATCCCCTTGCACTGTGCCCTTACCTTTAACACTATGTTCAGTACTGCTGCACTTACCTCAAACATGA
This sequence comes from Platyrinchus mystaceus, assembly GCA_035041135.1. Classification (NCBI taxonomy): domain Eukaryota; kingdom Metazoa; phylum Chordata; class Aves; order Passeriformes; family Tyrannidae; genus Platyrinchus; species Platyrinchus mystaceus. Next base: position 62,557,293 of record JAWWLV010000144.1, on the reverse strand, counting down.
ACACAAGGAAAGCAGAAAGGTGGAAAGGAATGTGGGAGTGCTGACTGACAGGAAGCTGAACATGAGCCAGCAGTGTGCCCAGGTGGCCAAGAAGGCCAATGGCATCCTG
>JAWWLV010000144.1:62514180-62552491 GCA_035041135.1 Platyrinchus mystaceus | reverse complement strand
CTGATAGCTGCCTGAGAAAAGAGACCAACCCCCACCTGGCTACAACCTCCTTTCAGGTAGTTGTAGAGAGTGATGAGAAAGGTTGATATTGATCACTGCTGAACTCCAGGCAGTTACTAATACTGAAGTGCTGGGTCCCATACTTTGGCCACAATAACCCCAGGCAGCACTACAGTCTGGGGGCAGAGTGACTGGAAAGTGGCCCAGCAGAAAGGGACCTGGGGTGCTGGTCAACAGCAGCTCAACATGAGCCAGAGTGTGCCCAGATGGACAAGAAGGCCAATGACACCTGGCTTCTATCGGAAATAGTGTGGCCAGCAGGACCAAGGCAGTGACTGTCCCTTTGTACTTTGGACTGGTGAGGCCACACCTTGAGTGCTGTGTCCAGTTCTGGGCCCCTCAGTTTATAGGGAGGACATTGAGGTGTTGGAGTGAGTCCAGAGAAGGGCAACAAAGCTGAAGAAGGGTATGGAACAGAAGTCCTATGAGGAGCAGTTGAGGGAGCTGAGGGTTTCAGCCTGGGGAAAAGGAGGCTCAGGGGAGACCTTATCACTCTCTATAACTCCCTGAAAGGAGGTTGTAGCCAGGTCTCCTCTGCCAGGCAACCAGCGATAGGACAACAGCACATAGTCTTAAGCTGTGCAAGGGTAGGTTTAGGTTGGACATTGGGAGGAATTTCTTCACAGAATGGGTGATTAAACATTGGAATGAACTGCCCAGGGGGGTGGTAGAATCACTGTCCCTGGAGGTATTTAAGTAAAGACTGTGTGTGGCACTTGTTGCCATGGTCTAGTTGACAAGGTGGTGTTCTGTCATAGGTTGGACTTGATGATCTCAGAGGTATTTCCCAACCTAAATGATTCTGTAATTCTGTAATGTTAATTAAATTTAAAATATCTGTGAATAAACCGGCTTTAATATATTTAACATGTGCCTTATTGATACTGCATTGTGCTATCAAATAGAGAAGTATCTGGAAACTTCAGTTTAAAAAGATAACAAACTCCTAGAATATGACACAGAAAAGGATCAGTGAAGCAGAATGTAACAGTTCAAAAACTCCCAGACTAATTTCTAAAGAAAACAGCTTAAGCAGAATTTTGGTAAAGATGTGGAAAACCAACATGTAAATCAAGAAAAGCCATTTAACTTCTTAGTTTCTGTTGTTGAAACCTCTTGTTCTATTTTATAAACAAAACAGTTCACATTCTTACAGATCCCAAGAGACTTGGGTGCTCAGTAACTAAAACACAAACCTTGATCAACAATACATTTTCTTTGCTTGTTTATCAAGTTTTTTTTTTTTTTCATGGAGATCTCACCATTTAATGTCAAAGAGGACAAAAATTTTGGGTTACTCTCAGAGTAATCAGAGGGAAGAAATTTATAATGAGAAACACCCACCCTCTGAAAATTCTGTTACCAGGAATTACTTGTCATTTATATAAATTTTTAGCTTATTTATTTACCATGTGAACAAAGACAGTGACCAACCTGAAGCACACATTAACAGTTTTGGTGAGTTTTACAATACTCTGAGGGAGTCATGTATGCTGATTTGAAAGTAAAATATGAGAGCACCAGAAGCCACACCTCGTGTGCACTCCACCACTGACCAGATTCTGAGCAGTGGCCCCACACAGCTGGAGGCAATCAGATCTCTTACATTTTGATAATCCCATCTGTAAACAGAGATGGGACTGATCATTTGCTTGCTTTCCAAGTGAAGCTAAGTCAGGTGTTGTGAGCAAACTGCGACAGGACCTATTGCCTTTCTGCAGCCAGCTGTCTTGCTGCCATTCAGCTGTCTGGGCAGGACTGAGTTAAGCCTGGTTAACGTAACAGAGGAGAGGGACTCGGTTCAACACTAGGCCTCTTGCCATTTGCTATCAAAGGCAGATGGAAACCAGGAGACAAGAACCTACTCGAGCCACTTTGCCTCCAGTGTGCCTCCTTGAAATCTGCTGCTCATTACACTAAGTGGCAAAATGAGTAATAAGGAATAAGGCTCAAAAAAGATCCTTCCTAGTGACAGAGCAAAGAATAGGTCAGGGATATGAGCAGACATAGTTCTAACACACCACTACTCACCATTTGAATGTCCAAACCAACACAATCATCATCAGATGCTTAGAGGAAGCCCAAGGCCTTTCAAGCCTGCAGTTTTTACTCAGAATAATCTGACCTATACACTGTCAACATTGCCGTCTTCCTACCACAAGGAAGATCACCCAATTTCTGCCTAGATGAAAATGCTTTGTGATGCAAAAAGAAAATTGCTGTGCAAACTGTCAAGATGAGAAAATTCCTGCTGTTGAGCTTGAGTTTAACCCCTTTTCTACTGCAGGGCTTCATCTGTGGAACAGATACTCCAGCAATCCAACGAGTGCCTCCTCAAAGACCACCAAGCAGAGGTAAAAAGGAATGGGAACAGATGATTATTCTTTCTGTAAGAAATAATAGCGCACTGCACAGATGTTCAGTCTGAAAAAATCCACAATTGGTACAAAATTGTGGTTGAAGTCTATTGTTAATTTTAGACCTGACTTGTAACCCATACAAGTCATTAGAGCCCCACTGCTTCCAAAAGCACCGGCACACTTCACAACAATTCAGCCACCCTATTGTCACGTCCCTCAGTCCCTAAAATACAGTCTGCTTTCAAGAAGAGAAGTTAGCTTGTCCCCAAGGGTTACACCACACAGTTCACTTCTTCTGGAGTGACTGTTTTCTGGTAATCACTCTGTGAAATCCTGCTCACTGTGAGCACGGCAGCAACAACAGCTGCTACTTCTCATGGGAATCTAACAAACAGGGTGCAAAGGAAAAATAAACAGTGAATATCCAGCACTCTATGCTGTTCCAAAATGAAAACTGGAGTAAACCCTGTGTGGTCTAGGCTCTGCCTCAGTGTCATCCCAAAATTTGCTTTGTGATGTGTAACACAGTATTTCACTTTGCTTCGCTACCTGCGGGAGAGCAGACTAAAGCCTCGTCATAAACATCATTCCCCATTAGCCAGCCAAACTGGACATATAGATTCAAAACAGGACAGAATCATAACAGATAAAAGCTTTGACTCTTTGTTCTTTAATTTCTCTCCTAACAAAACACTATGGCATAGCAACATGTTCAAGGGAACAACCTGCAATGAAACAAATGCAACCTGACTTCCTTTTGTTTCCCATCCTCTGTCCTGAATATTCTCATGGCAAAGACTGAATCGAGGCAAATCCATCAGCTTCTCATAGATTCTTCTCATACGTACTGTATATTTTGTTTTTCGAAGCTAAGGCTGAATTTCATTCCATTACCTTTCAATTGTTTCCAGTTAACTTGTATTCATCACATACTCCACAAAAGAATTCAGCTTTGATGGTAAGATGACAAGAAATAAGATATCCACCAAACTGAGTCTCATACAATTTCTTCTCACTTCATAATCATGTTTTAAAGCAATCAGCACTTTTTACTCCAGTGATTTCAGGGGTCTACATTTGACCCTTGAAACCCAGTCAATCAACAATGTACATGTACAGAACTATAGGTCAAGCTAAAGACGATTCAAAATTGTCCAAAACCCAAATCCAATAGCAAATCCAAACTGCTGTTTATTGTCCACTCTTTGAATAAGGCTTTAGCTTTACCCACATCCCAGGATTAGTATATGAATTCTCACCCTCAAAAAACTCTGCTTTGCACATTTCAATATTCTTACTTGAAATAACTCTCTTCTAAGTGAAGGGTCATTAAAACAAAAATTCTCCTTCCTTTCCTGGCAAAGTTAATCTTCCTAATGTTTGTGGTCACATTAATGTTTACCTGTGGTAGAAAATCTTCAAAAGAAAAAAAAAAAACACTTTAATCTGCCATTAAATGACTAATGCTTTATTTAGAAGAGCCCATGTTACAACCAATTACAGCACATCCTGCCTAATTACCTGGGAGTTGCTCTACAACAAAATACAATTCTGTGACTAGAAATAATAGGCTTGGCTTTGGTTTGTGAATTACAGCAGCTGCAGCCAAGAGATGTCATAAATAATGTACCAGCAACTAAATCAAAACCTATCAAGAATTCATACTGCATAACTAAAGTGAGGACAAAAAGTTAATGCTGGCATCCACATTGTTCTTACACTGAGCGGTTCAGGGCAAATGAGACCAATGTTATCTTTTTCTACAGGTAATGAAGTAACTTGGGTGTCTAAACAATTTTTAAAGAACTGAATTTCCCCTGTTAATGATTTCAGCATTTAGAAATTTTCACACTTATTTTTACATTCCTATAAATAAGGTAACTATTCCAAACCATTCACAATAGAACAGTCTATTTTATATTGGAAGAGCAGCAGAGAGGGACCTCCAGAAAACAGATAATACCAATTCTACAAATGGAATTTTAAAAAATTGTGTCGCTTCGCAGAGGAGAGAGTTCAGCACTCTGGAGTGAGTCTGGTGGACAGTCACGAAGTTGTTGAGGGAACTGGAGCACACAATGTACAAAGAGTGAATGAGGCAGCTGGCTCAGGTCAGTTTAGGAAATGAGGCTAATGGGGAATCTGATTTCAGTCTTCCAACACAAAAAGGGAAGTTATAAACAGGACAGGATCAGGATACACAGGGAAAAGGCAATAGAAGGCAAGCACAAGCTGCAAGATGGGAAATGCCAGCTGACAAAACTCCTGAAGTTAAGGTCTTCTCTAACTGTGGCCTGTTAAGGTAATGCTATGATAGGTCATGGCTCCTGGTAGTTTATTAAGTATATTTGTAACATACTTTTCTGATCTTTAAATAATTAACTGTCTTTCCTCCTTTAATTTTATTTAAATGTGTTTCTTGGATGCTTTCCACTCTGGAACAGCAACAGACTTGTATATTCACCCGAGGCCACATAGAAAGCCAAAGCATGAGAGTTTTCACTCTAGGCTTCTGCACTTTGCCAGAAAGTGCTGCACTCTCACAGCTCAGAGGAATAACCTTTTACTGGTGTGTCCTTCCCATTAGCACTGAGCAGTCTGAAAACTGCACCAAAACAGCACCAACATACATACAAAACTCCACCAACGTGTATTTTGCTTCCAATAATTTTTAAATGAGGTTAAAAAGTAAAATGTTAGTATTTTTCTAATTTTACATGCTGAAGAAAAAGCAAATTAAAACCTACTGAAACCTAAGAGACCAGCATTCAGCACAGACACTGCCAGGGGTAGGGGTAAAGGGAGAGAAATCTCAAACTCTGGTCAGCATACTTCAGAATAGTGCAACTTGATTTTTAAATTCTAGCCCAAAAAGATATTCCAAAATTAAGGACTGGACAGCATATGGTAAGAATTAAGATAAAACAATGATAAGTATCCAAATTCTTGGAGGAGAGTAAAATTCAAAATAATTCTCTTCCATATATTAATATTTTATGTGGAAGTCTTCTGGACAGCCAATGATGCTGAAGAAGGATCAGCATTACATTCTAAATCATACACGAAGCAGAGCCATACATCCTCTTCCTGCCAGAAAGGAAACCTTGAAAGACTGGCTATCAAAAGGTTGAATGGTGTAAATGCTTTTGAGCTAAATTGTTAAGTCTTTCTGACTTAAGAAAACACATTTTACCACGTATCTGCATCACTTATTCCCTTGGCTTTTGCCCAGGGGTGGGTGTATTTCACTGATATCGTGACATCTTTTTATTGAAGGGTGTAATTTGAACTGCATTTGCCCTTTTCAAGAAAAACTATATCCATTTGGTAAAGAAAGTACATACCAGATTTGGGGGGCAAAAAAAAAAGCTAACTCAGGTGCTTTTCAACAAATAGGTGATAACAAGTACTGCCCCACCATTGATAGAAAAGATCCTGTGATAGAAAGTTAGGAACAAATATAGTCGCAGGTTCATTGAAATATCTACAGTCGGTCAAAGCTCTGGAACAGCTTAAATCAGGTTTGGAGCTGGTATGTTAGGCCAAAATACAAAAACTTTTGGTAGGCACTGAACACCTCATCCAAAAAACAGCTTCTCCAAACTGGACTGGGACAGTCAGGCCTGGAAGAAACAGAGACCTAGTCCTATGAAAGAGGGAGGGTAATAGCAAGCAAGAAAAGGCCACTGAGAGAGAAAATGAGTGAGAAAGGGAAATATCTTTTTTGAAGGTTAGCTCAAGAATGGGTATTTGTTGAAACAAAGTAAGTTGCTGTCCCTGTTCTATATGAAATAGAAGGGAAATATGGCAAAGGAGAAATAGGGGAAGCGGAAGCAGGAAGGGACACACCCAAATGACATATAAAAATTACATATAAAAACCCCCCAAATCAACAAATCAAAAATAAACAAAAACAAACAAACAAACAAATAAAAATTAGCTGGAACAGAGATTCAGTTGACTGACAAATTATCAGTCCTCTGTTCAATGACAGGCTGCAGGGAGAGCCCTCAGCTAACCTTCTGTATTTCAAAATGCCCCCCAAAAAATCAAGACATTTAAATTTTACCATAAAATGGATTTAATTTTTGTCAACTACCTAGACTCCCAAATTCTTTAGCACATAAGATTATATTTACATTTTAAAAACTGGTCTGTATGGAGTTTTTAATTGTCCCAGTCCTCACCAAATTGAAGCAGAGAGAGCTGCCTAACAATACGAAGATCTTAATAAATAAGTTATGTGGGAAATACTGCCTTTGTAATTTTCACACTGAAAAATATATTCCATACTGCAGGGATAATGAGGGTATAAAAGATTAACACCACATTTTTCTATACCATTTTGCATAATTAACTATGCAGCTGTTCATTCATTCAGCCCCAACACCCAAATTAATTTGTAATCAGTTTGCAGAGGATGCTCTGGAGCAGACTGCACGTACTACAGAGGCAAGTGAAGCTGCTCACGTGCCTCATCTCACATCAGTGCACAAGGTGCTCAATTCTAAGAGATGCAACAGAGGGTTGCAAAATAGCACTTTCAAAACATCAGCTGAGAAAAGGCACTGTGCCATCAGCTGCCTTGTAGCGAAACTATGGGTAAAAATGTTCTCAGGTGAGACTCATGGTATGTTAGTGCTCTCTGATGGACTCCTGTCCTTCTCAGGGTCAAGCTGAAACCTTTAAGGACACAAGCATTAAACATCCATAAACATACAGCTCCTTTGTATTATCTGTATTAATGCAGTATTACAGCCCTAGCACTGATGGGGGCCCCACAATCAGTTTCCCAAATTACTTTTATTCCAGAGAAACAAATAGGGCAAGGACCAAGCAGAGGAAAGCACAGTAACGGCAGGTTCTTCAAACAAGGTCACATAGTAGGCTGAAGGTAGAACCAGCAGCATCAGTAGTTGCTGAGTGGAATGTCATATGGACCTTATCATAAGGTCACCAGAGCAATGACTTCACCATTTTCAGATTTTAAAAATATATCCTATTCAGGTTTTTATACCTCGTTCATCATCACAAAAATGTGATGAGCAATGAAACTAGCTGCTTTGATTGTAGTTTCTTATTTATTTCATTTTGCAGAGTGGCAAAGGAAACACTGCTTAATATATGTATGGTGTCATTCCATCTGCCCCCGGGTTATGGGCCCTGCACCTCCCCGCTGTGCTGGCCTGCTGACAGTGGGACTTAGTGGATGACAATGCAGCAAAGAACCTCCAATCAGCCAAAAACTGATGGCTCAACTGTTTTCATATCAATTTACTACAGAGGAATCATGCCAAAATGAAAGCTCCAAGACTGCAATTCTCAGTTTGCTCACATAGAAGTGGATCATGGGCAAAACTTCCCTCTTTCATGCAGGGAGGGACAGCAAAAGCAACACAGATGCAAAATTACAAATCCCACCAATAACTAATGCATAGAAAGACATTGTTTCCTATTCCCCACCTTAAACCTGCCTGCTGAGGCTAGCAAGAAAAGCGATCATTTCTTGTAAGGAGGCTTATGCAATAAGATGCCATGACAAATCTGAGGAAACATCAGTGAGACGACTTTCCTGAACTTCCTACTGCTACTAACCTGGATGGATTTTTCGGTACGAAAGATTCACTCTACTACCATCAGTTCCAGCCAAAAGAAGTCTACTCAAAACAAGAACCTTTGTACAATTCCCACAGTCTGCAGATCCAGTTAGACAATCGGAAGTTCTATCACTTGGGTTCAAGCTACTCAAGCAATAGGACAGGATTCTTAAGCCATTTAAAATAAATGGTTATTCTTTCTTAATAAATTGACTCACTCATTATCAGTCATATACTGCAATGATTTAATTCATTTTCCAGGAGGAAGATTAAGAAGAAAAAAAAAAATTCCACCTGTAAAGTAGCAAAATTCCCATGCTCCGAGATATATTTAACATGCTCAGCAGCCGTGCTGCAATCAGCTTCAATAAACACAAGGGTACTGCAAGCAAGAGCCTTTTCCTAACTGCATAAATTACAGCTTTCTAGCTGGATCTTAATCCACGTCATATTCTTTGTGTATTTGCAAAAAAAGTGTAGAAATATGTAAACACCCAAAATCATCATCACTACTCCAAGTTATTGAAGATTTGGAAGAGCAGTTATGACAGCAACAGATATTCAGTAAAGAAATTTGGATTGTCTTCTTTGCTTTTACTTGCTTGTAAGATTTATTTTTTCAGTTCAGACCTTCATATATACCAAGACAAAAATATTTTTTAATTGCTGTTATGGCAACACAGATATAAAAGTACCTGCTTAAGCTACGTCCCGTGCTCTGGAGCCTTTTGAAAGACATCTCCTTCAGAGCAGTCCACAGGTCACAACTCAGAAAATGGTCCCAAGTATCCACAACCAAATTTCATTTCTCTGTTGAGTGCAACATCAAAGTAGCAGCCAGCTTACTGCCAACCCACTGTGATGGGTCTCGGTCTTAGGGAAGTTGATGGTAGGTCGTACAGAAGTGACATCGACACCCTCTGGGTTCCTGAATCAACATCACTGCCCATTAAAAACATCAATAATCACCTCTCCAACACCTTGCACATTCCAAGGTTTGTCAAGACATGTTAATTGAATTTCATTTAATTTGTCTTTCACATATTTTTCCTCCCTGACATCCATAATAAAACACTGCTAACATGCTGAAACCCACTACGTTCACTTTCTAACTGCAGTTTTATAGTTCATTTTAAATGTCCAAAATAAATATAGAAGAGTCTTTCCTGCACAATTCAACTCATAATGATGGACTGTAGAGTATTAGCAAGACAGAAATTGAGCAAAGACAATTAAAGTCTTTGTAATACTATTAGGTGAATATGGAAATATGATCAGAGAGAGCATAAAAATCTGTTGTTCAGTAAGAGAAATAAAATTCTAATTGTAGGACTGCCAATGCTACTGTCCAAAACCTTTGCACATCAGAACAGGTATAAAAAAGGATATAATAGGAGGACAAGAGAACTGCACATTGAGGACAGTTTATTTTGATTGCAGAACCCACATTACTCAGGATGATGCACAAGCCAAAGAAAGCTCAGCTAGACATTAGATCTCAAGCTGAGTTCACTGGGCTAGTAATTAGAAAGCCTTTTTTTTTTTTCCTGTTTTAACTTGGAGAAAGAGCAAATTTGATATGAAAATCACAGACTCAATAACTCCATCCCTTGGGGCCATTTCTACAAAGTCACTTTTCAAAGCAGAACCACAATATAAGGCCATCTGGAAGTTCAAGTTGCTGCTGAATACAGTTGCTCATTTATTAAGCAGCACTTCATACCAAAGACTTCACAGAGACACTAGACTGTATATTGGGGTTTTTTTTTGTTTGCTTTTTAAATTAATTTCAGGAAATAGGTGAAACGAGTTTCACCTACAAGTCCAAAGAGTTTGGAAACAAACGTCCATATTCATTTTCACACATTCTGTGAGTCACACAGGGTCTGGAAATTTTACTTTCCTGAGTAGTATGTTGTTCACTGCATCACCTTAAAAGAATCTCCTGCTCTTTGCAGTCTGGATTTTAACCTTTGTGTAGGCATGCACCTTTGTGGGAATGCCACATCATGCAGTCACTGTGCACCGATCGCTCCTGACAGCCAGTGGTTTGCACAAGTGAGTCTTGCCCTTGAATACGTGGCTTTTTGTGGGTGCAGACAGAAAGAGCTGTGACACCAAAGGCTATTCCTGACTCCTTGAGGTTTGGCAAGCATCATGCTGTCCATGAGGCTCTCCCAACTGCTCTCACCTCCACCTGCCCAGCCACTGACCTGGACTTACAACCTCCTCACACAGCGCTGTGACTTTGCTCCCTCCTCAGGTTGCATTTGGAGTGAGGAGTCCCAGGAAGTTCAGCTGGGACATCCAACCATATATAAGGAGGTGGGGAAGTCTGTTTCTTCATTTAGCATTTCTTTATTGATAACATGGGGCGCTCTGAAAGCAGGCCCACCTAGCATTGAGCATGCAGTGCTCAGATCCGACAGTGCAGTGAACATCAAGTGACGCTGTTTGTTTTGCTTTGGTGCAGCAGTAACAACACGGTGATGCCATTGGGAACAATGGCAATTACACAGCAAGCCACTTTAGCGCTACCATATCATTACAGCTCGATAATATGCAATCAAAACTTTATTAGCAATCATCAGCAGCATCTATTATTCATTGCTTAGATCAAGCTAAGAAAGGGAAGGCTGCATTCCTACCAGAAACAGGACTCAAAGCCAGTCTAAGCACTGGGTTGGGAGCCAATTCGATGGCTGTACAGTGCTGAGCCACTGCACAACCTTCAGCAATATTGCCACCTCAGTTGTGCCGTGTATAAAATGGAACAGTAATAATCTATATTTCCAAGAGACATTATTAGGAATAACTTAAACTCAGATGTACAATAAGCATTAGCATTACTTTCTTAGTGGCTGCCAAGTCAAAGTTAAACTATTTGATTGTAAGATTCAAGTATTTACATCTGAAGTTGTGGGCATACAACACATGCCAGCAGGTACCTGAGGTTGTAAATTATGTGCACCTATATATTTATGCACAAGCTGGTCCATAAAGCATGTGAAAACACAAACTAAATGGTCAGTTTGATTCAGCTCATTTATACTGTAAATGTGCTAATAAATATGTGTGTGGACTCTGACAGGAACAGCACTAGTATGCAAAATACGCATGCACAACTTGTGACAATAATTTTAGTACCTGAATTTTCAATTTTAGTCACAGCATCAGTTTTTTGATTACACTAATGAGGCCTAACAGAACAACCAACCAACGTACGTATTCCCAGTACATACCACAAAAGTAGACCCAAAAACAATTCTCTGTTTCTTCTCAAAAATTTATTTTAGTTTATATTCAGGAGGCAACCAATGTCATCTCTATTTAAATAATTTCCCTACATTATTTGAGTCAAATAATTGTACAATTTACTCCAAACTTAACAATTAGTTAATAAGCAAATAAGGAAAGTATCAGAAATACCTGACTAGAGAAGCACATTTTGGTGTTTTCAAACCACATACTTCTACCAAGATTTTTTCACCTCTTCAGTGTAACCAGACGTGGCTTCTACTAGTAAAAAACTTGTAAAGGCTTTCATTATCCTGCACTATTTTCCCTGTTTATTCAACAAGAAGAAATTCCAAGGTAATACAAACTTAGGCCTCCCAAGCCTGTAACCTGACTTGTCTGGCCAGGCACAAATCACCTACACAAATTAGCAGTGCTCTGCAGAGGCCCAGAAACACGTTACCTTGATTCATTCACCTGCAAATCTTCTTCACATAAACCTCCCCTACCCAAGCATTTACCTCCAACTGATGTTTTTCACAATCATTTGCATTATTTTTAGAAGTCTGACTGCAACTCCAAGGTCACTAATAACAAAAAAGCATCACTGAACCATCCTTTCTCATTCTTTGTTTCACTAAGCAAGAAGAAAAAATTCTTTGGAGTGATGGGAGAAAAAGAAAGAAATTAACAGGAAATATGTTTTAGAGGAAGAAAGATGCGGTTCCAAGAAACAAAATAACTGATAAACAGATAGCTAAGATAATATTTACCGACCAGCAAGTTAAACTGGGAGATTGATTAAAAAATTACCCTGGTGGGGATTGATCAGATTATAAAACTTGTTTATTTTCACTTAGTGACTAAATCACTTAGGGAACATTGTGTCTGGTATGATCTAGCCAGGCAAAATAGGAAGAAAAACATTGAACCAATTCAGGAAATAGCTGGACAGAGTCTATTCCCACTAGTGCACAGAAACAGATTAATGGCATTTCTCCACTGACAAAAAAAACTCTATACCATTTTTCACACCTATTTTACTGCATATTTGTTCTGATGCAAGTGAGAGGAATGCAGAAGAGAACCAAACAAAAAAGTTGAAAAACATACACACTGTGCATTCTGGGCAGGCTGCCACTGTGAGTACAACACCCCAGTTCCATCAACAAACGTGGGTGAAAACTAGTGAAGCTCCAACCATTTTAGGCAGGGAATAACAAAGCAGTTCCTGACTGCAGAGACAGCTCCGTTTTTTAGTACAAATAATGAGCTACATCTCAACAGAGAGGCATTACTTGATATTTTTGCAGTAGCTGGTCCGATTTGTGCTCTTCTAGATCCATGCACTTTGTAACTTCCCCAGTCCTACAACTGCATGTGTCACTTTTATGCCACAGTGGGCAGAGGTAGAGGAAGGAGGTGAGCCCAGACCAGAACATATCCAGGCATGGATCAGCTACTACCCCTGACCCAAGTACTAATCTTAAGCACTTGCTTCCTTTCAGCTTTTCCATCCTAGTTTTATAAATCACTGAATCACAGAATGGTTTGGGTTGGAATTTCCCAGTGATGCACACTAGTATCATTTTATTTGAATGCAGTTCACACCAGTTCTTTATACCAGTTGTCAGCAAGGTCTGAATGACATGGTTTAAAGTGTTTATTTTCCTAAAAGAAAGCAACATTATCTGAAGCCTGTTTTATGTTTATTTGAAAAGAACAGAGAGTTTATTTTGAAGAGTCCAACTGAATAAGTTTAAAAGACTTGTATGATAGATTACACTGAAGCGTGGAGAGCAAAACTTGAAACATATTGCACATGTTGCATGGGCCACTGGCACATAATAAGAAAGCAATGTGTGCTTACGCAATTGGGAGTATCCAAATTGCCATTTGGTTGTCTTCTTTGCACAAGATGTTGGACAAAAATTAAAACAGAAACAAATATGCAATTAATTTTGTATCTTGTAAGTTTAAAGGATAGTTACAAATGAACCATCACAGCCCTAAAAAGGCCAGTCCTGAGCAAAGACTAAGCAGCCTCCATTTGATTTTACTCTCTTTCTTGAAGACTGCCTTTTTATGACTAGAAATTTCCTTTTTACTTGAAAATACCCTTGTCCTGCATGGACCACTGGCCCTGGCCAGCCTGCACTCCTCAGCCACTGGTATAACAATAACGTATTGAAGATGCACTGTCACTGAGAAATCCCACAAGGTTAAAACAACGCCGCCTCCTCCAAAACAAGTAACGAGGCTGGTGTGCAGCATGTCCTGTTCACAGGCTTTTCCCACTCTCTATTCCCCTACCCACTCCTTCTCCTGGATTGTCTCTGTAAACCTCCTTACCCATACAGATGAAGGTCGAGTCCCCACACAAGCTCTTGGGACAATATGTTTATGAGTACCTAAGCCCCAAGGTTTTAGATAAACTATTTGTTTCTAGACCTGAAGCTTATGAGCTACATAAGAATTTCACACAAGACTGCTCAGCTAAGTCTCCTGTCATTTATTTCTACTGCTACAGATAACCAGCAAATCTAGCACAGAAAATATTTGAGCAGTATTATATTTATTGATAACAGCGAAACACTTTCACTTTTCAAATGTACACGATGGGTCTAGCAAAAATTTCTTGTGGAAGATTTATACAGATAAAAAAAAAAAATTAAGAGCACAAACAGTCCCTTTAGCAAAACAAAACTAACACATGAGAAGATAACCAGTATGACTAGTATAACATAGACTTACCTTTGACTTACCTGTTTTTTTGCTGCTATACACCTGAGCGTGCAATCTGTGCACACACAGGCAAGAAGCATATTGATTTCTTAATTCACAAATGTTATGGGAATGAGAGTCAATCAGAAATTTATTCGGACTGCTACTTATTCCCAGTTGTCATGAAACGCAATATAACCTACACAGGTAGCACATTTCATCCAGACAATCATGATTGCTTCCAAAGCAGGATTATTTACTAACCTCGGTACAGTACTCGAGCAGCAACAACTCCCAACAGACACATCCCAACACAGCAACCATTTCAAACTTTTTACGTAAGTTTGATGCAAAATTTCCAGCAAAAGGAAAAGCATGGCATCTTGCAAAGTGGCATCAAGAAGGTTCCTTATATTCTCTGTTCATATCTATTGTTAAAACTCATTTAAAACTCTTTCTTATTGATGTACAGGAACTACATTTAAGGAAGAGAAGGAGTAAGAGGTGATGACAATCTGGGTAAATACTGTGTTACCATCAGTCAGCTACCAACTGAACTCAGCAGCAGTCTGGAAAGGGAAGAGATGGATCTAGTCCGAGAACAGCAGGGGGGAAGGTTACAGAGAAAGCACAGAACTTACCTCCACAAAGAGCTCTCCAGCACTTTCCCCATGTCAGTATGATAATACTTGGTAAGGATCAGGATCACCTAAAAGAAAATGAGAATATATATTTAAATATGTAAACTGATATAAGAAACAGAAGTAGATCATGGGCAGCATTATTTTGGGGAACACAAAAGTGAGGCTTCTGAAAATCTGAATGGTAATTCACCTCAGTTTTTGCCTGTTAACAGTTTTGCTTTTAGACTCGCTTTTTCCTCTCTGGAGAGAGTGATTTCAGAATTTGAAGTTTTCTGCAAACCTGGTGACTTTGTGAAAGATTGCCCGTTTCACATGAGTAGTGGAGTTGGAATAGTCACATAAATACCACCACGCACATGACATCCCCCAAGCAATCCTTATGATTTTCTCAGCAGAAAAAAACAATCTGGTTGCTGGTTTAAATTTAGGAGGCAATTCTCAGAAATAATTATTTTTAATCCAAAGTGTTAAAAAATGGTGATTAACTTTGATTATCCAGATAACAAATGCAAAAAAAAAAAAAATTAGCTTTAGTCTTCCCTACAAGATCGGAAATGCAACTTTCGTGGCTATCATTTTTTATTTCTTGAAGTATCACATTTTTCCCTTCATGAACCAGCCCTGTGCTCTGTAAATTACTCATCTACATCACCAACAGCCAACAAAATACATAAACAACTTTCATCAACAAAACATCTTCACCCTATGAAAAGAGTCTGCAAGAAACACTTTCCATCCGCTCAGCATCTGACAAATTCTCTGGTTAAACAATGTAAAGCACTAGTCCATGACCAGCGTATCAAGCTGAATGCTATGGTTTATATTTATACCCTTGAAAGATTTCCTTCACTTGCTGCCATATTAGTGGTTCTCAGACCCACATTCCCATAAGAACCCACAGAGGTAGAACAGGAAGAAACATCTGGCTCCTCACACAGCCATAGGCTTTCTTTGACATGGGGTCAACCCCAGGCTCCAACAGTTTGGGGCAAGCTCTTGTTTAACTGGCACTGCCTCTGCTCCTGACCCCCAGATGAAATCTGCAGCAAAGAGCAACTGTGGGCACTCACTTTGATTATTCAGATAATTAATATGCCGATGATACATTTATGCTACAGTCTCTGTGTGCTGGAGCTTGCGAGAGAACAGAATTCCAGACTGTGGAAGTTATTACATGGTACTTTGGAAACAACACAGTGCTTTACAGAACTGAGCTATCATATCAGTCTCACTCAGGGTTATCTAAACCTAATAAATTCACAATATGTATTCTTTGATGTATATTGATAAAAGTAAAAGCAAAACCAATCTATAATTCACAAATGGTATTATTCCCTCCTATTCTCAAGAGAGTCACAATCTACCAGACCACTTCTTTGGGATTTGATTATTCATAAAAATAAAGATTTTGTTTAAAAGAAAGAAAAAATAAAAATAAAAATCTTTGTAATAGGTTACTAGAAGACTCAGAAAGCCAAGAGAAAGAACTGTTTCCCAAAGGAGAGAATATCTATGGATGAGATTCCTGGCTACAGCCCAAGCACACTCCATCAGGTTAGCTATTTATTCTATTGTCAGTGTCTTAACTACAGCTTTTTGCTGGTGCTTGCAATTAAGAAGAAAGGGAAAGAAACTTCACTACTGGGAGCATCTTTTGGCTTCAATTATTAAGGAAAAAGTTTCAGACTGTGCTTTTCCAAACAATTGAAATTCCTCTTAGGCCACAAAAATTGACCTAGGAGTTTTTTTTAAGAGATACAAGAATGCATATTTGGCACACGACAATAAAAAATAAGATATCTAAAGATATAAGGGATCACATTCTGTATCCTTCCATTCATGCAGAAATGGAGACTGCATCCTGAACTTAGCAAGCCAACTTTTTTCATCCCTGTACATCCCACAGTCATTAAAATTCAGATGATTTTCAGCAATATATGTTGGAGTCACCCTGCCACAAGCTAATCTTGATGTTTCATTCTTGAATTAAACTGGTTAAAATCACACACAGAAAATCCTATTGGGTTTTGCTCTGAATTATAACCTGTATGGGAGCATCAACAAAGCACCTTCCTGGTAAGCCATTTCTGTAACTCAGCAGCTGTTGGAAGTGTTAAGACTTTCAGGCTCACTGCACTGCTGGTAAGCTGGAGTTCATCGAGGGCGTGCATATACCAAATCAGAAAGCCACAGTTGTTCCACACTCTTCAGCTGAATGGCTTTCAGGTAACTGCAAACTGCACTGGGGAGCAGCCACAAGCAGTAAAACAGCCTCTTGACACTGCAGGATTGGTGCCTTAATCTGAGTCACAGCTCCGAAAAACAGATGTCGGTACTTTCCAATCTCACTAGTAAATTAATTTAAAAATTAAAATACCTTATTTTGCATTTTGGAAGTAGAGAGAGAGAATGACTTCGTAGGAAAAACAAAGCCATAATCTTTGAATTCTTGAACACCATTAGCAGATTCCTGTCGCAATTTAAGAAGTATGAGGCTGCTGGGGGGCTGACACCATTTCAACTATGCCAGTGGATTTCATCCCAGTGTCCAAAAAACAGAGGTCAGCTATTTAACAGAATTTACAGCATTGTCCTCTGGATTGTGGGCATCTTTCCAGGTGATCCTCCTAATCATAACTGTACTTTTTCTAAATTAATAAACAGATCCAAAGAACAGAAGGAATTATTTCACAATAAAAGCACAAAGGCCTTCAGGATCTCTGGATTTTATGCAGCATTTTTAAGAGCAGAACTCTGTTTCACTGATTTCATTTTAATGAGACTCCATAATTACAAGCATTTTACAGGCTGGATGGAAGCCAGTGGTTCATACACATGGCTCTCCTAGTGAAAGCACTTGGGTGGCCTTTAGATGGGAAGAGGCCCGAGGCACAACAACTGAACAATGATCAAGGATAGGATTCTCAACCAGCTCATACTACGAATTAGTCATGGACAGCTAAAATAAATTTAACTTTTTCTGTTATTATTTTACAGCTAAAATAAATGTAGGTGATGGAGGAGAATTAGATTTACCAGATTCTTTATTTACAGATGGGTTACCTAGAAATCTACAATCCACCCAGGCTCACAGAGACTTGTGAAACCATTTTAAACCACTGAATCTTAAATTCACCCACAGTTCTTTTGAGTTAGCTCCCAGAGTAGGACAGAAGGGGTAACAGTAATTTACTATTCCATGCTAGGGAACTATGAACACCTCATGGTGCTTCTGGATGAAAACACCTAAAGCGAAAAAAGGAAGTGAAAAGAAAGTGAAAAACGAAAACTTTCAGTGGGAGTAGTAACTGCAGTTCTGGTCAAGTTGTCTAGGCTGGGCATTCAGAAATTTCTCTACCTCATCCATTTTTGGGGCAGGGCAGGGGGGAGGGGTGTTTGCACAGATTTTGATTCTCCCATGCCGTTCTCCTCCTTCCATAACTTAGTTCCTGCCTGTGTGAATTCTCACCATTACAGCAGTCACAGCGCAAAACTGTTCTCCAAACAAAAGTGTTGAAGCAGTTTCTGACACAAAATCCTTTCTGGATGTAGGCCTGTCTTCAGGAGTGCACTGGGTTTTCAGTGAATGACAGACCAGGAAAACAAACAGAAAATTCCACAGATATTATTACCCATTAATAATTAAAGTTAGAATGATCTATGTTTATCCCATCTCGTTTTCTAAATAATTATATATACAACAATTTTAACTAAGCAAAAGTACTATGTATTTACAGAAGTATCCCTCCCCCCTTTGTATCAGTTCTGGAGAAGAAGCGGTTTCTTTTCCACTTCCAGAGCTACAAGTCTTCCAAAACATTCTGCAGCATTTGAAAGTTCTTCTTCTTTTATCTCTAGGACGACGGTTCCGATTTGTCGCAGCTGGAACTGTCTCTCTTTTTCTCTCTCTTCTATGTCAACCTCAGTGCTGGGCCCACCCCCCTCCTGGGCTAAGACCAGAGGCTGGGGGTAACCCAGGCCCTGTGGGGTCCTCCATGGACTGCAAAGGAACATTTGCTTTACAGTGGTCTTCCCACAGTGTCACAGGGAATAATGGCTTTTAAGTCCACCCCTGTTTCCTGTGGGGTCCCAAATTCAGCTGCAAGATCCTACCCGGGCCGACTCGCTCTAGTGTAGGTCCCCTCTCCATGGGCCACAGGGCTCTAGCAGGACTCTGTTTCATCTTAGACCTCCTCTTTCTCTGTCTGGAATTCTTTCTGCCACAGTCTTGTCCAGCAGTCTTCATTTAAAGCTTTTTTCTTCACTTGGCCAGGGGAGCTTCAGTGCTACACCTGCCGCCGGCCCCCCCCACTTGGGGCCTGCCTGTCTCCCTGCTTGGCTCCTAATTCTTCTGCGCAACAACCTTCTCTTCCGTTTTCTTAAATATGTAATTGGCAGAGGTGTTACCAAAACTTTTGATTGGTTTTGCTCCAGAAATCCACCTGGCAAAACCATTTTTAGCTCCCAGGGTGCTGGTCGCAAACCCACGACAGTTGCTCTCCTCTGAAAATGTTTTGCAGCAACTCCGGACCAAAAGGAGCAAAACTTCACTCTAAGGAACACAATGTGCTTTTAATCATTTCCTAATAAAACTTTGGTTTTAAAGAAGCACATTTTAATCCTCTCTTTTCATCACCATGTCAGCTATGATGGCTGAGGAAGGAAAAAGGAACAAATTCTTGATCAATCACTTTTCCTGGTGTTTATATTTTATCTTTGGGTCTTTTTCCTTTTCTGTGAAGGATTTGCTAAAATCCTTTTCTTTTTGATAAACATCGACTTAGGGAATTTTTTTTTTACCCCGTGCTCCTTCCATGATGTGTTTTTTTCCCCACAGACTATTCTTAACAGAGATCTCTCTTTTTCTATCTCCATGCAGATTCTTTCAGATTAAGTTTTATTTGACTCCTGCCATTTGTGATTTGAAGTAATTATTCTTTTTGGCATCTATTCAGAACTTTAATAGCAAAAGTCTCATACTTTCAAACGCATAATTGCAAGTATGATTGCAAGTTTTTTTGTTTTCCCAAGTTTATTAGAAGGTGAGAGCACGCTGTAAATACTTCTGGGCAGCCAGAGCTACCAGGAAAATAAATTGCTCAGACAGACTCAAGTTCCTGCAAACTTTTTAGCATCTGTTTAATTTAATTCAAGTGAATGAACCCACTGAAATCCAAAGAAGTGTTTATGAGAGTCACTTGAACAGGTACTTAATACTCTGTGTGATGGGAACATAAGCTGTTTTGCTCAAGAACACAGCCTCACTCACCCTTTCAGCTATTTAACTGTAACTGTGCCACTGTACACCACAACTATTTTGGGGAGATCAAGAGGTTCTGGGCAAAGCCTATTAATTCTTCACCACCCCCCCCCCCCCGTACTTCCCAAACTTTCCTGACATCTAATAATCAAAAACCTCCCTAACAAATCATAGGCAACTACCTACTGCTCCAATCCCTCAAGCCATTTCTGCTTTTGCAGCAGCAGGGTCTTCAATCATCACGCTAAGGCTGGCATTACTTTTCACATTTCTTATTTAAAACAAAGACTTTTATATGAAAA
The DNA here is from genome assembly GCA_035041135.1 of Platyrinchus mystaceus. NCBI lineage: Eukaryota > Metazoa > Chordata > Aves > Passeriformes > Tyrannidae > Platyrinchus > Platyrinchus mystaceus. The sequence continues at coordinate 62,532,307 of JAWWLV010000144.1, read as the reverse complement.
ATAAAACTCCAGAGATTATTAATATGAAGGTATATTACCACAAGGGTATTTTATGGAGCAACTGCCATACTACTATTAACAACTATATCACAATTTGATTATGCTGGGAAAACTGTAAACAGAAAAAAAAGCTTTTAGGTTTACTCTGTTGCAGCATTATGATGGAAGGTGAAAAAGCAGACATTTAGACCATTACTAAAGCTATTAAGAATTCACTGTATAACTTTCTACTCCTACCTGGTAATAAAGTTCTTAAAAGCAACCCATGATTTAACATGAAATACTTGAAGAATTAGATTTATAGTTCTTCCAAATAAATTGTATTGGGAGACAAGAGAACTTAGTGCATATGAAGTCACTCACCGGACCAGTGCACTTGTCTTACGCATTAGTAATAATTCTGTGCAGTGAATTTATTCATTATTCAAAGCAAGACACAATAATGGCTCAATTCCTGTTCTCTAGGAAGTATTTTATTTCCACAAGAATTGAATAAGTGCATAGTCTTGAAAGCAGTGGTTGTGATTGCTTCTGGATTCAAAACCACTTTAAATATAGTACTTTACACATTTGCTTTACACATTGACACTGAAAACATTTATACAGAAGAGTAACTTTAAAATATCGAATATATTTAACCCACTGTCTAGCACAGGACAGGATTATATTCTGTTAGCACTGTATAAACACAGGACAAAAAGATGATCTGATGCTTTCAGGAGCCTACAGTTCCAGTTCAGAACACTTCACATACTCAACTGATTCCACATTTTCAGTGCAAGCTCCTAAGAAAATTATGTTTATGTGATGACACTCCATATATACTGTATATAAATACATGTTTTTGGCCCCTCGTCCCTACCTTTTAATTCCAAATCCACTGATTGATTTCAATCATATTTAACAGAGCGACAGATAACCATATGGCTGAAGCAACCACACCGGTTCATACCACAGTTCCATCTAGAACAGCAGTAAACAAAAAAACCCGCCAATATTATAAGAATGGGGGAAGCATATAAAGATATTTCCCAGATACGTGTTCCAGTCTGCAGAGATTTGCAGCTCAGACAGTTGGGCTGTTAATTCAGTTTTAGCAGTTGGCTGCTTGGCTAAGTACAGGCTTCTGTGTGATACTGCCTGACCCATCCACAACAACAGAGACTGCTGGGTATGGAACTGTTAATGGTCAGCCCTCGGACACTAAAGCACATGTAAAACTGGTCTGCCAGCCTGGACTGCTGGTACTTGAGCACATTCATGTTGCTGCTCCTCTCTAGAACCATTAGGTGCAGGTCTAAGGTTTCTGGGCAGGCTGCAGATGCAGAGCTAACTCAGGCAAATGGGAACTTGGTTCAAAAGCCACAGAATTACAAGACTCAAAATTCTAGATTAAATCTGCGTCTTGGGAAACTGTCTAACATTTTAACTACTTGTTCAATTAAACTTCCTGTTCTTTTTCAAACAGCCTAAACCAATGTCACCTCTGATACAAAAATCTCCAGTTTTCCGTCATTGCCTTTTTCTATACAGACAGAGCAATTTTTAAGTTCAATATTTAACATATTATTTGGTAAGCTCTTAAAACCACATTTGCAAACATGCCAAGAGAATAAATTTCTAAAGCATAAAGCAAGAATTTTTTTCCTAGTCTGTCTAGTCTACTAATTGTAAATTTTTCTGAAATACAGACTAGCTTTATTTACCTCCTTTAGTAATATAATGTAAATTGAATTAACAATCCCTCCTGCAGAACCAAACCTATTGTGTGAATATTCTTTTTCATTGCCATGAAAATTTAAGAGGAAGCAGAGCTAACATGTAAAACATTTTTAGTCTCTTCCAGATATTTCAGGAATCCAATATTATGGATAGGCAGTTCACCTTGGTCATCAGTATTATATAGCTATTCACTACCAGAAAAGAAAAATCATATTTTAAGTGCTGTTTGTGAAATAGTCCCAGTCTATCATGCAGTGTTACTTCCCAGTGGTAAAATATAAAAAAATTGAAGGTGAGCTTCTCATCTGCAACATTAAATCCTTTTTCAAGGCTAGGGCGCTTTTTTTTTAACATTACCATAAAAATAATTAGGCTCTCTATTTCAAAAAAGAAATTATTATGCAAAACATATGGAAACATCTGTAGAGGATACCACAAGCTGAGGAGACCATTCCTTTGACGCAGGGCTGTTGGCAGATTTGTTCATACTGGTGACTCTCCCTCACAGCTGCTCTGTCTTCACCAGAACCACAGCATTAAATATCACTGTACTAAATAACATCATATTTATCAGAGGTTGCATCAACCTCAAAATAACATTCAATTATCTCTGAAATGGCTTATGGTGTTCAAATAAGACCTGATTACCTATCATAAAGAGGCTTTATAAAGACTGTATGTGGGAGCAAAGACTTTGATATTGCATCAAGATCAGCCAATAGCCACAATATTTAATATCCTTCTTTATCATGAATAAGGACTGAACTTTATATTTCCTGAGTATTGCAGGTACCTGACTGTATTCTTTGTAAATGAGAAAGATAAACATGGGAATATGATCTACAGAGGGGTACAGGGGCACACTCCTACCTGGTAGAGGTAGATTCAAAACTTGTTTCACACCTTTTGAGATATGGAGTGTGTGTGATGCACATGCACAGGGATACTTCAAAATAAGCAGAGCTAAAGTAAAAATCAGGCCTGGACAATGACACAAAAAGAGAGTGAAGGGGATTAAAAAAAAAAAAAATCAGGGTTGCCTAGTAAAACAGGAATAACACAAAACAGACCTGAAGCTGATACTCCAAGTGCTGTCCAAGTGCTCTTCCAGTGAGGGGTGCCCAGGTGCCTCTCCAGGAAAGGACCATTCGCTCTGCATTGTTGCGCAAGGACAGACAGGGCCCAACACACCTGCTTTTACTGGGTGCAAACTGGTCTCTTTATGGCTGCCTTTCATTTCAACTGTTTCACCTCTACTTATCTTGCTAAAACAATCAATTTCAGAAGAACCAACACACTGCCCCTAGCTTAGTGTGAGAGGGAACCATTCCCACTCAAATGCCAAGCCTGTCTGCTCCCTGTGGCCACATTTGGAACAAATTTGGAACACCTCAAACGACATTAACTGAATTCAGCTACTGTAAAATACAGGGAAGGACCCCCTTTGAGAGGAAGAAGGATGAAAGCACATTTATCTTCAGCATTATCCCTGAAGCAGCAGAACTTCATATCCGTGCCAATGGAAAGGGCGTAAAGGAGCTGCAGGAACATCCAAGTGGGTTAGGAGACTATTAGAAAGGGCTTGGGAGAAGTTGGGAAAATTGGTCAGGGGCCAAATATGTCAAAGAAAACACTGGAAGGGACCGAGGGAGTGCTGGAGAGTTCTCCACATTCAGTCTGAAGCCAAACCAGAAGGTTTCCAATCTGTGAGCACTGAATTTTCGCCAGCTTTTTTTATTTCCTCACCCCCCTTCTGCCCTAGGTGTCCATTACTTTAAGAGCCATGGGGACATTAAAGCCAAGTGGAATTATAGAGCATTACCTGGGGAAAAAAACCCCAGCTATTTCACCAGGCAATGCCACGTCATTTTGGATCCCTACCTAATGCCACCCTGTCACACAGACACCGTGCTTTGGTTTAACCACTATGAAGAATATCAGCACAACTGGTCATCTTCGAGCTGGGTTTCAAATCAGCCTCACTTTCAATCTTAAGCCTCTAATACATTTTAAATGACCTTCAGATCAAGTAGATACAAGCAGAAAAGGATCGTAGGCCCTGATAAATGAGGTCTATATTGCTTTATTTTACCCCACTAAAGACTTAGGCATTTGACAGACTCTTTGGAGACAGTTTTTGTACATCAGCATTTAACCGGCTGTAGTTAGGGCTGCAAAGCAGTTTCAGTAACAAAACTCTTAATATGAAATTCTCCCCCTTAAAGATGGATGTTTCACATGCTTGGTCTCTCCCTTGTGATCCCAGATTGTTTTAGAAATATGTGAAGTGCTTCTTTCCTCATGTTATGAGCACTACTATTTTCTATTTTCATAGATCTAAGGATAGGTACAACAGTTAAGCAGCACATGAACTGGAAGGAAAATATTTTTAGTTCATGCCTAGGACACTTCTGAACAGTTATCTCCAACACACCTTCTCATGTCTCTTTTCTGTAGAAATGCGGTAATTTCGGTCTTCTTGCATCCCCCTTACATAAGGTAGTAATACTGTCTATTTTACAGGTGGAGGCAGAACTGTATCACTCTGATTTCTCCCACCTAACTTTAGGATGGACCAGCCCCTCGGAACAGAGACAGATACCTCTGGAGATCAGGTTTGCCGATTTAGATCAGAACAGTCCCTTGGAAGTATTTTGTTTCCTACTGATTTATCACACTGAGGACCTACGCTTCCAGTTTGACCCCCTCAGAAAGACTGGATGAATCCATGCTCAAATCAGTTGCATAAGAAGTCCAGGCAGAGCAGATAAACAGAGGCAACATTTTCAATACAGAAAAAATTTCATTTTTCCCCTCGCCTGCCTTTCCACCAAGGAAAAAATGAAAATCTAAGGAAAGAGTTGAAGAAACTTATACAACTATATATATATATATATAAAATCTCAGAAACTTCTGCAACTATATGTATTTATATTCTTTTTCTGAAACTTAGAGCATAGCCTGCTCTATTTACTAGTCAACAGTCTTTCTTATGGAAATTACCTTATCCCAAAGAAAAGAAAAAAGTCTGAATCTTTTAATTCTTTCAAATTGTTTTTTGTCAAGTTTGGGGTTTAACTGATGCCATGACAGGAAGACACTAATACCCAGAAACAGAGGCTACAGCCCAAACCCAGTGGCAGCTTTTCAGCTCAATGTTGTCTAACAACCAGATGTTTTTGTTAGTCCCTCCTCACCCTTCCATACCCATGCATTTATTTGGGGTCTGATCCGAAGTCTAAACCAATGGGAATCACAGTTAAGCCCATTCTAAACACAGTAAATCAGATCTTGAAATCTGTTACATGAAGAGAATGATCCAATTTTGATAATTCCAGTATTTGCAAGTCTCATAGATTCTGTGCCCAGGAAAAACAACCTTGTTGTATTTTCCACTAAATGCACATAATTACAAGTTCATGACTTTAAATGTCAAGTTATAAGGGACATGAGGCTACTTAAAGAAAATAGCTAAACTTAATGATGCAAGCTATTTTATCATACATTTCTGAAGCTCTCTCTAAATAGACATTTGTTAAAGTAAAATTTCACTCTCAGTGTACAGGTAAGCAGAAGTACACTACTAGAAATCACCTCAGACCTATTACATCAATCCCTGACCACCTACATATATTTGTTGGGGGTTTTTTTTAAAATACTGTATTTTGCAAGAACTGTACAAGATTAGAGGTCACAGGAAAAATACATCACCCATACCTCTAAAAGAACATGCAAATCCTTTAATTTCCCCACTTAGTAACAAAAAATATCTTCTCATTAGCACAGAAGGAATTTTCCAACCTCTCCCAAGTCCAGCATCTTCTTAGATATGGCAGTAGACCTGTATTTTTCAACAGCATGTAGAAGGGGAAAGATGCTTTCAATGCAGCCCAAGAAACTGCTATAGAAGTTTACTTTGTAGATACAATAAAATGAATAAAACATCCCTTCAAGATTACTCAGCTACCTCCTGAAGACAGAAGCATGTCAAAACGGATCAAGGTTTGGGGAAAAAAACAAAAACAAAACAAAAAACAAACTAACAAAACAAAAAATAAAATAAATTTATCTTCCCTGCCAATTTTTCAGTGAACTGCCTTTCTCCCAGTGGAAGACCACTGACATTTCTTTAGGAAATGCAGGTCAAAAAAGAGGAAACAAACATTTATTTGCCTTTCAATAGTGAATCATTTTAATGGTAACCCAATGAAAACTCTTGAGCATAACATAGGAAGAATATAGATCAAAATGGCTAATATTTTCTTTCCAAGACGGTAAATTAGCAAGGACAGCATATTACCATATTAGCTAATTAATACAGCATCCTTACTACTGCTGTATGAAGAAAGAAATTATAAATGTTAAAGTTCAGTGCTGGAAGACATTAACTCAGTCCAGGAATTTCCTACCTTTATTCACAAACTACCCAGCTCAGAGTGCTACCCACAGAAACCTAAGCAATTTCAAGGGCATTGATCCCTATCAGCAGGGAAAGAAATCAAGTCCCCTCCATATTCCCTAGTCCAGAGAAGGTAAAAGCATCCTTTAATCTCTGTGACAACAAATAGATAGCAATTCACCTTAAGTGGCATCTTTTTGTAGCTTCCCTATCCCTTCCCCAAGTCATGACACAAGCAACCAGAAGTGCATTTCTCAAGGAGGAGACATATATACACTCTTAATTGGTTATACTAATTAACTAAGGTACAACATATGATGATCAAAAAATTTTTGAACAAAAGAAAGAAGAGGCCAGAGTATGGATACAAAGCACAGGATACTACAGTGAAGAAACAGAAATTATCAGATACCTGGAAATAATGCAGCTTCTCCATGAATAAAATAAAAAGGCAATAAATGTGCTACCAGAAAAATGCATCAACCAGGAAAGGGAAAACAGATGCTCAAACATGTCAGTTCAGTTCCTTGGTTCCTATCCAACTCGAGCAGTGTCCATTTTCTCAGCAGGCAAAGCTATTTGGAGAAATGTCAGTCCCTAAGAAATATTTACTCCTCAGTGCCTGAAGAGAAATAGCTTAGGGAAATATGCAGGGTCTCTGATCACAGCTCAGGCAAATCTCTGTTTTGGTTTTAGTGCCCTGGTACCTAGGGCAAGAACACTGGGGCAAGCCACCAACTGTGACTGTGCATGACTGGCTCATGTGAACAAGGACTGAGAGAGCTGCAAAATGAGGTCCTAACTCACCAGACCCAGGAGCAGAGTTATGACTAATAAGAAGCTTAGTTTGAAGCTTGTAAAATGTATTTGTGTCCAAAACCAAGACTAGCTGCTAATTCTTTCTTTTCTTTAAAAAATGAAAAAAGCAACTTACATACTCCTCCCCCCACAAATCAATGCATTATAGATACATTCCTCTGGATCTGGTTTTAATTATTAATCACCATGCAGCTTTGCAGTGATTTTTATGGTTCTTTCGCAATGACATACTAGAGACAAGGCTCCATCCCACTTCAGCTAGAAGAGGGGTAGGGAGATGGACAAAAGTAAAAAGGGAGGAGGAATCAGCAAGCCTCTAAGACAGTTTATTTATTTTATAGTTTCAGAAGATTATGCTGTTTAAAATTTTGTTTTCAACACCAAAGGAAAAAGACAGAAGTAAAAAATTAAGTAACTGCCTGGAGCTAAATGTTTCCTATTCAGAATGCTTCGAATTGAGCTGCAAATCCATGGAAATAGATATTTCTTAAAGGAATTGCAACTACAACCTTAATTCCAGTAATGTTCAATAGAGTGAAATATAACAGTCCTCATAGCAGGTAATGGCAGATAATGATCACAAAAGCTAAATGTTTTCTGGCTAAATTCATAATGAATCCAAGTGGATAAAGGCTATGAAGTGTTTACTAGGATAGCAAACAAGGTAATTCTTTCCCAAACTAAAAAGAAATAGAAGAAAACTAAAAAAAAATTTTTGCTTCTTGGCAGTGGTTCCTTTTTACTGTGAAGTGAATGATTTCTGTATGCAGTTAACTCAGACAGCTTGTAAGGCATTTTGTAGTCTAGCTTTTAGATTCCCTAAACTGTAGGTTCTAGCCCTAAGATGTACATGTAGTATAGCTTACCCTAATACTCTTTGTATTTTGTGTAAGATCCTATGATTGTTCCTGAAGGTTTGTGTGTCAGAAACAGGCATGACATACTGATTGATTCTAAATTATTACTTTGATGCTTCTTTGCTCTTATATTCAGAAGGGAGGACAGGGACAAAATTCCCATAGTCAAGACAGCCTATGAAACAGGGCTAAGGAGAAGGTGGTCTCTCAATAGAGCAATGAGGCAGCAACAATTCTGGACAGTGGAAATGGCCCTTATACAGCACATAACACAATCACATTTTTCAAAAAGCTCCCTTTATGGAGACGTGGTAAGCCAGAGATCTAAACCTTTGCATGCATTAATTACCTCAGGCACTGCCTCATTCCAGGCTTGTGGCTCTCCTCAACTCCTTGAAGGAATATTCTCTGGTTGAGGGGTGTGCTTGGGGCATGTGGGGCTGCAACTGGAGTCAAGCGCATGTGCAGGGGAAAAAGGGATCTCTCACCTAGCAAAGAGTCCCAGTATTTATTTTTGCAGCCAACCAGGTAATGATGACTCATTCCTTGAATAAATTTATCTGCTTTCAATCTTTAGCTATGGGATCTTGTCATGTTCTTGTACAGAAGATTAAAAGACCCCTGCTGACAAATATATTCTCCATAAATAAGTACTTATACACAGTAATCACATTACCTCTTGACCTTTTCTCTTTGATAGGATTAATGACTGACCTCCCTACAACTCATCCCATAAATCTGATTTTCCAGCATCTGGATCTTTTTTTGTGAGTCCTCTCCTCACCCCTTATCTTCAGAGTATACGTCCAGAATCAAGAGCTAAGTTAAAATATTCTGTTCTTCTAAGAGGGAAAGACCACTTGGCAAACATGCCTAATAAAAGCAGGGTATGCAGAGGAGGGACTAAATGAATGCAGATACATAAAAAAATAATCAGCATTTTTCAACCACTCCAGGTTCTCCCTAAGAATCCAAGAACTTTCCAAGCCCAGACATTATTCATCTCTCAGACTCCAAAGAGCTGGTTTTAATCTATCTCTTGTTTAGCCTTAGGCTTTGTAGACCTATACCTACACCTCCAGCAATAGTTATTAACTAGTCTCTGCTTCCCTGGGCTAATTGCCAGTAGAATTCAACTGATTTTCTGAAGAAGAAGGAGCAAGTTTTTCAAGAAAAAGTCTGCAGCTGGAGACAAGGAGAGAAAAAAATGAAAGCAAGAACAATCTTCCAAGTTCAGTTCACAAATACAGATAGGAGAATATCAGCATCATGAACAAACCTCATGAGCCCCCTAATTCAGTTGAAGTACATCTTGAGGCAGCTACCCCCAATAACCTTACATTGAATTTAGGGGCTGTTACTTCCCAACACAACTTTCCATCCTGCATGTCTTGTATTTTTGCATGTACAGCTCTGCATCTGGCTGTATTAAAGTGAATTTTGCTGGAACTTTGTCATCTAACCAACCCTTTTGGATTATGCTTGCAACAACCTTCACTATTATAGCAATTTTTTACTATCTACAAACTTATTGACAAAATGAATGTCAGTATCCATACTGCTGATCGAAAATATGGAAATACTGACTAGCACTGGATTCAGAACTAAAGCCTAGAAACTAAGTTAATGAGTTTTCACAAAATTGTGAACTAAGTCCCCACTGCTTCCCTGAGGGAGAATTTTCTTTTTTCCTGGCACTTTCCCCACATGGACTATTCCAGCTAGTGGAAAACACGCTCTGACTTCTGTAGCTGACAGACCTGCCTTGGATCGTAAACACCCAATATCCTTTTTTCAACACTCAGCCATCACTGGAATTCACAGCTTTTAAGGAAACACCATGTGTTTCAACTGTCATATTTACCCAACATTAAAAGGCCTACCAGGAAAAATAAATTCTATTCTCATAACGCAATGGGTTATATTCCTAATTGCAGAACTGGAAACAGTTAAAAAAGGAAACTGTTCACTGCATTACATCATGCTCAACACTAATGTGGCTCCAGTGTCTCAGGAAGCTTGAGGGTTTGCAATGTCTCAGAAGACATACTCTCACTCATCTCTCCATAAGATGCTTCTTCATCACCTCTCCAGGCAAATGAAGCTTCAGAATTTTTACTTAATAATATAACCAAGCATGCTATCCTCTTTTCTTTCAAACAATTTTTCTTCCCTGTCTTTTTTTTTTTTTTTCTCAGAACTGGAATACAGTGCACAAAGATCTGCGAATCTTGTCGGTTCTGGTTGCATTCAGTTTCTCGTGGCAATTTTGGCATATAAACTAAGTCCCCTCACATCCAGGCAGTTGTGGGGATCCTACCATTGATATTTATCATTCAGCAGCTCCCTGTTGACAGCAACAGACAAAACCTAGAATTCTGTGTCCATATTGGGCATCCAGACTGGGATCCTGCTGCAACAAAGACTGACAGCCTGGAGTGAGTTCAGTAGAGGATCATGGTGAGAGAACTGTCAGATAAGGAGAAGTCAGGGAGCTCCCTTTGTCTAGCAAAGACTAAGGCAGCACCCTCCACTACTGAAAGAGAACAAAGAGATAGACTCTTCCCACTGTCTGAGAACAAGGGAAGAAAAACCACAAGCTGGAGGGTAAATTCCAATGGGATATAAAAGGAAAAATAATTTTACCATGAGAGTAGTTAAGTACCAGAACAGGTCACCCAGTGAGGCTGAGCAATCTCTAACCTTGGTGGTCTCAAAATATGCCTGCACCAGACCCTTAACAACTCCATCTCACTTTTGGTATGAGCCCTACTTTGAGCAGGGAGCTGGGCCAGATGACCTCCAGACGTCCCTTCCAAGCTCAATTATTCTGAGATTCTATGTCACATGAACTGCTTTTAAATTAATCCCATGTGCCTTAGCATCTTATGTGAATATCATATTTTAAGGCAAAAGATCTCTTGATCAAACTTCTAAGTCCAAAATTTTATAGGAAACCAAGTATATTTTAATACCATAAACCATTTTCAGCACTTAAGGAAAACAAAATTTTATATCCTTTTAATAATGGTTTAATAAAAACATATTTGAATAATTTATAACATATCAACTCCTTTCCTGCTATTGCAGTTAGCTGTTCTCAAAATGATAAGCACAGGGTAAAAAGTATTGGTTTTCTTAGATAAAGCAAATTCAGAGATAGCATTTCTACTCAGACTTTAAAATCTCTGACTCAGTTTCATGGCATAATTTGTGGGCAGAGTACCAAGTACAATACTAGGTTTCAGCTCTTCTTTCCCTTTGCTGTTTTCATATCCTTTCTCATTATCACAGTTCAGAACAAAACCACTACAGACAATAACCTAAACCCCCAGAATAACATTTAGTATGAATATACTCACCTACTAAAATTACTTTCTTTGGTATGCCGGTAGTTGTACACAGCTGCACTCACTTGAGATCACATCAGACAACCCTATCGTGGTCCCTTCCAACCTTACCCCTCCTGAGATCCTGTGATTTGGTCCCAATCATTAGGCAGGTTAGTGGCAGAGCCACCAAAGCCAAGGACACCTCCTTTACCACGAGACCATGCAGCCTTCACACGTCTCAACATTTTTTTCCAGTGAGAAACTATAATTCATTCATATATATGGCTAAGTAAATCAATAAATAACAACAATAAGCTTTAATATTTTGTGATAGTAAAAATTATTAACAAGGGATATTTCTTATAGACTAGTAAGTATATTTTAAACTGCAATGCTCAGAGTTGAGCCAGTAATTTTCCTCAGAGAAGGAGCAAGAAATACTCTCACTTCTTTTCCAAAGCACTGTTATATACACTCTTTGCAAAGGGGGGGCACTATATACCAGTGATAAACAAATGATCTTCCAATAGGCAGTCTATAAAATGTTTTGAAATATTCCTGATGAAACATTGCACTGAAATATAACACCACATCATATGCTGTCATTCTGGAGGTAAAACTATGTGCTGTTGCAGCGTGCCTTTCACTCAAATTCATGTAACTGAAAAGCAAGGGCAGGATGGCTCATTTTGACAAAGTACCCTGTAGCGACCACATCAATTAGATTTGCATAGATCTCCAAGCGTGAGGCAGTTAATGAAACACTGATCATTTTCCCCAACTCTAACTTAGACATGTTAATTAAAAATTAGAAGAAATCATCATCATATAAAATGAGTTCACTGAGAGAGAGTATAAAAATACCTACCAGGCTGTGCTCTGTACACGAGATTTCTTTTCAACACTAATTAAAATGGATATTTCTGCACATGCAAGTCTACTCAATGAAAATAATAGTGTGAGTTTAACATTTAATGATTTCTCTGTAAAAGAGAAGACTTTCATTCTGGAATGCTATAATTTACTCTGAGTAACATCCACTTAATCATCATGTTTACTGCCTTCTTTTTCTGCTCACATTTCCTCCTTCTAGCCAGTCAAGCAATTGGCAATTTAAGATTTAAATTGTGACCACTTAAGCCTTTATCTATTGCATTTCCCAACCCCCATCTATATTTTCCTCCCTGTACCACAAACGACCCAGCCGATAAAAGGAGCAGGTTACACCAGCGAATGAAACACTAACAAGTACAGCTTCACCACGCAGCACAGGAATCACCCCCCGCAGCAGGGTGAGTTCAGTTCAGCTGCAGGACTGAACACAAGTGGCGTTACAGAGAGCTTTGCAGAGAGAGGGGGAAAAAGCCAAGCCAAAGGGAACAAGGAGAAGAAGGAAACTAGTCTGGAGGCTCACATCCTGAACACAGACAATTCACACTAAAGTTCCTCTGATGGTGAATTTCCAGCCTCTTAAGGAAGTCTCCTTCTCTTTAACTCCCCATGAGCACAGAATAGATACAATAATTCTTTGTTTTTCTCACATAGTCCTCGATTTGCTAAAACTTTAAGGTCTCCGAGACAAATGCTTTCTCTTATCCATGTGCAAAGCGTTTAGTGGGATGAAACTCTGACCTTGACTGAGATCTTAAGGACATACAGTGGTTAGCAAAATTAAAGGATGAAACACCAAGCACTCTGTAGATGCCCAATGCTAGGATTAAAACCAGGACACTTTGCCAACTCTTTCTCCTGCCTGTCTCTTCCCAGATAGCCCTGGTCCCAGTCCTTGGGAATCACTTATTACCCAAATCAGCTTCTCATGCCTGTGCATTCACAAGCAAAGCTGCTAAGTTAGAGGAGCCTATTTTTAGCTAGGGTGCCTGGTTTCCCAGAGCGACCGGGGCTGTAGCTGCAAAGCATGTCTTTCACATCTCTACTGCAATGAGGTGGAGCAGCCAGAACGGGCAGCAGGGCTGCTGTGAGCGAGCAGGATCTGCCCTGAGCACTCACTTGGCTCTAAGATAACATTAACTCTTTTGAACACATTCACTGAAATGAAAAATTTAGCAGAGTGAAAAGACAAGACTGAATCTCTACCCGACATTCACAACAAAATGATTAAACAAACTTCTTTTTGATAAGATGCACGAGTAGATGAGCAAGGGGAGATGAGTCACTTTTTTTGAACCCAGAAGTTCCTGTTAAACCCATCTTGCTACTGCAGCAGAAGTGGAAAGATTCTGGGCTAGTAGCCCACTATGAAGAAGAAAGAAAATAATGGTGTATTATGAAAACCACAATGGAGACTAATGGCCAAATTGATAAAGACAGGGATTCATGACAATGCTGCTAATAAAAAAAAAAAAATTATAAAACATCCTAAAGTATTTTTATTGGTAAACTGCACACAAAACCAGAAAAGAACTCAAACTGTCAGAGAAAATGGACTCACAGCGTAAGGGAAAAAGAAAAAATTAAGAAGAGCAACGCAGCTGCAGCAAGTGGCCACAGCTCACTGCAACAAGCACGGACTTGTTCAGCTGCATGAGCAACATTTTCCAAGCCTGAATGGTGACTTTCTCAAACACTCATCAAAAACTTAAAATGACCCTTCCCTACCACCCTGTGCAGGGTGCCCAGAAGGGACAGAAATCATGACCTTAGGAAGCACGAAAACAGAGGCTTCTATTTAACAACAAAAGCTTAATATATTAATTGTGCCACAGAAGGGACAGGCAAGCTCGCAGAGCTCCCTGCTGCACAAGACGTTCCCTCAACAAAAAAAGCTCCGTCTAAATGTGCAGGATTCCCAGAATCTGAATCCCTGCCAGCCAACACTCTGAGACAGCCCAAAGGGGAGTCAATTAGGAGGAGTCAAGCCCTTACTTCCATCACAGAAACCATGATTCAGCAACGCACCCAGGCACATACCAAGTATTCATCAAATTAGGGCTCAACTCCTAAAGCTCATTTTCTAAAGGACAACTGTGTTGCTGACCTAGAAAGCAGCAATTTGTTCCAACCCAACTTTTATCCCATTCATACAATGGGCAAGAGAATGCCATTGATCAGCTGCAATTTAGAATTAAAGAAAAAAAGCATTGCAGCAAGTGGGGTTTTTATTAGTTTATTTTTAATTCTGATATTCCTCCTGCAGGAGTCAATTCTTTGAATTTGACTGAACTTCAGTGTATTAAAGAAGAGTGCCATTTAATTGATGTTCAACTAAGATTTATTTTATACAACACAAACAAATTTTTATAACGATCTCCTACATACCTATAGCAGCTTGGAAGTTCCCAATAATTCAAATCTATTTACAGTATTAAGGTATAATTTGATAAGCTGGGATGTTATTTCTGTAAATATCAGAAGTGTCATGGGCTTTCATTTTTAAAAACAAACAAAACCCAAAAACACCCACCCAACAAAAACAAAACAAAAACACATAACCAACAAAAAAAAAAAAAAAAAAAAAACAAAAAACACCCCAAACAAAAAAGAACACCAGACACTTCATTTCAGCATCTAATTTTTGCCCCCCATTAGAATGACTGTATGTTCTTGACACCGATGAATATCTGCTTTTAAGAATGTCTCAGTGTGAAAGATAAGACTTGCAGCCAGGATAAGATTCTTCCTACAAATTTAAGATTGGTCTGATTCTTATTTCATTCTCTATAGACTCAGTCAGTGTTATATGAAAATCTCCTGTTACTTGAATGTAATCACTTACACAGTCCATTGTGATGCATCAGAATAACTCCCATTAGATCCGACATGAGTACATAAAAAACCCTTTACCTTGTTAAAGCTGCGCCTCCTTTTCTGAACCAGATAATTTTATTTTAAATAGAAAGTGTTAGTGGCTTGAAAAGAAAAACAACAACAAAACAAAAACCTTTAAAAAGTAATCTGTTCACAAGCCATTCAAATTATATTTTTTAAGAATCTAAAATAAAATTATTTATTTTACTGTTGTGACATCCAGTAACTACAAAGTACTGTAAGCCATACTAGAAAAAAGCCAACAATAGCCTGTTCCCAACAGGATAATGGCAGATATGTTAAAACAAAAAGTATCCCCTTAATGGTTATAACTTTGTAATAGTCCAGAGCACCACAAAGAGGAAACCTTTCTCTACTCATCCTTTAAAACCAATTTACGACAATGTTCTGATAGTTGGTGTAATTTCAGCCTTAAAAATGAACTAATTTTGTAAAGAATAAGTCATCAAATTTACACAAATTATCTGCCCCAGTGAGATCCTGCTATGGACATCTAGCTTACAGAGATGACTTTCCAGCAACAACTTCTGCAGACTGCAAAATTATCATCTGTTGAAATGATGCTTCATTGCAGCTGATGAGGATTTGGAAGCGAGAGTATTAACCAGCTGTAAACTATTAAACAGCTCTTAAAATTGTGCAAATAAGCCACACGAATTTACAACCAGATTTTCCTCACAAAAGACACTATATATGCACTTCTACTATTTTTTTTGTTTTGGTGGAAAGACTTATTTCCAAGCATTCCTTTCTTTTAAGAAAAATATAGAAACCTGTAGAATATATCTAACACATTGCTAAACTACAAACATAGCCCTTAAAATGACAAATCACGTTGTTGATAATGTGAAAGGAAAACTCATTGTAAACCCCTTCTCCTGCTGGGAAAAAGAAAGAAATAGGAAGAAGCTCAAAATAATAGTAAAATTTCCTAAGAATAACCCTTAGAGCTAAGAAAAAATATGAAAGTATTCAGCACTATGCCTAGCTGTACTTCATCTGCAGTTGGTTTCATTTAGTGGCACTGCACACAGGCAGCAAGTGGGTAGCCAGGCTCAGACTGTTTATTTTAAATCTAAAACTAAGATGAGCAGAGTCTGATTGCTGGTTAGGCAGAGCTACAGCACTCACTGCATGCAAAGCTCTCTCATGGTGAGGTTTCCAAAGATGTCGAGGACATAAAACCACTCATTTTTTGTCAACGTTCACCATCAGCTTTATACAAACAGCTGTTCAGTCAGGGCTGGGCTGTATCTGACACTGCTGCAGAGCTGCCCCTCGGGCTCCTAAAAAAACACCAAAGCGCCGCTTCGGCGTTAACTCAGCCCGACAGTTCAAATCTGACAAGCAAATGCTGAAAAGTTAATTTGCTGTTGTCAAGCTTTATGTTGGCTCAGGTATTGCCCGCCCGCACTGTTCCAATCACCCCTATGGATCAGGTAACATCTGTCTTCCAGCATCAGGCACGGAGCCAGCACGGATTTCACGCCGTGCTGCCTGGCTAATTTGACAGCACTGCTACGGATCACACTTGGTCTGCTGGATGATAAAACAGAGCCTGGTTTGGGATTAACGATCGTGGGGCTGGACTCTTACTTCTGATTCACACTGACCTGGGAGAAGCAACAGGCTCCCAAAGAGGACAGAGGAACTGCATGCTGGCCAGCACATTCCTGTGCTGAGGCATCACCCAGCCCAGGCACCAAAGGGACCAGAGCTTGCACAGCCCACAGGAAAACCCCCCACAACTGTGCACCAAGGCATCCTCAGTCACAAGGATCTGAAGGCTGTCAGAGCTCCTTCACTGCTGTGCAGCTCCAGCAGTCAGATTTCTCTTACCTAAATCAGGCACAGGAGCAGAGCAACATCCTCACAGCAATGGGCCCACACTGCAGAGCCCCAAATGGGGGTTAATTTTCTCCCCATCCATCCTCGACTGAGCAGAGGTGTACAGGTGTAATTTTGATCAGACCAGTCTGGTTACAAAAATACAGCTGTATGTTTCAGAAGCCATCCAGGTTATTTGCCATTCAGTGGAAAATACTGAGATACTGTCAGTCCGGGACCTCATTACTGGGTCCAATTTAATGATGCTATAAGCTGGTAACAAAGATCCCCAACATATAAATTTCTTTTTTCTTAAAACCTCCAAGGCAGGAATGGCACCATTCTGAGTCAATAACAAACTTAGGTGAATGCATGTAATGGGAGAGAACAGAACCTCCATAGGGAATATAGGACGCAAAATTTTGGTGTAACGATGTTTGTTGTCACTCCTGCTTTCCCTGAGGACCACTTAAATTGCATGATTTATTTAAGCTTACCCATAAGCAGAAAGTTTAGAACTGAAATGTTATTCCTTTTTACAGAGTATTTTCTCTAGAATCAATTCCATAACAATTCCCCTATGCCTCACTGCTAAGGTGACTGACCATGACTTGTTGTCCAACAACAAGTTTCTGTATCAAGCTGGTTTCCATGGTACAGCAAGAATGAAGGTGAATAAGTCACATCACTTAATGCAGTGATGGGCTAAGTGGCTTGTTAATACTCCTGCTATGGAGTTTTTCAGCTTAGGACCCCGTAGTTTTTTGCTAGTAAGTAAATAAGCTTCACCAAAACCTCCCCAAATTCCTTTAAATTAAAAACATGTATCATCATTAGAAAAAAAATCCTGAAGTTCTTTCTTCAACAAGTGACTGCCAGACTCAAATCCTCCCTGCTCCAAAGATATATAGGGAACTAAAGGGTCATCTCCATTCTTTATACAACATACACTATCACAGAGTCCTCTAATACACACAGACTCAGATGTATATTTTTTTCTTTTTAATTCTCTCAAAGAGAGAGGAAAAATGGTTTTTTCCAGTGTTGCTTTGTTGGTTGTTTTTTTGACCCAAACAAGACGCATGACTGTAAATGCTATTAAGCAGATGAGATGAGGTGATTAAGGAGATGAGATACTATCATTGAGAAGTAATAAACAAGAGATACAAAAAGATGTGCAAAATATGTATAAAATACATTCAAAAACTCTAAGAGAGGCTCTAGAATAATTTAAACAAACCAGAAAATAAGAAACCATTAATAAAATTTGAAAGCTTTTCTTACATTGATACAGACACATACAGATATCTTTGACTTACTGTTAGATAAAGAGATGTTCTCACTGACAGAACACTATTTAACTTGCACAAAAACAAGCAAAT
>JAWWLV010000144.1:62501637-62514080 GCA_035041135.1 Platyrinchus mystaceus | reverse complement strand
TTTCTTCAACAAGTGACTACCAGACTCAAATCCTCCCTGCTCCAAAGATATATAGGGAACTAAAGGGTCATCTCCATTCTTTATACAATATACACTATCACAGAGTCCTCTAATACACACACACAGACTCAGATGTGTATTTTTTTCTTTTTAATTCTCTCAAAGAGAGAGAAAAAATGTTTTTTCCAGTGTTGCTTTGTTGGTTGTTTTTTTGACCCAAACAAGATGCATGACTGTAAATGCTATTAAGCAGATGAGATGAGGTGATCAAGGAGATCAGATACTATCATTGAAAGTAATAAATAAGAGATACAAAAAGATGTACAAAATATGTATAAAATACATTCAAAAACTCTGAGAGGCTCTAGAATAATTTAGACAAACCAGAAAATAAGAAACCATTAATAAAATTTGAAAGCTTTTCTTACATTGTTATAGACACATGTATCACATACCTTTGACCTACTGTTAGATAAAGAGATGTTCTCACTGACAGAACACTATTTAACTTGCACAAAAACAAGCAAATTGAGGTGACTTTCTTCACGTACCACTAATGAATCATGGTGCTTTTAAAGCAACATAAAAATTAAGAACAGATGTATTAAGTGTTCAGGAATGTTAACACCAGGTAATGTGGGCGACCTGACACTTGTGTATTTGACAGCACCATAACTGAGCCAACATCTCAGCAGCACTCCCTCTGAACCCAGGCTGCCCTAACAGCGCTGCTCTTCTGCTTTAGAACCTAAGGGAAGCAGAAAAGAACTCCCCCATGACTCCCTGAAGAGCCACCACCATAAAACCCACAGTCAGTCAGGTTTTCTGTCAGTACATTATGCCTGAGAAATGTACCCGTCTCCACTCTGCACCCGGCACAGGGCCTTTGGCAGACACCAGGATTTTACACACGAAGCAAAACACAACCCGACACTCAAGGGCTGCTGCAGGGGGGTCAGAACAATTCACAGAGATAGTGACAACCAGCTGCTGGTCACTGTAAGGCTGGGACAACATGGCAAAGGTGCAAAATGCTGCCAACTCTGTCACTAGTGCCCAGACGTGATCAGATTATTTAAGCTGCCAATTAACTGTCCGGGGTTATGGATGCAGCTCCCTGCAGAGCACACTGAGGTTTATTAGCTCAGGTGCAGCAACAACTCATTTTTGCTGCTTCTTGCCCAGGTTTTGTCTAGAAGCAGAACAGAGGTATTTCATGTTCACAACTTGAGTTAATTAGCCTTTCCAAATCCTGGGGGCTCAAAACAAGGGTCTTTAAATTGCACTCCAAGCGTATTTTGGATGAGGCACATTATCCAAAGCCTACGCCAACCTCCCAATACCCAATAATGGAGAAATGACTACAACCATGATCTCTTTATTTACAATGTAAGGACCTAATCACTGTACCAATTGATGAGAAAGGCCACCTGAGGCCTTTATATTGCCACAGATTCTCAGAAGAGAAAATGAGATCACAGACAGGCACAAATACAACATATATGACAATCCCAAGTTTTGCATGAAGAATTCATTCCCACTATCCAGTTATGCAGAGGTGACAATACTGATCAAACACAGCATGTCCAAGGGAAAAAAAAAAAAATCTTTCTTCACAATGCCAAGGCTTTGCTTCCTTTTCCAAAGTGCTTCATGCAGCTACAATCCATATTTAACCCTCTGTTAACTCTTTCTCGCTGGTTTTAATTGGTATCATCTGAAGGTGTCACCTGAGATTGTTAAATTATCTACTTGGTGTTTAAGGACATTTTATTTGATTTTCATTCTGTTTATTCAACAGAGGCCTTTTACACCACAACGCTGAAAACAGTATCTGAGCACATTACAGAAGTACATTAAAGAGTGACTAAAATGTGCTGTGTATGAGCCTTCCCCAACTTTCCTCTGGCCAGAATTCTGCATGACACCAAGAATTCTGAGAGTTTTAACAAACTAACAAATCTAAGCTGCTCTGTGTTTGCTTTTTGAAAAGGCAAGCAGAAGTACACCTGGTAGAGACAAAAGAGGTTGATGAGCTTTGCAATGGTCCAGTGTTATACAGAAAAATACAAATTTCCACAGCCTACCACTTGCTGTCCCACTCTAATACGTAGGAGTAGTCATCCCATAGTGCAGAAGTCCAACATTCTCCTTCAGCCAAGGGATTTTCCCTGATATTACAGTGGAGGATGCTTCTGTGTTGACCCTCCTTGGTGAAACCCCTCTGGGGTATTGCCTTTCTCACGAAATCAGAAGCAATTGATGTTTTGCTTGGACGCCTGGTAACCCCAGCAATGAAAGCCATCACACTGATAAGGTTAAAAAAAACCCAAACCCATAAGTTTCAGTGCATGATTCAGAAACTGAGAATCTAATTTAAGTCATGAAACCATTTTTCTCCTTTTCTCTTATTTTTGTTTTTAGTTCCTACCCTCCCCCTCAAATACAACAAACGAAAGTCCCTGGCCTCGGGATTTTTCCCTGGGGGACATATCCTTAAAGTCCTTTCAGAATACAGTTGAATCCCAACTGAGAAATAGCATCACTCATCTATGACAACATGACAACTCAGGATGTTTCCATCAAGTTGACACAAGATGCATAATCTAAATAAAAATTCATGTTCAAATTATCAACAAATGAAAGTTAATGATGGATCAAATTTGGCAGAACTATTCTAACACGTAACACACAATTTGGTCCCCAGCTATAAGAAATTTAAGTGATAAATGGTTACTGGAGACCTTTTCAAGATAATTGACATGCTACGGTGCATTAATACTTCTTTCATTAGTATCAATCTGAAGTGCACATCTGTTGGCAGAAGGCCAAGTGCATTGTTTAAAAAATACCCCTACCACAAGAGCCTTCTACTTAAAAGGCAAACTACTTGAGAAACCAAATATTTTTAGTATTAGGAGTCTGATTTTTGGCCTTCGTTCTTCACTGTGATCATCTTTGGCATCCATATCTTTTACAAAAAATGATACTGCCAGCAGTTTAAATTATTTATTATTTTTGTCTGAAATCAGGTATTTTGATAGGAACATGACCTGAGTATCACCTGCAGTTCTTTTCACAGATCAAAAGCACAAAAAGATTTTGGAAACCAGGCTTTTGCAGCAAGTGTCATCTAAGTCCATTGATTATTTTCCCAGTAAATCAGTTATAATTTTTTCATAGATTCTAAGAAACATACTTGTCCTCTTCCCTCTTCCTCTACTGTACAAAAAGTCTTGTTACAAAGGAGCATGGACAGGTCTCTGTGGGCTTTATTCAGCCTGCTGTTGCAATGACATCATCTCCTCCCCATTTTTCCTCATAATTGTTCCATTTGAAAAACGGTATTCACTGACCAAGAGCTCCTCATGCTCTTTCTCAGCACAGTCAGCACTGCCCACCTTTCAGCTCTGCTGGGCACTCTGAGTATGTCACAGTGACTTTGGCCATAAAATCTCTCACTAAATGCTTTCCAAAAGTTGAATTTGTCAAAGTCCTGAGAGCACCAACAGACTGAATTTGCCGTGGTTGGCCCCACCTTGGACCCCAACCCATGCACTCCCTGTTCCACAGCCTGCCATCTTCATTTCAGCTCTGGCACAGGGTCCTGGCCTAAGCCATGTTATAGCTGTGCCTGTTCCCATTCCCCTATCCTGATGTTCCTGAACCACTACTCAGATCTCCTGGATTGACCTCAGACCTGACTTGTTACCTTGCCCACAACTTGGGAAATACTCATTTTACGTAATTTTTAATCAAGGTTTGCTATTCCCACATCAAGCTTAAAAAGCAACAAAAAATTAAGTTTACAAATTTTCAGACACTGGCTGACCTGCCCTTCCTAGCTTGTTCTACAATATTTTTCCAGTTTCTGAGAGGTGGTTACAGCAGAGATTGGCAGCAGAGGTGGAGAGATGGCACCATAATTCAATTAGTGTTAAAAAGTTAACAGAAATACTTTTAAACCAATCAGTGGCAGGAAGTCAAATAAGTACAAAAGAAAGAGAGAAAAGATAAATCCTGTGAATTCCCCTGAGCCAGAGAAGCCTTGAGTTCCCAGCATCAATAAAAGGAACAGAAAAAGAAAAAAGAAATGCAGTTGTCCCTTGTGTCATCATACAGAAGTTAAAAAGCACAAGACCCTTTTCACCCTGCACAATCACAGTTCACTTCTCTTTGAAAAGATCTAAAGATCTTTTGAGAGATGAAAAAACATCTATTTTCTGCTATTTTTTCTGCTATTACAAGCACAGTACAGTGATCCTTGTATGGGTTTTATGCCCACACACAGGCAGCTGAAAACAGCCAGTGATGCAAGCAGCTGCTAACTGAGAACTATAGCACAAATAAAGGAAGACAACATCACAGGCTGAGGTTCTGGCTGCCAAAGCAAACAGGTGTTAATGGTGTGGTGCAGGTACTGCTTTGGGACCCACCTGCTGTCAACCACTTCAGCCACAGAAACTTCCATCATGTGGAAAAGGAGCATGAGAAGCCAAGTTTGGTTTTTTTCTATCACCAATCCACAGCATCACATATGGATTTCAAGGGAATGATAACAGAGTAAATCTAGAGTATCTTGAAGAAGAGCATTTTAGCATAGGAGATTTAATTACTTCTACCACAGAAAGAAATTTTTTTCCCCAGAAGAAAACAGAACCGAACTAATGGCCTGGGAGAAAAAGTTAACAAGCAGGCAGCAAGTGGAAATGCAAACGAAGATTATGCTAAATGCACGTGGGACAGAATTCAGAAAAGTAGGAATGCTGCTGAACAAACAGCATAAATCCACCACGCTAGACAGCCACTCAAGGGACAAAAATCAGAAGAGAGCCTAAATTAGAAAGAAAATGGGGTAGAATAGCATATATATAAATGAAAAATACATTCATAAAGAGCATATTATATATTCCCTCTCAGTTATACTATCATCATTGCCACCCTGCTTAATTCATGTATAATTCTGTGGGATCTGAATTCATCCTAGGATCCACACACATCCATCTCCTTCATTTCCTATTTCTCCTTCAGTTTTAGCATGTATTACCTGACAAAGTAAAAACACATCACTTGCTTCCCAGACGCACAAATCCCTTCCTTTTTCTGACTTTCCTGAATGATTTCCATACACACCTTCCCCACACAGTTTTTGCCCATTTGGATATCCAGTAATCTCACCTGGAATCTATTCAGCAATGATTTTTTTCCCCCTGCTGCTTAGAAACTCTAGCAGTATACCTGATTCCACAAACTTTTCAGGATGTGATCTGCAACAGAAGCAGCATCATTCATCTGTAAAAGTGGTTCCTGAGCAGAAAGGCATTTAGCAATACAGACCTTTGAACTGAGGCTGCTCAGGGCTACACATCTCACAAAGCGTGTCAAATTCTACATATGCTGATGGTCGATGTCACAGTGGCAATGCTGTACCATGGGAAGAAGAGCAAAATTCAGAGGGAATTAGAGCACATAGTAAAAAAGAATGTTTTATCAGAAGACTAACAGGTCAGATGCACACCCATCCCTGGTCAGAGGGGCCCCCACAGGGATGTACAGGGAGAACGAGAAGCAATACAGAGATTCCCAGCACAGTGACAACCCCACAGAAAGAGCTTAATTCTTACAGAAAAATCAACCATCACACCAACTTTGTCATATGCAGAGAAACAAACGGAACATTGCCCAGCTAATACTGCTTTATGGTTTCTGTCTATCATATGTACCACAGGAACAGCAAACTGTCTCAGCTGGGGTTCAGTCCCCATTACAACACAGTATGGAGGCTTTGCCCAACCAGAGTTCTCACACTGGACTTCAGTAGCATCACAGCTGACAAAATGCTTTTCTTAAGTGTGTAAATTCCACTTGGTTGGATGCAGCTGTTCTTGGTTTGGTCTAGAGGTGAACTGCCTGTGCTTCTCTGGCTTAGTGATCCACAACAAAACTAATTGTAACTTCTCTAAGGGTTTGATATAAAGCAAAGTTCAGCAAGGGTACCAATAAAGCAGCAGGAATCTTCATTAGTCCTATGGGGGAAAGGTATATATTTATTCTGTTTTCCATCAGATAGAGAAAAAAATAGACCTACAATATAGGAATTGCAGTCACTGAGTATGAGCATCTGTAAAATCAAACAGTGAAATGTGGGGAATGGGGAAAGAAGATTAAAAGGCCTCATGTACCTCTGAAGTACAATACTTTGAGACAGGAAATTGGTATCACTATAGCAACCAACATAGTGTCATGAATGACTGAAAGGCATTTTTTAAACCTACAGGGGTAGGAAACTATGCTCAGGACATAAGGGGAACATTTTATTTACAGTTAAGCACTAAAGAAAAAACACCAGTGATATGTTGCATCATATTTCTAATAAATTTTTCCTCAAACTTGGCATTATGCAGCTTTGTTACATCTAATTAGTAAGAAGTCTAATTACAGATCACAGATGGTGAATTCTTCAACTGGAATACAAAAAGACTACTTTTAATCAGTCAGCATCTTACTTTGGTAAGTCTGCAGGCACAATATCCAGATGTAAATAAAGTTTAAAGTGCCAAAACATCCCCCGTGAGGGAATGACTTGCAGAAGCTATCAAGAAATGAAAGCTTGCAGTAATAACACCAAATTTATATGGAACTCCAGTATGCGATACATGCAGGTATTATTAGCCTTGCGCAGTGGGTCGGAAATTTCTCTTCCAAACCACCAGCAAGAGAGGCAAGAAAACAATTTCAATTTCTCCTGTCAATCAAATTCCCAGTTAGCAATGAAAGTCCAATCAAGGGCAGGGAAAATGGTCCTGAACCCCAGAAAACAATGATGAGCCTCTAACAACATGCTGGGAGTTCAGAAGTGTTGTGACAAAAAAAAAAAAGGGAAATAACTGATTTTCACATTGGTGGGAAAGGATGAAAGCATTCTGAAAGCACGTGAAAATAAATAGGAATGCCAGGATAGTTAGTCTGGTGAGTAGTATGGAGCCCTGAGTCTCCTCTGTAATGGTTCTGTATATTCAGCTTTTGAGTTATCTGAAGCTCTTTAAATGCAAAGATTTCCTGAGAAGACAGTGAACCCAAAGTTTGGTACAAGCTTGGTTTAAGCCTTCCCCTGACTGTTAGCAGACCATTAGCTTGCATGATGATACTGCACAAGAGGCCTCTGATTAAACCCACTGTGCTAGGTGCTGCACAAGCACCAAGCCCAATAAGATTTCCACCCCAAAGAACTTACAAGTCTAGATAATCCCAGATAAAGTTTATATGCAGCACATTTAACAATACTACAGGACTCCAGAGCCAGCAGGCCTAACCCAGGAACTGAGGCAGCACAAAAAGGAAATTCATTTTACATATGTAGAATGGATCACTGTCTTTGCTTAGTCAAAAAATGCACTTTTTCAGACACAGCGACTTCTCCTGCTGAAAAGCCAAGCAAGCTTTTCCATGCTGGCTATGAAATAGGCACCAAAAGCACAGCAGCTCTTGTTCACTGCATTCATGGGATCAGGGAAGCCACTGCCTGTATAGCCACATGGAAAGTAAGGGACATCTATGGATCCAATTGGCAAATGATTCAGGAACTCCCAAAGACTGAATATGGGTTTCTTCCTCATTCCACACACAATTATTCCAGCATGCTAACAGTCTGAACAAAACAAAATACCCCCCCTAGAAGGGTAATCTCAAAATCAAATACTGTGCTCAGATGTCACATGAAAAAGCAGCATTCACCAGGCTTTCTCGGAAGTTTGACCAGCCAAGGAGAGTGCAGAACTGAAGCAAAAAAAAAAAAAAAAAACACTAAAATCATCTAAGACTGTAAACACCAGACTAAAGGACTGGAAGGAAAACCTTATGAAAATAAAGGAGTAATGGAGATTCTTTACAACAAAGAACAAAAGGAGTGGCTCAAAAATCCCAGTTTATCTAGAATTTTGCAAACTGTACTTCTCCATGTTTACCTAATGTAGACAGTTGACATGATCAGGCAACTGCAGCATTTGCTGCTACAGAAAATATGTTTTTAGTGAGAGAAAAGACAGGCTTACAACTGACAGACAGAAGCTGATGAATTCCTTTGTATGTGACTCCTACAATATAAACAGAAGGGAGCCTTTAATTATGATAGTAGGGCTTTAAAATTAAAACAAACAAACAAAAATCCCAAAACCAGGACAGACATTTCAGCTACAGCCAAGAAGATTCTGCATGATGCACAGAGATGAGACTTTTGTAAGCTAAGTCTTGTAGCAATTAAGAAAGTCTGAAATGAAGAGGAAAAAAAAAAGGAGATGGAGAGAATCTCCAAGATCAAAAGCTGGGAAAGAATCTGTGAGATGAAGCATTTTGCAAATATTGCAGTCATGAGATGGGTCACATTGTTAAGCTTTCAAAGCCCAAGACAGCACTGAAATAATTTTCTACTCTCTTGCTTATGATATTTTCTTAGAGTACCAAATATCTTTCATTATCATTATGGCTTACATGTCTACAGCTTGATAATAATCAGTATCAGAACCCAGGATTCCTGGCAGGAGAATACAGAATGCTGCAGATACTACTCAGAATTCATTTTAAAATGTGCAATTACTTGGCTAAGGTGTGGCAAGAAGGCTTTGTACTTTTACTGTATGACTTAGCAGAAAAATCATAAGAGCGACAAGAAATTAAGTGCTTGTATTTTATAGTGCTCTTTTGATTAGCAGAGAAGTACCTGAAAACTCACTATTTTGATCACTACATATTTACCACACCTGATACTATGAATGCTACATCTGACAGCATGATCACGTGTTTTATGGTTCCCATAAATACTCCTCATCCTTAATGACTTTAGGTTATGCAGAATTATATTTAAATTGCAATACACATAACCCTAGAGATAAATAGTAATTAAGTTGCTCCAGCAGGGGCCTGCTACAAGACTAGACCTTCCAGCTATTCTTTCTTCTGATCCCAGAATCACAAACTGGTTAAGGCTGGAAGGGACCTTAAAGATCATCTCATTCCACCCCACCCCCACCATGAGCGGGGAACCTTCCACTAGGCCAGGCTGCTCAAAGCCCCATCCAGCCTTGAACACTTCCAGGGACGATTTCCATTTACTTTAACGGAGCTCTGCTCTTCCACTACTAGGTAACTGTAAACCTTAGTGACAAATCAAACTATAAGGAATTTTTTAAGAAAAATAATCAAAAGACTGCCTTTCAAATTCAATCAGCATGCATCCATTTTCACTTCAAAAGTCTGAGTCACATTACATTACTGAAATGAAAATTTTCATAAAGTTACTATTTTGCTTCTGTCTCATTAGTGTTACTACTAATTGCAGTGACTGATATCTGTTGTAAATATTAATGTAAGACACTTATTTCAGGGTTACATTAAGGCCAAACTGTGATTCAAATCTACATTTTATTACATTTATTGTGTTTCCCTGATACATGGTTCAGCTATCAGATCTACATGGAACATGCTATGTCTTGAATTCCTTAGAGCTGCTAAGGAATTTAACTAAATTCAAGATTCTCCTTTCCCCTGGAAACACAGATGTATCCTATTAGAGGTAAAATCAGTCCTGACTGCATACTCTGTATTGTGAGGTGTAGTGGAAGATGCAGAATATGAACAAGGTAGACACCAGAAGAGCCTTTTTTTGTTGTTTTCCAGTAGGAGAAGAAGAAAGAGGGGAAATTAGCTCAGGGTTTCGTGTCCCTGCAATATTTATCCTTCAGAATTCCACAGCTGAAAGTTTACCACCCATGCAACAAGTCTGGCAGAAAGGTTGCAAACTCCAAAGTTAAGAATCCACTACAACTGCATTCAGAAGGGGAACTGGGGAAAAAAAAGCCAGCCCTAGCAGGGTATTTATCAACAGCATGGACTCTGAGAAGTTCATGTCAACCCTTCCAACCTGCAGATCCTGAATAAACCAAACCACAACACAGTATTTTCCTCTGCAAATAAAAAGCTCTGTGCTGTAAGATGACAAAGCTACTTTGGTTTGTCCTTGTCGTGACTATCCTTCATTTTCCAGCAACTGAAACTTCTTTGCCCACAGGAATCCTTAAGAGGCATGTGACTTCTGCACAGGAAAGAAGTCTCAGAGCATGTCTGTGGTCTCAGCACAGCCTCGGCTTCAGGGGCTATAAAGCATGAGATGCTGGAGTGGGATTGAGAGTAAAGGGAAGAACATTATCCAAGACAACTTAGCACTGCAAGAGCACTGTGGATATCAGTTATTTCAGTAACACCACCCAGGGAAATTACTTTCAATATGAACATTGATGGTTTTGACATTTCTCTCCTGATAAAATGTATTAGCATGGTTTGTAAAAAAAAAAAAAAATTAAACTCCAAAAATTCTGAAATTACTGAAGTGCATAGAAATTTCCCCAGATACACTCAGAATATGAAAGCTCTATGTCTTTAAATAAAAATGTGAAGAAGCCAGCAACAGGTTATAGCCCTGGCAGTGATGTATCAAGTTGATTCCTTTTTTTAAAATCCAACCTATTCTTTCTTTATAGCATAGGTGCATTAAAAAAAAAAAAAAACCAAACCACAAAAACAGCAACACAGCATGTCAGCAACATTTTCATAAAAGATGTTTAACGCACTTGAAGTGCATCTCTGTTCAACCTTTATGCCCCTTTCGAGCATTTCTTTCACTATCACTGGAATACAAAGCTGCTGCTGTGCAAATTGCTCCTTTACTTCATGGAACATGAGACCTAATAAAATCCTCCAGTTAAAGTCTTGCCTCCCAATTAAAAATAGGGATTAGTGCTGTCAAATCCAAGGAACGTTTTCTTTGAGTTCTAGATCATGAGATTAATTTTCTATCTCAAAGGCAACGGATGCCAATAAATTCGATTCCAGTTGATAAGGACTTGAGAGGAGCTTGCATCTTCCTTCCCAGCTGAAATGAGAAGCACTGGAGGCCAGCAGGAAAAGCTGTCTCCCCTGGGAAGAAGATTTGATCGTGGCCATTTGGGATGATTGGAGTGATCAATGTGCACCAGCTGTTTGTATGATTTCAATCCTTCTCATTCAAAGGGGTCAAGATCTCCATCCCCTGAGTAGACATTGAGTGCACTCAGTGTCTAAAATAAAATGAACACTAGGAAGAGGTCTCATTGCATCTGCAGGAGACACTGGTCAGCCAAGGAGTGAGAAAGAATAGCAAGTTCTCTTTAGACTTAAAAAAACAAACAAACAAAAAAAACCCCACCAAACTCTGAGTTCTCATCTCAGTCTTCCATTTCACCTTAGTTCTTGCAAATATTACAGTGCCACATGAATAGATTTTAAGCAATGCTTCCAAATGGAAAGGAATTCAGTCTCAATCACTTATAACTACAGTGTTTAACTTTTAGGATTTTATTGCAATTAAACACTCATTACAGAAATTTATTTATTTTTTAAATTCTAACTGCTTGTCCCCAATATTTAAGCTCAAAGAAAATCTCAAAATACTTCAGCAAGTAAAATCGAGATGTTCAGAGGTCAGAAAGTAAACAGTGATATAAATATCATGTACACTGGTTGCATATAATATTATTTTTATATTTTTATTATATCAGTCTTCTTATATTTACATTTATTGTATATAATGTTCTGATCACAGAGGGAGAATATATACACATTTATACGTGCACTAAGATGCCTACTGATTTCTCACTTTACTGATTAAACTAACTGAAGTTTAATTTTCTGATTTTTCATCATTTGCAGTTTGCAGAATGCTGCAACCTCTCTGCTTTCACATCACTCCTCTCTCTAACCTACATCGTGATCCTGTTTGTGCTCCTTATGACCATTTGCTGCTCTTGAGAGACTACACTCACCCTTGATCTTAGCATGCCAGGCTGCAGACATTGCTACCTGGAAGAACTGCCTTCTTTAAGACATTATTCTCTGTTTAGAAACAGTAAAACTGTGTTATTAAAAAATAAACTGATTTATAACTGATTTACAAGAACAACTTAAGTGCCTGACTTAGAATCGGATTCTGAGCTGAAGGGCTGACAACTCCAGCCCCCATTCCCATTAGTGCAAAAACAAAGAAAGAAAAATCAGGGCTGATTATCCACATGGATTTTCATACTTAATACTGAATTTTCTTGAGCTTAACACAGACTCTTCACTATTTATGCAAATGTAAGTTTATTTTCCGTAGTGAAATTTCCTTTTTTTGTTGTTGTTTGCACTTTTTTCCTCTCCTTCAGCACTCTATGTGTATATGTATATCTATATCTATATCTGTATATATATATAAAAAGCCTTACAAGTAAAAAAATCTTTCAATTCCACACATACTCCAACAGTGTCTTAACTACCTAATTACTCTGAAGAGTATTTAATCATAGAATCATAGAATCGATTGGGTTGGAAAAGACCTCCAAGATCATCGAGTCCAACCCTTGATCCAACTCCAG
>JAWWLV010000144.1:62488351-62501537 GCA_035041135.1 Platyrinchus mystaceus | reverse complement strand
TGGCAGAGCTTAAGCCCGTGTCCCCTTGTCCTATTGCTGGCTGCCTGGGAGAAGAGACCAACCCCCACCTGGCTATAGCAGCTCCAGACAATGCAATACTAATAAATGTGTTTAAATCTGTTGTTTTATGGAATAAAAATATAATTAGGACCTATATCATGGGATAAATTAAAAAAAACCAAACAACCAAACAAACAAAAAATCAAAACAACCCTGAACAACTCCTTCATGTCTGAAGGCAAGCAGGCTCTTTGGATCACTGTCCCATGCTCCCATACCTTGTGACAGCTTCAAGTCACTGGACTGTGCTTGCACTAAAAATCTGTTTAAATCTATTTAAAGAGAATATTTCAAAAGATTTACAAATCCCTGGCTATGGACAACAACAGGTTTTTTCTCAACATATGAGCCAAGTATCCTTGGGCGGATGTTGGCAAACTATGTTAACAGACACTTTTCCTACGCCACTGGAGTTCGGTTTGGGCCTCTGCTGATTCCTGCTGCCCATCCTTCCCCCAGTGCTAACCCCACAAAGAGGAACCAGCTTCCGAGCTTAGGAGAAGAGGAATTGCACCAGGATGTGTTCTGTTGAAACCATGCTCACATTTGGTTCTTATTTTCTCTGTATCTATGAAGTGTGCAGTATACTCGCCTCACAAACAGGAAAGCTAAGCCAAGTCCAAGGCCATGTGCACTGGCACCGCACCCTGGACCAGTGAGACCTTCCGCTCTCCAAAGCTGAACGACTGTGGGCAGGATGAACGATTTTGCAAAGCTAAATTGTTTCAGAAGAGCTGGGCCATATTTCAGCTCCTGGGAAGCACAGACTAAACTGCGTTTGGCCGTGTCAGCAGAGGAACCCCCAGCTGTTCTAACCACCAGTGTCTGTCTTCACCCCCACTCTGCCTTCCCAGCCCAGGGCACTCCACTTGCAGGGTGATGGCAGACAGTGCCAGCTCCAAGCCCTGTGCTCCTCTCCAGCAAAGCCTCCCTCCAGCAGCCTCTGCCCACTGCAGCAGTGAGGAGATGCTGTCAGCCTGTGCAGACAAACTGGGGGCTTAAGCAGCAGGGGCCACAGTTATGCATGGGGATATGGGGCCAGGAAGCTCGTTCAGGCTTGGCCCCAAGCCACATTAGGATGGCAGCTGGCAGAATACTGCAGTGATTCTGTTACCTCCATCAGCCTGCTCTCCAAACACCTCCTCTGCCTTTGCAGAGGCACAGAAACCCATCTGGTTTTCAGGTTTTCTGCAGTGGGGTTCAGTACAACCCACAAGCATATGGTGCAGTTTTCCCCTACTATACTCAATCCTTGGCTAGTTTGTTTTTAGGAGTGTCAAAGGTGATGTGTTTCTTGTTACAAAGCTGCTTTATGCACCACATCTGCCTGACACAAGGACTGTGTCCTAATGGCTGGGCAATTGGGATTACTGCTAATGACGCACTTACCACCAACACAGATTTCTGTCCTCTCCTTTCCTGGCTTAGTTATTTCACTCATTGCTGAACCTAGTTTTCTAAAGTGCAGTGTTTCCAACTCTACATGGTTATGTATTTCTAGTATAATAAGGATGCAACTTGGTTGTGATCTCTTTACATAATGGGGAAATACTGTTATTTCACTATGGAATTATAATAATATGAGCCACAAGCTGACTTGGCCCTTTGCCTTTCCACATTTGCAATGCAGAGAGATCACATTTTTAAATAAACAGCAATCTTCGATAAAAATTTAGTCTTCTTCCCACTTACTCCTATTACATTCTGACATTCTTCACTTTTTCCCTATCATATTAGCTGTTATTACCAGTATCATCTGCTGCAGCACTCCTGGGTGAACTAGAACAGCAAGACAGGTGCATTTGTCAAGTAAAACCATACCCAGCCAGCCAAAAAACCTTGTGGAGCTGTATCTTAGTGGTAAAGTTGAACAATAAGACAGTAGTTATCTATTACAATAGATAACAAATAGTTTCATCCTACCTATGTCTGCTGAAATTGTAAATGTTTGTGTTCAAAAATTCTGATCTTTCAAAATAATAGTAAGTGCTGCCAGGTGACAATAGCATTTTCACATGAGAGTAAACTTACTGATCACAACAAGCATCTCTGTTCTTGAATTTTGGAGTTGTTGCTTTCTATGTATGAAAATGCTAAAGGAAAAGCTGCATTGTATCTATCAGAATTTTAATTAATGATACCAAAACCTCTTGCTTGTGGTGTCTCAGTGGTTCTTAGAGATAGCTGTGTAAGCTTACAGCACTTCCAGGCAGGGGAGGAGGCATGAAAGACCAGCTTTCTGTAACACCGAGAGGAATGGCAAGCCAGAAGGCAGACAGGAGCACTTCTCTATGCCTATTTGTATGCACTGCAAATACTTTCATGCAGTTTTCCCTGTGCCAGTTGTCTTAAGAGACAGCTCAAGTGAAGCGAAGCCAGCTGTGCCAGACCTGGCAAGGACATCCCAGGCAGAGTTCTGTGCCCAGATGTAAAACATAAGAGATCATCTGTGAAAAGTCAGTTTGCAAACAATTACTAAGGGAGCTTCCTAAGGCACTGGTGAGAGGTGCAAACACCCTGCACAAACCTACAGACAGAGTCGGGTGCAGACTTATAAAGTAGATGCTGAATCTGAGGTTTTCCTAAAGATAGCGGCTCTAATTCTTAGCCTCAGGGTAACTACTTCATACCAGATGTAACAATTCCAGAAACAACTACTAGGGAAGGGGATTAAAAAATTGGAAGAGGTCCATGTGCAAGTTAGTCACTGGTATCATAAGGATCAGATGAGAAAGATCATTTACAAGGCAAGTCTCCAACCACATGATATATAGCAATGTGAGATCTAAGAACACTGAAGATTGAACTGCAGAGTCAAGTCATGCCAGGGAACTGGGAAGTGGCTGATGCAGAAGAGCAGGTAACCAGCAGCAATTAGTACAGCAGCCTACACAAGATGTTGCCCACATACCTGCTGGTATCTGGTACACAGACACGGGGATACTTTGCGCTGCAGAACCACACTGTGGTCTGATACAAAGCCCTGGAGCAAGTCTGTGCATGAGGTAAAACTCCTGAACTGTGAATGGAGATTTTTTTTTTCCTTTACTTTTCTAAAAATTAAAAACTACTCATAATTCATCACCAGCCTCTGCAATGAAGAAAAATTTACTTCCAGTGAAATGAGAAGTTTCTGCTCACTGTATATAAACACATACTTAAAAAACAGTATTTCCAATAATGCTGTACTAAAAAGAAAGTTCACCCCTTGCTGACAAGATCATAAGACTTCCTAGTGTACTCATAAAGCAAACTTACTCTTGGGTGATGCTGAAGATGGTCCCATCAGATGCCCATCCAAAGCAGTCCTGTTTCATTCTCAGACTTTTTAGTGTGCTTACTGCATGATCAATTGCTTTCTTCAGTGGTTCACACAAGCTCCACATATCCTAATCAAGTCATGTCCCTCAGGATATTGTTGCAATAAACCTGGAAGACTGTTTTTAAGCTAAAAAGCTCCAGCTGAGACTGCTGTTTCTACCAATTTTTGATGCCAGGTGGACAAAGATAAAGGCTGAGTAAGGGAAACTGGTGCAAGTGATCAGTAGGCACAGCTGGGGGGACTGAAACACAAGGAGAGCAGCTGAAACTTGCTGAATACATGTCTTTCAGTGCAATACTAACTTGGAAAGAAAAATGCAGTTTAGTATTCTATCAGCCACCTGAAGAGAGTGAAAAAGCATTAGATTAGTCTTCTGACAACATGAAGCATAAACAGCTTGAAGAATTAGTGTTGGCTCATCAATATGTCTACTGAAGGAAATTAATGCTGCTGAGTCTGGAGTAGCTAAACAGCAGTTCAGTCTACTGATCTAGTTAACAATTTGCTTCTGTTTGTGAGTTTCTCAGGACTGTGTTCTCACTGAGGACACCCAAAACAGTACAGGGAAGTTTCCATAACAGTGTAGAGGGTTTCTGTTGTGGAGAGCACCATGCAGATATACTCAGTGCAGATCTCAGTATCTACAGTTACTCAGATCATGGCTACCAGGTGGTTTTTGTTGTTGGATGCTACTTAGATTATTCCTAGTGATTAAAAACATGGAGGAGTTCATACATCAAAAACCAACTCTGGATTCTCAGAAAGGAAGGAGATGAACCCCAGGGAAGCAAGGAGGACAATATGGTAACTCCCCACACCTCACTGCACAGCAGTGGGGTATCAGTTCCAAAGAACTGGCAGAATAAACCCAGAGTCTCAACTCATGGAAGTCCTCCCAAAGCTTTTTGCAACCTATCCATGATCTCTTTGCTCTTCATCATACGAGTGGGCAGGTGTACACACCTTCTGCATACGTGATAGACTAGAGCAGTTGGATTCCTGTAAGTAATAAAAAAAACTGAACTGCTAGTTTTGCTTTCAAACTCTCACTTAAAAATGCAGATATATGACCTGGGAAAACAGACTCTGCAGCATTAGATGCTACTGCTCCTTTATCTTCGAGGTCTTTGATGTTGTATTGTTATGGATGAGGAGTTAAAGAATGTTAATTACTGCTGATACATAGCAGCAATTGCTGCTTCTTGAATTCCAATAAACCCTTTGATATTGGTGTATGAATATTATAGGGGTCACTGTCCCATTCAAGTAACTAAAAAGACTGGCAAAAGAGAAAAGCATATGGAGATCAGCAGGCAAGTAGGATGAACAGGCTGCAGAGGAAGCTACCATAACTCTTGTCAGCTCTGACCCTTTTGATCAAGGTCGCTTAGGAAATGCAGAGGCATATCCTCACATCCCCAGCAAGAGGAAGAGGGGGAATTCTTTGTGGAAAAAACTGAGGAAGGCATCTGGCACACATGGATATCTGTGCTATGGCAGGCTGATCAGAAGCAAATATGACTTCAGATGGAGGGGAAAAAAAATGGGAACTATTTATAAAACAGATTTCAGTGGTGTCTGGGAAAGCAGAAAGAAATTCTTATCTATATTGACCTGGAAGGAAGGCAAGGCAGAAGAACGTAACTGAGACACATCATCTCTCTATTTTCAGAAGGGAACTAAAAAGAGCATCCCATATGTTAAAAAATAATAAGCTGAAGTCTCTATTACAAAGATCGATCAATCAGTTTCGACTTTGATAATCATTTTAACCACTACATCCCCAATGTCTGCAGCTTTTTCCATTCCTGTCAGCTCTACTCAGGTACTTTTTCATTTTAACCATGTATGGAAATGCTTACTTAAGCAGGACCCCTGTCCCTGTGTCCCATTTACTTGGGGAAACCTGGTGGCTGCTGCCTTGTCAGCAGAGAGGTCCTCTCCACACCTCAGAGCAGTTCTGACCCATAGCTCAGGTCCTGCTGAACACTGGAAATGCACAGCCAGAGCTTCAAGCCACAGTCACCTAGGGAGAAAGGACACTGGGGGACCTCCCCTCCAGCAGAGACCAAAGGGATGTGGCAGCATGGCCATAAGGTCAAGGTCTACTGTGCTGACTTAGCAGTCTCGTGTTCTTCCAAATCCAGCTTCAAGCACCCAGTATCCTTTTTTTTCTAAGCACTTACTTGCTTTTCTGCCCAAAGGAGCCCAAATCCCCATTATTTATGTGTTCTTCCAATAGGAGCCCCTGAGTTTCCATCAACACACAGTTGTCAAATACCTACACAACCTGCATGATCTCAATACACACAACCAGTCTCACAAACCCATTTTTAGTGACACCCACCTCCTGATGACTAAGTAGTCCACCACATACAGCTTTCCTGTCAGATGCCTGTCACATCCCCCACTTTTTTGCAGGAGACATCAGTAAGGGGCTGTATTTCTTGTACACTTCCACAGGGTCTGATGTCTCCCACCCCTCCTCTACATTTACAATAATTTGAGCAAGATTCACTGATGAAAATCTGATTTTTTATTGTAAATTCACTTACAAATAGATAGATTTTATTTCATAAACCCGAACAGAACAACCTGCATGACATTTGACAGTAATTTTTTGGCTTTACCTAGCTGAAAAGAAAATCATCTTTTTTACTGTGGGTGGATGCGGATGTGTGTTGAAGTTGTATTTTCCCAAGAAAATCTTAACAAGGATAGCATTGCAGCTATTTATAAAATTAAATTCTATGGCTGACAGTTTTTTTGCAAGCTCAGTGCTTTCTATCATTAAGGCTGCTTTGCTGGAAGTCAGAAGTCCTATACTAACAAAGTCACAGATGGAAACTGAAGCACAGCACTAAAAAGTGTTGGTATTCACCACTATTAGCTGAGATTAACACAGCTAACAGGTCTTCCCAAAGGTGGACAGGTTATCAGCAGTGGGAGTGAATAAAAAACAAAACTGCATGTACTTCGAGATACAGTAACAGGAGTCCCCAGTTCCAGATACAGAAATAATGACATGCCCAGATAGATGTTTACTACATAAACCCCCACGACAACATTTAATACACTCTATGCTTCTGCCAACAGACCCTGTTGAAATTATGATTCTCGAAATTCAGGTATAATCATAATTAAGGCAGGTTTTCATCAGGAACTGAGGCCGTGCTCATGACAAACTCCCAACCTTCCAGTTCTTTATGGCCAGCAGGACATGGGCATGCTCTTCTTACTAAAAATTCCTGGAATTATTATAGCTAGGCTAAAGGCAACTTATATGTGTTCAGAGGTTTTTTAGTTTGCTTGTTTGATAGCTTTATTCACTGATTTATTTACAACTGGATATGGGGGGCAGGGGAACACTTTCTCCTATTATTTTTCAGCATCTAGTTTTATTCAAGATGAAAGTCTGCTGTTGTAAAGCTCCGTGTCCACCAGCAGTGCACCCCTGCCCTTCGTGCTTCATACAGTCATGCACCAATTTTGCTGAATCTGGGTTTCTAATGGCTGTTATTCATTAATTAATAAGGGCATAAGGAGAAAGCTGCTGCTGATGATGATAATGCCACCAAAGGAATTAGAAAGATTCTGACATTCAATGAAAGAGAAAAAAAATGACATGTAAGTGAAGATCCATAAAAACAGAGTTATGTCCTTAGCTAAAAAGATAAAAAAAATTCACCTATAAATACCTTCAGTATCTAAAATGTTTATAGCACTTGCTACAGTACATATCTGCATGCACGAAGGAATAATAGAGATTCTTAAGACAGCTTTATTTTCTTACTTTATGGAAAACTGGTAACATAGAGAATAACAAATCTTCATGGGTAGTCATTCTTGATCAGAAGTTGTTCCTAGTAATTTATAGGTGACTGTTTTCATTAGCACATGACCGCTGTCCCTTCTAAATATGCAAGTTAGAGACTTTATAGACACCTCTCCCTCTAGGCAAATAATTTTCAGCATATTCCAAACTAGGAGAATAGTATCAGCATACCCTCTCATTTAACCAGCAATCAGCCTGATTTCGAAATGCAGAAAATAATCTCTTTTCCTAGAGAATTCAGTAGAAAGTATAAGTTATCAGCATTCAAGAGATCTAAGTTGTTTCTGTTTAGCAACCTAAATTAATTTGAAAATGTTTACCTGCTGGGCCCAAACCTTGAGTAAATGACTTGTGACTTGAACACCATCTCCCAGAACATAATTAAAAACATTCACTGGTAACAGAGCACTTAACAAGGCACCAGGGGGCCTATATGTAGCCAACAAATAGGAAAATTTCAATTATTAAGTTGTAACTTCACAGAACCCACAAGCAATAAACTGCTGGACAGGAAGATCAGCAGAAAAAAAAAGGAAAGAAGGCAGGGAGAAGAGTTTGCTGCAAAAGAATGTATTTGGAGAGATTTTGCTATTTATAAATGGATCATTATTTTAAGGTCAGGACATCTCTACTCCGTCCTCAGAGCTCTTCTCTGTCAGGCTTCACTATAAGCAAGCCTTTGTACCACATTCTTTTCTAGACAAAGCAGCAGCAGCCAAAGCAATAGCAGCACCAATAAAGCACACTTAGAGCAGAATGTGAACTGCTGGACTTTGAGGTTTGCAAAGGAAAAGTGTCAAAGGAAGAAATGTACCTGGCAATGAAAACTGCTGCTACTGATTAACAGATAGATAACCACAGCTTCCTCTCCAGAGATCAGCAGAGACTTACACAAAGGCTTTCACAGGAAGTTGAAAAACACACCTCAAGGCATACAGCAAAAATCAGACCTGAGTCTGTCTCCTCAAACACTTCAGGCTGTGCTGAGCTCCTCTCCACTCCCACCGATGCGATGCATCAGTGATTCTCAATACTGTCATAAATTCTCTATATTGAAATTCTGGTAGAACTGGAAGAGGGAACGAACCTTGTTTTAGATTTCCAACATAAAGCAGAAAAACCTTAACTCAAAAGTCTGAAGTAGGAGGATAAAAGGCATTTCTAAGGGTATACAGTCAAATCTGTAATATTATTAAACTTATGCCTATTTTACAGACAGATTGTTATTGTTTATTCTCATATGCAGTGTGAAAAAAATCAATAATTACACAGTAAACTACAAATGCCAGTCATGGAAAATATAATCAGGCAACCAGAAAAGGCAACTGTACATTCAGGACAGATCCTGCCAGGACCCAGCATCTGGCACAGACACGCTGAATGCCGTTGTTCTCACTGACACAGTTCATCGGGGTCCTTCACGAAGCATGGAAGCAACCCTTCTGTTTCTTTTTTCCTTCCATTCTAAGGAGGAGAAGTGATGCCTACACAGAAATACAATACAGGACAAGTATGTTCTGCCTTACATCTTTAGTTTTCCATCATGGACCTCTTTTTATTGGTTAAACAGCACTCCAAAAGTTCATTAACTAACACTTGTAAAAAGTTTTGAAGATGAATATAAGTAGGTAGGGACTACTGTTATTATCCAAGGACAGAGCAGGGCTCATCAAGTGTCTAGCAGATTTGTGCTGCAGGATAAAAGCTTTACTAATTCTTTTCCCTCTCTCTTTAAACATTCTCTCCTAACATGAAAAAATGTTGCAGGAAGGACAATACTACTTGTCAAGCTCTTCTAACGCTGTTTACCAAAACCAAAACATAATACCAAATACAGCTGTGGGGAAGAAAATCCTTTTAAAATAAAAATTTATTCTTCCATTCAAGGCTAGCACCAAACTTCTACAGAAAACATACATTTTGAAAATACTGCTGGATAGAAACCCATCAATCTTATATTGGACTGAGGTTGTGCCTGTCTGGTTCTACCAGTGTGGTAATTCTGTTCAGGGATGACATGCATACATATCTCTCTGCCTGTGTAACAAAACTGAAACAGATTTGCAGTAGTTGTCACTTTATTACAACATAAAAATCAACAATAAAGCATCACATCTGTTGAGAAAACAGATAGGAACACACTAATGTTGCTGCAAAGACCCAAACCATGCAAGTGCAGGAAGATTTCTCACTGTGCAAGACCCCATGGATGAACATGCAAAGAACATCCTAATTTGAGCTGATCAGTAGGCAGGCAGCTCGTCTCCAACAGCAAAAACTCGGGATTTATCACAATTCCCTCAGTCTGTTCTTTAAACAGAGAGAAAAATGGTACAGGAACCTGAAGATGCATCTCCTAGCAATGGCAGCTAATTACCATTCAGGCTCCGGCTCCTATCCCAGCTGCTCAAGGATAATTACCCTTAATGAAAGTGGTGGTAGAGGCTTCTTGGCTCTGCTAAGTTGCCTTATAATAACAGACGGCCAAGCACATTTGGCATTCAGCACACCTTACCACAGAGGAGCACTATTGATCCACATGCCATGGCATCACATTCAGACTGAGAAATTCATTTGTGAAAAACATATGATACACTCAAAAGCAGAGGAAAACATCACTGCCGGAGACCAGACAGCTCCTCTGTGCCAAGACTGTCTGAAATGCAGCCTGCCCACAGGACAGCACAGCTCCTTAACACAAAGCCATTTGAGGTGACAGCCAA
The DNA here is from genome assembly GCA_035041135.1 of Platyrinchus mystaceus. Classification (NCBI taxonomy): domain Eukaryota; kingdom Metazoa; phylum Chordata; class Aves; order Passeriformes; family Tyrannidae; genus Platyrinchus; species Platyrinchus mystaceus. The sequence continues at coordinate 62,491,597 of JAWWLV010000144.1, read as the reverse complement.
GTAATGCTCTTGTTCAGAGAGCAGCAGGGACAGGTGAGGGTGCTCACAGACACAGCAGGCTCAGGGAGGGTTGGGGCAGACCCTGGTCTCCTTGGCCACTTTCTTATAGGGAAGGTTTTGCCATTACAGTTGTACTGTACAAAAATTGCTCACTGTAAAAACATGGTTCAAGGGACCTGATGTTTTTTGTCAACAGGGTTTATTCCAGCTCAGATTTCTTTTCAGCTCTATGTTGGCTCTTTCACTCTTTCCCAGGTTGTTACTGGCTCAGCTGCCTTAGCCTTACCGACAGCTTTACCAACCTTACCTCTGCTCAGCAATACCTTGTCACAGAGACCTTGCCTCGAGGGCCAAGGACCACCATCCAAAGGGATGTAAACCCACCGGGCACCTGATGATACTCACAGCTAACACACATCATTATTTTGTGCTGTGGAAACAGGATATCACAAGAAACACTTAAATTCATTCTGCTCACATTCAAATCTCACCAGGGAGGTCCCAGATGACTAGAAGTTGGCCAATGTGATGCCCATCCATAAGAAGGGCTGGAAGGAGGATCCAGGGAACTACAGGCCTGTCAGCCTGATCTCGGTGCCCAGCAAAGTTATGGAAAGGATCATCTTTAGAGCCATCACACGGCACATACAGGACGACCAAGGGATCAGACCCAGCCACCATGGGTTTAGGAGGGGCAGGTCCTGTCTGACCAACCTGATCTCCTTTTATCATCAGGTGACCTGGTGGATGAGGGGAAGGCTGGGGATGTGTCTAGCTGGACTTCAGCAAAGCCTTTGACACCGTCTCCCACAGCATACTCCTGAAAAAGCTGGCAGCCCATGGCTTGGACAGGGACTCTGTGCTGGGTTAGGAACTGGCTGGAGGGCCGGGCCCAGAGAGTGGTGGTGAATGGGGCTGCATCCAGTTGGCGGCCGGTCACCAGTGGTGTCCCCAGGGATCAGTGTTGGGTCCAGTTCTGTTAAATATCTTTGTTGATGATCTGAATGAGAAGGTCAAGTGTGCCCTCAGTATATTTGTGGATGACACCAAGTTGGGTGGGAGTGTTGATCTGCTGGAAGGTAGGAAGGCTCTGCAGAGGGATCTGGACAGGCTGGATCGATGGGTCAAGACCAAAGAAGGCCAAGTGCCTGGTCCTGCCCTTGGGTCACAACAACCCCAGGCAGTGCTACAGGCTTAGGTAAGAATGGTTGGAAAGTGGCCCAGGGAAAAGAACCTGGGAGTTCTGGTCAGCAGTGGCTGAACATGAGCCAGAGTGTTCCCAGGTGGCCAAGAAGGCCAATGGCATCCTGGCCTGTATCAGGAATAGCATGGCCAGCTGGACCAGGGCAGTGACTGTCCCTCTGTACTCAGCACTGGTAAGGCCACACCTCAAATGCTGTGTCCACTTCTGGACCCCTCAATTCAGGAAGGACATTAATGTGCTGGAGCATGTCCAGAGAAGGGCAATGGAGCTGGAGCTCAACTCCTGTGAAAAGTGGCTGAGGGAACTGGAGTTGTTTAGCCTGGAGAAAAGGAAGGTCAGGGGTGACCTTATCACTCTCTACAACTCCCTGAAAGGAGACTGTAGTCAGGTGGGGGTTGGTTTCTTCTCCCAAGTAACAAGTGACAGGACAAGAGGACACAGCCTCAAGCTGTGCCAGGGGAGGTTCAGACTGGACATCATGGAAAGGGTTGTTAAACATTGGAATGGATTGCTCACAGAGGAGACGGGGTCACCATCCCTGCAAGTTTTCAAGAAACAACTGGACATGGCACTTAGTGCCATGTTCTATTTGGCAAGGTGCTGATCAGTCAAAGGCAGGACTCAATCTCAGGATCTCAGGTCTTTTCCAAACCAGATGATTCCGTGATTCTATCTTACAGTTTCAGCTCTAGAAAAATTGTATCAATATTTCCTGATTAAGATATTTTCCTGTGAAGGTTTTTCCTTGCATGGGTTACACAGCAAATGGCTGCGTAATACTTGCCTATGGTTTTGAGAAGGAATGATTCTCATCTGGTCTAGCAGAAATAGTAGGAGAATAAGGCTGCTCACCTTTCTTTTCTACACAGCCATAATGAACCCAGATAAACCAACCTCAAGATGCATCTTTGCATGACAGAGGTGGGAGCCGATAAAGAACATATCCAGAACATTTTTGCATGGAGAGAAGCAGCCTGGGAAATTAACAGAGTAAAGTAAATATTATACAATTTCATCTCACTTTGAGTTTTCCAAACAAAATGTATGGGTTTGTTTTTTTTTTAACCTTGAAAATATACAATTAGTGACTGCAGTACCAAGTCAGAGCAGAATGACACAGAAATGAACATACAGAGACAAGGGACACTCTTAGACAAAATGTGAAGCACAAAGGACAGTCAATAAGGTGAATTGATGAGATGGAGAGATGTAAGGAAATTGTCCCAAATAACAGAAGACAGGAATAAGGAGTTTGTCTGACAGCAGGAAGACTTTTTGATTGGCCAAGAAACTGGTCATCAAGATGCAGTACAGGAAGCTGGGAAAGTGATAGAGAAAAATACAAATTGAGAATGTGGAGGATTTGTGGAACCTCTCTGGCTTTTTTATGTTTTATGGATGTGAAAATCATCAAGTTCTATTGTTATTGAGATGAAATTACATTTTTGCCCTTAAGTATGAAAAAGAAAAGGAATGAGGAAAGGAATAAGTACTATGACGAACAGCTATGAACATAAAGTCAATAAAAACAGTGGTCGAGAGGATATCCAATCAATACACAAATTAATATTATAAATAATATTTTGAAAATAATACTATTTACTTTTTTCAGTTTGCATATGATAAGCCTCAGTAATGTTGAAATTTGTATTTATTTGGCAGTTACCTATTACTGGCCATTTTCTATCCCTGTCTTTCGAAAAATCAAGTACTACCTGGCAATAGAAACTATAGGAGTTGTTCAGTTAATTTGATGCAGCATTAAAAGTTTTGCATTCTCCCTGTGTGTAGTTGACAGTCACGTTTGGAGTAGGTTGGCTCAGTTTGTTAGTGCATGGTGCTAATAATGCCAGGGTTGTGGGTTCAATCCTCATATGAGCCATTCCCTTAAGAGTTGGACTCAGTGGCCTTTGTGGGTCCCTTCCAACTGTGAATATCTGCAAATTCAGAGTTTTGCCTTAAGAGATCATAGAATCAGCTGGGTTGGAAAGGACCTCTGAGATCATCAAGTCCAACCCTTGATCCACTACCACCACAGTTAC
>JAWWLV010000144.1:62475477-62488251 GCA_035041135.1 Platyrinchus mystaceus | reverse complement strand
TGGCCTTCTTGGCCACCTGGGCACACTGCTGGCTCATGTTCAGCTTCCTATCAATCTGAACTCCCAGGTCCCTTTCTGCCTGGCTGCTCTCCAGCCACTCTGTCCCCAGCTTAGGGGAATCATAGAATTCTATCCCTGTGCAGTGAAAAAGCAAGCTGTAGATACCCACAGGATCAGAGTGCCACTTTGTTGTCAGCATCAAGAGCCTCTGCTGCTGCAGATGCCGAAACTGATGGTCCCTCACTCCGCAGATTTTGAATACCACATTGCTAACTTTTGCTTATACTTTGCAAACACCGAGGAAATATAATGTGACGCCCCAGAGACTGTAGGTTCCTACCACAGCTGAATTTTAACACCCTAAGTTATGAGTACACATTGTCACCAATAGGATTAAAGAACACATAGGGGATTTGCAATTAAAGTTAAATACAAGCCTTCTGAGCTAAGGCCCATGACAAAAATGGAAACAAATTCAGAATAATTCTTGATGCTCCTTCCAGTATTTGAATAATAAGCGGTCTCAAAGCACTGGATGACCTCATTAAGAAGTGACATGGTTAAATTGCACAGCATTTTCATTTTTACAACATTATACATAGAGCATCTGCAGACAATGTTGTACAACAGAAACTAATTTAAGTCTCAATTCCACAGGTCCCTGATATGGTAGGTTTGTCTTTGCTGGAATTCAGGAAATTATGTGAACGCTATTCCAAATCCCAGACCTGTGCTTCAGACAAACACCTTGTGCGTAGAACATTTAGGAGTGCACACATACCAAGCTGTATTTAGAAACAACCTCCTCTGCTCTGATAGTACTCACACTTAAGTCTTTTTCTTTCTCTTAACAAAGCTGTCAACTGACTGATAAAACTTCCTTTGCTGTCCCTTGGAGATTAGCAGTTTATCTCAGATTCTCCTCAGTTATAGGCATAAAAGAACTCTCTGAGTCCTCACACTTTCTCCCCATCCATCTCGCATAACGCCGCCCTGCTCCGGTTAGGAAGGAAAGAGGATCTTTACACTTGCCAGGTTCTGCACACAGGGTGATATGTGACATTGCCACCTAGTCTCAATAAAGATCACCCACTCCACTGCACTCAATTTGCTTCCCATCAGCTGTAACAAATGTCACTTTACTTTTCTTGTTATTTCTCTTCTCTAGGGGGGAAAAAACCAACTGTAACTGAATTGGGGCAGCTGGTAGGAAGCCATGAAGTCCAAACAACAAGGAGACCAAATAATTTTCCTTTTAACCTTGTTCCCTCCTACAGCCCTACCACAAAGCCTGGTGATCTGAGAAGTTAGATGTAACCTGCAGATCTCTGCACTATGCAGCTGGCAGTGAATTCTCCCTCCAAGCCCTTCCGTGGGTACTTATTGCTTCAGTCACAGCCTCATCTCATCTGAATGGCAAGGGATGAAAATTAAAGGATCGACAGCACTCAAAATTACAGTCTTCTGTGTCAGCTAAGTGTAAAGCAAGGCAATAGCTCCAGTCCACTTCAATTAGTTTAATTCCCATTTGGAGTGCATCCACCCTCCATCTCAGTGAACGGCTCTCCCGCCCTGTCTCTCTGTCAGACTACTTGGCCTTCTTACGTGATGATATACGTAGGGAAGGGTGATTTCTAGGATGTGAACCACAAGGCACAGAGTTTATTTCACTACAAAAAAAAAAAGAAATCACAGTTTCTCAAGGACTCTGAACTCCCTCACACAAGTAGGTTTGTCCTGTTTCATGACAATACCTGAGCCTAATTTAACGTATCATTTTAATTATTGCTAAAAATCATATAAGCAGCACACTATTTCTTTCTCCTGGGAGAGACTGCAATTTACATCTCCAAAAATAATATAATTCACAGCAAAATTGAAGTCCCAATGCGTATAATAATTTTCTAAAACATACCCACCACTGTCAATCAACCAAAGCCTATCTAAACCATTCTCTAATGCACCAGATAATTTAAACACTAAAATAGCCTTTAAAATCCCATAGTATAAATACAATACCTCATCCAAGACAAAGTGATTATCATTTTCATTTCACTCCTTAGACAGTTCCTAATAGGGCCTATTCTCCTAATATATGTGTGCAACAATAATGAGGACAATGCCCATGAATCAAATGGGAGATTACAATTCACATTTTCTGGAAGGGACCAAACCATGACCTCCTTTACCCCACAAGTCTGAATAACTCAGCTGAGCACTGTTACTCCAGACCTTGGCAAATGAAAGCAGGACAGAATCTTGCCATGGATTGATGGTATTTACATAAGACTAATTAAATAAAATATTTAAGGAAATAGCTTGAAATCTGTGTACAATACAGAGAAATAAAGGAAAATATTGTGAGTAGCTGAAGAAAAGAGAATACAAATCTACTGCAAGTTTGCATCCTAATAGAGACAGGCATATTGCCAGATAACCTACAAAGCAGGTATGAGTTACTCCTGTTACTTTTATATTAATAGATACTACCATTTACATATAAATATTCTGAATTTTTTTCATATCATTTTCACTAGACAGTGAAGGGCCTTGATCGAGGAACTGAGTGACTATTGGGCACTTCAGACAAGAAGTATTACACCATTAACTGGAACTGTCCTTTCACAGCTGCAGTGGAAAGTTACTCTATGCATCTGAAAAGATCTTAAAAATCATATTATATTTGCTGAATTAACACAAAGATCTCATTCATTAGGATTCAGTGTCAAGCTTTTATTTTGTTATTTTTAACAACAGCATGAAGGTCAGTTTTTATAAAGCTCCACAGCTGTGCTGGTGTCATTCTCCTTGGTGTTCTGAGTTGCAATATCAGTTTAAGCCAGCCTAGTCTTTTGTAACAGATGCTGGAGCCCAAGTGAAATCATCCAGCCCCCTGCAACACAGGCCCTGTAAAACTGCTGTGGGAGAGCAGACTCTCCTGTACAACACCAATGCCATGTGCTGTGTCATTATTGTAACCCACCCACAGTCCAAGCAAGCAGGAATCCCCCAGCCTGTTCGACAGGGTACTCTGTCTGTGCAGATGGCTCGTGCTTGGTGCAGGGAAGGGCTGTAAGGAGCAGGAAATCTTCATGTGGCAGCGGGGAAATTACTCTTTTTTGCAGAGTGAGCTCAGCACCAAATCTACTCGTGTCACCTTTTATTTATCTAACAAATACACTGATGCCAGAAGTAGCAGACTGTGATGCAACATTTCATTTGTGGAGCCATGGTGTTAGCAATGGTTCATTGAGACTATTTCTCATAAGCTCTCACTAAAGTACTCTTTGCAATTATGTTCAGCAGCTGAGCATAAATTACCAAAAATGACACTGGGCAAAAAACATTGCATGGATTAACTCTGCTGACACCTGTAACTTTACACAGGGAAGAACCTGGAGCTAACAGAAAGTCTGACTTGATGGGCAACTTGGAGCTAGGCATAAAAAATAAGTAACTATTTTAATCCTATTTAATTTGAAATACATATTTTTAAAGGCATTCATCCTAATCCAGAATCTTTTAGATTATTTACTGAATATCAAAATATCCTGAATTTAAAAAGTCATTTTAAAACACTCACTTTCCCAAAGTGAAACAAAGGTGTTACTACACATCTTGCAAAGTTCTGCTAGAAATGCTATTGTCCTGTTGCAAATGGCCCTTTCTGCTGAACAGCAAGGAAGAAAAGTTGGTCTTTTAAAAAAAACTATAAAGACTATAAGAAGGCTGATTTTGTTTCCAAATGTTGAGGATTTATGCACACATGCCTCTACTGTAGAATAATAGATGCTCAAACCATCTGTAGAAAACCAAACATCAGAAGAATCTTTCATATCTTTCAGTGTAAAAACTGAAGGAAAACTTGAAATAATTTACTTGTCTTCCTTGCCTACGTTTCCCATATTCAAAAGGGATGGGTACCATAATTTTGAAATGCAGATATAATAGTTAAGAAATAAAGAACAAAGGTTTTCTAAAAATTTGTGTAAATTAAGTATTTCTGAGACTTTTTTAAAGCTTCCATTAAAAATACAATATTTAAAGTTATATTTCTCTCTCTTCAAGAGAAGAGCAAAGAAAACTAAAAGTCTATTTATTTTGAGCAAAAACTAGCACAAGATAAACATTGCACTTTTAAAAAGTGAAAAGAACTATGTCCAATAAGTTAAACATCATAATCACTAGAGAAAAAGCTAAAGTGGGTTTTCCCCAAAACAGAGAAACATTTTTCTGATGCTATTACACCAAAGTCAACGAAAATCACAGTCAGATTGTAGTAAACCTATAGTCTTTATAGTCTCCAAAACTATAAAAACACCATCAGTCATCAGTATTTTGTTTAAATACACAAATAAATTGGTACTTTGGTACAGTTGAAAGCATATGTCAAGAAATTAATATAATCACCAATTATCCTTATAAGAAATTGTTCTGTATCAGGTAGGAAGCCTTTTCCCTTCTCCTGTAAGAGCAGCTTCACAAGTCCTGACCAACTTACAGGAATCACATGTAAGTGCTCAACAGATCTTATTGTTCCAGGGAGCAATCTACAAAATTCTCACTTCCACAAGTAGGTTTCACGAAATGTCTTTAGTCTCTTTATTACTCCCATTTTGATTACGGTTGCTGATACATTACTGTGTTAAATGTACATGGCTCTGAACACCAGCAGAAGAAAACCACAGTATGAACTTTGCTTTGCTCAGGAAGTGTTTGCTGTGAGCCACTGAGATTTTCACTCAGGGCTTTATCTTGTTGTGAAGCTTCTGTGTGTTTCACAAAAGCTGGGTAATAGCTTAATAACAGTATGCAATGCCAATTTGATGACTGATGAGAAAAAATAGTGTGCTCAGAATCAAGTACCATCCCTAGAGACTCCCCATATTGTGCACAGTCACCGGGGACAGGCATTATGACTTCTTGAGCTATTTTCAATCCATCCTAAAAAGAGCAGGATTGACAGATGTGAACATTTAACACACTTCAGCTTTTTCTTATGACCTCTGATACAGCCACCCCTGTTCTTTATTATTCTAGTATGTGCAGAAACCTGTGTTGACTGAAAATCATTTGTGGTGACTTAATTCATGGATGGATTCTATTCTGTCCTGCTCTGATCTGTTCTATATCCATGAATAGCTGAAGACATTCAACACCTTTTACCTCTCACTGATTTACCTCCAAGGAGAAGCTACTCAGGAACTGCCAATATATGTTCTAACCGGTTCTAACTTCTCTTTGATTTATTCACTTGCTGTAGAGGCATATCAAGTTTCTAAACACTCAAACACAGGAGATCCAGCAACACAGAGAAAATAAATTCCATCTTTGACCTTTTTAAGCTGCTCTTACAGCATCATTCTGTAAGACAGAATTTATTATTCTACTCAATATATTCCATTCAAGGGCTGCAAGACATTAGCTGGGATTAAAATCAGGTCAACAGCACTAAGAATAAATAGTACCTTAACCTGAAGAATACAAAGGCACCAAAACACCCCAAAATGGTCATAAAATGATCTGTTTGCTCTAAAATTCAATATTTTCTGTGGCAAGTTGATGTTCTTCTTGCAGTCTTTATGAGGAGTAACAACGGACAACATTTAAAAGATCGATATTTCACAGAAGAACATGATGAGGTCATCACAGGCTTTAAAGGTGGAAATGATATTACTGTTATTCATGATGTGATAATGCCCAGGGGCTCTGATCACAACCTGGGCACTACTGTGCTAGTTATTTTACGAAGAATGGGAGCTAAATGGAGTCAGCACATACAAATATATATTAAATAGAGAGATAGCAGAGAATGGGCCAGAGCCCCAGGGTCACAGTGTCTCACATGAGAATCTGGGTCCATACAGTTGATCAGTTCATTTGCTGACCTGCTCACAACACCAAACACCTCTTTTAAATTAGTTCATCCCTTGCAAGTAAAATGTCAGTATGTTGGTTGTACATCACACTGTCCAGGCAAGGAGGGACATCACAGAGAACAGCTGCACATAAACCCTTGATCAGTGAGGACAGAAATAGAGTATTTCCAATTAGGTCCATCTCCAATCAAGCTTGGCTAAACTACAAAAGATATGTAACACTTTTTCCCCGTCCCCACCTAATCTATAAATATGGATACCCGAACTACAGATGCATGAATATCCAAATGCATTATCTGCAAATATTATTTGCTATTTCAGCAGGAAATCCTCTATCACAAGAACTATCCTTCTGGTTGTCAACAGAGTCAGATGAAGAGCTCCTGACCTAAAGCACAAGCTCTGCAATACGTGCTGAAGAACCAGATCTACCTGCTGGTAGCTCAAGGAGACCTAACCTACTGGTGGAGGAAGCACTGTGGCGAGAAATGCAGCATGTTGGTGTCAGCGAGTCCCAGGATCGGTGCGGGTTTATTTGGGCTCTCAGGCAAAGCGATGCTCTGAACTCTACAGAATCTACCAGCTCCCTCTGCCGGCGGCCAGCACGAAAACAACCAGCACTGATCGGAGGTTGGGTCAGGTCCCTGCTCAGGTCCATCTGCTCACGCCGACTTGTCTGGTAGAGAGGACTGTCCTTTTAGTATTGAAGAACTTCGATCACATTGTTCATGGTGCATGTGCGAGGTTATCCAGTGACAGGATATGAGCTTGTGATGGACAGCAGATAATCACGCATATTTTTTGGCTGAGCTATGGATGCACTGTGCTTCTAAATTTAACAATTATGCTGCTCCTGTTTTCAGCAAATGCATGGCTGCTTCTCTGTGGCATTTTCCTTGGACATCAACGTAATGCCAGTGATGAAAACCAACACTAGGGAGGCAGTCTGGTCTAGTGGCCAGGCAAACGTGCCCTGGAGCCTGGGTTCTGTTCCCTGTCCTCCACCAGGTGACCTGCTGATATGCATTCTTTACATTGCAGTAGCACCTGGAGACCTCTGGAGCAGGGCCGGGTGAGGCACTGCTATGGTGTGAACCATTAACAAAAACCAGGCTTAGCCTTCCTAGGGAACAAGACACAAAAGAAAGATGAAATAAATACATTGTAACAGGGAGCCAGAAGAAATGCATCGTTAACCTGGGCTCCAGTTTCTCCATCTGAAAAGCACTTTGGGATGTTCACATGAAAGGTGAGCATGGATTTTTAAACACCGATATCACATTACGTGGGAGTTTTTCTAACACCTTTTCCCAGAATAGGTTTTTCCACTGGAACAGATAACACTGAAGCCTTCTGTAGACTGTGTTTCCATGATGACAAGATTCAGGACTGTGCAACACGTTAATTAAATGTTTGTTTTATGATTCACAGTACAAAACGCACACCTGGTACTTCATCCTTGGTAGTTTACTCATCCGTAGTTGCAAATGATCACTTTTAAGTGAGATTCAGAGCCAGGACTTCCACACAAGGGGTTTGCTACTCAAAGAGATGCTCCTTGAGCTGACAGGAGCCTGAAAACCTCAGCAGTTTAAAAAAATAAAGTAAAAAAAATCACAGCAGGTTTTCTTTCTTTTGATTTCACCCCCTGCAGCAGCTGCTTTCTAGGTATGTGTGTCCCGAGCTCCCTTCCCTTCCCTGCACACACACACAAAACTCGCTGTAACACAAAAATTCCATCCTCAGTATCAGGCTGTCATCGCACTAAAATGCAACTGCTCATTTTTAACCAAGGGAAGCTTTTTTATGACTCACTCCCCCAATAAAGCCATCATCCCATGCTAACGAGGTGCCGTGAGAGAGCTCACACGGTCGTGCCGAGGCGCTGCTCCCCAGCTCGGCAGGAGGAGCGGGAGGAGGCTCAGTGCGCCCGACCTGCCCGCTCCGCATACGCGGGGAGACGTCACCTCCTCCTGACCCCATCCTTTGAGCAAAATTAAGGGCCTTTCCACTGGAATGCAGTGCTACAGGCAAACATGCCCTAAGGAAATAAGAAGAGCCATCAAATCAGTAAAGCCTTGCAGGATGAGGCCCTGTCTCTATCTTTCCCTGATATACTTTTCCAGTTCTCAAAAGCCGTGTCACTGCCGAACCTCAGAACTGCGGCTTCCACATCACTGATGTTCAAATGAAGGAGCTTCTGTTTTGTTTATTTAACTAAAGTGAATACACTTTAAGCTAAGTTTTAATTTACCACTTATTTGCAGTTACGTTAACATGTTCCTAAGCACAGATTGAAGAAAGCTCTGCTGCAGTTTCCTTTTATCTATTTAATTTAAATTCTCGCAACAAGGGTAGCTAGACCTGAGAAGGACAAGATCCTACATTTATCAAAACACAAAAAATAGAATTAAGGTGAGTTACTGAGACAGAGTGGCAGCTTGATTTTCTTATTTTTTTAGCTGTACAGCTCTCTGCAGAAGACTTAGCATCTTCTGCAAAGCCTGTGTATGCATGCCCACATAATACAATGGTGTTTTAAGACAAGAGTATCTTATCAAACAATCAATTTTCATTACTTTACAAAGATAATATTATGGGAAAAAATAGAATATTTGGATGTAATATGGTGAAAAACCTAAATACAACAATGATCTTTAATAGACCTTATAACAGTTTCCTATGTACTACTTTGGCATAGCATGCAACTTTTTTTTGTCTCTGTGAGCCTGGGAATAGCCACCAAAATCCCCACCAGGGCTAATGTCATAGTAGTGTATGTGCTAGCCATGCTTAGCACAGCCTGGAAGTAAGACTCAAAAGATTTTATTAAGGGTTATAGCAACGGTGTAGGTACAAAGCCCACTTTTTCCACGGTAAGAGCCACATCAATGGCCAAATGACCAAAGTCAATCCATCTAGCTTGATGGATCATGTCCTGTAATCATCCAGAAGGAACACTGCTGCCCTGTCCACTCTTCAGTTGCAGAACTACTGTCACTGCTGAGCTTGAATTTTGTCATTCCAACAACCACATCAGAAATAGGAAAAGTATGAAATACCCGAAGTCTGGACAGAAGGATTGCTGCTATAAAGCCACAGCTCCTCAAAACGCCCCTACCCATCCCCTGAACTCTTGCAGGACTAAGTCCATAATTTAGCACAAGTCTAAAATATCACTTTGATCAACCAACATGCCCTGGAGACATCTTTTCTCAAACAGGCATGTTGAACTGCTTAAACCTGACCTGCATGTGACTGCAAAAATGCACCTGAGAACTACTGATTTATGGAGCTAACTGAAGAACTACTTCCCTTCTAATACAGCGGGCAACCACCACTCTGGACATACATGCTCTGAGAAAACCATTCTCAAGTAAGTATCTGACATACTCCAATCCAACACTTTGTGGTCCCCACTGGCCTTTATCTTATCTGGGACCCAAAAGTGCCACATTTAAACACACTTCTAATTTTATACCCCTGGGATGTCCCAGTCTATTTAATGGGAAACACCAAATTCAGCTGGATGACTTGCAAGTATCCTATTATGTGTGTGTTTAAAAATGGCAAGATTCAGAGCTGGTAATCCATAGTACAGCCTAAGACAGTGAATCACCTTCTGTCCCATAGTGGAGGTCAACCAACTCGCGTTCTGTGGGACTGAGGGTGGCAGCAAGATTTTAGACACAGATATTTGTGTGATGTCTAATACACAGCCTGTGCTTTGTGCCTGTTAATAATGTGTCCTTGTAAAATCCCTGTGAAGTAGAAAAGTAGTGTTATCCTGATTTTTCACAGATGGAAAATGGAAACACACAGAAATTAAAGGGGAGAGGCTGTCTCTAGGGTAAGCATGACGCAAACCAGCCAAATCTTTATAGGTCAAAACTGCCACTTTGAATTGCACCTAGCAACAGATGGGAAGCCAGATTCATTCCATTATGTGTCCTTTTCAGTAAGAAGACAGAAAATAACCAGTGTAAAAAAATACGCCTTATTTTTGCTATTATTGTTTGTTAGGCACTGCTAGAACAGAGTGTGCTGTGGAGGAGACGGAGGGGAAATGGCAATTATGGCAGGGGTAACATTTACCTACAAATCTTGTAATCAAGGAGTTGCTTTTTGCACCAGTTTATTCCCAACAGCTCTGAAATCTCCCAGATGAGTAAAGACATTTGGTCTGTAGCCCAGTGCTCGCTCAAAGGAAGTATAAACAGAAAGCCAGCAAAAAGGGAAAAGCCAGGCTTATCAGGCTGTTGCTGCTCTATCTATCTCTTGCTGCCTTCCACAGTTTGCAGGGCACATGAAAAGTAGAATAAATACCCAGTTACATTTTGCTTATCATCTGACACATTTCACAAATAAAAAAAAAAAAAAGGCATCCACTGAGGGTTTTCTCTTTTTAATTCTGTCTGCTGCTGACAAGAAGGGGTGCTTAGAATTAGACAGAGAAGATAAAATGGTTTTAAATATGTATAAATTTAAGAGGTTATCTCAAAGGAAAAAATATTTTTCTGCTGTGGTTGGCTGCTATCTCAGCCCCGCTTTAAACATTTATCTGATGAAATCACTGCATTCCTCAAAAGAGACGGTTCGTGAGTCCTCAGATTCTTATGGCTAACAAATAATTAAATAGCCCAAACTCTGCACTTTTAACAGTAAAGTGTCTGACTCATGATGCCTCGTTAAAAGCCCAGCAGGTTCAGCATGGCCCCCTGCCTGGCTGGGGTGATGCACTTGCACACAGACAGCAGGACGGGGTTTTGGCCAGGCCCCTCACCAGCAATCCCAGCCCATCGCAAGCAGCCCCTGCAAACAGCACACAGAGGGACTCAGCCTGGAGCCACACAGACAGCCAGGACAAGAGGCATTAACACTGCAGAAATTACAGTGAGATGAATTAAGGACAACAGCTTTTCTTTGGGATTAGCTGGTTTCATAGAACCTGGGGAAAAGATCAGCTTTTTAAAACTACTTCTTTGAGCCTGCACGGTTTGAAAGCCTGTTTTAAAAGCTACAGTGGTGAGCCCAGTTCAGACAGCAGTATGACTGCTCTGAGAACTGGAAAACTATTTGCTAATATTTATAGTTCTTTGGCATCCAGGTGTCTCCCAGCATTTTAGAGACACTTGTAAGAGGAATTTCTAGAAACTGTAAATCACATGGGAGATGGCAAACAAGAGACAAACAGGCACAGAGGAGTTAAATGACTTCCATGAGGTTGGCTGAACATCTGAAAGTCTAAGTCAAGTCCTTTACACACCACTTCCATGTGGTTTTATTTCCTAGCAACTTAAAAGTCCTGTCCTGCTGTTATTGTTTCACTAGCATTTTTATTTTAGCATTTTGTAGAGCATAACCTGTCAAATTGCAGGAGAGGCAGGAATGCACCAACCGCTTTTAGGAAGAATCACAAGTAAACGGATCATTTCTACATGTATCCAAAAGTAGGAGAGAAATTCCTTTAAAAATTAAATCAATTCAGTCTGGAAAAAGTCATGTAAGGGAATAATAATATGAGCTGCTGTCACTTTACAGGTAAAGCTCTGCACATGTTAGAAATACCAAGTTGCTCTTTTGAGATGCTGGTATTCTTCCACAGTGCCTCTTTTCCCTGACAGTGTGAAAAGAGGTGGCTGGTGCCACAGATGCAACTTCAATTACCTGTGAGGACATAATTCTAGATGCACACTGTCTTCAGAGTGAAAAATGTAAGCCATTTCTTGGGCTCCAACCAATCCTGGATTTAACATGACAAGAGAAGACTAAAAAAATCTGCAAGCTGATCTGAGCAAGATACAAGCTCAGGTATCCTCCAGAAATAGGGGAGAGGAAGGAGGGGAGGGAGAAGGGGGAAGGAGGAAGAGAGGGGAGGAAGACCTTGAACTAGATTAATTTAATTAAAGATAACCCACTAGTATGCAGTTGATGGAGGTGAACACTAATTAGCCCCATGAGAACTGAAAAGTCTTGAAGTCAAGGATCATAGTTTATGTGACATAGCAGAACACCTGCCTCCTCTAGAAGGGGCTTGGCCAAATCTGTAAATCCAATTCAATTTTCTAACAGCTACTACAGAGAACCACACAAATTAATTACAAGGTAATAAAAATTTTAGTTCCATGAAGGAGATGATGCCTTAGATTGTATCAAGATCTTTTACATCCAGTATCATCAGTTCAGTGTAGCCAGGAAGGGATCTGCAGGAAAACACAGAAGAGAAATTAGGAAAAACTTCTTATAGCATCTGGACTTTTCAAGTGACCAACCCAGCTCTGTTACATCCCAGCACATGGAAATGATCTAGCACCTTTCCCATGTGCCTTTGCCTTGCTTCCCTACACGTGGCAGCAGCAGCAGCAATCTGAGGGCTGGGGGTGAGGCAGAGAAACTGATGCTGACAGAAGGTCCATAAAGGACAACTTAAGCCTTAAACACAAGTAGTTCAGTGGTTTCCATGGGGTAAGAGGTACCATCCAGGATGTAAAGGTGGGATTCTGTGATCTGTACTTCAGACATGCCAACAGTTCACTACCAACCTGAAGACCAATGATTTTTAAGAAAAAAAGCTACAACTGTCGACATTATCCATATCCAAGCTGCACTTGTTGCAAGATAATAAAAAACCCTCTTGCTGCAAAGTGTTCATTATCAGAGATATGTGACGTGGCAATAGCACAGGAGTGGAGTTTGTAACTGTAACTCAGGCCTGCCATGGCTCCACACAGCTCCAGTCCTGCTGGGGAGGAGCTGAAGATGTGCCACAGAGGTGAGGAATGTACAGAGCAGGTCCCTATCAGCAGGTCTCTCTCTATATCACTATTATATTGAGTGTATCTCCATAACAGTAACTCTCAACACACCGTGGCCATCACAGTGCACATCTTCTGAC
>JAWWLV010000144.1:62417285-62449476 GCA_035041135.1 Platyrinchus mystaceus | reverse complement strand
GTCTTCTAACAGTAAATGCTCTTCAACAGAAACCTATCCAAGGTTGGCATTCCCTCAAGACAGCAAAAAAACGCCTGGAGCAGAAAGTACTTCATCCAGAAGCAGACTGGTCATCCAGGAACCAGGGAGACACTGTGACAAGTCAAAGCCAGACAAACAGCAATTCTTTGTGGTTACCATTACACTACATGCACCCTAAATTTTGTGATCCTCCTTGGACATTTTGAAGCATTTCATCCAAAGGTAAGTTTTTCAGGCACTGTATAATCTGTTCCATACAGGTATCTCTAAACTCAGTTATTTCTCATGCTCTTTTATAGTCCTCCCAATCCGATTTTGTTCTTGCCCTTTAGAGCAACTTGATAAGAACACAGGTGTGGAATAACCCATTTCTGGATTAAAAATGGTCAGTTCAGGATGAGAATTGACCATGTTGACCAGTCTTTGAATACATGAATCTTTGAATAAGTGTAAAAACACTTGAAAGCAGCTTAAATCAAATGCCTACTATTCACATTTCTCACTCTTTCAAATGTGCAGCCAGTTTGTTTGTGGACGCCAAGGGGTGGCATGGCATGCTCCAGGCTTAGGCCTTAAGAATCATCTCTTCCCTTTTTCATGCATCTACAGGATTACTTATGTACTTGCTATCAGGGTATCTTTTGTGCCCTGAGCCATCTTTTAGAAGGTGGAGAAACAATCACAAGTAATCAAGTTCCTGCTTATCACACAAACCTTGGATGAAATGTTATCACTGAAAACATGAAATGAAATGCACTTAAACTACCACAAACTAAAGAGATGGAAAGGTTTCCTAGACAAAAAGACTGCCCACATGAACCGTTTTTCATAGTGTTGGTGAACTTTGGAAAAAAAAAAATTCTCCCCCCCTTCAAAACGAAGTGAAAAAGTTTCAATTCAATCTTTGAAATTTTGGAAAGGCCAAAAACGTGTTTTAAGCCTTTAGGTTTGCAAAAAGAACCTAGTCCGAATCATACCTCTCAAGAACAAACAACAGCGCCTTCCAGTTCAAATGAATGATTTCTTTTTCCAAAACTCAGTTCTTTCTGCTGAGCTCTTACTCCCTACTGTGTCCCTCTAACACACCTCAGCCACGTCTCCCTTTAACCACATTGCTCTCAATAATAATTATTTTCACTCTCCAATATTGTAACTCAAGCTGTTCATCTTGCCCTAGGCTTCTTTTGCTTGAGGCAGTCAGCACCAAAAGACAGATTATATTAAGAGCCACATTTTTTCCCAGGTATGTAGCAGATCCTTGGTGTGACCAAAGCAAGCCTTTCAACTCTCTGCTTCCATCTCATATATTTAGGAGAGAATGTCAGGCAGGGACAGTCCCTCCATCCCAACTTCATGCTTGGTAGAACCACGACCTCATTAAAGGACCCAAATGCTAATATTTCTGTGTCAGATTTTAAATTTAAATGTGGTTTGGTTTGCAAAATGGTAAGTAAATTTGTTTCTTAACAACACTGTAAACCTTTTAAATCACGTATAAGCAGCAGAATAAAACCTTTACATTGCTAGGGCAGAATAAGATATTTTAGTGCCAACTCTGGTCCATTAGATTTTAATTGGCTCCAGCTGGCAGTCCCATAAACTACAACATTTTTTTTTACCTGCAGCTGAGCAGCTGTCCACACAAAGTGAAGAAAAAAATTTCCTACCCAGGAAAAAGAAGAAAATATGTTGCCTGTAACTTCTTCCTTACAGTCTAATATAGAACTAAGTACAGCCAATGTACCAGATTAAACAGCTCCTTTGGAGAACCTTTTTATCCACAATCCAAATAACCTCAAAACCTTAAATTCTGCAATGTATTTACACAAAGAGAATCAGTCACTCAAACACATTCCTTCATGGAATCTGTATAAAGCTGGACTATTGAGAGAGTTAAATTTAACTCAGAAACTTAATATAAACTCAGAAACGGAAATGATCAGGGTTTTTCCAACTCTCAGCCTCTGCTTTACCTGCCTGCACTGTGGACAGGGTACCTCACTGCTTCTCACTGACAAACTCAACAGGCATTACAGCTCAGCCTGGAGGATTCCTTGATGTTTTCCCACTTGGGTAAAAAGGATTTAGCCACAGAAACTGCAAACTGATTTAGTTCTGGACACACTAAAACAATGAAGTACAACGTTAGTCAAGTACAGATAATTGTCCACATATTGCCTATGAATGTGTAGATAGATAAACCAATTAAGAACAGTTCACAAAAATTATAGCAGTTTGTTCAAACTCTTATCCCATCATAGTAATCCAGAGTAACTAGCAAACCAAAGAGAGACTACAGATTTTCACTGGAAGACAAAGATCCCAACTTGGTCTGCTAGATATCAACTGTACCTTTAATTTATTCCCCTTTGAGATGAACAAGGAGGGAAAAAAAACACCAACAGAATTTCAGTCTGATCTGCAGATCAGTCTTTTCAACTACAGAGTCTCACCTGTATTACTGCAGCAGTGTTAGTAACATGTGATACTGTCTCCTGTAACCCACCCCTCAGAGGAGAGGGTGATTCAGAGGCCGGACAAGCCTTTCACAAACTCCATAGTGTTCCCCAGGATCTCTGCTGAGCTCCCTCTCCACCATCAGCAGCACAAGGACGATGCCACTGAGGTCTGCAGGCACTGTCAAATCACCACAAAATCACAAAGAATCACAGAATATGCTGAGTTGGAAGGGACCTACACACGGATCATCTAGTCCAATATGTGGACTGCATAGGACCATCCCCCAAGAGTCACACCATCTGCCCGAGAGTATCACCAAAATGATTCTTGAACTCTGTCAGGCTTGGTGCTGTGACCACAGGGAGCTGCAAAAATCCCCCTTTTTAACCGATGTGTGCAGCACCTGTAAGAAGGGAATGACAGACTCCCCTTTAAAATCTTGAAACTGAAACAGGTGTTGTGTTGTGTCCCATCCCAGCTGAGCACACAAGTCCCATTCTCCTGCCTCCCCTACCCTGCTCTTCTCCTACTGTCACAAAGGTCTGTTGAAGAACTAGAAAACACATCCTGAAACATGAACACCTGCAGTGGTGTGCAGGCCTTCGGAGCTTGAAGCCTTGGAGATTTTCCCTAGTCAGGCAGCATCCAGGAGGACACAATGCTCAGCTTCCTGCCCCACTCAGAAGTGAGCAGCCTCACACTGTGGGTCCCTCCTGCCAACACATGCACCAGCAATAAAGCAAACAGACAGGGCTATTTAAAAAATGGCCCTAATGATGTAAATTAGACAAACATTAATAAACCCAGCAGGCTATTTCCCTCCTGGAAAAACCACCATAGATCAGAACAGCTCTCACATCGGTGATTCATATTGTTATACAAGTCCTGTGTCTGAAAATAAAAGTTCCACATGAGACTTGCCTTGAAAACACTTTATCCACCAGGATCGCCATTATTATTTCTGAAGTACAAAGAGGCCAATAAAAGAGCTGTATTAAAACAGGCCCCCTGTTACCAGAATGCTGTGATTAAATGTTTGACTTACAGTTTGCTTTATTAAGCAAAGCAAACACCGGCAGCTTTCCAGGTTTTTGAACTTTTGAGTCATTTTTCAGCACTAGGGCTGACCCAAACCTGCTCACGTCCTACAAACCTGGACAATGCACATAATGCAAACCTGCAGGTTATGTTTTATCCCACTGTGAATTGTTGGCTACCTGACTATATAAGGGTTAATTTACCGATGGGAGATCTCTTTAAAACTACACAACAGAGAGACTGAAGAATCACAGGTTTTGCTCTTGTAGCTACAACTTCTTATTTTAAAAGAAACACATATTATTATATTAAAATTTAGTCAAAGAATACTTAAATTCCTAAAAGTTTTGGTTAATGATGTCATTTCTATATGTGAAACAATACAGGATACTCAAAAGAAAAACAGTAAGGAACTACAGATTAACAGCCAAAAGACACCAAAGTTAAAGTATTTTTTTCCTACTTCCATACTGGAGAAAAATGTAAGCATAAAGATAAGCTTCTTAAACACCTGTAACAGAGTCCAGATCAGTAAGACTATCAGCATGTCAGGGGTGGATGAGGCTCCCAAGCCCCCGCTAGCCATGGTCTACCCTACCAAGGCTTTCTCCGAATACACTGGTAACAGCTAATCCTGACTTTGCAGATAACTGACCAGTTTAGGACTTGAGATCTCTCTCTCTCCCAACATGGTCTTCTGCAATATCCTAGTGTGAATAATTCATATCATACAAGACAAATATTTAATTCTATGCTGACAACAAAAAAATAGGAAAGCAGACCAGACTACCACTCCAAACACTGTTTTTAAATCCTATGTCAGCAACCAGCACACAATGCTGAACAGCCCTAGACTGTTGCTTTAGAAGCTGAAAAGCTCTAGACTCTTATGAGATCTTTACCGACTTAGTAACAATATCTTTGCCTCCTGCTTCATTCACATGTACACAACTCTATTCAGATATTTAAGTTCAAAACAAGAATCTTACCCTAAAGTCTAAAGGGATTATGCAGATTCCGGTTTCACCAAATGCATTGTCATCCAGTCTTTTCCACCCCAGAGGGAGGAGCGCCTTCATGAGGAGCATGGGAAAGCTTGCACCAGAGACAGATCTTGCAATATATCAGTTTGCTAAGTTACAAATGAAAATAGCCTGTGCTGTTCCTTCTACCTGCAATTTTTAAGCACAAATTAAATTTTAGGTACGCAACTTAGCCACTGCTTCTCACAGTTTAGCTGTTCTGTTCCACTGTATCGCTCACTACCATCAAACCTGTGAGGCCACAAAGGATTTAAGCATGTCATTTAATCATTCTCCAAAGACAAGCTGAACAATGTCACATCTTTATCATTGCATATGGCATCACTTACCCTGATAGCTGTAAAAGCAAGAATCACTGTAAAGCATTTAATCCTGTCCGACAGGGATATTAACCTGCTATTTTAGAAGCCATTGCCATCTGATCTGTGTGGTGCTGACAATGATGGCTTCCCAAGGAACAATTCCTTCTGCCAAACCAAAGAACGGTACAAACAGCTCTGACGGAGATGGAACTCTGCACGTGATGGAGAAAACTTTTGATGGAAGTTATTCCAGTACAGATAGTGTGAGGGGAAAAACAGGTTCTTTAAAACATTCATTAACTTCCTGTAATACATAACAAATTCATCCCTTTCCCTCATTTGTAAGTATACACACATATATTATCCATTTATCTGCTGTGCCTACGAAGATAAAATCAAAGAATGACCTCATGCCACAGTTGGTGTCCTAGCAAGGATCTCAACCCTAAAGTGTACCTAAAAAGTACACTTCAAGGAGGAGAAACTGAATAAACAGATGATTTTGAGTGACGGATTAGACATTTGCTTGAACAGTACTGAGCTGAGACTAAACACAACTGAATGAAGCAACTGGAGTGAGCTGAGATGAAGCACAACTGAAGGAAGCAATTGGACTCTGGATTCTGGGCAGAACACAGCCAAACCAGCTGGACTCAGTTGACAATGACTCTTTCAGACATGAGATGTTCCATTCATATTTCACACAATGGCTACATGAGTAATGAACAGATGGTTTTGCTATTTGCACCACTTAGTGGAGCATGAAATGATGCACTGACAGGTAGGAGAGAGAAGAATTTGAAGCAGGTGTTGTAGTAATACTATGACAGCATACAGGATGTCAAAATCCAGGGTGCAAAATATTTAACCAAAATGTATTCAGAGGATCTAAAATTAGAGGTATTAATAACCAATTTCTAAAAATTATTTTGTAAGCTAAAAGGAAAAAAATTATAATAAGCTAGGACATTTTAGAGTGAACTCTGTAACTAATCTGTTCACACCTGTATGTTCTTCTCCACTAATGGAAGAGAGACAAAGATCATCCATATATGTGTGTATATATATATATTTGTCCTCCAGGCCTGACTGCTGCAGTACACAGTGCATGGCACTGAAGGCTGTAGAGGTCCAAACAAACTCCAGCTGGTGTAACAGGCAGCTGCCCAATTACTAATGGGTTTACTGTATCACAGACACATTGATGCTCTGGACACTGTTCACTGATAAGAGTAAAATTAAAAAAAAAAAACAAAACAACAACAACAAAAGAAAAAACAAACAAAAACCCCCACAAACAAACAAACAAACAAAACCCCCACAAAAAAACCCACAAAGTTTTTATCTTCAAATCTATCCTATGATTTGACCCTCAACTGCAAACTCCAGGACTGAGTTTCTGCCATCATATGATGGTGTCTGGATTGGGAAGTTTATTTGCCTCCACTACCTAACATGCAGAATCACACCAGTTTCTCTTGGAGTTAAGTCAAACCATGCAAAAACTCTCTCAGAAGCCAAAAAAACCTCAACCTCAAAATACATTTTGGATTCTTTATAAGTCTCATGAGTGACTTTTTAAATGTAATTCATTAATTTAGGACTGAAAGTTTTTAATATTTTAAAAAGAAATGCATACCAAATTAAATTTCTTCATAAAATATTTTAATAGAATTTTAACATTTAATTAAGTATTAGTTACAAAATACAAAGTAAATTATTTTTTCTCTTATATTAGAAACAGGTTTTAGTGCAGGTTTTTGCTGCAGCTATGACAATGTGAATGAAATAAAAAAGAGCTTCTCTTTCATGAGGACATTTGTCTCCGTGTGAGAAGCTGCACTGGGGAGCAGCACCCTCCTCATATGTCATTTGTCCTTAGGGTTTTACCCATATTACTTACCTGCTTGGGCCTTTTCTCATATTTTTGGACAAACACCTTGCTAAAGACAACATAACATGTTGGGATTGACATCCCTTCCACGTCCACTCTGTCAATGAATAGCAGCTCCAAGGCTCAACAGCCACGTAAAGCTACTGTTAATGAGACAGGGCTTGTATCTCACGTCCCTGTTGCTTCCAAACTTTATGGTATAATAAAAACAGCAACTGCTAACTTGGAAAGATGAGATGTAATTAACGAGAGCTACAGCCCACTGGGTGAACAGCCCTACTTTGCAGCGCAGCAATGCTGGCTGCCCGGCGCACCAGGGGCTTTGTGTCTCCTCCCCCAGAGGGCACCGCAGCACCGCCCGCCAGCTCCGGTCACGGCCCCGGCTCGGAGGAAGGAGACTGCCATCTACTGAGGTAACGAATCCGCTGGCAAACAGGGAGTTAAAGCGAGGAAGAGGGGATTCCTGGTAAAGGCAAGGAGTATAGAGAACTTCCACAGACATCAGCTGTTCACACGAACAAAGATTTAACAGGGGATAAAAATTTTAAGTAAATCTTTTTCTTCTCTTCCCTTCCTCCTCAGCTACTTTCCCTTATTCACCAAACTGATTTTCTAATGGGAATTATTCATTCCATGTACACTTTTACAACGTGTAACCCCTGTAATCCTTTTGCTCTGGAGGACAGGGATTGCTGTGCCTGCTGTTTCGCCGCACAGAAGAAGCAAAGCAAAAAGGTGGAGTATCAGAAAAAGGAAACAGAGAAAAGGAGAGTGAAGAGTTGCAGGGAAGGCTTTTGAGCACTCAAGAGTTCACCAAAACATTTATATGAAGCAGCCAGTGGAAAATATCAGAGAAAAAGCAGTAAAACATAAAGTGAATAAAAGAACTGCCACAAACAGCTCATCCCCACTGGCAGAGCAGTGGGATCCTAGCATTAGGATAGCGTTTAATAAGCCTAAGCACTTGAAAAGCATCTCAAAGCAAAGACCTCAAAGCAACTGTAAATATTAAGATTCCTTCTTGCACCAGGTGCTCTGCATATGCAGCTATTAATATCCATCAGAGCCGATGATATTCAGGATCTCACAGTACCCAACTCTCATTGATTAAAAGCCTCAAAACAATACAATGACATATGAATTATTGCCTCCAATTTAACCAGGAAGAAACTAGGAAATAAAAGAATTATTTCAGAAGATGCTGCATGCCTCTAGGTTCCACTGATCTTCCTGGTCACTCACAGAGTTCCTACAGCAGAAATAAAGCTGAATGTCTGTGTGAATATACAGTAATTACCCAAATAGCAAGTGCTGGGAATGTCTGGGTGTTCAGAATGAAAAGCAAGTTGTGGGTTTACACTCAGAAACTAGGTGATTCATATAAGCACCTGGTTGTAGAACAAGTAAACTCAACATTTTGTTCATGTGATTTTTCAAATGTAATCCAGCAAGCTGATATCAAGGCTGGGATGAGAATATATGACTTTTTATTCCTAGCCAAAAATGCCATCCCATTTTTCTCACAATGGAAAGCAAGCCAAAACCAAGAGGGTAATTATTTTATCCCAGGATAACTCAATTCCATTTAGCTAACTCTGCCCTGAAGGAAATAAAACTTTTCCGCTTTACTTCTTCCCAGTGCTGTTACAACAAGCATTACCACATAATTTCAGCTGACTGCACCTGTTCTTGACAATGTCACTTTCCAATTGTGCAAAGATTTGGAAATGGTTATTAAACACTCATCAAAGAATAAAAACAAAATTGAATCTAAATGGACTGTGCTACACTCCATGGAAGAGAGACAGCTGGCAGAGCTACACTGCACTGAGGCATCCTGTCAGGCTCCACAAGGAATGCCATCCAGCACCACTGGTAGCATCACAGCTGTAGTGGCAGACTCCCACATTCCAGGCTATCTGCTCAAATCGATTCTCCATACATAGCAAGAGATGTCTTCCTTGGTTTCTTTCTATCAGGCTGCTGAATATGGACATACTGAGAAGCACCTGGACAGAATTAATTCAGCTGGTTTATTAAAAAAATATCAATATCACTGCTCATTTTTTATCTTATGTTCTTTCAAGTAGAATCACCCATTCTCACACATCATTCAAGGCAGAAATGCCTGAAATAAAAGTAATTTCCTATACTATACACCCTTCAGGAAAAAAGAATTAGGCTTATGGGAAAGTCCGTATTTGCTTATTACAGCCAATGTTTTTATTGAAACAAATTGTCTCTTGCACAGACACAGAGATGCCAGACATTCCCATCTCCCAGGGAGGTCCGGTCATTGGTTAGGTGCTCCAAAGAGCAGTCTGGGAAGTGACTGCAAATACAATGCTCCCTGTTCCCACCAGCAAACTGCCTTGCAGGCAAGTTAGAGAAGGCTCCAACACCCAGCTTGATTTGATTACAAAGCTGTTACCTACAGTTCTTCTGCTTGCTCCAGTCATGAATATTTACAGCCATTTCAAGAAGTGACTTGCACGATCGGAGCTAAAGGCTCTCTTAGAGAGATGTTGGGACACTTTCCTGCTTGACTACTGTAGAGTGTTGGTTAATAACTGATCTCTTCACTACCAAACTGTGGAGCTACAAGTGGAAAGGGTGAAGGAGGAAACCTTGGGGAAAGGGGTCTTATCTCATTTCTTATCAACAGTTCACTGCTGCCAAACACAGTCACCAGAGAAAATCCAGCAAACTTTAAACAGTTAAGACTGGAAAGACTGAGCATCCCCCAGAGAACAGCTAATGGGATACAGAGCTTTTCACCTCCGAGTCACAAGCTCAAATCTGGCTCCTCTCAGGAGCGATGATCTGCTGGGCTGCTCCTCAGTGGGTAAAAGGATGCTCTTAAACCAGCCCAGCGCTTACTGCTAGTCAGCAAGTTTTGAGAAATAATCCCCTGCACACCAGCCCCGCTCTGAGAAGAGGCTGTAACTTCTGCATGCACAATGTCTTACTATCACAGCCAAGGCACATTAGCATTGAGGATGAAGTAGAAATACACTGCCCAGGATGCTTATTTAAATTTCAGCACTTTCATCTTCTGTCATGGTTGACAGTTCCCAATCCAGTGTTATGTACTAAGCTCTCTTATTCAAGATGTTTTTCTTACTGTTTCTGTTTCATATAAATGGCCTGACAAACTCGTATCAAGCCGCAAAGGGAAGGCAATGGGAAGGAATGCAAATAAAAAAGTAGCTAAACTTTTAGGTTACAAAATGGTGTTTTTCTCATACAGTAATACTGTGGAACTGCCTCCCACACACTATTATAGATGTCACATATATAAATGGATTAGAGAATTTAGAGAAATTAGTAAGAGTCATAAGGGGTCTGATTTAATGGGCAGTAGAACAGGTCTACAGAGACTTGGAACATGTACTAATTCCAACTAAGTCAAAATTAACATCCCCACCTGCTGTAATGGCACATGGACAGACCTTTTAGATGGAATTTAGTGAAGTCAGTGGAATAACAAGTGAAAAATTCATCTCCAAATATCCAGACACATATTTAGAATCACAAAATATAAGGGAAAGGATCTTTGGAGGTCATCAGGTCCAATGCCCTGCAGAAAGCAGGGTCAGCTCCTAAGTTAGAGCAGGCTGTTGAGGGTTGTACCAAGTCAAAGGGTGAGGATCCCACAACATGTGTGGACACCTGTTCTAATGCTTAACCACCAATGGCTTTCATGGTGAAAAAGTTTTTACTAATATCTAACAAAAATTTTATGTGCTTTATAACAGCAATGGGTCGAGAACACTTACAGATGGCCAGGCTGTCTCTAGGTATCCTTTTCTCAGAGGCACAATATGTGGATCAAATCCCACTAATATCTAGTCTCTGTTTTTTGGAAATTTTTATTCTAGAGTTCCACTCCTGTTATTCAAGAAACCACCAAAATTATGGCTGAGGAGGTTATTTCCACAAGGGCAGCATGTTTTTTGGTGACAACACGGTTTGCTGCAGGTGATGTTATCAAACATAAAATCTCTGCTATATTAACTTCATCCCTTGGGATACATCACTGAAATGCATTCTTATGATAAAACTCAATTTTAAAACTAAAAATGACCACAGCTATATTTAGTCCTGTGTTCTGAGCAGCTTAAGATGCTGTTAGGACTACACCTCCAACGTCTTCAGGAATTTGCTACTTAGCAGTAATTGCCAGCAGAACATGTACATGACAAAATACAGTTCTCACAGAGCATTTGATGGAATAAAATGTGGCATCGTTTCCTTCAAACTAGAATCTGTTACAGTATTAATGATTTAGATATGCAAAAGCTTTCAGCTAACACTCAGACAACACAGTGGAACAGAACGTCAATATTTATAAATATGTGAATACATTAAGATAATAGCAACGAGAATTCTCTTCTACTAATCTACTCTTTTACGATAAAGACACCGTGAACTGCAGTTCTCCTTGATTCTTCTCCAATAGAATATTCTCACACATATTCTCAGGCAAATTCAGTATTACTGGGGGTAAAGGAGGAGGTATTTTGTGAAAAAAAAAAAAAAAAAAAAAAAAGTGAGCCTAACCTGTGCAAAAATTGCTGAATTTCTGCTGAAAGTTTAATTTTTCCACATAATTTCACATGCTTAATTCAACAAGAAACACTGAAAGGACTTGACTTTCAGTAAGTGTTGAGGATGTGCTTTTTCAGAACTGAATATTTTTATGAGGCAACAAGACAGACATATAAAATAATTAGTGATTTTTTCAAAGGGAAAATACTAGAAGCACATGCCCAGGAGACTGAGCAACTAATAGAATCACAGAATCATAGAATAATTTGGGTTGGAAGGGACTTTCAAGATCATCTAGTTCCAAACCCTTTGCCATGGGCAGGGACACCTTTCACTAGACCCAATTGCTCCAAGCCGTATCCAACCTGGCCCTGAACACTTCCAGGGAGGGCATCCATAATTTGTCTGGAAAATCAATGACATTGTCTCACTATCCTCACTGTAAAGAATTTCTTCCTAATCTATGCCTGCCCTCTGTCATTTTAAAGCCATTTCCCCTTGTTCTATCACTACATGCCCTCATAAAAAGTCTCTCTCCAACTCTCCTGTAGGCCCCCTTTAGGTACTGGAAGGTGCTGTAAGGTCTCTCCAGAGCCTTCTCTTCTCCAGGCCAAACAACCCCAGCTCTCTCAGCCTGCCTCCATGGAACAGCCTTCTTGTGGCCATCCTGTAGACCCACTCCAACATCTCAATCCTTCTCATGTTGGGGGCCCCAGAGCTGGACACAGCACTCCGGGTGGGGTCTCAGGACAGCAGAGTACAGGGGCAGAATCACCTCCCTTGACCTGCCCTCCACGCCGCTTGTGCTGCAGCCCAGGACACGGCTGGCTGGGCTGTGAGAGCACACTGCCAGCCTATGCTGAGGTTCTCATCAACCAACACACAATAATATCACACACTCATGTAGGACAAGACTTGAACACAGTACCTTACCAGTGGAAGCTGATGACAGAAGTCAGCGAGACAGCACATAATTACCCAGGCTGGAATTTTGCCCAGATACCCGAGTTAACAACCTAGAACATACATACCATGGATCTTTAATTACCATCAGTGTTCATGACCTAAGTTTTATGCATCATCTGAAGCCTGCCCTGGGAAATAAGCAAAGTCTCCAGTATACATGAATGAGTACAAAACAGTAAAGATTTTGGTGACCATTAGTGAGAAAGGGAAAGCACTGGTTAGAACTGCAAAGGTCTCCCTAGGAAGGTAATAGGGATGCAAAATCTGATCTTTGTCACAAATGATTTGCAGCTAGCAAGATCTCTTGGAGAAAAAAAAAAAATCCACCCTTTTTCTTTCATCAGTCAAAGTAAGTTTGATGATGCTTCCTCTTGATTTAATGTTGCTCTACCCAGGTATGAAAGGGAATTTTAAAGCCACTCCACTATTTAAAGAAACTCATACTGCCTTAAAGCTTTTAGAGAATATATTGATTGCATTACCAAGAGACCAGAAGCACTGGATTTAAAAAAAATTCTGTTGTTATCACCTTCACATGACACTGATTTTCTTCTATACTTCATTTTCCCCTCTATTGTGATACTTAAGAACAGTGAAGTGTTAGATGCACTTGCCATTGCTGAAAAAGGTTTTATTTGTCCATGTCTTAAAAACGTCTTGAGGCACTCTTTAGCACGCGTTAAACTGTTTTATATAAAACAGTGTTTAGAAAAGAGCTCTACCAGAGAGATTATGAAAGGCAGAAAAAAAACAGGTTTTTCTTTAGCATCTACTGTAATTCATTAGTGAGCTGGATACTTTTTTAATCAGATAGGACTCTCTTGTCACTGCCTGTTAATACCATCCCATTGCAACGGTACCCACACATCACTGAATTTACTCTCCCTTGAGAGTGGGAACAATTGGCAGGGAAAAAAAATCAATGGCTTTAAACTGGTTTAAAAAATTTTATTTGGTCTCCATTTTTTTTAATTCATTCTAACTAGGAAATTGGAAAAAATCATTATTATTCATTCAGATTTACTCGTAAGACCTAGAGAGATTTTTGGCCACAAGACCATCCATTTTATGCATGCTGGAGTTAAGGAGGTGGCAAACCAGGCACCAGGAGAACCACAGGCGCCTGTGCTGGAGTCTGACCCCCTTTCCTGACACTGTGCTGAATTACACAGGCTGCAAGGTAAAACGATGTGTTCGTTTCCTTACCTTTTCCTTGTTAATGTGTCATTCTCCAGTTATTTTTCTCAGTATATTTTGGCTACAGCACAGATGACCCATTGTAATTTGCCTGCAAAGTCTCACTTGGAAGGTCTCAGATGTTTGGTTTCACTCAGAAATGTGACTGCATAAAGATTTCACATTTTTATTGCTATTTTTCTTTTACTCTACTGCCCACGCAGGGTCTCGGTGAAATCTGTTCCGCAGAATAACACGAGCAGGGCACGCTGCTTTCTGCGTCTGCTCGTCCCGCGAATCTAACTCAGCGAACAGGGGAGGAACTGGATTTTATTCTGGCTCACACTTCATCAGCAGGACTGTTAATGAAGTCCCAGCATTTTCACCTGCACCACCACATTAACAGAAACATGTTTAGCACTGCAGCAACAAAGAGCGAAAGTACAGTAGGAACCCACAATGCTGCTCCAGCATTCGGTGTATCCGCCACTTCTCTTTGAAGGAAGGATTAGATCCACAGCTGAAATAAACATCTCTCTTGGGGGGGGGGGGGAACCACACAGAAAAAAACCCACAAAAACCCACAAAGAAAAAAAAAACCCAACCCCAACACACAGAATCCCTCTTAACTGTGTTAAATCCAGCTTTTCAATAGCATTACTCTGCTGTAAAATCAAATAGGATCTGCAAATCTCAGTAATGCCTCAAAAAAAGGAGATTTGTTATTTGTTAGCTGTTACTGTACAGAAATGCACTCTGCTAAAATAAGAAGTGGACAGTTTTGAAACTGCAGAGCTTTTCTTTCAGTTTCTGGTTTTGCAAGCAAATAACAAATCACAAGGTGACAAATACTCTGATCATCTTCAGGCAACAGACATTTTAGTAGAGTCTTGGGGTTTGGGGGGGTGTTCAGGTTGGGGTTGTTCAATGGGGGGTTTTTAGGATTTTCTATAGTAAACCATGGCATTACTAACAGAGCTATTTTGTTATTTTAGGCAAAAAAAACAGGTCAAACTTTTAATTAAGATGCAAGAACACCACTAATATTGAAGAAGATATTTGGGACTTAAAAGTCAATTCAGGCCCAAAAGTAAGCAGATTGACAAAGTTCTCTTATGTACAGGCAAAAGGACAAGAAAAAAAAAAGATCTGGGCACTGTAAAGTGAAGTCACCTATCAGCAAATGATTTGAAATGCTTGTACAGGCAATTAGAGATCTAGCAAGCAACCAACAGCAACTGAATTACTACCATAATTCAGATACCCTCTTCGGCTTTTAGGCACTTATTAGAAGCTTAAAGTTTTTGTGAGCATTTTTCCTACAATAAGCCTTAACATCTACAAGCTGTGTTCAAAATCCTATTCATTACCAATGCCAAGAATATGAAAGGACATTACCCAGCACACACAGGCAGGAGCCAATTAATCTAAACTCAGCATGAAAATGTGCTGTTACTATTCAAACCAGAGGGCACAACAGGCTATGAGGCACTGGCTGGCCTTTGTTGCTGCAAAGTTGATCAAACTATCAAGTAATACATGTTCTGATTTTAAAAAACAAAACAAAACAATCTGAATTTTAAGATGAATAAAAAATAAGCTTTCTCAAGGACCAGCAACTGATTTAAAACTTCAATCATTTTTCTGACTTTGGAGTACTAATACACCATTGAAAAACAAAGAGCAGATAACAAGCTACTGCAGTCAGTCAAATCACCGAGATCTGACTGGAGATCTCTGTGAGCAATCAGGGCACACTTAAGGGATGAGATTCGTGAACAAGCACTCACAGAAGTCACCATGGCCTAGCTGATTCAGTCACTGGTTAAGCAACAGTATCTACAGACAGTTTGACTCCTCTGAAGAACTATGGTGCAAAGAAAAATGAGACTCAATACCCAGAAAGCCCAAATCCAGAAAGTCATCAGTTAGATATCGGCAAAAGAACATGGAATAGCTAAAGCAGGCACCCATCCTTCCCTTGCCTTGAAGCAAGACTCCTGGACAGGAGCCCATTGTGGCCTGGGGAGACAAGTCAACTTTAAATACATCCAGAAACAGCAAAGTCTCCAAAAGAGAAACAAAGCCTTCAGAAGGTAATTTTGGAAGAGGTGAACAAGTATGAAACCTGGCTCCTCAGGATCAAGTTAGTTCACAAATGCATCTTGAACACCATTTACTGACTGCTGTCTAACCACAGGGCCAGAAACATGGAGAGAAATCTCCCAGCAAGAGAAAGTCCTCAGACAGGTGCCAGAACAACTGAAACAGAAAAGAGTGAAAAGATCCTCAACAATCAGAAGATTATTTTCAGTGTTAATTGACCAGAACATTGTATGTGATCTGTAATTTTATCCCGGTGATGACGTTTCATGTAGGGAACGACCAATGCCAGCTCTGCCGTCGGCACAGCTGGACAGTCCCTTGCTCTGAGGTTACTGAAAGTTAATCCCAGTTCCACGACTGGCACGGGAGCTCCGGCTCATCACCCAACCTGCCTGCAGTTCAGGCAAATAAACTTTAACTAATGTACCTAAAGCACTGTTACCTCCTTAGATTTAGGTTGGTAATCATATCTTTTACATTACATCACACTTCATACATCACAGATGCTCCTCTCATTTGCTTTCATTAGATAATCCAGGTATAAACCTACAGTGCAGCTGGGCAGTGATTTTAACCTCTCTTTTCAGCATTTCATTCCATCCTGTAATAGTCTTTTACCCTGCAGCCTGATGGAGATTTTTTTTCTTCTTTTTTTTCCCTTGTTTTCCTATTCCTCGTTACCTTGGCAGCCCAAGGGAAGAAGGGTTTGGATTAACTTTCAGAGGCTCCATGGAGGAAGTACAAAATATTAAAACTCATCCAGCCCAATACTTATTTCATTTAATGTTCACTGGAAAATTTATAGGTCATGGCACTTTGTTAAATGTGAGACTGTCTGCAAAGGCACTTTATCTTAAAAATAAATCTGATGAGGATAAGGACATGAGTTTGGATATACACTGTACTTATAGGGGGTGGTTTCATCACATGAACATATTTTATCTTTTACAAGCAATTACTTCAATGGCCAAAGAAGACAGAAAAGCAGAGAGAACACTTAGAAAGGTGAGTCTCCTTTTGTTTTGCAAATCATTATTAAAAAGTCACTCTTGAAAAACAAAAGAACAAACAGGAAGGAGGTCAGGTGTAATGTAACCTAACTGCTCAGGAGGAAGATTCCCATGTTGAGTGCAGTGTTAATCAATGAAACTTCGCAAACTTTAAGGAGGAACATTAACAGTTACTTCTTCATAAAGTAATCAAAACATGTTTTTGCAGCACCCTCTTCCCTTGACTTTATTTTCTCTTTGTTCCTTTCAGAGAGGGCTGTGGAAGATGATTTGGTATAAACAGGGGATTACTTTCCTCTCTCATTGCTCACTGCCCATTTGCTCTGTTTTGACAGCACAGCCCATTACTAAAGCAGTAACACAGAGACAACTCTGCTTGCTCCACAGAACACCCGGCCACAGGTACTTTTACTTACAGAAATGGAAGCAGGAAGGGATGAGCAGCAAGCCAGGTCATTCCCAGGTTCTGTTCATATTTTCAAAGACGATGAATCTGTTCCTGTCCTGCTCTCCTCCTCTGCACAGCGGGGCTGGGCCAAACCCCAGGGGCAGGAAGGAGAGGAAAGGATCATGGCACTGCTTTCCTTTCTGTGGACCCACGCACAGGGAATGCAACAACCACGTGGCCGTTCTTGGAAGCATTGTCTGCCTGTTAATGCTGCCTTTGACATTGTCTAACTTCACATTCCAGCTCCAGCTGAGCTGTAATGCTACTGCTAAGTCCTAGGAATTCAGAAAATTAATACATTTTCATAAATCATGTCAGGTTCTCAAATTCTCCCTCCTGCACTCGGTCCAGGCTGGAAAACAACAATCACTTCCATTTCCTAGGCTGGGTACAGTTTGTGACAGCTACATAAATCTCTAAGATGTCCACATCCCTTTCAATTTACACCAGTAAAAACAAGAGCAGAATCCAGCCCTACAGTTTCACCCTTTGAAGTGGTTTCATTTTGCTGAACTGCTTTTGATTTTGGATCTCCAGTGCCACAAAGACACAGACAAACAAACAAACAAAATTATTTAACAAAATTTGAATCATAGCAAAGTTTCTAATTATGTTAGGTTTCATAACACCTTCTTTCCCTTTCACCCCTGCTTGATAAAGAATGGTTACATTTAGGACACAGACTTTATGGTCTAAAAATGTAAGCAAAGAATCCTATGTATATCAAAAACTATTTTCATACAAGCAAGGTGAACAGGATTTGGCTCAGAATCCTAATGGGGGAAGAGGCTGAAGGCAAAGAAAACCAAAATGAAAATCTGAACTCCCCAAGACTCAGTGTTGCCATGTCAGCATCAGTGTGGGCACTGCTCTGGTTTATTTTACAGAGGGATGTGAACTTTATCTACATTAAAAGCCAGCTCTATCTACAGCTGTTCTTTGACATCTGAGGCCAGATGGTTCCAAAAAAAGACTTATTCAAGACATTGTAATCCATACCAAAATGGAAGCTGGTAATGCTAATAGTAGAATAATGTGAGAGAATGTGCAGTGAGAAATGGTGAAGAAAAGCAAAGCTGATCAGAATCCGTTTTCTGCTCCATCTATTTGATGTACGGCTGCTGCTTAGGCATCACAAGTCCTGTTCTAACACATTCCTTTAGTGTAACTCCTATTTTTTTAAATCACTTAGGATGTGAAGGCACAACTTAATTGTTTCTCTACAGTAAGTACTATTTTGTCTCATTATCACTGATGTTCTGACAACAAGAAAGAGAAAGACATTAACTCCTGACAGCATCTCACTTACAGGGTTGGCCTCAATATTTGTTTTCTGCTTCCCTCTTGTCCTTTCCATTTCAATTTTGGTTGCTTGCATATTCAGCAACATGCTTTACACAAAGTGTCGTGTACCCCCACTGCTTCCTAACCAACGTTTGACAGTGTTCTTTGCTAATCCAACAGTTTGCACAAGTCCATAGCACAAGGTCAAGCCTAATCATCTTCTCCACCTTCCCCCCACTCCCTCAAGGCACTAATAGCTTCAGGGAATTAAATACAGGATCAAAAATGAGCACTCTGCTCCTATTAATTGACCTGCATTTTCAGCAGCACTAGAAGGGGAATGCCAGGGTCTCAGGTGCAGCAGAATAAAGATATTAGTGTCTGCTGTCACATGTGAGGCTTCCTCACTCCATTCATACTGTCTGGAGCTCAAACAAATTGCCCAGACAGCATTTTTCTAGTTTTGTAGCAGAGGCTGCAAGAAGTTTAGGCTACATTCTAGATGCAGAGTTTTATGCCTAAACGAGCTTTCACTTGGCAAGAATTTTTCAGTTCAACATTGTTCCAGATACTCTATTCCATCTTTTTCTGCATATGTGCAATTCCTCATCTTCCTTGCCCGTACCTTTCTCCTTACACAGACAATTACAAGGCAACTAAAGTTCACTGACTACCTTAAAGAAGGTAGGAAGAAAAAGCTAATATTCTTACTCTCTCACCGTTTAAATAAAGAGAAGACTACAGGACAAACACATACTAAGAACAAGTAAGAAGAAATTAAGCAAAGGTCAGATTTTCAAGATTATGAGTCTCCTTGTTTGCTCTGGAGGCAAGTCGTGTTCTGCCAGAAGCATGCTATAATCTATTTCACAGTGTTAGGATTAAAATTCATATTTAAAGAGTAGTAGCATGTATTAAAGTCAGCGAGTTGTTCTTTTCATTAAAAATTAAGAGACACAAAAAACCCTAAAAAAAGCCAGCAAGCTAAAATTCAGAAAAGCATCTTCTATCTTATCTACAGCCAAGGAATGAAGTCTCTGGGACTCTCATAGATACCAGCAAACTAGCTAAACCTATTGAATTTTCTGCAGATCTGCTGCTGCCACATTCTGCCACAGATTGCCTCTCCCTCCTCACCATGGAGGATGCCCACATGCACCCAGCACGCACACCTGACATTTTCATAACACCCAGCTCATCTCCATGAGCTGGCACATCATTCTTATCACTGGCACATCATTCTTATCACTAAACTCCCTCCAGTGGCTTTCATTCAGGGACACCTTCCTTGTCCCCTTGCACAGCCTACGTTGCCACTGCTTGTCTGACTCCAGTGTGATCCAACACACCAGTAACAGCAACCTCAAACAGCCATTTGTCCTGTCGCTTCCAACTCCCTCTCTGACATGCCCAGCCATAGAAATGCTGTCTCAGGACCAGCTGAAAAGGTTCCTCTGTAAAATCTATATCTCTTAGGGTTAGCAGTTAACTGTGGCCAGACATCATCTCCTTCTGTTTACCCTTGCAGGGCCTGAGTTTTACATCTCCAGCCATGGGCCACATCATGGGTGCTGTCACCACTTCCCATCCCTTCATACGTTTCTAAGTATCTTATTTTGATCAAGATCACAATCTCCCTGCAACATAATTTCTCATTTACTATAACTTTGCACAGTTCTCAGAACACCATGGACCAGATCTGACTAAGAGTGCCCTGTGCAGCTAGAATATAAAACAACGGCAAAAGGCACCACTACCCTCTCTGATCTCTCGGCAGAGCCTCCGCCCAGGTGTCAGGGAGGACAGAGACAATACCAAAATCTCTGCTGAGAAGAGTAGACACAAAGAGCTCCATAAGGAGTGGGAGGGAAGTTAGTGCTCTTCTCCCACCAACACTAACAAAACCATACAACAGAAGAGAATTTTCCTCTGTGGACTCATCAGACTCAACAAATATTTGTTTGCAAGACAGAGAAATAGCTGGACCAAGGCTGCCACAACCTGCAGAGCCGGGAGCCCAGCAAAGCGTCTGCAGGGGGAAGCCTGGCCATCAGTGTAGCAATCAGCAGCTGTTTTGCACAGCTTTTACTCACAACATGCTTTGCCTGGGATGGGCTGTTAGCCCTTTCCCTCTGCAGTCCCCTGGGACATCCAGGGCACTGGTGTGGAAGGAGTTAAGATAAGAAAAGTCATCAAAGCTACAGGGGACTCTTTCAAATTGCTTCTTGTGGGGCAAAACACAAATGTTAAAATACACATTAATTTTCTTCCTCGTAGCAGGAGCTTTGCAGATATTGACAACTCTCTCAGGATGAAGCTTACGGCAGCTGCATTAATTTATACTATTGAGCTATAATGCTTTTAATTTATTTTCTAATTTGCTTCACATCCCCAAATTCCCCAAACTGTTTCTGTCTGTTTAATATGAAGGTTAGCCAAGGCTCCACCAGATAAATCCACCTTAAGGCTATCAGAAACCTTTTGTGAAGCAAAAGCATTCTCCTTCCAAAGAGGCCTTTCTTCTGTTCATGAAAAGACTATTAATAACACAATTATTCCCGTTGAAAGAAAAGACCATAATTAATAGACTCAAGAGCAAAACATCCATCCTACAGGAAAACAGACTTTCTGCTCCTGGAGGCAATATTTTAAATCTAGAGTATTCCTTTGGATTTAGAAGCTGTTAATCTAGAGAATAATGGAAAATAATAGAGACTAAAAAGAAAAAAAAAAAAGTTGCAGATTCCATGAATAGCTCCGCACTGAAAGCAGAAAATGAAAGGCTACACTTCCTATTTCCCAGCAGTCAACTAGAATTACCTTTCACACCATGGCTTGAGCTAAATGATCTGCAAATACACTTTACACATGTTATACCAAAGCTCAGCATTTTAAGTATATAGGCATATATTTTTAAGGATACAGCTACTTCAGGAGAAGTATATTTCCCTTATTTGCAACCTCACTCTGTTAGCTGCTAGCTGAACAAAATATTAACCTGCTTTTTGTATAGTGCTAGAGGAAAAATAGCATGGAAAAGAAGGGCGATATAAATGAAGAGCAGAAAGCAGAGAGATACTAGAATTTTTTGAAAGCTAGTGGTCTCCAAACTTCTGTAGCTATTAACTGATCAGCATCACTCATGTCCCAGTGATAACCTACCCAATCCGAGCTGTGCCTGAGGAGCACAGTTCCAGCCTGCTCCACCCCTCACCGCCTTATAACACACAGGTTTGCAGGAACTGAGCCCCATTTTGATTGAAAGTGAACCTCATTCAATGGGATGCATGCAAGGGGACAGAGAGACTCATGGACTAGGTAACGAGTAGGAGCTTGTAGCAGCAGTGATAAAATTGAAGTACGAGGGGTGGCACCCCAACCACCCCAACCGGCTGTAAGTTCATTTCAATTCTGTAATATTCCATTGCCATGACAGCTGCTCGTCTGTCGTGCTCCTAATCAGCTGCAAATGTCCGGGGGGCTGTCGCGTGTCCATTTGTCACCACAGTCTTCTCTTCATTCACATCCAGGCATGCCAGCAGCTCTGCTTTTTGCCACGTTAATAACAGAGTAGGGTTCTCTTGGGGTTTTTCCCTTTTTCCCCCTCTCCATGTTCCCACATAGTTTTGGCACTGGAGAGGATATCTCTGTTTCATTTTCTCTCCTGTCATGATTTACTTTTACTGTCTTATCCTGTGCAGTGTTTTGGCCATCCTGCTTTCCACATTACTATATGGTTATGCTAATACTAAGGAAAAAAAAAGTGAACAGTTGAGAAGTTACTGTCCTTTAATCTTAACTGTGTTGCTGCAGATTTCTTCAGAGCAGACAGTGATTCAGCATCTTTTTTTATCAAAATCCTGCCAGAGTGTTCGGTGCCTCTGTGCTGTTGGGCACAGTGTGTGTCACCCAACGCTTACCAGATTGAAACTGTGCAAAGTCACATCACAAGCACCAAAACTCACTCAGAGTAAAATTCATAAACCAGGACAAAACACTTCACTTGTGCTGCAAAAATAAAGCTGCTGTGCTTGACAAGTGTGACCCTTAAGTGTTCAGTGTACAGGGCCGAAAAAGGATATGTTGTCACCACCTTTACAATAAAAGATTTCGATTATGTTCTGCAGAGTGTCTAAAACCAGAGGTTTTGGTGGTGAAACTGCTGTGTTAGTATTGTGAATTGTAGAGAGACACATGCCTACATATAGATTTATATACAAATATATTGGAGAATGCGGTACCATATGATACTTTGAAATAAATTAGGTAGTTATCCATTCCATTACTATACTACAGTTTTCTCAGGTATATACTATATATATGTGTGTGTGTATATATATATATATACACACCATCAAAAAGAAATCAACACAGAGCATTGCTTGAATAACTCTGGGATGACAGAAACTAAGAAACAATCTAAGAGACGAAGAGAGGCATTGGGACAAATTTGGCTTCAAGTACATATTTTGTGAGAACTAGTTGTTTAGTATTTATAAAGTGTTTTGCATATAAAAACCAACACCTGTACATATTTTTAGTATTTTTCTACAGCAAAAAGTCAAAAAGCACTGACTACCGCTGGCTCTGGTCTTGGTTTGGTTGCACCAAAAATGCACGCTTCACTTGCAAAATCTCATACGACAACAGCTATCATTAAAATCTGCTTATTCTTTGTGTTGTTTCAGGCTTAATGCACATCCTCTGAAGTGACAGGCTACTCAGGCACCCTTCAGGGAAAAATCTGCAGAGTATTATTACATTTGGATAGCCAGGCTTAAGGAGAAAATACTCATCAGTATAAGCTTGTTAGCTTATAAATCTGCTACGTTTGCAATGAGGCTAAAAGAGCTCCTTTGAGGAGTTCAAAAGATGTACACTCAGCTCAGGGGACAGCATCTATCACAGCAAAAGGTAGGTGAAACACATTTGGCATTAATTCAGCACGCAGTCCCCACAGAATTCCTTGGCAGGAGCTGTTCTGCCATTGCCCCAGGGGGCAAAATGGCAAAACAAACCTCTCAGACTTGTCCTGTGCCCTCCATTTCTCACACACAGACACACATCTGCCGTTAACTTCACCATGCCCCTCAACCTGCAACACAGATCTGTGCAACGAAGCAGCAAACTGGAGTTAAGGAGACACACGGAGGTTGTCCATGCCTTACAGCTGGCAATGCCATCCTTTGCACTTCCAAACACAAACCTTTAAACCCTCTCCCAGAAGCTCCTGGCTGTCCCTATTCTGAAGGATATGACATCCCCATTTTCCATTTGCTAGTACATGCAAGCCAAGCTTTTACAGCTCATGAGCTTTCTTTCACAGGTCTTTTCAGAATTCTTTTATTAGACATCTGTGATATTTGCCACCAGGAGGAAAAGGAGAGGGGAAAAAACCACCTATCTGTCCCTGCTAAGATTAATTCCTGTAGATTTCTCCTTTCATGGACCTTAGTGAATTTATATACATATAAATCAAGACAGCACTGTTGTTAACTCTCTATAAAAGAATGAGTCTCTTTTATCTTTCACCCATGGATTGGCAAGACATTCTGATGTCGCTGGTTTTCCCACTTCCAATGTGAGTGCAACTGACTGCATTGAGGTCAGAGCTTAGCTCACCTCAGCTACATATAAGACAAGAGAGCTCCTTCAACTGGCAAAAAAAGATAGAAAGCAGCACCCAGGAGAATGAAAAAATCTTTCATTTTGTATTCTAATTTTCAGTCATTGGAAGCTGCTTCTCTATGGTGATGCTAATTTGTTTTTTAAAAATGAGACTCCCCCCTGGGA
The DNA here is from genome assembly GCA_035041135.1 of Platyrinchus mystaceus. NCBI lineage: Eukaryota > Metazoa > Chordata > Aves > Passeriformes > Tyrannidae > Platyrinchus > Platyrinchus mystaceus. Next base: position 62,425,384 of record JAWWLV010000144.1, on the reverse strand, counting down.
TGAAAATCTCCTCAGAGGGCTCTGGCCTTTTGTTTCAAATTCCTTGTGAAGTCCTTGGGGTTGAAAATGCGGCTGCTGCTTAATACATTCAATTTTCCATGCGTTAGGGTCAGTAATCCAGTCCCGTGCAGAGCAGGATCTCCCAGTTGGCTCTGAGCTTCCATGACGACAGTGAGCAGGGAGATAAACATGATGGAGACACACAGGGCCCCCATCAGCAGTACCTCACAAAAACACTACCCAGCCTGCCTTTTCTTCTCTTCTTTTTTCTTTAAATAAACCATCAGTGATTATCTGCCTTGTGATTATGCTCCTATGAGAAGCCATCTGACAAACCATAATTAAAAACCCTACGAAAAATCATTCACTGCATTTTTAAACATCTGCTTATAAATCCCTTTTAGACTTTCCTACCTATTTTGGGTGCACAGTGTATGTAAAACCCGGCGTGCAAAGGGAGAAGCGTTCATCTCACGCCACTTTATCTTTGAAGTGCTGATAAGAGGACCTAAAAATGCTAATACATTTGGAAATTCCCCACAGAGCCATAAGGAACAGATTTATATAAACCTCAGTATTCTGCCGGTGTCTTGGGTGTGAGTACTCTTCAGCAAAAGCAGTTTTCTTCCCCTTCTATGCAAAGCTCAGACAAGAAGCAAGTAGAAGAGCAACCCTTTACAAAATTCACATTTATTCTCCCTTTCTGCATGTATGAATTAAGAGGTTATACGTTTAAATTCATGCAGCCCACCTTGAACTGTCCAGTTGCCAGACTACTGGGAGGGGAAGGAAAATAGGAAGACCTAAATTAACTTTAGCTTTAGCAGTGGCCCAAACAAACACAAATGTGAGAGAAAGTGGCTCAGCCTAACCTGAGGGCAGCGTGTAACTCCCTAGCAACCACCACAGCAGATGGCTTTTTCATTCCTCTCTCTCTCTTACAAAGGGGAGTAAAGTTCTCTACTGATTAAAGCAGCCAAGAGACACGAACCTGGACCACTGAGCAAGATGTATATTATCCAAGAAGAATATTGCTCATTACAGGTTGCTCATTACATTGCTACATCTGTAAAACAGAAAAAATGTTATCCCCCCATCTTTCTTAAATACTAGGAGGTTTCCAGACATAAGGTATAGACACATAATTTTTTGAGGCAAAAAGAGCACATTGGAGAGGGCTTAATGTTCTCAGGAAAACAGTACAGTAATGACCACACTTGGATGATAACAAAAACAACAAAAACTTGGAAATGAAATTGCATTTTTCATCCAGAGATGACAAAGCATTGTGCAATGGATCTCTGCCTCCTTGTCTTTAAATGAGGAAAAGACATAGAAAAGATTTGCCAAGACCATCCAGTAAGTGAAAACTAAGACTGGAGAACCTGACTCTGTTATTAGTTACCAACCACCCTAGGATAAAAGACTTCGTTCAAGTGACCATACCTGACCTAGACTTAAATATATTTCACTGCCGTCCTAAAATTCTGGTGTGCATAAGGCAGTATTTCAGAGTGGAGTGGAAGCTGAGTTGAACATAATAAACCAATTTTAAATGCCCATGCCTTTTTGTCCCAAAGCATTTCCTGGTTTTTAATATGCCTTACTTGCAATATCAAGAAAATGAGGTGGCAGAGGGATATAGCACTAGTGTAACTCTGGTGGAAATGTTTGAAAGTGATGGAAAAAAGGTGTCCAAGAAATCTAAGACAATTTTACATCATTACAGGATTGTGTGATTTTAATAATGCACACCCTGGCACTACATATATGGGCACAATGCATAAGCTGCCACACAGGGAAGTTGTGTTGATTCTATGTGAGGTCTTAAAACCACAAGGATTTACGTTCAACAGACCCTAATTCATGAGATAAGTTTTAGCTGTTGTAGTTAAAGGCATATTTCTTTGCTTATCTTGTACTACCTATTTGCTTTACTGTGTTTTGTGCCTACATATTTCTGCCCAACCATATTTTGCTTACATTTATAGGTTTATTTAATTATTTTTCAAAGTGAAAGAATTGGAGAAAATAGTATTAAACATAAAATTCAAGACATTTATGGGAGATTATTTTCCACAGACACTGAAGGACTGAAAAAAGGATTCTCAGTTTCAGCCTTTGAGCTGGGCATCACCTCTTTAACTCACATGGAGTTCAACAGCCTTTCCTACACAATTGTTTGGATCAGCTCTGCCTTATTTGTGGATATATAGAGTGTAAGGAGAAGAAAATAACATTTAAACACTAAAATTGAAGTGCTGACTATGACAACATTGCCCAGCTTCTATTTATAGGTGTTCCAAAGCATAGTGCACAGACCATTCCTACCATGGCAGATATAGCATTTTGGTAGCAACCAGATCAAGGTGTGTTTGGCACCCGAAAATCTCTAGCCCTGAACTCCTGCCCCTCTGGTACTGGTCAGTGACAGGAATAGATACAGCAAGGATCTGCCTAGAAGTCATTTGATACGTAAGAGAATAGTTCCTAAAAAGCCAGCATGAACAAATCCATGTGCTTCAACTTCTCCTGATTTATTTTAGGTTTATTTTGAGATGATAGAGTTGTAAATGCCTGAGCAAAGAGATGGGCACATGGGCTGTCTGCTGATTCAGGCTTCTGCCCAGCCAAGCTGCATTACCTCTGCTGCATTAAGGCCTTACACAACTGCATAAATGGCCTTGGGATTAGGTCCTATGGGAAGGGAAAACAAAAGTAACATACTTGAGTGCAAACTAAATCAATAACAGTGAAGCTTTTTATTCCTCTCAGTCAAGAGTCAAATGAAAGACAATCAATACAATTATTGTAACTTCTTCCTGAAAAAGCAACAGATAATCTATTCTGCAGAGCTGGAAGAACCCAAAGCACAGTGCAAAAGATCAGTCATCTCCATCATGAGAATAGCAAAGGATGCTCAGTGCTTTTCTAGCCTATTCTGCCAAACTCACATGAAATAGAAACAAATTCCAGGTCAGTGCCATTATCACCAATGGCTACTTTCTAATAGAGACTGCATTCTCCACATGATTTAAATCTGCACACCAGATGGAAATGCTCATGTGCACAGAGCTCAACACAGATTCTCTGCAGAGTAAAACTTTCATCAATAATTATGTTATCCTGCAGGAGAAGGAATGTTCAACAATCCAGTTTCTCCATTCACATCATCTTCGATTTCGTCACCACCTCCCCATTTTTTTCCATTCTCACCCACAGCCACCCGTGCAGAATTCCCTTGGCACCGATGGCAGCTGCACTAACAAGAACTAAGCATCTCACACTATTAGGCCTTTTTCTGCTAGAGGTCCTTTACAGTGACTCAATAGCCTACAAGCCATACACAGCAATGAGATGTAAACAACCTTGGTGGAGGGGAGGGGAAAAAACAAACTACTAAAAAAGGAGCTGAAGAGGAAATCCAGGAGTTTTTAGCAGTTTTAAAGCTGGTGAAAAGCACAGTGGCTTTGTAGTAGGGATGCCTCTTTCCTGAAGGCATTTTTCCTAGTGGCAGTTTCCCAAGTATAAGAACCACATATATGTCTCCTACAAAGATCTGTCTTGCTAGTCCCAGCCTGGCCAACCACCCTCCAGTATTCAGAACTGAAAGCATAAATTTGGAAATAACAAGGCTGGTACCTCTGCCAGATTTGCACCTTTTTGTCTTCCTCACAGGTGACAGTTTTAGTCTTTCATCTCTCTGTCTAGTACATACAATCATCATGGCAGCAAGAGAATGGTTCTTCTCACAGGTTGCCCCAATATCTTGTTCTTCAGTCCTTCTGCATTACCTTCCAAAAATGACTTTCTGTTTGCTTACAATATTATCTCTGTTTCTATGGCCCTTCTATGGTTTCTTTTTGGCTCTATCAATAGGCAGAATTCCCAAAAGCATTTTCCCTAGGACTCTGAGGAGAGCATTTCATCCCAATGGCAGAGGCTTCCATTCAAACCAGTTTCTCTTCTCTTCCTCTTTTCACCAGAAGTTGTACAGAACAAGTTTAATTTGAGAAATTTAAATAACTGAAAGCAACAAAGAAAATGCAAAGCTTCCTGGCAAAAGAGTTTTTTTTTAATTCAGTCATTTACTTACTTACATTCATTATTTCTCAAGTTTTTCCTGTCATTCACAACTCTCAATTATTCACAATTCTGTGGATTAATACAAAGGAGAAAACACTTATCTAGTGGATTCTGGTCCTACAGTGAAAACTGCATCTCTTGCTATGATAGAGGGTTCTCTACCCACCAGGCCATTAAAAAGAGTGGAATAGACATACATTCCAACACTTCTACTGCCAATAACAGGGACTGTTTAGGTATTTATCAACTCAAAAAGAAAAAAAAAATAAAGGGGAGAGGGAAAATAACAGAATAAGAGCAAATACTAGGACCCAAGTCCTTTTATGAGCCTAAAAGAAATGCCCACAGTTGCACAGGAAATCCAAGGAAGATAAAGAAATTAAGTCTCAGTCTCTCAAGTTTCAGAGGCCCATAGTCGTCTTCCCTCTGTATGAACACTCAGCTTCTGTATTTTCCGCAACAAACAACTATTGTGATTGATAATCTCTGTTAATGCCTTAAACGATCACCTCTAATATCAGCCTGAAGCACTACAATGGTTTGAAGAGCAGTGTAATTAGAAACGAATGTATTATGTTGGACAGGAGTTAAACACGGTGGTACAGATCCAAATCCACCAACACATGGAGAAAGGGCATGAGAATATTCATGGACACTTCACTGCCTTCTTGGTACACGGGACGTTTTCCATTTGCTCACTCTTTTCACATCATGATCAGAAGTTTGCAGAATCTCTAATGCTCCAGGATATTATTATAAGTGATAGCCCAGGCTTTATCTTCATCCTTGTACTATTTTAAAAAAAATATTATTAGTGAGGAGCAATGTGTAATTTTGTGCTTGGAAGCAGATGAAATCAGAAGTGTGTGTCCCTGTGCTTTAACGTGCAATTGGATCAGGCCTGTGAATTCGTCACATACAATGCAGCATCAGCTGTTACATTTATTACAAGTCTTTCTCCCAAGAATTTAAGTTGGCTATTTGATTATGGATATGTAACTAAAAGGGTTTATCATGGCCCAAAATTTTTACTGTGAAAATCACACTTTAAAATCTCTTCTCCAATGCCAGGAGGTTTACTTCTGATGTACTGACAAGTTTTTTTCTTTGTTTTTTTGGGTTTTTTTTTTAAAGAAGTTAAAACAAGGAGATTTACTCATCTATACTTTAGTAATAATGAATAAAAGAAAAAATAGGCTGCAAGCTCATAAATATAGGGATAGAATTGTGTGTGTAATTTTATGTTGAATTCAGAGTCAAATTCCACAGTTTTTCCTTGATGAACACTTTCATGGAATATACCAATACATCTGAACTTCCCTGAAATACAAGAAGCAAAGGAATACAAGAAAAAGGCAGATAACAAACCCACACAATCTGCACACATTAGACTCAAATGTTTTCCTTTATTTTAAACGAGAGATTAATTATGCCTTATGTTATCTTGCTTAATTAAACACATTTTGAGACAATGAAAAGACTCACAATGTACGTTTGTATTCAGAAATTAATACAATTAAGTAATTAATTAATGCAATTATAATTCTCATCAGAAAACAGTTCATTGCTGTTTCCCATAAAACTTCACTCTCTGTGAATGTCTCAATGTCAATGGGGCCTTCTCTACCATAAGGTTATCCTATGCTTTTTATAAACAGATGTAAGGATTCATCCAAAATGGCAGAAGTAAGTAGCACTCCCTAAAGTAATGGATGAAGTAGGAGAAGAATATAGAAAAGTTTGTGCAATGAAGGAATGTATTTGCCAATCAAATTTACCTGTATTAACATATTAACACAACTGAAAACATTTAAATCACTTATTAACAGTATTATAACTGTATTAACTACATTAGCACAGTTCTGGTTGCCCAACAAACACTTCTAAGTGTAATGTTATTTAGAAAACACTGTTAAACTGGAGAGCTCTCACAGAGAGTAACAAAACATGCTCAGTACTGGAGGGACTCGCCTACAATGAAGAGCTGAAGGAAAGAGAAGGAAACGTCAATGTAGTTGATGATTAACTAAGTGAAAAGTAAAAAGGAAAGAAGGGAAGGATTTAGGCACACCTAAAACTGAGTGCAGAAGGAGAAACCATTTGAATAGCTAAAGCATATAATGATCTCCCTACAAAAATGACAGCAAACGTGACTCTTTAGATTCTTGAAAGCATTGTTCTCTTCTGAGGAGCTTCACATTAAAATGACACCATCTTCTCCACGGCAGCTGCTCCTTGCAGAGACACACCTGAACAAAACGAAATGTTACTGCTTTCATTCCTCAGAACCGTGTTCTCACTGCACAGTCCCATCGCCTTCAGTGGGTGAGGTCACTGAAGGCAGAATCAAAAAAAAAGCAGATTTTTCTTTTCTGATGATGGTCCACGAACCTTCTCCTACAAGAAGCTTATCTCTGGCTGGAGATAGATTTAAGCACACACACAGAAAAAGGAGGAACATCACTTAATTCTCACATTTCAAAATTGAGTTTATTTGTCTGAAAGGGAAAAAAAAAAAAGGCAGAATTTTTCACTAGGAAATTTTACACTTAAAACATTGACAAGTTGCAAGAACAGAACCCCAGGATGTACCAACCAAGGCATTATTTGAGAGAATAATTTAGGACTAAACAAAACCTACACGTAACATACAACATTAGAGCAAAGAGCCCCAAGAAATCACAGTGGTCAGACAATATCCTCAATGGTATGAAAGCAGTTACAGCGAGAAGCATATGAGGAACCAAAAAAGTTCTGCATTCAGGACAACACATCCTTTCAGTGCAGTAACTGCAATTTGCAGGTAGGTTATACCTATACACAAGTAAGATGACAGCATTATGATATCATTTAAAAAAAAAAATTGCTTAGGTAGCCTCAAGATATTTGCTTGTGCCTGGAAAAAAAAAATACTAATTCATAAATAATTTTTAGAATAATAATTTAGGCAGAGTGTGAGTTTTTAAAACAGATTTGTGGCCTATGGCAGATAATCACAGAACAATTTCTTCTCATATTACGACTTTGCAACAGAGTTTGTGATGATGTAAATTTATAAGGTGGACAATATGAATAAAATCTCAATTTCTTTTAATTTGTACTCCTATTGAAGGAGGTTTATTAATATAAATTCAATAATCTGGCTTTATTTTGAGTAGGTATCAGAGCATATTCCACAATGATCTGTTTAAATACGCCAGTTAAGAGTCATACTTTCTGAACTGGAGTCTCCATTTTGAAAACCGTAAATGTTTTTATAAATGAAAAAACTAAGAAAAAAGATTTAAAAAAAAAACAACCCACAAACAAAAAAACCCCTACCAAACAGAAATATTGCAATCCTAACCCCTCATGGTATTGTCACATCATAAAAGAAATTAAGAGGGAGAATACACTGTTGGTGATGTTGACATGCTTGAAAATCTGGTCTCAATGCCACTAAGAGCAAAACCATTGACATAAACCCAAGTGTGCATTTTTATTAAATTAACATACAGAGAAATAAGAGCTTTCCCAAAGATTCTGCTATTATAGCAGAAAATGGGTATTAATACATTAAATATAAAGTTACTACTATTTGTTTTTGCAGCCAAAACTGATGGGGGATCACTTCTATGTATTTTCTGTTTTTTTTTTTTAATTTTTATTCTTACGGCTTTTGATTATTGTCTCTGATTATCTGATCGCAAAGAAGGAAGCATACAGAGAAGAGAGTGAAGAGAAATGAATGGGTAAACAATTATACTCCATCAGATGTAGCTGAAATCAATCCCAGTGCAGTGTACTCAGGCTGTTTTCCTGACTCGCTGTCTCTATGAACTGTTCAAGGGGAAACCTCAGTAATGATCCAGCTTTCTACACATTGATTTTTAACCCTGTTGACATTTCAGCCAATAGAACTCAGGTAAAGACTAAAATGTTTTCTTTTATTGGGGAACTAACAAATGCATGCAGGAGTTTCCTCAGAAAATACAAAAGGGAAAGAAAACAAAAGGGATGTTTACATGAAGAGG
>JAWWLV010000144.1:62405164-62417185 GCA_035041135.1 Platyrinchus mystaceus | reverse complement strand
ACTAACAAATGCATGCAGGAGTTTCCTCAGAAAATACAAAAGGGAAAGAAAACAAAAGGGATGTTTACATGAAGAGGGAGGATGACCAGAAAAAAAGTGAAAGGCAGTGATTCTGGTTCTATCATTGTGGTTTTTAAATACTGCCATTTTTTCTTGCAGTTTTTGTATATGTGAAGCATTCTCTGGGTAGATAGTAATTACAAATGGCATCAGCCAGAATATTTCCATGTCTGCTCACCAGCTGCTTAAAGTTCATCCACTGGGTCCAATGAGGGACAAGAGTATGGTTTGGTTTATGGCTCATCTGTACATTAAAATTTGATGACATTAGAGAAGCTTTACTAAACTGAAAATGAAAAGAAAATAATTTTTTATTTTTTCATGAAAGACTTCTTGTAAATACCTCTAATGTGTATTTGATACTCACTAGCTGTTGGAACTACAGAATCATACAGGGCAAATAATATGTGTGACAACTGACCCACCCTTTTTTATATAAAATAAATTCTAATATGACATATGAACAGTAGTAGGCAAACTTAATTTAAAACATTTTCCAGTGTAAGTTACAGCAAATAATTGTACATGTAAGTAACTGTACATGGAAGTTAAAGACAGAAAAGAAAATGTTATTTTTAAACCACTTAGTGGTTTAATACCAAGAGCATCACTTTGGGAGAAGGTGTCCACTTCAGCAACTGTGTTAGTTTTATCATTTGAATAACCAGTAAACTCAAACTGCCTTAACATGTCAATCCAGCAAGCAAAACTGTTCAGGAGACTGCCCCCTCTAGTGAGAGTTTTGCCAGTGCAATAGGTGATATTCTCACAAATTTCTGAGGTTCCAGAATCACAAAGCAGATACTATACCCAGGAGGCTTTCACGATCAGATCTTCACTGTCAAGTGCAAACATTCAGAATTTTTGCACATTTTACTTGTAAATATTATTGAACTCAACAGTAATATGACTTACAGAGAACTTGTTTTATTGGTAGAGCATTTGAAGGGTCAAATATCAGGATGATTGATGTCAGCTATGTAATCTAAACCTAAACAATACACTTACTTCATCTGAGTGCACAAATAGAATTAACTTTGATTTTACAGAGGACAGCTAGCACCTAGGCACTTCAAGTTCTAATCCTGGGACTCTTCTTCCACCTCAGCTTCCCCATCTGTTAAAAAGGGATCAAACTTACCTTCCCCACTCAGCGGATGTGTGGATTAGCTAGAGAGGCTGAAAAGCCTTTGAAGATGAGCAGTGCTCATCATTATTATCCAATGGCAGCATTCCAATTACAGGCTCTCGTCCTTCTTCCTTTAGAAGCTGTCAAACATAATATACCGCTCCATGCGTCACGAAGATTAAATATGTCTAATATGACAGGTTTAAGATGGACAGGATATTATCTTAACAAAGTTACATGCAAATATAATTACCTGTTTGCTAATTCATTTCATTTAACCTATAAATGCTGTCAGTCTGCAAAGAAGGACCCCAGAGTTCTGCCATTAAGGGGATGTTGTTTCTTAAGAGGGTATGTGGAGCAACCTCTCCTTCCTTACTACCTCTACCATGTCAGACCTATGCATTTCATTTTAATCTTATAAAGACATTAGGAGAATTTCACATTGCTTGGATTTCTTGTATTCTTGGAAGTTACTTTTTGTCCTCAGCACTCTGTCCAACTGCCACACACTTTTTGTTAGTGAATTAGTCCTGGTTATATTTTCATTTTACTGAAGGAATATCCAGAGTAGAGAAGCCACAGGGCAGATTTTTAAAGGCATTTAGGCACCTGTAGTAACTGCAGGCTAAGAACAGGTTGGTTTTTAAAATTTCATAAGGCCTCTTCTTGAATATTTAAGTAGCTACACACTCTTTAAAAACCTTCTTTTCTTGAAGTCAGAGAAAAAAACAGCTAAACAAGAATTCATGTGTTTTGATATCAGCAGGATGCATCTTCTGAAGAAGTCACAATGAGCTGATTCTTTAAATTGACTTCCAAAGGAACAAGTACCACTTCACAACAGCAAAAAAAGGTGCTGTCACCAGCAAAGTACATATAGTCCCAAGAAGTCCTTGAGCACAAAGGTGCTCCTTTCAGAGGCACAGGTTTTCTGCCCTAAAAACCATGCATGTGGTGTCCTGTTTCTGCACGCCCCAGGCAAAGCTGCTGTAGCCAGGGCTCAGCTCCATGGATTTAACATCACTTCTGTCCATGCTGGCAGCTCCTGCTCTGCTGGATGCACGCAGTGCAGCACCCCAGCAGCGACAGCCTCAGCAGCACGAGGCTCACTCGACACCCTCATTAGCAGCAGCACAGGGGCCACACGGCCAAGCGCCCTGCACTGCTCAGTGACAGACAGGTAAGCTCGATTTTGCAACATAATGAAGGAAGTGAAGTAAATGAGAAGAGCTCAAAAGACATGTGAATAGGATAAAGAGAACACTGAATTTTTTCTTTGCTTTTTCTCGAAATTTTCATGTCAGCCTAAGCCGAGATGAAAGCACCAGCTGACAATCCTCAGCTAACCCGCTGGAAGTCGAGTTTTACAGGTTAAATTCAATGAGTGCTTTAGAAACCCACTGGATTCCTTTTAGCAATCCAACTTTATTAAAGAGTTTCCAAACATACCATAGGTTTGAAAAAAACAGGTGACAGCACCTCTAGCTTCTGACCTAGATACTTATCGTTACAGAACTGGGCTTTACAAAAAGCCCTGCAAAAGGTGCTGGTCTTCTAATCAGTTTAAGCAATAAAGAATGGGATTTTTAAGGCTCTGTTTCCCATGAAACTACAACCGTGTCCTTTCATGTGGCTCTGTAAGTCAATCCTACAGCATGTGCACAGGCAGTTAAGATCCCTGTTTGCTGCAGTGAGGCACACAAACTCACAGGAGCCTGTTGCCCTTTCAAAAATGGTGAGCAAGACTGAAATTTGACCTATTTTAGGCACCCCTGCTACACTGTCGAGAGAATCAATTCCATAGAAAATTTCCTCTCATTGTTAAGGACAGCTTGCTAAAGAAACCTGGACAAAAAAGAGGTTTGGGGTCTTAGGGAGGTGGTTACATTTTTTGTAGAGAAGCCCATTTAGGAGACATCCTTCTCTATTAACAATCATTAACTTTTAAAAACCAATTTTTAAAACCAAGTTAAATTCTTCTTCATGACTTTATAAATACTCAGAGCATTATAGGTGAAGGGTGAAGGGCAGTGCTCACTAGAATTACAACTGCCAAGCCATTTGAAGCATATTTTTGCAGAGAAGCACACAGATGCACTTAAAAGTTTGATATCCAGACCTACAATTAATTTGCTATCATCTCATGACAGCAAAGAAAGAGGCTGAGAAATGACTGATAGATCACGCTTCAGAGAAACAGAGGGATATCTGTTTGAGCAACTTAATGTTGTCTTGTCGGTTTCTTTACAAGAGATTGACCTTTTTAATTCCCATATGAACCTGAAGCTAACTTAGAGAAGAAAAGGCCTGCTACACACACTGCACTGACAACTAGAAACACTTCTTTTTTCTTTAGACCAGAACACACATTCCTTTATCTTAAATGCTTCAAGGGCGAGGCATTTAGGTTTCGGGCAAAAGAGAGACTGCCATGATGGCAGCAGCAGCCCTGGGGCTACAGCTGGAGCTGTGTGGCCAAGCCATAATTCCTCTGCCTGCATCCTTCACACTCTGCTGTGGCTCAGCAGGGTTGGAGATCCAATTCTGCAGCCATCCATCTTGATCTGACCGATGAAGGTACAGTCCCCTGGGACTGCAAGCCTCAACAGGCAATACTGCATTCTGATTTCAGTCACTTCCAGCTCTGACCACGTGAGTCAATGGCCACATCTCTATATTAAACCAAGCAAAACACTACAACTCCAAGAGCTCTAAAGGGTAAAAGACCAAATATAATAATGTCATATCTACATGGGCTTATTTCTATCATTATGTTTGCATTTCCTTAATGGCTTTAAATATCTTCTTTATCTCAGAAAAATGTGCAAGCTAAACTCCTTCTTTGCATAAACTACAAGTTTCTTTATAGCTATGCACACATCCAAAGTAATCTTTGCAAATGTCTACTATAAAAAAAAAAACAACCCAAAACAAACAACAAAAGCAGCGCAAACTAATCTGAAATCTCTGCTGTTCCCCTGAAATACAGAGTGGGTAATTTTCTTTAACCATCTTCCCTGTCTGCCTTAAACTAATCATAACGTCCCAACTCATCTGAAGACAAACTTCTGTGGTATCCAAAGCACTGCTGCACCAAGCAGTAGGTGCTACACCAAGCAAACAGATTTTTGTTACCACAGTAGCCGCCACCATTAAGACACATTTGCTTGGACTGCTCAGAAAGAGCAGCTGTCTTGAATTAAAATCTCTGCTCCAGTTCAGCCCTGACCAGAGGAGCCTCAGAAACCTGGCAGTATATTTATTCACCGTAATGAAGCCATACCATACACTTTAGGAGTCTATTGTCAAAGCATAATTGCTACTGCTGCTACACCTTGGGACCTCCAGACTGGATTACTGTATTGATTTTTACATGGAGCAGCTGTGGATCACCTAAGAGGTGCAAGCAATGGGGAAGGCAGCTATCTGCAAGGAACACAACATGACAGTTTTTCAGACCATATGTCTGCCCTGTTAACCCTAATACAGGTCACGATGTTCATGCTGAGCTATGAAAGTCTTCATATGGGTTAAGTCCAAGCTATTTTTAAGATCACCTCTGTTCCTCGGAGTGCCCTAAGTGTTAAGGGAAACCTCGTAGTTTTAATTAATAATGTCAACATCAGGATATTTTTATTGAAGCAATTTAACAGTGGACTATTGTTCCCCTACAGATCTGATACAGCTCTATCTGTCTACATTTAGCACAAGGTAGATGACTATGATGACACACATGGCAAACAGGAGCCTACACAAACACATCTCCCCAGTACATGAATGCTTCTTTTTAATTTCAAAAGTATTTTAAAGCCTTGTCTTAAAATTGCAAAGCCTTTAACCAAGCTGTCTCTACAATCCCCTCATTTTCCATGGTCTTGCACGATAGCTGTGCTCTCGAGGAACAATGCAGCTTTGAGCAAAGCAGCAAAGACCATGTATTTTCAATGGCTGGAAGCCAAATATTAAAGTCCTTGTCAAAAGAAATTTGCCAAAGCCTACTATTTAACTCCAAATGCAAACTACATTTTGAGGAAACCTTTTTCTCAGTGAACCATCGATAAAAATCATCACCACAAGGAGAAAAAGGCATGTTTCATTCATATCTCTGTGAATGCAAAATAATAGTCTTGATGGAAATACATACTGGTAAGTCTTACTTTAAAAAAAAAAAAAAAGCTTAATACACATCTTGAGCTTCATACCTCAGTGGAAACTAAACTGGATTTCTAAATCTTTATCTACAAATCTTTGAAAGTACTTGGCGTCTGATGTCAGGTGATCCGGATATTCAGTGCTTTGAAAATGAAACTGTGTATTTCAAAGCCCAGAAAGGATTTAAGAAGTTTAAAAAAAAAAACCACCCATCCCAAAAGCAAACAAACTTGAAAACCTACCCTTCAAATCATATATGACCAAAGAAAGGAAGGGTTGCATGGTATCTGTATGTCTTAATCCTGGCATGCGTATATTTATTTCTACTGCCTTTGATCAATAAGCAGTAAAAATCCATGCACCTGGGAAGTCAAAACAGAAATCACAACCTGACTCCACAGGTTCTCCCACACACAAAGCTGTTCTTCCAGAGGGGGTCCTGCTGAGGAAGGACTGTTCAACACGGAAGAGGGCTACAGGATCAGGATCAATATATCACTCATGAGAGATGAAGGCAAACAGTAACATCTTCACACTGGAGTAGGGGAGGCCCGTGGTTTACGTGTGTTTCCATGGGTGGCTTGGATTAACTACGTATAGCACAGTAAAAAAACATGACCCATGAAAATTGTAACGGACTGGTATAATTTCTGGACAATTAGTGGCTTTATGGTCTCAGCCTTTTCCCCACACACTGGAAAACAAACAAGTACAGGTGCGAGCTCCTTGTAAATGGGAACAAGCAAAGCTTCCCTAACAGCTGCTTTATCTGCTTGCTGTCTCAGATAATACTGCAAGCCGAAGCCCTATCTAATCCAACTGCTGTAATAAAAAGGCTGATGCCATCATTTTTCTAATCACTTCAACAAGCAACATATACACAAAGTGATTATTACATAAACTGTGCTCTCTTTGCTTGCAGAAAACCGATCATCCTATTGATTACAGCTTTATATTTAGATTCCAACAATGCAAGTCTCTTAAGCTTAGAAAGCAAAGCCTGGCTGTCTGGTTGGGTAATTCCCTATCAGATAATTAGTAGAGACAGCCAGGAAAAAAAAAATCACCAGTATCTACATTACTATCTGTGACTTATTAGAAAATTCCACCTTTAAAGATTTCAATTCTGGACAGCTATGCACTATCTCCACTAAGAAATACAATTTCCTTCTTCTTTGCCCAAGACAGAAGCAGCTGTATTTCCAACCACAGCCCTTACAGATACACCAGCCCTGTCAGCAAACCCAGCGGGGGCATTAAGGCAATTGCATTATTCTGCCTCTTGAAGAAAAGGGTTATTTTGAATGAACAGGCACCACTGAGAGACCTCAATGTTACTGAAGAAAAAGAAAAAAGAGAACTCATGCTCATGCTCTGAAACTAGTATTATAAATATGGCTTCATCTTTAGCCATATGCCTTTGCATTTGGGTGGTACCAGATCCCAAATGCCACAAACCCCAGACCTGAGATGCTGTGGGGAACAGCTGCAGCCTTGCCTCGAGTGTCGCCAGCACTGCTAATATGGAACCAAGCAGTATGAGATGTCCCAAAGAGCTGTTTCGGTAGAAATCGGTAATTTATTCTTTCAAAATGTTATGTTTATTTGAGGGTGTTGGAAGAATATGTGAGACACGAATGTATTAGAGGATAAGAATGCTGTAGAACTCCTGGTATAACCACCAGGTGAAACCAGCAAGTTTCTATGCTACTCTTTTTTATTCTACTGCTTTCTATTATGTTCCTCCCAAATAGTAGCTATTACGTGAAGTTGGCAATGCAGGTGTGCAGCACAGGACTCTGCATTATCAAGGCATTATGGAATTACATAAATTGAATAATTTAATTGAAATCGTTAAAAATTACTGACTAGATCTGAAGCCAAACACGAGCAGAACTTGGCTTTCCTCCAGTATTGCGCTAGCAACAATATCCCAACTTTGTCAGCATATTGCAAGCTTTGGTATAGAGATCACAAGTCAGTTCTCCCCTTTCTGCAGTACACAAATCATGTACTCACTGAATACATACCAAACTCTGCACACACATCTTGAAGTTTTCTTTCTAAGAATACACCAGGCTGCCTAACAAATCAAACGTCATTCGTGAGTGGACTAAATTCCCAGTGAGGCTTAAGAGTTCAGGTACCTCACAAAGCAGATCCTTTCAATGAGTTAAGCAAAGCTAGAGAAAACCATCTACACTCACTGAAAGAAATTCAACTGTTTGTTTTGCAAAGTTCACACAGAATTTGTTTAATGTATTTGAAATATTCCTTTTTTGGTAATGAGCATGAAAGAGTTAGTCCTTTAAATTATTTGTTCAAACAATTAACATTTTTATATCAATTCATTTTTCAATTTACCTTGTCACCTTGGTATCAATGTATAAAAAGATAAGGAAGACAATATTTAGCATTAGCACATACAAAATCCACACAAAAACTGATACTTCAGTGAATCAGGCCAGGCCTGCACTCTCCTATTACTTGTACAACACAAATTCCTCACCAGCAAATGTTCTCTCTGCCTTAAAAGACTGAGTGAGGTTGTCTGTGGAAAGGTGTCCTTGCAAACAGAAATCCCCACAGTATCCAAAGTACTGTTAGTCACACAAGCCATTTACATGGTCAGGAGGAAGCATCCAGCGAAAACATCACTGCACTGTGAAGCTGCAAAATGAATGTTCCTCCACCATAATGGGCTCAGCCTCTAAACACAGGCAGAGGCACAATAGCGTGGAGCTGCCAGAACCCTGGCAGTGACAGACACTTCTAACTGCACCTACACACGGCTGCTCAGATCATCCCTGCTCTTCAAGGCAGCTCTGGATAACAGAATGGATAATCTTGTGGTGGAAAGGAATCAGGGTTATGCGTTCACTTGGCAGTGCTCACAAGGGCTGACCCAGACGAGTGCAAGAACAGCAGCTGTAACTGCTCAAGGGATTGTAAACGAGAGGGACAGGAGGAGGGAGGGAAGGTAAGGGCGGCCAAAGAGATGATCCATCTAAAAGACTATTCCAGAAAACTGCACTAAAGCCTATCTTAAAAACCTTGAAATAAAGGATAAAATACTGAAAACTTCCTTATAAAGCTGGAAAACATGTATTGAAGTAACTTGTTTAGAAATGATGAACACCATGACACTTATGAAAGTTATAAGAGAGCTCAGCAGTGATACAGATCAGGTCACTTGGTTACTTAAGAGGAAGTGATAGAATCTCATACGTAACAGGGAGTATATGTCCCAGACTTGGGGTTGGGGGTCTCCTCTTGGGCTGGACTGATGCAGAAGTGACACATCTGAGCACCTTTCCATGTACAGAAGGAGCTAATCCCCATCCCTGATTCCTCCCAGGGACACAGCAATAGAAGCAGTCCAATGACCAACAATTAGTTTATGCTGATTCAGGGATATACCTTTAGATGTGTCTGGGACTTGAAAATTTTGTTTGCTGTTACTTCATGCATGAGCAAAAACACTCCTCTTTCCAGCCCCTCAGGAGGGCTAGTAAATCAACAGCCACCATTAAATATGAAACTATTTCTGAATCTTCACGGTAAATAAAGAAACCATGTCTTATCTAGCCCTCCATATAAAAGGATATCAAATTCCCGAGGTCATATTTTATGCTCCCTGATAGCACACAGTACTATTTATTAGCTTGTGGACAGAAAATAATATCTTATGATATATTAGTATAGGCAGAGAATAACCCACCTCTGCCAGTTAGACCCAGAAGGCTCTCAGGAGTTTATTGTCCTCCAGTGTCTGCCGTTCTGAAGACCTGGGAAAATGTGAATCCAGCTGATTCTACTGACTCGTCTTCTCCACATAAAAAGCAATTTAAAAGACAGAAATGTTAAAAGGCCCCTGTCTGTTGAGCTCAATATATTACATCTGGAGAGAAGGCCATTATGACCTGATAAATTGAAACTGAGAAATCTTAGGTTGTAGCCGTATCATGAGAAAAAAAAATTAATCATGAGGACTGAAAAGAAAACCATAATGTTATATTACTTTGCCTCCTCCCCAGGAATATACTTAGAAATGTACTTACCAGGAATTAAACATGAACTCATCAGCAGCTCTTAAACTGTGCTTGGAAAGGACCACTCTGCCTCCAAAAATGACTGCAATGTGTACATCAAAAGAGGAATGAAAGCTCTGAGAGTTTATGCCATATTTAAATATTGCTGAACTCCAAATGTAATGGTTAATTCAAGACAAAAAAGTAATCTATTTCTTCAAGACGAAGAGTCATAAGGGTCTTGACTAGTTCAAATGATCAAAAACTACACTGGAAGTGTGTCTTGAGTGTACAGTTAACACATCATCTGCTTTGCAGAGCAACAAGCTACAGGCTACATTACCTGGGGAAAACGTCCTCTTACATGTTCTCTAAATCTCATGTGCATTTTTGTATTAACAGAATTGCACCATACAGCCTTTTCCACCCTTTATTTCACATCCATTACCATAGAAGAGAGTGTTCTCAGGAATGAAAATGTTCTTTTTTTTTTTTTTAACTGATCAAAAATACATATGATAGATAGCAAATTTTACAAATATTTGGGCATAGTGAGAACCACATGGTATAAAACATCTAGCACTTGAAAATTCAAAATATCAACCATAAATACAGTCAGTAAGCAAACCCTAAGAATTCACAGAACTAAGATGCACAGCTGACATGTGCTTTATACTTACACTGTAAAAGCACTGCTAGGCCAAAGTCAGATGGCACCTTTAACTCAGTGAATTCCACAGACTGTATCATATTAAAAACAGTGTATGTTTGGAAGAGCTGGGCAGTGCACTTGGAAAGGCTTCTCAGCACTAGCTGGCACTCTCCTGGCACAGAACCTTATTGTAACAGATACTGATGTAAACACAGATCATTAAACTGAACTATATTCATCTGGGAAGGAAGCTTCTTTTCTTGATGGGGACACCCACGAAATAGCTCTTATTTGCTGCAAGATGGACAGAAGGTTCCAGCTTCTGGATAGCACTTCCCCTATTCACCTCAAACTGTCGCAAATAATTTAATTCAGAGACAGAGCACAGAATCAGGACTGGAATTACTCTACCACATTAACTTCCAATTAGAGATGGATATAAATTTTGGGAAATGAGCACGGTGAGATCCACAAGATAACCACCAGGACAAGGGCTGTCATTAAGCAAAGACAGATATGAGCTGGTCTGACATTTGTCTTCTCTCTTCCCATTTAACAACAAATTCTTTCAGGTTTTGTTTTGCTTTGTTTTTTAATTTAGAAGTGTCTCTACTACCTCCAAATAAACCTTCTGAGGTAGAGAACAGCATAAGGCACAGCTGCAAGAGCCAGCAATTGGGGAATAGTCGTGGTGGTACTTAAAGGGGGCCTACAGAGGAGCTGCAGAAGGACTTTTGACGAGGGCACTGAGTGACAGAACAAGGGGGAATGACTTGAAAGAGAAATTCTCACTGTGAGGGTGGTGAGACGCTGGCACAGGTTGCTCAGAGTTGTGGATGCCCCATCCTTGGAAGTGTTCAAGGCCAGGTTGGATGAGGCTTTGAGCAATGTGGTCTAGTGGAAGGTGTCCCTGCACATGGCAGGGGGTTTGGGACAAGAGAGGGTCTCTAAGATCCCTTCCAACCCAAACCATTCTACAGTTCTATGATTCTCAGTGTAGGTTTTAATATTGTCTTCCTCCTGCTGTTTTTCAGTAACAGAAAAAGCCCTCAAACTATCACAATAAATTATCACAACAAATGAAATATTGGCCAATCCTTCATATGGGTGCCCAACACTGCTTCGCCTGCAATGTCTTCCTGCTCACAAGCAGTCATGAATCTCTTCTCTGGCACCATCAAAAGCTCTTTTATCAAAGTAAATACTGTGGGGGCAAAAAAGGACTCCCGTCACGGTCACCTCATGGTAACTGCTCTTCTGACTCTTGCTCTGAGTTCAGCTTTAAGTGCCCTCATCCACATCAAGAAAAACATACTGAAGCCAAAAAAACCCATAAAATACTTGACTCATCATGGTTATGAAATCATTTTAAAGCATCAAGTTGAAAAAAAAGGATCCTATGCCTTTTTTCAGAATTCAACAAAATGGAGAATATTACATGACTGACAGGTGTTTTACAAACTACATCCCATAAGGAATCTCACACTGACTATAGATCACTATGCAAAGATTCAAAAAGTATCTTTTCTTTTTGAGTCCTCACAGAAACATTTGTACCTATGCTTATGAGCAGAACAGGACAACACCAAATTCATTCTACGAAGTTCCTCACTCTGCTGGAGATTGGAAGAGACACCAACCTCAGTTTCTAGTACAATCATTCAAATCCCAAAATAGGTAAAACATGATTCATTCTGAACATTTGTATTCTCTCAAAATAGTCAATTTATGTTTCTATTAAAAGAAAAAAAGAGGGGGAAAAAAAAGGCATTTTAGATGTCTGCTTCAGTGAGCAAACTCCGTTCGGAGATGGAAAACACACACAGGAGGATGGGTCCTCCTCCTGGCAGGTTTACATCGTTGTAATTAATTCAGGCACTGAATCTCACCAGTTGAGAGTCTGGTATATCAACTAATTCAATTTCATGGATGGCCCTACATGGCTCAGTTAGATGTAGCTGCTGCTGATCCACAAATGTTTGTGAGTTTAACAA
>JAWWLV010000144.1:62368085-62405064 GCA_035041135.1 Platyrinchus mystaceus | reverse complement strand
TCAATTTCATGGATGGCCCTACATGGCTCAGTTAGATGTAGCTGCTGCTGATCCACAAATGTTTGTGAGTTTAACAAAGTCTGATCCTTCCTGGATTGCAGGCAGGAGCAATGCAGGGAGCAGCAGGATACCCAGTGCCCCTCTCCTTCCACGTCCAGCAGCACAGGGACGACCTCAGCTTTCCACAAGTCCATCAGAGCACTGGGGCAGCATCCAGAAGGCAACTACAGGACTTGAAGTTCAAACTGTGATCTCCTGTGCAAAGCAGAGCAGGGTTGCTGGTTGAACATCAGCACAGGCAAGCCTCCTGCTCAGTTTATTCCAATAAAAACCTCCTCCCCACTCTACCAAGGTCACGTAACAAGAGACTGTGTCTCATAAGAGAGAAAGGTTTAGAGTATTAAGAAATTTGTTGCTGTGGTGATGTCGATGATTCACCCTCAGTCTGTGGCCTTATCCTTACCTACCATGGCACAAACAGCACACACACCACACTACCAGACTCCAGCAGTTCCGTGTGGAATAGATTCCGAGTTGACAAGGAAGGTACACCCACACTCACCTCTCACGGTAACGCAGTGGGGCTTAGTCATGCACTGGAGTGACTTGTTGACTACAACGTGGATTAAACCCATGTCTGTAGTCAAATGCACACTGGAATATTTGGCTGAAGAGGGACACAAGTCTGCCTTGAGCTTAATTGACTTTGCTTCCTTCATCTGTGTAGCTTTGCAGTGGTACCGGATTTTTTGGGAGTTTTTACAGGTTCACAGAAAGAGGGATAAAGATTCTTCTGCTTTTATAACATCTCCCAGGACTATCTGGGAGGTCTCCAGCCAGAAGAGAGTATACCAGTAACACAAACCAGAGATCATAAGCAGAGTTTTGCAAAATGCATTAAAATTAGCTCACATGATTTTATTTTCAAAATAAAACTGCTCAAAGATAGGAAAGACTCCCATACCACCAAGCACCACTTACTTCAGTTTCCACATAATTTTTCAAGCAGCTGAGTATCATCAGATGGATTTTAGTAAAGAAAGAAGAAAAAAAAGGGTTCCAAACACCAATGATCTGACTCCAATCTTAGTTACTCAGGTGTAAATTGAAAGGAACTCCACTGAAACCACCACAATAAAAGCACTGTCATCACCTTAATCTCAGTACACTATGCCAACCACACTAAACATTTGTCAAAGATAAAGAAGAGTGCAGGACTTGGCCTGGAGAATCCAAATTGCAGATTATTAAACAAATATGCAAACAAAAGTGCTATAATTACACTGCTGCCCAGCAGAATCATTATCAACCAATGGCCTGGTTCTTGCATGCTTATAATGCAAATGGAGCAACAATAAGAAAGCTGATGTGAAGGTGACAAGATCATTATATTCTATTGTCCACAGCTCAAAATAGATATATGTTGTCATTCTTATGCAGTACATGGTAAGACATGATCCATTCCATCAACTGCAACGGGAATATTTTTGATGTATACTCCCCAAAAAAAGGTAAGCAAAGTGTTCAGCAATCCCCCTGCACATAAATTCCGAGTGAAAAGACTTGTTTTGCTTCGTGTGGCCTCTAATACAAAAAGTGTTTGGCAGCAGCCTCTATAAACTACCTGGAAGAGCCTCTCTCAAGCAAAGATTTAAGGATCTTCAAGAAGAAGGAAACAGACACATACAAACCCTGACAGTTTTGATTCTGGACTGTAGCCAGTGCTCAGCACAGTTTTAATGTTAAGATACACCATTTTTTTTCTGCATGTAGATTTTAAAACTTGTTTCTTAGTTGAGGGATCCATATCTCTCATTCACACATACAGCAGAAACATGTAAATAACTTTTTTCCAGGAGTGCATTTCACACACACCAAATTCCCTGACTGTACACAGATTTACTGCACAGGACCTTTGTGTTTTAGTCACATCATCTGAAAACATTTGGAGGAGAGAGGGGTTTGCATGTGTGTGGTTTCACTGGTTCCCAAGCAGCTGGTTCACGGCTAAGAAATGCGGATGAAATAGATTTTTATTGATGCTTCATCTAACATACTAGGATGTTTGGTGCCTGATTATAGTAACTGAATAATCAATTTCTTGCTTCTTTAATAAATTAATTTATTAAATGTGAAATATGTACCGCTGATATTTCAGGGAGCTAATTTGCAAACTAAGGCAATGGTGGGATTCTTTAAGAAGATGACCTCTGTGTCTCAAAAGTCTGGGGATATATAGTAAAAAAGGCAGCCAAGAAAGTAATAAAATGTTTTAAATATAGCCATTTGAATTTAGATAACATAATTTTATTATCTGCCTTGGAAAAATTAGGCTAAAAGAAATATACTTACTAATAAAGACTGTCATTTTTGTTCAGACTAATCTTTTTATTTCGATATATATGTTAGCCAAGCCTCCCCTGCATTCTCAGAACTGTCAGTGGTTTTACTTTTAACCATAAGACCCAGAACAAAAGAATAATACGACACTCACTACATAACAGGAGTAAATCCATCAACCATTACCATCATCACCTCTGGGTTAGTGTTCAACCTTCTGAAAATGGAAGAGAAAATGCCAACATGCAAGTTCTTTTAAAATGGGGTGGAGAAGCGAGGTTAGTACAATTGTCTTTTTTTCTTTTATGAATCCTTGCCAAGAGATTCCACCTACAGCTCTCCCTGACGGATCTCAAAAGCACTGTCACGTCTAACACTTTCTGGAATGATGCCAGCAGGGAAACGTCCTCCAAAAAAACCGCAGCTTCTCATCGATGGAGAGCCCTGCACAGAAATGGGCTGACTGGGGGGTAGGGAAGGGGGAAGAGTTTTAGAGCCCTCCCTTCCCTTCCTCCCCTCTCTGAAATGGCCTCCCCAGCTGCAGAGCAGGTAGTCCCAGGCCAGAGGACACAGTCAGGGGTCAACCAACCTCACTGCAGCTGTGGCACAGGTCTGCCCAAGCTAGCACAGCTCCCTGCTTCCAGGACACACACACACCAGCCTCTGCCTTTTAAAGGTTTACTTACAAAGCCAGTATCTGAAAGAAAAAGTTCTTATGGTGCTCGTTGCCACAGGCACTAAAATGTCATTGCAAATTCAGCTATTAGAGAACAGATAAATATCTCCAGGGCAAGCAGTGGTTATATTCCCTGCAATAACTTGCTGGTAATCTTCTGTTTAAAAGGTCTCTGCTCCTTCTCATCTATGTTAGGCCTTGACCACTTAGCCACTCTCTGAACTCCAGTATCACCCACTGTGAGGGAGAAACTTGTCACATCAGCTACACTAGAAGAGAGTCACACATTTGGATGCCAATGGTGCTTACATTACACCAAAACATGAGGGAGAGCCTTTGCATCAGCAGGGAGAGAAGCAGCCCCACCAGAGCGACACTGAGAAGATGCTGCCTTGCTTTCAGCAGAGCAACTTTCAAGTAGCTTTCCCTTGTC
The DNA here is from genome assembly GCA_035041135.1 of Platyrinchus mystaceus. Taxonomy (NCBI): domain Eukaryota; kingdom Metazoa; phylum Chordata; class Aves; order Passeriformes; family Tyrannidae; genus Platyrinchus; species Platyrinchus mystaceus. The sequence continues at coordinate 62,401,615 of JAWWLV010000144.1, read as the reverse complement.
TTCTGTGTTAGCCCCAAGCCTCAACATAATGATGGTAACTGCAGTCTCTGCTTCTTGCCAACAACCACGCAGTTAGCAGGAGGGATGAGATTAAAACTTGAGCAATGCCATGTGCAAAAAAATACCTTTGCTGTTTGCAGGGTCTCATATAAGAAGTGATAGTTATGAAAATCTGTTCCTGCTGTCTGCTCTTGTTCTCGTGGAGACTCCTGGGCAAATCTTCCCCACAACACGAGCAGGTGGCAGTGACGAAGTCAAACAGAAGATGTGCTGCCATATGAGTGGTGCTTAAGCCACAACCTGCCCCTGCCAACAGACACAGTATGTTTTCACACCGTATCAGTCTAACAAGCATGACAGGAAACCTAAAGCACCCAGATACTGTAAGCTGCTGCAAACCTCCCAACAATCTTAGCCCAAAACACATTATTAGTGATTTAATGGACAGTGGCCATTTTTAATGATGCCCTGTGAATGGCTTAGCGCTCTAACTGAGCATGGTGGCTGACAGTGTACACTCCCAGTCCTCTGCAATACAAAAAAAAAAAAAAAAGACATTTAAAGCACCTTCACAGCAAGTTTTTAAAATATGACCACTTGATTCTTGGAAATAGTTCTTCATGTGGGGATGCTTACTCTGGAATCGTAGGGGAATATTTCAATTTAGTCACAAATTTGATTTGTCATTCTAGAAAAAAAAGGGAATAAAAAAAAGATCTCTGTAGACTACGGATATCCCCACTGGGACACATACCAGTAAATCTGCAATTGTGTAAAATCACACTTTAATTTTTCCAGTAAAGCTTTTTACAAGCTAGCCGTGTAACAAGACACTGACTGGACAGACTGTGAGAAACAAATTATGAGACCTTAAAACATGATCATAATAAATTAATATAGCCAATACTCAATCCACCATGATTCACATTTTCTTACAGAGTGAGGGTAATTTCAAAAAACATGGATAAACACCAACATTTACAAGAGCTGTGAGCATTCCCGAGACATTAACCAGCCAGGAAAAACAAAGGTTTGGAAGAAAATTCTTCCAACATTCCTGGCATATATTTATGCAACAAAATTGGAGTTCATGAAGATATTCCTTATATACGTATCCCATTAAAATGTCATCCTAATATCATTCAAGAGAGTAATTTTGATTAAACTCAAAATAAAAAGGGAGTCAGATTTTTTTAGAATGAGAAAAACATTAATTAGCCATGCAAAACAGAGAAAGTAAATCAAACAGTTGATGTGGCACCCAAATAAATCTGCTGAACAAAAGTTTGCAAGAGGTTTTCTACAGGGGAACAACACATTGTTTCCAGTCCCACCCTTTCTCCTTCTTGTCCATTTATATTGAGAACAGTCCTATTACATTTTATTTTGTAGAAAACAAAAATGTCAAATCATTTTTAAAAATGCTGAAACAGGGCTTTGCAAGTATATTTAGGAATAAATCTCAGAAGACTTGCACTGTCTCAGCATTTTTATGTCAATTTTACCGTATTTGTACTGAAATCATTAAGCATTCTATGTGCCAGAATTTAAATGTAAGCAATTCATAACAGAATATTTTGAAATAAAGTAACGCAACACATTAACTAGAACTTTCAGTTACACCGTACAATTTGTCAAATTGCCAACAGAACAACTCATTTGAAAAGACAGATTGTTGCTTATTCTTTAGCTGTCACTTGCGTTACTTCACTTCAGCTCCTTCTGCCTGACACTTGGCGCGGAGTGAGTCAGTCACACTGACGGCGACCTGATGAGCTCTGATAAAACCACAAACAAAACAGAGATCCTGGTGACTCACCCATCAGTCTGGAGAGCAGCTCCATATCCCAGATAGTGGCTCCAGGAAACAAACCCCTGCCAGCCACACATGCCGGTAGGTATTACTGACGCAATCGAGGCATGGCACCCTTCCCAACACTGGGATAGCACTGGATAAACACTGGATTTGCTGGATTAAAAAATATCACGAGATTCTGAATCTGTAGGTCTTCTAAGTATTTTTTCAAACTCTGTTTGCTGAGGACTTCTTTTAAGTGAAAGCATTTAAAACAGCTACCTAATATGAAAAAAACAATCCAACCAACCAACCAACCAAAAAAACCCCACACACCCACACAAAACCCCAAACCAAACAACTTTTTAGAGTGTGTAGATTCCCTGTGCTTGGTCCAATCACCTCTGGAGATCAAACTAGTCATCTTCTACCAGGGACTCCACTGAGACCACCACCAATTTTGGTATCAGCCACCCAACAGTTACGATGCCATACGAACATCCTGTCCCTCTCCTTTCTCCAAGGCTCAGTTTTAACCTTCTTCTGTTTAAGTCATCCATATATTTTTATATCCTGTCTAGCATTCCACAGGTGGAGCACAAATAAGACCTTATAAAATGATGCAGTCACAGGAGTAAAGAGTACATCCACTGTCTGCCACTTTCCCTCTCTGTTTCATATGCACATAGACAGCAATAACCTTCATGCATCTTAAAGCTGCAACTGCTCACTCATGTGTGAAAATGAACCTCAGACTTCTACCAGTGATGAGGACAGAAGCATAATGGTTTTGTCCAAATTAGCTCTTGAACTAGGTCATATATATTTTAATGAAGTAGAAGCTCATGTGGGGGCTGGATGGTAGATGAGTGCCTGTGATTGCTTTTGTCCTTGGTTTGATTAGTTTGGCAATCACAATCATTTACATAAATGGTGAATATTTTACACAGGGGGGATCACATCCCAAGGGGGCATGAGACAGGAATGTACAGTCCATTCATAAAAAGATTTTATTGAGCAAATAGTTACCAGGTCATTTAATTTTCGGCCCGTGTGTTCCTCATTGACAAAGCCACTCAGGTGGCTCGGGCAGAGAGCAGGACTGCAATCCCTGACTGATTACTGTAATCCACTGATTACTGGGAGAAACACAATGAACAGAGATGAAGAAAAGAGGAGAGTTTTCCCTCTCATCCCAGTAAATGGGTATTGTATGTTCTAGCTACAGTTATAATCTGCATCAAACACCCAACTAAACAGACACCTAAAATTCGCCGTAGTTTGTCAGCACGGCCTTGTCTCCGGTTCCACCCGCCTCGAGCAGCACTGCAATTCACTGAGTCACAAAGCACAGATGTGCACAGAAAATTATGGTATCCACAGTTACCCAGTTTGTAATCTATCATGAATCCCAATGGAATTAGACAAGCATCAGGATGTAAAAAACTTTCATTTGCCCATAGAATTGATGCAAGCTGGAAGGTTTTCCACTGGCTGATGTGCTTTCAGACATAAATTTGACCCATACACCTCAAAGGAGAACACATCATGTGCATCCTGATGCTCCTTCCTGGTCCTTTTGGCTTAGCCCACCTACAGAGAACTTAGTTAACCTTCACTGGTTTATGGAAAACATCCTTTCACATCTTTCTTTCACATCTTTCTTTCACATACAGGACTGAGACAACCAAAACATTTCATATTCACTGAGCAGTAGTTAGCAGGTGTTACCAACTCCATCATACTTCCAATTTTTCAGGGAAGCCTTTTTTCCAACATTTTTATCTATTGCATAGGTGAGTCAACATTTGTATGGGATATAATAATAAAAAGGGTGATAAATCACAGATGACTGGACTGGGCATTCAACCTGACTCAATGGAATTATTCATGTAAGTAAGTACACTAAATAAGCACAATCATCTCTTCTAGGAAATTATCACCTTCATTAAACCCTCAGGGGTTAAAAATGCTGATCTAGGAATATCCTGATGATATTAGTCCACACTTGTATCATGGAAGGCATCATGGCTGCACCTCCTTCTGTAAATTAAAGAGCACCAGGCAACACCCCTGAGCGCTGAGACTCACCTGCCCCTGCTGGGAGCTGTTGAGGGGACATGCCAATACAGTCAACAATCCCCAGGCACAGCCAGAGAGCCGTGGGGAGCCAGAGACCAATCCCAGTAGGAGGAGCAGTTGGAGCAGCCCTTGTTTGGAGGGCACACTCTTTGAGCGGAGCTGTGAGAGTCCTGGGCTGCTCCCATGACTGTCACTCTCCTGGCCAGCATGGTCTCAGGCCCATTCATGTTGGTACAAAAGTCTGTCCTGCCTATGGACTTTATAATTATCTCAAGTAGGAAAACTGTGGGACTCCTTGCTAAAAGATGCCATGAACACCATGGTTTACATGGCCTTCAACTTGAGCTGGACAGGTATTTAAGAGATCCCTTGAAAGTCAATGTGTAAATGCGCCATTTCAGGTTCAAAAAATTCACTGTCTGAGGCTGAGAGAACATTCATGGAAGTATCAGACACACTTGTCCCCCTCCTGCCCCACGGGTCTGCTTACTGTGGCCACTACTGGAGACAGGATATTGGGTTAGACGAAGCCTTTGTTTGAACCAGTACAGCTGTTATGTTATTATGCAGAAGCAGTAACATCCATAAGAGTTTACTGTGATAGAGCAGATGTGAGGAAATGTTCAAGAAAACAGAGGAGCTGAGAAGTAATTTGGCAAGTAATGTTTTGGCAGCAGTACTGGCTTAAATAGCCTCCCTTCTCCCTGACCTGACCCACTTATTCCCACCACTCCCTTCTTTGTGCTTGTACAGCTGTTTGTGTAGCCACATCTTGAACCAGGCTAGAAAACCATTTGGATGAGACACCTCTCTTCTTTCCCCCTCTCCTGTTCTGTGAGCCGTTTTTCAGCCAGATCAGTATACAGATTTAGCTGTGCTGCAGATATAGCGGCTGCACAGCTGAACAAATAGTTTTGCCACGACTACACAAGAAGCAGCACAAATCAGGAACACATGTCCAGGGCCAGGACATGTTTATGCTCAGCCTAAGAAAAGCTTAAGCAGGACCATCATCATCACCATCACCACCAGTCTATAGCCTGTGACTCCTTGGGATAACAGAAGTGGCTCTGTCCGGAGCAGGAGCAGGGCTTGCTGCCCAGCCACAGCACCAACTGGGAGGACTCACTGCCTACCTGGTCTAGAGAAGACAAGAGATAAAACAGCAAGCAGTGAGACAAGTTGTTTTTACAGACATTCCCTGTATCATAACTCAGGCTCTCTAAGGGCTCTCCTAGGAGAAATCAGGACCATGTTCAGTTTAAAAATGGGATGTGGCCCAGGTTCCTGTAAATCACCTGAGGATGTTCCTGCTAGGCAGAATTACTGTGTCTCTTAAACAGTAGTTATTGAGTGCATTTGGCTTTATTAGTTCTCTGGGCAATTTCCTGATTAGGAACACCCTGATTAAGTGGAAAATGATACAGTGCCTTTGCATTCTCTATAAACAACATATGGTAGTTTACTACCTAAGCACACACAGAGGTTGAGCAGAACACAAAGCAGAGGAAGGACTTGGGTATTACTAATGGCTGCTTTCCCAACATGGGCAGTAAATGACAACTTGGCTTCCATCTCCTTGCACAATCCAGTCTGACACCTTTGCCTCACAGAAAACAGGAATAATGCATTAGGGAACAGCAAGATGCCATGAATAACACACACCTTTTCTTTCTCACATACGCAGCATTTAAAGGCAGGCACCACTGTGCACGTTGCTTTCCTCATGGGCTGCCACAACAGGAACTGGCTCCTGACAGAGATTGGGTTACTTTGATCCAGGTCGGAGTGAAATGCAAAATTCAACAAAACACCTTTACTGCCCTAAACTACCAGCAGCAGCCTCTCAACAGTGCCATGAGTGCTGGCAGCCAGATTGCAGCCTGAATGACTGCAGGGCTCTGACTGAATACACTGAACTCAAACTCCATACCAAGAAACCTTCCTGGATACTATTTCCCAGGTGACATAGAGGAAACCAGCAGGGACTGCATATGGAAAAATTAACAAATTAACTGGGACGCTGCAGGCAGCTTAAAACCTGCACTTCACAAGTCAGAGACATACCAAACAAGCATCAATCAAAGCATTGATGTTGTCACTCCAGATTGTCTCCTTCTGATAAGCTCTTTGAAGGTGAAGAAATTAGGTGAATTCCACCAGAAAGGTCATATAATACAACTGTACAAAACCATGAGAGAAGAAACAGAATTCAGACACAAGATACGATTTCTAAGAAGCCCCCAAACTAAATTGACTTCACTTCTCTCAACCCTTCGGATGCAACTGTCTCCAGTAGATTCTCCCAATACATACATACCAGCTAAAATTAGGCTCATGATTGTGACTCATCCAAGTGGCTGCCAATCTCTTAGTTAAAAAAAGAAACAATTCCAGCAGTTGGGTACCGCACACAGCCCTGTGCTGCACGAGACACTTGAATCCAAATTGGAGCAAAGCAGCTTCGTGGCTTCAGAGTGAAAAAACAACACAGACCACTTCTTAAAAGTCAAGGTCCTTTCTAATACATTATTTAAAACCATAAGAAAACACAATTGTCTGTTCTGATTCTGCTCAACAGCTGGATTTTGAAAGATTGATCAAGTATGTGATAAACCCATTTACTTGAAGAATGTTTTTCTGGCAACAAAAATGATACTGTGTCTGTACTGGTTCTCTACCCGTTAAAAGAAAAACCGCACCATATTAATCCAAATAGACAACACTTTCAGTGTTAACCCAACTACGTGAAAAGCACTGTCACACCTCTGCATCAAAGCACACCAAACCAAGCCTTGACTTCAGATAGACTTATCAGGAGCCAAGGGAAAATTTGTTTCTGAGCAATTATGTCTGTTTGTTTAAACTGGAAACTTCTGCAGCGAAGAACACCACCTTCCAAGAGTGACAAGCAGTCAGCTCATGTTTAAGTCACTGGAAGCAAGAGTACTTTTGGACATAAACTCCCTAAGGAATAAATTATACCAGAAGAAATCCAGCAGGGCTGCCACTACATTTAAAGACAGAATTCCCATTGAATTCAGCAAGACAAAAGTAGGCTTTGATACACGTTCCACACAAACTTGCAGCAGACTCTGTTCTGTCCCCAAAAGGGCAGAGTTGTGACAGCCCTCATGAAACGGAAGGGATACTAGAATTGAAGACACTTCTGCCTGCAAACAATACTATATTCACTGGAACTTCTTTTTTAACATGCACACTCTGAAACTTAACTCTGTAACAAGCTGAAAGCTGCAACTGTACCTGCTACCCTCAAATCTAGTCTTTTAAAGCGTGGCATGGAACTCACTCCCTCTATATTATGAAGCAAATTAATGTGTCCTTGCCACTGTAAACCCTGAGAAAGGAGAGCTCTACACTTTGGTCCCCACTTGATGAAAAGGAAGTTAGCCCACAGAGTAGCTGTAAGCACCTCTGTTCTCTATGCCAGAGATACATCATGAAAATGAGATTGGAATGTGGCCCCAAAACTTTACCAAAACAGTGAAAATTATTTTTTTTAATAAAATGCTCAAACACTCTACTCCAGCCCATGGAGCCAGCAGTTATGAATCCAGGGTACCACAAAGGAGCCCTTATCAGTATGATATTGCACGTCTCTAAAAAGCTCATTAAGAAACTGCAGTTCATCTGTTTTGGGAGAGGGTGGATCAAACAAGGCTATGCTTCACAGCACAGTCTTGATATTCAGAAATGTATTGGACTGCTACTTTTGCACGTGACAGCTGCACTGTGTTTGGGCAATGGGTCTGAAGAAATCTCCCACCTTATATTGTAATAGTAACTGTTTTTATTCATAAACCAGAAAATATCCGTTACTGGTTGATCAAAATACACTGTCCATCAGTCTCTCTGGCATCCCCTTCAAACAGGTAAGCCTTATCACGTTAGCTGGGGCAAAAATTGAAGCTTGTGTAGGTCAAGGTCAACATTCTCAAACTTGGCTGACTAACGTTACGCTCCTAAATCCTCACCTCATTTTTCAGTAATGCCGCAAACCCCCACACAATATAGCACATAAAGACACCGTGGGAGTCAGTGTCTATAAAAATCAGAGCAGTCCTACTTACATGCTTAACTACAAAGTTGAATGTTTAACTTCAGATGTCAACATTCAAAAAAACGTTGGCCTAGGTGATTTATTGAAGGCTGCAAAGACAGTCAGGCTTAAGGACTGGATATGAAACCAGATGACCTCACTTATGGTGCCTCTGCCTAACCAAAGCCTTCTCGGTGTGCAAATGGAGTTGTCTGTGAGCTTCTAGCACAGAACTAAGAGTTAGAAAAGACAAAGAGCTGTAGCAAGGTGTTCACGATCTGCATGAAAAGAATCACGCATGGAAAGCTCTCTTCCCTTTTCTATGGAAGCTTAGTAAGCAGGGTCCTGAAAGGAATGCATCCACTTCTCAAAGACAATTGCATCCAGTTTCTCCAGTAGTGAACTTCCAGTGACACTTTACTCACTATACACTCCTACAGTATGCAACTCCCACTACCAGATGCATCCAACTCCAGCACCCAAACGAAAAGAAACCGCAGTTACTGTTCAGCGTGTTTTTCACTCTGTACTTCATCAACATCCTCCAGAAGGACAATTAACAATAAGTAATAAACCTGCAATCTGGGTGCTCTGCAGAAGAGGTGGCCATGAACAGCTGCTGGTTCATGAGTTTGCAAAGTGCTGCTGCCTGCCAGCCCTTCCCTGCTCTCCAGGAGGCCGGAGCCACCGGGAGCGCCAGGGAAGTCCCGGTGCCTTCGCCCTCAGAACAGGTAATGTGCCCGTGTGGATCAGCACCCACCCCCAGCTGTGCTCCATCTATTGCAAAACCATGGAAAATTCAAATGTAAGGCCACAACTCTGCCCGCCCCCGCTCCACTGTGCTGGGCTGAGGTAGTGCATGTTGTGTGTCATGTTGGATCACTGTGCTCTCAAGGACATGGGCAAGAGCCAGGCCTGAGAAAGTGGGTTAAAAGCCGTGCATTTCTGATGTGTCACAGAACATCCTCGCTTCTCAGACTTCAAATTGGATCCACATTGTTTCCCTAGCATGGTCTAATATTTCCCAGGCTCCAGAAGGTAGGGTGGGGCCCAGGCCCCTGGCAAAGTATGCGAATTTACCACCCTCTGAAGAACCTGCAGCTTTATTCTACCATTCAGCAGAGATTCAGGCAAACCGAGGGAGGGAGATCTGTGGATAAAAAACCCAGCACAATGCTTAGTTTGGCTGAACAGTCTTTAATACCGCCTATTTCTCATAAGTATGTGCATGTTAATTAAAAATATTTCATAATCTGGTAATGTTTTGCTTGAGTGGCTTCTGGCAAGTTCTGAGAAATGCTTGAGTTTTTAGGGGATAAGGCAATGAAAAATATTACAGGTATCGGATTCAGTCCTGAAAGGGCCAACATCAAAACGGCCAAACAACACAGCTTAAAAAGAGAAGATGGGGGAATGTAGTAAGAAGAATCAAGTACTTTTCATATTATTTTAAGGTGGTAACATAAGGTTTATTTCTTCAAGGGATGGGATTGTTTCTCAAGGAACTGAGCCAAATCCAACAAAAGGCTAACAAGACACAGACAATAAAGTACTGCCAGTGAGTTTAACAGATGTTTTTCAGCTCACTTAGTTTAACCTGTCCTTGCCTTTGGCAGAAGACTTTTGATTTTAGCAAGACAACTAGGATTTCATAGCAATGCTGAACAAACATGTTATAGAGAACACAGAGAAAAAATGTTCTGCAAACTCTGGTCACTGTTTATTTGGGAGGAACACTGGGTGCTTCTCTCACCTTCCTCCTTTTGAAGGGAAAGATAAAATTCACAGAGCAAAGTTAAGCCAATACAAAATGCTTCAGAAAATCTTGCCCTTATTATGTTCCAGTGTTTCTCTTTACACTTCCCTGAGGTGGTAATTTATTTTATTAAACAAATAGTTTACACTGGAACTAAAACAACCTATTGCAGATATTTCTTAATCAGTTTCATCAAGCTCAAGAGAAAAAAAAGTTTCTCTTGCTTAAAGAGTTCCAATATTTGCATTTAGTAGATTATTAAGTAGGAAATAAATCATGTTCCTGACATATCTGGGATTTGATTAATATGAAATAAAAATGTCTGCACTACATCTTAAGAAAATTCAGAGTTGCTGCCTTAATAAAATACTATTATGCAATTTAAGCATGCAGAATATTTTGCTGATTTTTAAATTCCATACCCAGCCCTTGTGCTGGGTATACATTAAATCACAAGATATATATTTCTTCTCTCCTGAAAGGAAGATGAAAGGGGCAGCTGGGCTAATGTAAGGGCTACCTGGTCAGAGCAGCAGAAATGCACAATATTCTCCTGGAAGTCAGGAGTTTCCCCACTGCTAAATGTTTTTTCTGGTGCCAATAAAGGGAGGATGTGCCACAAGGGGAATATCTGCCACTTCAACTGTAATTAAACTTGTTGCTGAGTATGATCCACGTAAAAGTAATTCTTGATCCACTTCAGCTGGTGATTATTTCCCCATGGAAAAATGAAGGACTTTTAGTAGGCAGTGATGAAGGCATGGGGTTGAATACAAGTACAAAAGAGCCACTTGGAGGGGAAAAGGCATGCTGGAGGTTTTAATCTCTGCAAGTGTTTTAAAGCAAGCTACAAGAACCTGCCTCCTTGTAAGACTACTCTCAAAAGTCAGTAGCACCTCACCAGGGGTTGAAATTGCATCTTTCCTATGGCTTTTCCTTGATAACTGGTATTTACCACATTACTTATTACTGCAAAATCCTTCCTTTCTGTACAACTTTTTCCATTTAATCTCTAAGTGTGCTTAATGAAAGGCTACTATATTGGTATTTTTCCCAGGCACAGGTGTGCAGCCAGCTGTGAGCTAAGTGTCCGTAGATGGAGCCAGTGGAGTTTCAGGCACTAAAACTGGAATTAAAATAAGTATTTTGTGCAATTTCAGATGCCTTAGTGTACCACACTTGACTGATCTAAAAGGCATTTATTTTTCCCAGGTCCAGTATTATGCCAATTCCATGTATATGCACAGAATATTGTACTTTCAGACAGCCAAAGAGGCACCAGTACGTTAAACCTTACATTGAACACCTGAGTTGCTCCTCCTCCGTGTTTAAACACCAAATTTGTTTGTCTGCACCCTCATGCTGGACTCCACCTGCCCCTGCCATGGCCCTGACAGCGAGGAGGAGGCCAAGGGAAGGTGGGTGGGCTGGGAGTGACAAGGGGCTGTGATGTGACCACGGCCCCAGGCGGGGCTGTATTGATCGAAATCAATCCAGACTCACTGCAATAAAACTGCACTGGCAAATCCTTAGGTAATTTTTTTGGAAAAGCAACAGTTCATGCAGGCTGTGGAAATCAGCTCTGGTCTAAAACATGCCATTACTTACAGGCTATTACATCACCTGAGGGTCGGGTGTCATCAGCCTACCCTTTAAAGCTAATTTATCCTTACATATATTTTTTTTAGAGACCATGAGGTCACTAAGGGCTCATAAGGGACACATAAGCCAAAGGTGTGGAGCACATCACTAAACATCAACACACCTTGGTGGTCCTACATTCCTGCTGCCCAGTGGGCATCTTCCCTCATCTCACCCTTTGTCCAGAAAACTGATAAACATGTTTCATCTCTCTCTGTCCTGTTCAAGCACGTGGTATAACTTCAAGCCCAGCTTAAACAATCTCCTGACTAGTGCAGCACTATCATATTTTTTATTAATCCTCTCCTAGTTTAAACAAGGACTAGATAGTAATGGGGAAAGTGACTGGTAATGGCATTAGCATAGGACTTCAGATCAAGCCTTTCCTCTGAAGACTTCTTGTGGAAATCCCCACATCTCTCTGTTTGACAGGTCTATCAAAACTTCTCCAAAGGCACACTGAAAAATAATGTATGCTAAAAAGAGATTATGGTAACCAGGGCCATGCAGGTACCCATGGTACACAAACACAAGAAGTTACAGATGAGGCACAGAGCACAGGAGAAGTAGCTGACCTCTATCATACAATGCTTTTTCTGGCACAGTAGCTCAGACAGGCACTTGGGAAATGAAAAAGAGGTGAATAAAACTTATATTTGGAATTGTTTTGACTGCTATTGCTTGTACTAATTGCTTTTAAAAGGATTTTGTTTGATTGTTTAGATAGCATTTTAGGAGAGTAAAATTAAGCACTGGGACAGGTCTTTGGACACTCAAACATTTCCAGAGGGATTTACAGACAAAATCTTTGGTGATCGAGAACAATCCCAGTCCTGGATCAAAACGTTAGCCTACTTAGGGCTTTTCATCTCCTTGAGAAACCACGGTCTCCTGAAAGACTTTGGCAGACCTGGCTGGATACTTTGGTACTTAATATGCAACAGCAAGAGCGAACAAGCTTGTGAGCAGCCATTAAATCACAATCAAGGATAGAGTCTAATCAAGTCTAAAAAGAGCAACATTACATTTGAGCATGCAGTTTGTTATCAGCTGAACACATTAAACCATTAAAAGCATTCACACAGGAATCTGATGAATAATTTCATAGATAGATGATACCAAGATTTGAATATGAATACAAGCCACAAACTCACTCCGGGTTGAAATGCCTGCATCTCTCATCTACAAAGCAGCACCAGATATAATGCAGGACACAAATGTGATGTTAATAGGAATATTTTACAAAGTAGGCATTAAAACAAGAGGTGGAAATAGCTTAAAATTTCAGCTTAAGGGGCCAGCAGTGAGACAGAGAAAACACTTAAGCCTCAAAACCTGCAAAGGGGGAGTTCATCAGGATTTCCCACCTCCATTGAATGGTTTCCATTCTCCACAGGGAAAAATACATTAATACCAAATAATCCCACTGTGCTCATTTTAGGAAGATACAGGTACAGAAATGCAAAGTATGTTTCCACCAGGGCTGCAATATTAAATAAATTAATACTTTAGAGGTGTAATTTGTGAAACGTTCGGAGTCTTTCAAAAGTATTAACTCTGACAGAAGCATGATGAGATGTATCTCTTTTATGGAGACTCTTGTACAGAGGGATTCAATGAAGCTAAAAAAAAAAGGCATTGTGTTTCAAAACAGGGACCTGAAATTGGGCTCCTCAACATTACATAGATGTAGATTTTCAAAAATGATTGGTGAGCTGACTCGCACTTATCTTCATTTCAGGTAACATTAACTAGACCTGATTTTCAGAAAGTACCACGTTCCCAGTCCTTTCAAATGATTCTTTTAAAAAAATGAGTATCCAAAAATCCTGAATATTTGGAATTGTTAAATATATTATTATAATTAATGACTTCTATAACACTTTGTTGCACTACCTTAATTCGTTTGCCTTTGTAAAAGTGAAAAAGCACTTCTGGAAAAAAAAAAAAAAAACAAGAGCCAAGTTCATCTAAATACTTAGAGCACAAATGTTAGAGACTTCATTTTATTCATACAAGTTTGTAAAGTGTTCTCCAAACCCCATTTTGTGCTGTGTGTCCAGAGAACATAGAACAAAGATGTTCTGGGATGAATGGAATGCTTAGACATTCTGGTAAGGAACAACAATAACAGATCAGCAGGACAGCCAGCACCATGATAGAGCTTTACATTATCCCACACTAAATGCAAAAGTTAAGTTAGGTGTGGCATTTTCTTAAAACTGCCTCTGCCTGGGGTCTGTCATCAGGGAGAGCAGCAGCACCGTGCCCACAGCACCTCACCAGGGATGTGTGTGCTCTCACTGCTCTGTCAGCGCTCACAGGATGGGATCCACCCTTACCGAATCAAACCAAAAAGGTGCACAAAAAGTGACTGCTCCAAGGAAGTGCATTAGGGATGGGACAAAGGGTGAGTTTCCTACACTCTGACATGTCAGCTGCCAGACACTGAATCAATATGCCATTAAAAATTAATTTGGCTGCAAAAAGTCTTTTTGGCTCACCAGATTTTAACAGATTGAAAGTTTCTACTTCTACATAGAAGGGTTCCCATTAGGGAATATGAAGTAGACAGGTAGTAGAAAACTTTGTTCACAATCTATGAACCTGAGAATATTCAGGGCCCAAGGCCAAAGAGAACAGTTAACAAAGAAGAGAAAGAAAAAAAGGAAAAGCAGTACAATGAAAATATAAATACTTTGGGATGCAGTGTGTTCCCACTTGGTCATATAGCTCTAAGGGGCACATGGAACACTCCAAGCCATGGCAAGGGCACTGAGGACTGACAGGAGTGTCCAGCACACTGCAGGGCTGAGCTCTCTAACACAAACCAGAGTTATTGCTACTACATGATTTTAAAATATAATCAAAGCACGTATCCAATGCACATCCAGTGCCTATTGGGAGACAATGCAAAACATTATTTCACTTTTGTTTTAATTTGGACCGTGGTTGGAAAGAATGAAGTCTCAGGTTCGAAAGGAAGAGTTGCGTGAACTGAGGAGCCTTCAAGAAAAACACGAACAGATTCCACTTTTGCCCTCGTCTCAGTGTAGTACAATGTACCAAACTGTAGAAAACCACAAAAATATCACTTTGTGTTCCGTGGAATTCAACTGGATATAGTGTGTATGTAACGATATCAATACAAACACTACCACCACCAGCAACTGCATGTTAATAAATTAATTCTCAGGATAACTATGTGAGCATAAGGAACCATTGTCATTCCCATTTTACAGATTCAAAGCAGAAGCTCAAGATCTCAGAGACTGCCCACTTTGATCTGGCTTCTGTTGATGTAAAACTACGACATCCATCATCAAACACAAAGGATTGCTATTACTGTGACTTCAAGGGTTACGTTTAAGTCAAGCTTCTAACCAAAATTCTCGAAAAATTACATATAAATTATTTCAGGAAAAAATGGATACATTTTATGGCACAGTCTAAACTCACACAGTTCTGCAGTATTTCCACAGGATGGTAAAATTCATCCCTTATATCTTGTTTGATTGTCCTTGAAGACACAGTTCTAATACATCCACACTGTGTATCAATGATAGTGGTCAGTCCCTGTGATCCCAGGACTAAAGAAGCTCCAGTTTAAATTCATACATACTTCTTAATTTGTTCTTTGGGATTTTTGACAGCAGGTGTTTATAAAATTCACAAGGTGGGAGGCCACTGCTAAATGTCAAAAAAAGTAACTAAGATTCAGATAGCAACAAAGTCAACATGGATCTATCCAAACCCACCTCTTCTAGAAAGTCCTGCAATCCTTAGTCAGGGAAATATTGGATCGCTTCGTTTGACACAAGTATCAACACCACAATTGGAGACATTAAATCCGTTGCTTTAATCACCATTTTTGCACTTTAACCAATGATCCTTTGAGGAAAAACAAGTATAAATAGTGCCTACAACAAGCAGCTGAAGCACCCTCCACCCTTTCAGCATCCTACAGCATCCTGCCTCATCTTGCTTATTCTGCATCTGGCCCCAGCAGCAAAAGCTCAACCAAAATGTGCTGAGCAGCCTCCTTCCAACCTCAGCTATTACTTGATTAGGAAGTAGCTGGCACTGAATGGAGCTGGATACTTGTCAGGGGGCAAGTATGCTGAATGCACACAATACAGTAAATTACAGGCATATTTACTTTAATTTAATCCTTATGCATCTCCTTAAATCAGGAGGTGAGAAGCACAACCTTTTCTGTATTCCAAGTATTCCTACTGGTTCCTGATCATCATTCTAATAAAATAATAACAGTGAGCTCTAGAAAGGCATTTCTTGCAGTTTGTATGTGCTCAGCCACTCTTTCGGTCACCATCCCATCTTTTCTCATTTAAGCTCAGGCCACACAAAATCAGAAAAGTTTATTGCATTTTCATTGGTAGCACAGTCAAATATTTCATGATACTTCTGCAAATAAACTTTTTTATTCATGATATGAAGTATAAGAGACAAGACAATCAGCTGGCTACTGAACCTAAAATAGTTATTGGTCTTTCACTGTGAAATAATGCAAGGATAGAAAAATGGAGTTAGATGGCAAAAGCAAGAGCCAGACCATCTCCTCTAATTAACGTCTCACTAGATATCTGGTTTCCTGGCAACTTTGGAGTTTCAGCCTTGTCAGATGGAAAGTATTTGCTTGATAAAATTTTCAGAAATTTTAATTTGCCAGTAAAACAGATTTTTACAGGGGAGAGGAAGAGAAATTAAATTAGATCCTGTTTTCTTCTTTAATCCAACTGATTTAAAAATAAAAAAAAAGGAAAAAAGAAAAAAAAAGAAAGCGCTGATAAAATATTATGCAAATGTTATCGTTTCTCTAAAAACTACTCCTCGTTTCACAGGGAAGACCCAGTGGTTCAACCTGGGTGTATATAACCCCCTTGGATATACTGTAACATGACCTTAATCTGCATGAGTGCATCTGACTCCTTGGTTTTGCCAGAAATCTGTACACTCATTTGTGAACATAACATCAGGCATTTAATGTCTCAGCCATTGGTACAATAATGAGAAATGCCCTTTCCACTTGGCTGTTAGAAAGCTTGTAAACTTCTGAGCAACAACACTTATATAAACCCACACAGATGGTCCAACCTCATAACATGGCCAGAGACTTTGTTGTTATAAAGAAGAAATTAATTCAGTCCAGTTCAGATGACTGTACTGCCCTTGTCAGCACAGCATCTGAGCATGTCTGCACCATAAAACAGCAATAACTCCACTGTAGTCACAGAAAAAGAGTGGGACCCCTGGAGAAAACCCTTCACAGTCTCCCTGTTCCGCTTCTGTGCCATATGGCCCAACTCACATCCCAATTTAATAAATGTGAGACTGTGTGATCCCTTTGGTCTCTGAATCAGACTCTGCATCCAAAAGTTTCCCTCTTGCAATAGGATGAAAACAAATCAGCTTGAAAAAACTTTTGGAAAGAGCATGACAGATCCCAATTTCTTTTTCTCCCATTCAGCTTTTCCGGGCTTATTCCAGTGAAAGCACAGCATGCCTGGGCCAAATCCAATGAAAAGGTGCTCCTGGAATCATGTCAAAACTCAATTTGTGGTAAGCCAGGCACAAATCATGCTGTTAAAAATACGGTGCTCCTAAGATGGCTTTGCTAAATACTTCTCCTACCAGTGAGTAAGTACTGCTTAGAGACCTTGAACGTTGGTTTGATAGGGTTATATGGAGCCTTGGTTCTAATCAAAGCCTTTTGTTTTTCAGAACTGCATTGGCCAGAATATCCTACAGGAGCTTTTGAAGCTCTACATCCATTAGCCCAGCATATACTATCAATGGTAAAAATATTACCTCTCCTTCCACCAGACACAGAGTGATGGCTTATTCTCATTTCAGTTATCCCAAGGGCCAAATCTTTACTTTGTTTTGTTCTGTTTCCGAGCTACAAAGAGCAAAACACGTCCTTTCAGTCTGGCTGACTTTCATTGGCGACTAAGGGGAGAAAGCAGAAAACCTGTCAAACCTAAGGCACATGCAGCAAAAGCCAAAGTGTTCCCCCCTTAGTGCCGTGCCCAGGCTGGATGAGCCCTCAGTGCCACGGCAAACCACCAGCTCTCACAGCACAGTGTCCAGGGGAGCTGCCACAAGCTGAACAAGTCCAGGAACTCAGGGAGGGCAGGCAGACACAGAGAATCCCCTGCTCCTGGCAAGGCAGCAGCTCCCGCTCTTACAGGCAGTTTGGTGCAGAAAGCCACTATCTTCCCACAGGAGAGATAAGATTAAGCAAGAGTGCAGAAGGCAGCTCACTCGAAGGAGGCCAGAGCAGGAGGGAGCTGCTGTCCCCAGCAGAATGTAAGCAAAGAGGGATTTCTGACCTTCTTTGATTTCTGTCTTCCTGTGATTTCTGTCTTCCCGCTCCCATGGAATTCATGTGCCAGTGCTCTCCTTTTTTTTTTTTTTTTTTTTTTTTTTTTTTTGTGCAGCTTTGAGCACCACCCAACTATGAGCAATCTTTCTGGGGGGAAATAAAAGTGTGGAAACTGTTATTTAACATGTACAATATACAAAGTGGAATCATACAGAAATTACTTTCCAGCTGGCCTTATTCTCCCATTCATATGATAGTTTTCATATTCTTCTGGAGTTCTGTGTATTCAAACTGCTGGAATATGGATGCTGGCCACTTTAACAGAGCAAGCTAACTCAGCATCCATGACTGACCTGCAGAAAAGACATCTGGTGATAGACACAAAGTTTCTTTGAAAAATCCATAAAATTTGGAGAGACTCAAAACATAATTTCTCTTACAATTTTTAATCTTCCACTAATTTGCTGAATTTTCATTTATTTATTGCAGAAAACTGTGCCCTGCATAGTTGGGAAAAATGGCATCTTTTCCTTTTAATTTGTCACACACAGCACAGCACAGACATTCAAACTGGTGGTTCAGCAGAAAGGAGGTCAATGTACTAATGGAATCAATAAACTTAAGTGTGATGAAGTGACTGCCACTTGAATTACTGTATAAACCGTAAATCATTTTCAAACACAAGAAATGTCCTTCTGTCAATAAACTATCTGTTTAAGCAATTGTTTAAAAATCTAAGTGTGATCTCGTAAACATTCTGGGCTCAGTTACACTGTACATCTTAGTCATAACTTCTGCCTATTCCTCTTTGCTTATCCCTTATTGACTTAGATTCAAAACAAAGTAAAGACTAACTTAAGGAGTATTTACAATTAGAAATTGTGGTAATCGTCTCCTGTTCTCCACTTCTTCCCTCCACTCCTTAGTCACAGATGAATGCTGTGAGAGTAAACATTTCTCCCAAGAAAGCTGGGAGTATGGAGCCAAACCTGTGCCCACTCCAAGCCACTGGTGCTGTCCAGACACAGAGAAACCATCTTCCAACAAGGTCCCTGCAAGCTGCCGTCAGTACCAGAAACTCTTGCAGGCTGCCGTGCTGTGTGCTGATACGGACCAATGGCCGAATACCCCTGCTAAGCTCTCCAGCTGTGTGGCCCTGCATGGCGCGTCTCTCACTCAGGAATCAAAGGCACAGGCATTTTTTCTCACCCTGGATGTTTAAAATATGGTCCCTAAGGGACAGGAAGGCTTGCCTGCCCAAGTTAAAGAAATACCGTAGCCTGGTTCAGCATGACCTCCTCTTAACAGTCCTCATTCCCCAGTGAAGTGTCACCCACTCTGTCTCTCAAACCTTGAAAGATGCTCACTGGCACAGAAAACCAAGAGCAAGAAAATCCAGAGATTATTGCAGTTTAAGTTCTATATATACAGTGGCATGAGGATGCACAGCAACTTTTAGCAACAAAAGCTTATCCTCCCATCCAGGACAGATATGAGTTATGACACAGAAAGCAATAACCACTGGCAACACTAATTATCCAGCCTGAAGCAGAACATATGTGGGATCACAAACTACTGGAGCATAGATTATAAAACAAGTAGAGCCAACGCGCTCTCTGTAAACTTCTTCTAAAGATCTACTACAGCTCTGAAAGCAAAATAATGAACATCAACTCTGCTTTTGGTGAACTGCCCTTTCCACATTGTAGAACTTCAAAACTCTGTTTAAATTTGTGATTCCTCTCCACTTTGTGCCACATAAATGCATGATAAGAAACTGCATTTTTCCTGAAATTTTATCTGAATAGATTAAAATTATCAAAATGAAAATAAAAGGTAGATTATCAAGGTCAAGTAAGAGACTGATTTCAGGACTTCTTCAAAAATCAAATCTGGCTGTAGTAAAGCTAAAGCAAAAAATGGAGCCTGATGGCCATAGTATCACACGTTACAAAACTCCTGCATCTCTAAATATCCCCCCACATTCAACATGATCCCACAATATCTCAGCCCTAAACTTCCTGACTCTCAAGAGAGGTGGCAGACCTAAAATTGCAATAGCAACTCCTGCAGGCACAATCTCCCCTGTTCCTTGTTTCCAGAGTTTCCCAAATTATTTTCAGAGCCTTTGTTACATATTTATAAATTTCACCTTTGTTTTCTCCTACAACAAGAACACCATGAGCTCTGAAAACTTTCTGACCATATTAAAAAACAGTCCAAGCAATAAAAATGTCAAATTCAGAGTATTCTTTAATATTCAGTGAAACTACTTAAATGCCAAGTATTTTACGATGTCTTTTGAAGATCCAAGACCTCTTGTTTCTAAGCCTTCCTTTAGCACCCTCCTCAAAAACAGTGGCTTTGCACAGCCTTCAGCTCGTGAAATCTTGGTCCCTACCAGTGGTAATTCTCATATTACAGATCAAAGTGCTCCTTTACAACACGGGTCCCCCAAGACAGTGCACACAACTGCTGATAAAGCTTCACTGACCTCTGTAGAGATCCGTGGGAAATACACAGTTCCACGTCTTCAGCATTTCAGTTTCCTCATGCTTCGTGGCAAGCCCTGTAGGTTCTCAGTCTTCTCCTACCTAAACAGATGCCAACAGCAGTCTGTGGAACCTCCTCAACTTGCAGTGAAGAGCATCATGCAAGAGGCATTTTGCTACACGTGAACTGCACCAGAAACAGTCACCTAATGTGTGAACCGACCGCAGCATTCCTGTGTGCAGAGCGGACACACTTTGCTCACTGGTGTCCCCTGTACCATTGGCTCTCACAGGATCCTTCTGGACAAAGTGTCCAACGCACAGCTGGATAAACACATCATATGGTGGGTGAGCAACTGGCTCACCGATCGAGCACAGAGGGTAACAGTGAATGGGGTGACATCAGACCGGTGACCTGGAACTAGTGGGGTTCCACAGGGCTCCAGCTTGGGCCCGGTGCTCTTCAACATCTTTATCAACAATTTGGATGCAGGACTGGAAGGGATATGAAGCAAGTTTGCAGATGACACAAAACTGGGAGGAGCTGCTGACTCCCTTAAAGGCAGGGAGGCCCTGCAGAGAGACCTCAACAAATGAGAGGACTGGGCAATCATCAACCATAGAATGTTCGACAAGGGAAAGTGACAAATTCCACAACTGGGATGGGGCAACCCTGGATATTTGTACAGACTGGGGAATGAGATGCTGGAAAGCAGTGCTGGGAAAGGACCTGGAAGTCCTGGTCAATGGCAAGTTGAATATGAGTCAGCAGTGCCCTGGCAGCCAGGGGGGCCAACCCTGTCCTGGGGGCATCAGGCAAAGCATCGCCAGCTGGTTGAGGGAGGGATTGTCCCACTCTGCTTTGCACTGGGGAGGCCTTACCTTTAATATTGTGGCAGTTTTGGGTGACACAATATAAGAAAGACATTAAGACACTAGAGAGGGTCCAAAGGAGGGCAGCAAAGACGGTGAAGGCCCTAAGGGGAAGCCGTATGAGGAGCGGCTGAGGGCACTTGGTCTGTTCAGCCTGGAGAAGAGGAGATGAAGGGGAGACCTCATTGAAGTTGCAACATCCTTGTGAGGGGAAGAGGAAGCGCAGGCACTGATCTCTTCTCTGTGGTGACCAGTGACAGCACCTGAGGGAATGGCCTGAAGTTGTGTCAGGGGAGGTTTAGGTTGGACATTAGAAAAAGGTTCTTCCCCCAGAGGGTGGTTGGGCACTGAACAGGCTCCCCAGGGAAATGGTCACAGCACCAAGCCTGACAGAGATCAAGAAGCGTTTGGATGATACTCTCAGGCACATGGTGTGACTCTTGGGGATGGTCCTGTGCAGGGCTAAGGGTTGGACTCGATGACCCTTGTGGGTCTCTTCCAACTCAGCATGTTCTGTGATGCTGTGATTACTCTTCAACAGCTTTTCCTCAACAGTTTCATTGCACTCACAGTGATGGCTTGGTATGAGCACCAGCAATGTTTCTCCTTTGTTCTTTTCAGCAAGCTATGCACTTCTATCTATCTAAAAAATCAGCTTAATTCTTGTAGACATAAAGCTCATTAACATTCTGTTATTTTTTTCTTCTGTTCCCTAAATGTCTCTGTAAGAAATTCTGAGAGTTAAACCAAAACTCGGTTTTACTTTAACTCAGTGTCTAGTCTTGGTAACACTTAATTTCATTTTGCTCTCAGAAGACATTTTGCATTCACCAGTGGAAGGGGAATCATGTAATCATCAATGTTCTCAAATCACATTTGTCACTTTTTCCTGTAAACACCCAGAAGGAATTTACTTCACTCAATAAATTCCAGATATTTGCCGAGGAAGACACAAGGACACTTAAAAGCTGTGCAGTAATAATAATAAAAGTGAGAAGGCTGCCTCTGAACCCTTATGTTTAATGCATTAACATCTGCTGAATATTATTAACTGCTTTACTGTAGCATCTATATGCCCTACTCCAAGACCAAAATCAAAATTATACTAAGGGACATATAAGGTACTGTTTCAGAAGCACAGGTTTCACACTGGCCACGTGGCAAAAGTGACAGGGAAAAGTAAACATTCAACCAAGGCAACAGAGGTCCTTATTTATAAACATTACAATAATTTTCTGGGGAGAAAATAAAAGAGAGGTTAACCTACAAAGTATTTCAAATGAGACATAAATAAGTATATAAACATGTACACAAAGCTTCTGATTTTAACAGAACTTGTTTTTACCGGTTGTACATTTTGCTTATACAACATTTACCTATAAATGTCTATAATCCAGAAACGTATTAAGAAACTCATGCAGGTTGAAGAATTAAGGATGCAGAGGAAGACAGAAAGAAAATGGCAGCAGTGTGAGGAGAATAAACAGAAGAAATAAAGAAAAAAAGGAGATTAGGGAAGACCAGGAGACTGCCCAGCAGTGGGAATGCAGTGAGGTAGAGGTGGGGGAAGTGTGGGAGGACATGTGCTGTGTGCCCATATGCCAGGGTGGAACAACATCCAGGCATGGCATGCAAAACCAAAGGACACTATGTCAGCCTTGAAGTAGATGCACTAAATCAGAGTTTGCCATGTGAAGTAAAAGCCACAGAAACACAAAAATTCATGTTTTTCTAAAAGATTCGTGTACTGGTACATTATTTTAGTCAGCAAGAAAAATAATTCAATTCATGGAGCTTACCAATAAAATGAATAAAGATACTAGAAGACATATTTAGGAGAAGGAATGCAGCAGGACACAGCCTCTCCCAAAACTTCTGTTAGTCGCTTCTGGATATGGATTTTACATTACTCCCCCAATATGGGGGTGACAGTTAAGAGATTGGGCCGGGGGGAGACATCCTGCAGAGCATGAAAAGCAAAGACACTGTGGAGAATGACTGCAAAGCCACTCTTACCTAAATTAGTTCATGCATCTGCTTTGCCACAAGGTCTAACAAAGAGCTATGGTGGCAAGACCAAGTGAAATGCATTGAAAAGCAACAGGTGCCTGGAGATGGAGAAAGGTGAAAAAAGAATTCAGGTGGTATTTTAACAAAGAACAAGGTAACAGAAGCATGCTAGTAGGTGAGGTGGCAATCAACATCATCCTCAGATTCTCAAACAGATTCTCAAAAAGAGGACAAGGGGTAGGAGGATTCTGGAAAGCACCAACTAGTCAGTGTAGCTTCAATTATCAGAAAAATCCTACAAGTCATCACTACATAAACTGTGTGAAAGAAATGATGAAGTCAAATTTGAAATACTTAAAAGCAAATACTAAAAAATTTATCTAATTGCCTTATATAGCAGAATAACAGGCCCTAGGGATAACAGAAAGGCAACGGATGCCTCTCTATCAAGTGGGTTTGCAAGGGATCATCTCCTTAATCTGGTATTGTTTAACACCTGGGTGAAGTGGCTGTGCTTATTAACCCCAAGGATGGAACTCCAATGTTGGAACAGGCTGAGATACAGGATGGGAACTCACAGTGATATTCACAAATTGAAAAACTACCAATAATGAATGATGGCAGTCAATCAGCATAAATACTGAAGTGCACATAATCAGAACAGGCAAGAGCAAAGTACTCTTAGCAAAAGAAGAGCTGGGAGTGTTAATGAACCATGAGACACTAATGTCTCCTGCTTTTTTTGTAGCAGCATGGCACCATAAGGGAATGGATAAAAATGCTGGAAGACACATGCATCCTGGGAGTCTCCAGAAAGGAAACTTCTACTCCAGGCCAAAGACCACAGTTAGAAGAGTGTGTTCATGCCAGAGCATCACAGAACTAATGCTGATTAATTGGAAAGAGCCTGGAAGAACAGTGAGGATGATAAGCGGTCTAGAAAAGCAGCACCAAGTGAGCAACAATAAAAGGATAACAAAGCTGAGGTTATTAAATCTAAAGAGCGCAAAACATAGGAGAAGCACAATAAAGGCTTTCAGAGATATTAAAGCTTGATGAAAACAGACAGGGAATAAACTTTTCTGCATATCCCTAGTGGATAGGGAAAGAAGTAAACTGAAGCAAAGCAGATTTAAATCAGACTTCAAATAAAATAGTCTAACCCAGATGTTCAGGTTCTTCTTATTGCAATAAATTCTCTCCAGTTCATTTCTCCAAGAACTACAGTGAAACCAGCTGAGAGAGTCTGTATGGGTCTGGAAATACCCTGTAGCTGCCTAAGGCAGCACTGGTACCCAGAGAAACAGGCAGCAAACTGCACATTAAGGATTCTGTTTCACAACACACTGATTCAGCAGAGAAGCTCCTTCCCAAAGTTCACGTTTCCATCCTGCTCTGGCCGCTTGTTCTCAGCCCCTTGTCTGTGTCCCATCCATCTCAGCTGTGGCAGTGCAATGGCTGCAGAGCTGCACCAAGCACCAGTACACTGAAATGAGGCAACTTAAAAACACCCATGGGCTTGGGTTTGTTTTAAGAGGGCTATAACCTGTGAGAATGCAAACTCAGCATACTGCAAAGCATCTAAACCCATACAATAGACAGGTGAATCTCAGTCACTCACAAAAATGGGGCAGGCATACCATGATTTACACTCAGGAGTTGCTTACATCCAAAATCTACACAAGCAGCTCTCATCACACAAAACTGAGCTGGCATTATACACCCACCACAAACTTCCATGTGTTCTTATGGCTTTGTACCACTATGCTTACAGGAGTGTTTATTGCCCTGGAGAACTCAACTGAGAAAAAATAACAGGCACTTCAGTGTTGAAAGTGGAACACTACGATGACATATTCTAAAATTACAATATTAACATGACTTTCTCCCAGACACTCCCAAGTGAATTGTGGGCACTTCCAATTTTGCAGCAAATTTCAAGGCAAGTACCCTTTGAAACTAAACACATTATGACCATTAGCAATGCTAATGCAACATCCATTACATAAATACATCTACTTCAATACATAAATTAAAATGCCTTTCAAAAACAGGAAGATATCAAGACAAATACTGAGGTTTATTAGGGCTATAGTTATAAGCAGAAGGCCAGCTAACGCTATCTAAATATTTAACCTTTTGGAGCTCATTGCTGGAGCACAGTGGTCAATGTTGTACAACATGCACGTAGTTCCCTCAGGCCTTCCAGAACACTGGTTACAGTGATTCCAAAGCAGGTGGTTACATTCGCTGTCTAAGTAGCTTAGCAATTGACCCTGAGAGTGACTAAATATGAAGGCACAGTTAATATTAAAGACACACAGATTATGTTGCTAATACAG
Source organism: Platyrinchus mystaceus (assembly GCA_035041135.1). Taxonomy (NCBI): domain Eukaryota; kingdom Metazoa; phylum Chordata; class Aves; order Passeriformes; family Tyrannidae; genus Platyrinchus; species Platyrinchus mystaceus. Next base: position 62,376,218 of record JAWWLV010000144.1, on the reverse strand, counting down.
CTCTAACAAATGGAACAGGAACAAAGAGCATTGCCCCAAATTAGAATGACAGTCATGTGAAAGATTCAGGAATGAAAACAAGGTCCTACTATATTGAGCTATAATGCTCACTTTGCCAGACCACAGATATCCCTCATTATAACCTGAAGACCTCGTGTGGCAATTATTTTAGCCCAAGTAAAACTTGTGCAGTGCTTCACTGATTTGCAATTCTTCTTGTCTAGAGAAGCAGTCGTATTCCTTCACTAACAGTTTAAATACTAATTATTTCTTCGCTGGACCCTGCAGTGAAACTCATCTCTAGAAGGGGCCATGTAAAAGTGCTTCCAATATTTCTGCTGCTCAAAGAGCAATACTCTTCATCCGCTTCAGTGATTTTCTACCCAACAGGTACAACACTGAAGTAATGAGCATTATAAAACTTAATACAGTGCCATATATATTTTATGGCTCTGTAGATCCAGATCAGAGAACATCCAGATTGTTTTTACAGAACTAATGCCAGACACATTTCAAATTATTATGTATGCAATGATTTTAAGAAATTTATAACTCTTACCAAACTAAAATTTAAAAAAAAAAATGTAGTTGAGAAAAAGAATCTTAAATTACCAAACAGCCTTTAAGGAAAGCAAAATTTCCCAATTATTTTTAAAAAGATTTTATTATAAAGAAAATATTATATATGAAAATTAAAAGTGGCTTAGTAAGAAGTATTTTTCACTAATGAAAGTATAAGGCATTAAAAATACATGAAAATGAAAAAAACATTCATAAGTCTCTACTGCTTGTACAGTACAGCATTTAAAAAGCAATACCATGTAGGATGTAAAGCCACATGAAAGCTCGGGATAAGGGACTGTGAAATGAGATTCCCTTATATCAGAGTGACATCAGAAAAATAACTTTCCTGTGTAGATTGCCACTCTGTGCCTTCTGTTTAGCTATGGTAACATGACCACACAAATTTCCAAGGTATCCAAACACTTCATGATCTTTGATGTTGCCCTCATAACCAAAGAGGTGGAACAAGACTTCCCTATGTGACATTCAGACACAGAAAGACTCGAGTTACCTGCTGAAGGTAGAACAGAAAGCCTCTGGCAGCCCTGCAAACCAGAAGCGGTTCTCCTGAAGTCCAAGAGATTCAAAAACAACTGCACACACCTTGTTTGCCATTTCTGCAGGAATGCTTCATGTGGCAACCACTGACAGTCCTCTGTAGAGAAATCTCAAACTCACTTGAAGTCTGTCTTTGAACTGAGACAGAAAATATGGAAATGGAGGATTTATGCTGTTGGCAAAAAAATTCCTACTTTAGGAATTCACTCAGGAGAAAAACTGGCTGTGGATTAGCTCTGAACCAATGGTTTGAAAAAAGTATCCAATGTCCAAATATCTTGATTAGAAAGCTCTTCAAGGTTTGTTCAACGCTGTTCTGTTCCATCAAACACTATGTTTTTTCTTTATTCAAATCCTGTTCCTTAGCAGAAAGTTGTAGCCTGATGTAATCACAGAGCATTGGCTCAATATTGGCCAAGTACAGCAAGAAAAGTTTGTAGGAACACCTTTCTCTGACAGTAGCACCACAGTTAAAGCTGGCATGAGTGGACAGGCTTCCCCAGCTCCTGGAGAGGAGTTGTCCAAGGACTGCTCATCTCAGCCTCACTTGGAAAAGTTTACAAGAGAACATAGTATATTTTATTTATATTTATCTGTGTTTTCAAAGAGCAGCAGCTCAAACTTTAAATCTACAAACCTTATAGGCAGAGCAAGTGCCTGAAACCGCCTGCATATGTAGTTCCACATACAGCACATGCACAAAACCAGATCCCTGTGTGAAAACTAAGTTGAGAACATACAGGCTTGGAAAGCACGAATTTCAACAGAAGTTTTTCCATGCCTAGTGGAAAGTAGCTTCATACAAGATCAATCATTTGAAGTCCAGCTTAGAATGAGCACAGAGCTCTTCAGGCAAAGGGCCAGGATACAGCCCACTAGTGCTGGTATGTGTTGCTGTTCTGACCCCCCTTTGACAGAATCAGCCTGCATGCTGCCACCACCCTGAGAATGACTAGGCCTTCATCACTAAATCCAGAAACACCTCACCTGAAGAGCAAATCTATGATTCAATTATGCTGCACTTGGACAAATGAATTTTCCATTTAGTCCATTTCTGCAGAACAGAAAATCTACTATTTCCACAGAAAAAGCAGCAGCTTCAGTTCTTGCCAGAGTATCCCCTTCATATTTAAGAAACACAATCAACATTCTCAAAAGTTCTGATTTCAGTGCAAGTTACGTGTCTTAATTGTATTTTAAATGTCTTCTGGGAACTAGGGAACATCCTCTCCATCCATTTCTTACAGCATGTCTCAGGCACACATGGGAACTGCTCAGGAGTACATTGCAATAGCATATACAGGTCTGTTCACACAGCACAGCCATCCCAACTGAATTTGCCTTGTAGATAAGGTAGAAGCAGCACTGCTTATTATGCTTCCCAGTTGCCTCTAACGAGGTTTGAATGAAGGACAGAACAAATACAAACAAAATCCTCTTAACTTCCTTTTGCACTTAAATTTTGACAGACTGGAAACTGTCCAAATTCTCCTACTATTTTGTGGCTAAAATAGGAAAACCCCGTCTGCTACAAAAGGAAAATGGTCCAATTAAACACATTTACTACTGAAAAACTGTCATCTCTGGAGCTGCCTTGTAGCACGATGCGTCAACAAATTTGCCTGCTAAGGAAGCATCATGCATATAATGACTAAAGTTTGTGACATTAGCAAAGACCCTTCAAGAATGAAAAGTGATACAAATTGCTGTAAGCTTTGCTTTCTAAACTTCTGACTGTTCCTAAATATGACACAAATAAAATCAATCTAAAATTACTCATTTTTCCAACATCTGTTAAGAACTCCTAAAAAGTCTATCCTTAGGGACAATTTGTCACATCACAAAATGATGACATTTCCACCACTAAATGCTGACATTATACTATCCTATCAACAAGTAAATGTCACTTTTTGTGACATAAATACTGCCCTATGACAACCTCACTGAAACCATAGACAAATATTTGTCCATGTAATGCAAATAGAATCAATGACACCTTTGGGAACAAAGCAGAGCAAGTCTGTTCCCTTGTGTAAGTCACTGTCAGCTTATTTGCTCCTAATTCTGTAGTACCAGAAAAGCCACAAGCGCTACATGCTCTGATCCAGTGACACAAACCCCCCTCCTCATATCCAAACCAGAGCAGTCTGACACACAAGGAGTGAGGTCCTTGCAGCAGTCAAGGTAAATGAAGCAGTAACAGAACTCCACAGTCAACATCTTTAAGTGGTAATAGGGAAGGATGGATCCAAATTAGCCTTCTAATTATTTTCTCTTTAACTTGACTATTTAAGCTATTACCTAACTTACACAGTATAATGCACTGAAAATTTTTATTATAGGACAGACTTGGTTTGCTGCACTACTGTTCCTTCACCAAAAAACTGAGGCAAGAGAACCATGTTTTTTTCCCCATGTAGATAAAATAATCATGCCATCTTATTATAAACTCATGTAGATATAATAGTGATGCCTACTGAAAAGTGTGTGTTATTCCTCAGAATTATTAGCATGCATGTGACTCAGAAATTACAAAAAATTACAAATAAAATGGGTCCTGCTGTCATTGCTGTCAGCAATGAGAGCTGAATGATCCCTCCTAACACTTTTGGGGGTTAACTATCTCCTAACTAACACAGACTATTGTGGTTGCAGCCCCAGCCCAAGGATCTGATCCAATACACCCTGAAGCCCATTGTCACCTTTCCCAGGCTCTGGGCCCAGGAAGAGCACGTGGAGAAGCTCTGCTCCCACAGCTGGGTGACAGCTGGGTGCTGCAGGGAACTCTGGAGGATGGGACTCCACTGCAGGGAGCTTCTGCAACAGGGGAGTGATGAGGACTCAGGTCTTGTTTCTCTCTGTTGAATTGATTGCCTGTGCAGGGAGATTGATGCAGAAATCAATCCGCTCATGCCAGCAGGTTTCTCTCTATCTGCAGTGGTGGAAAGCTGATTGGGATATTAGTTTCCTTCAGCTGATGTGCCTTCCATATGTAAGATGCTGACCCCAGTGAAGCTGAACAAACCAATACAGCAGCTAGAAAGATTAAATTAACCAATCCATTGGAAGGCAGGCAGAGGACTAAGAGACAGTAAGAAGACAAAGAAAGGCAAAAAACCAACTCTGCTGAAGCAAACAGGCTTGGTTTTTCTAGATAAACTCAACTAATATAGAATTGTTTAGCAAAAAAATGAACAGGAAGAACAGTAAGAAACAGCAGTGTGGAATTCAACAATTAAAATATAATTCTTGTGATATTATCTGTTTCTGTTTACTATTCCCCATTTCTTAGGCTCCTGCACCTCTTCTTTTCCATTACTGTTAACATTCCACTAACTATGAGACAAATCAAAGGCAAGAATCCTTCCATAATGTGTGAAATTTAAGTCAATGAAATGGTGCTGCTTTACCCTAGCTGAGAAATACAGTCACGGCTTGGGGGAGTCTATAGACAGACCACTATAATTGAATGCTTTTATTTATGTCCCTCAATACAATATTAAAAATGAAAAGAGAACACTTAGAATTTTTTATTAAAAAATCATGAACAATTTGTAAATAAGAATGAGCTAGACTTTCAAAATTCACCTTCAGTACTTCTTAAAATCTAAGAAACTTGATCATGCCTGTTTAATAAGTTTTTAAGCAACTTAAGAGAAAAAGATTGATTTTCATTTCAAAAGAATCATCAATTTTTACTGAACAAAAAACCCAGCTTAACTGTGCCATGCAAGCTTGGAACAAACAAGCAGAATTTCTTGTATGTATCAAAACAACTTTATTATACAGCACACCAGAAGATCAGCTGTTTTAAAGTCAAACGCCGAGACATCAAAGGCATATTTTCCATACATGGAAAGGGTGAGACACTCGAATACTCTCAGGTAAACTTTCATAAATTAAAAATGAGACTCACTTGTTGATAAGAACATATACTGCATTGGTTATACACCAAAAGAATAATGGCTTGGATTTAAAATTAATACTTGCTCAGATGAGATTGTCCATTTAATGAACATTTATTCAATTTTAAATAACCAAGGAAAACATTCAGGATACTTTGTGCTTTTTCCATGTGACAACACCATCATCCACACTTCTAAAAAGATGCTTTAATAAATTCCATGTGAACAAAAAGACATCTAAACCGCTTTTGCCGTGCATCTTTCTTTCCAGAAACAACATTCACTCAAGAGAAATAGTATCCTTTAAACTTCCCAAACTGACAAGAAACTTACAGCAGAAAAAAAAATCTAATTAAATTTTGTGTTGATAGATCTACTTGTTACTTTATGTAATCTGTCTGAATTTAAAAACTATTTAAATCAATGTAGTAAGAAATGGTTTTGAAATTCCAAAACGTAGATACAGATCCACAAAATTTAAATCACTCAGAGAACATACCCCAAAATTTGAACTCATTTAGGTTTGTGGAAAGGATGATGTAATCACCAGAAATTCAGTACTGGAGGTACCTAAGCTCATCCTTCCTCTCATTTTCATGTTCATAAACAAGGTGTGTTTCTTGCACCTGAAAAGCTTTTACAGTTACCCCTGAGCCACAAATTGCTGTTGGCCAGAAAAGCTGTGTGGTGAAGGGTCACAAAATATTTGTCCGAGTCTGATGCTCTTCCCTAGATATCCCCAGGTCCAGCCTAGTGCAGACATCCTTATGTTCTCCTCAGAAGTCATTCCCATAAGACAGTATCAATTTCACGTTAGATAAAAGCACTCTAAATCTGTTCATCTTCTTTCAGTCCATGAACAGTAGTGACTGCACAGCAAGTGCACTTGCATCAGAGAAATAAGCTGTGCCAGAAACCAAGACCTTACACTTTTCTGCTTTTGACTCCCATGTTTTCAGGGCTCAGCTAAAGCCACAGAGCTCAGATATGGCAACCACAAAGTTTCCCTTTATGACAAAATCATTTGCTGTCTCTGTTTTCCTCAGCTTGCATTTGTTTTCAAAAGGAGCTTCATTCATTTATATCCCTGCAATAAGTAACAGCTTGTAAATATTTAATTTCATTTAAAGGAAAAAGAATTCATTGTCTACCAGTTGCAAAAAGTAATAATGAGGCACACTTGGCAAAGTCACATCTCAGAATGACATGACCCAAGTATCAAAATGACATGCACTAATATCTGAACTTAATCCAGACAGTAAAATCCACAGTAATAGACATTCCAGAAGTTGTGTTTTGCTCACAATACCTCATTTACACATTAAATCTAACTGAATAGATTATGATTATTTTTCAATTAAACCTGGACAAGCAGCTGAGTCATTCCAGTGATAGGTAGTATACAAATTCTTATTAGACGGCATGTGCAGATCACAGAAGTGGAATTTTGAGTCTTTAATTTCTAATTATGATTATTTAAACTCACATGGAAGCTTGACACAGAAGCACTGTATTTCACTTTATGTCCCCAATCCAAAACTAACCCCAGGAAAGTTTAAGAGATCACTCCACAGCTTTCGATTTGGGGCATGAGGTGAAATGCATTTCTCCTGGGCCGGGTTCAATTAAGATGATGATATTTTGGGGACAGTTATTTTTTTAAACATCTGCTATTGCCATCCTCTAGAGCTGCAGATACTGCCACAAACACAAGGTTTCCTTAAGTAATGCCATGCATTGTGTCCCAGCCTGCAGATAACATGTGACCAAGTGTGAACATCTATTTTCACTGGAATGGCAACTCCCAAACTGATGACATGTCAGTGTCATTACTAATCATGTCTCTGAAGATCTTTTTTTCCAGATGGAATGGGGAAGATGATGCTATTTAAGCCCTCAGGGGTTAGAAAGGTGATTTAATACAGAGAAGGAAATGAAGGCAGAATAACAAAGGAGGCACATAGAGACAGAGAAAAGAAAGGGAGGAGGAACGAGACACGAAAAAGCAGACAGCAAAGTAACAGAAACAAAGGACAGCTGCAGAAGTTGCCTAAAGGGAAGCAGAGTTTCTCACTGAGTGATAGTGACTGTGACAATCAGGTTCACTTAATAAATACAAGTCTATTTAGTAGCTACAAAAACTAAAAAGCCTGCATATTTTCTGCAAACCCCACACACGCAAGAGGCTGTGGATCAAAGACTATGAACTCTTTATATAATTTCCTGGCACACAGTCTATGCCTAAATGTGACTTTCAGTGCTCTCATCTCAATGGGCTTGACTTCTGAGCTACCGACCCCTGTGAAACATCACGCTGGACTGAGTCCTGCTCCCTCAGGGAGCCTCCCTATACTTCACAAAGTACAGCAATGCAGTAACCAGACTTGCTGGCCGTTTCCGCAAACAAGATAAAGATTATATCCTTCTGTAGCCTTACATTCCCATCTTCAGGAAGAGTCTCTTCACAGTCACGAACATTAGAGCCAAGATGTAATCCCTCACAATAATATGGACATTGATTCAAACAGGAAGTGGAGGCTCTTCTTTTCATGCAGCTCCAGTGTTCATAAAGCATCTCTTGCCTTAGGAGCACACACAAAAGCAGCCTGAACATTCCTGCGTGCTTACAGACTGATCAAGCCGAACCAAGTCCACCCACTGATGAAGAAACTTGCCTTTCATTCAGTTCTTAAGTTTTAGCAGTTCATGCCCATTTAGGAAGTGGTTTTTCTGCAGTTAGCTAACTTACAAAAAAAAAAAAATTGTATTGATAATGTACCAGCTAACAACCCAGTTCTCACACGGATTACATATGGTAGCCTGATATCAGTCACCTCCCTTTTCTCCCCCAAGGATTTTTAAATCAAGAAATGGAACACAGGGCACAAGGTGCTTATACAATAAATTCTAAAAACTCTCTCAGGGTTCTTCAGGATCAATGAGATTATTAAAAAGAACATCAAGGTTCAAAGCCTTCTAAATGTAGCCCACTTTATAAAAAAAACATCTGGTCTAAAGCAGAGGGAAGGAAGGGAAGGAAGGGAAGGACGGGAAGGAAGGGAAGGAAGGGAAGGAAGGGAAGGAAGGGAAGGAAGGGAAGGAAGGG
>JAWWLV010000144.1:62330321-62367985 GCA_035041135.1 Platyrinchus mystaceus | reverse complement strand
GGAAGGAAGGAAGGAAGGAAGGAAGGAAGGAAGGAAGGAAGGAAGGAAGGAAGGAAGGAAGGAAGGAAGGAAGGACGGACGGAAGGAAGGAAGGAAGGAAGGAAGGAAGGAAGGAAGGAAGGAAGGAAGGAAGGAAGGAAGGGAAGATCTTGTTAGTGGCCTCCAGTGCTCTGCACAGTAGCCCTTGAGAGATGCTGCATGAAGATGAACATATGTATGTCATTATGAACTGAAAATGTGTTCGCTGAGCTACATCTTGCAGTTTTTAAGCAGAGGTGCCTGATTCAGCCTATATGCAGGGAACGTGTTCCTTCTGCATGTTCCCTCACAGAAGCTGGTAGGAGCCAACCTAATCCCTGAATCACAAAGTGGGTTTCACAGAGCTATAGAAGTGCTGTTTGGCTGATGTGCAACAGACTTTTATAACAGTTACGTCGCGATGGTCGATAGAAAGAAAGAAGGAAAAAAAGGTTCGTTCGGGGCAACACAAGAAAAACTTCCTTTATTAAACTCAGCTCCTTTTTATATCCTTTTTCCACAGCAAGCAAACAGTATTCACAAACCAGCATTTTAATTGGCTAACCATTATTATCACTAATTTTGGCACCAGTCATGGGACACCTGCAGACATCCAAGGTTGAAGCTATGATTCTCACATAACAAACTTATGGACCCACAGCCTATCTTTGTATTTTAATTAGGCTGTGTCTAGAATTCACTATCTTCAGGGATACACATGAAAACCCGTCAAGTCAATCTCCTCCTCCAAGGAGTTCACAGACCTGCTGTTAACCCCAACAGACTTTCTTGCTTCTCTTCTTAACAGCGGTTTCGGACAATGTTTAATAACAGTATCTGTGACCCAAGAGAAATTTAGAGCACTAATAGTGGGCTGCTTGCTCCAAAAGTACAGACACTTTTGCTCCATCTACACATCCTCTTCCCTCCTGCATGTGCTCAGCAGCACCTCAGTGGATGTCACATACAAGAGAGGAAAAAAGAAACTCTGGGCTCTTTCATATTTGTTTCTCTGTCAGGCTGGGAAACTTCAAAAAGAACAGGATCAGATCTCAGCTGTCTCTGCCGGTATTGGCCTCCCTGATCCAGAGGCAAAAACAAGCTCAGAACCACCAGTAGGAACAGCTTCCCAATTCTCTACCCCAAACAGCAGCACAGCCAAGAGCAACCAGGGAGTTCACTGTCAGTCCTCTGTAGTCTGTCACTGGTGCTCCGGACACAGCTCTCACTATTAAGCCCCCCTACTCCCAACGTAGATGTTTTGCATAGTTTCTGCTCAGCTTGTACTTCTCACTCAGGGCAAAGAACATGTTTCAAGACTGCTCTCAAGGCAGCTGAGACCTTTTGACATGCTTGCCATTATGTGGTTGGGTAACAGGCAGGGAAACACAGGAAACCACTGATTAAAAGCCAAACAAATTAGCAAAATAAGAAATGACCCTCTAAATCAAAAGCTGAAACTGATGAAGTCCCAGTGCGTGTGTGGGGGCATCTGAGCCTGGGAGAAGAGAGCTTTTGCTATGCTCTAAGCACATGAAATACTACAATAATGCAGACTCCGAAGTCCCATGCATAGCAATTAAACTTGTGTGGGTTACAAGACTAAAATATGAGAGGCCAGAAGGAATGATATTCACTCACTGCATTCACAGAGCAGTGTGTAACAGCCAGATCTGATGTGAACCCTTACCAGTCTCAACAGGGTCCCACAAAGTGCTCAGGAGGAACACAGAGGGATCACTCTCAAAACCAGCTGGGAACTTAGAAGTTACTTAATACCAACTTGCCATACTGGGTTTTCTGTAGTTAAGAATCATCAAGATTAGAGCCTGTAAGTACAAACACAAATGCAGAGCAGATCCTAATAATCTGATTTTGACTTCCTTTCCCACCTCAGTGCAGACTGAGGTGAGGTGAGCAAAAGAGCATTAGTGTTTCTGTGCCATCCAATTCCACGTGCTTACAGGTGTCCAGCGTCTACATTTGCTGCTACACATCTCCCTGGAATTCACCTCAGGAACTCTGTAACAGGCTGGTTGTGGAGCACTGTATATGAGCATTACACCTATTTGGGTCCCCACTGCCATATGGTAATTGACAGGTAAAGATCTTATGCACCCACAAAGTAATCCACCCGTTCCTGGCACTGCTGCTTTGGTTTTATTTCTATTTTTATGCTTCATCCATGGAGCCCCTCAAAAACCAGGCACAAAATAGAGCTGCCCATACAAAAGGGGTTCACGAGTTCCCTCAGGGTTATACTCTTATCTCTACCTGTGTTAACACTGATGCCTACTTAGGCTGAACACCCAAAAGAATACCTCTGAGCACAGGACAAGAACTGAGACAAGTGTTCTGCTTTCCATAAATGGCAAGATTTAACGAGTACTGCTGCAGAGTTAGATGCATTAGACTCATGGTATCCTTCTGCCAGCTAACACAGGAAAAATATCTTATTGTACTCAAACCCTTGAGGATTTTATGGCAACCTACTATCCCCTGATACAATTGTGTTTTCAATGAAGAAACAACTATTTCTTCAGAATCAGTCGTATTTACCAGTGTGAAACAGTGCCTAAAGCTCAAAAGTGATTCCAACACATTCCTCTCACCCTCCAGCTCCATTCCCCTGAGCATCTGTCTTGCAGTGACAATTGCTGGTGGAGGGAAGCATGGGAATGCACATCCATAAACAGGCTGTTCTTCAATACCTGAGAAAAGCAACGTTTCTCTACTGTAGCTCACTCAGGGAGGCCAAGCTACACCCTACTAAAAATAACAGGTGGAACAGCTCACTTCTCAGTCCTCAACATTTTTATTGGTACTACAGAGCACCCAAACTCAGAGCAGAACCCCAGCACACATCTTGCTCATGGACATGCAGGGGGAAGACTGCTCTTTCCCTATGGCACCTTCAGGCTGGGGACCAGAGAAGATACAGTAACAGTGATAAGAACTGTGTTTTCACAGAGTGTAGCTTGCCATCTGCTAAAACTGAACACACTGGCCTGGGAACACGTGCCCACTGCTCAGCAGGAGTAAGGACACGTCACAGGGGTTGATGCTGCAAATCCGCTTCTGTGACACTTCCTGCAGCTTTACTGTGTCCCCGGTGATCCCAAGAAAACCACGAAAGAAACACAGTTCATAAAGCAAACGGGGAAAAGAAAACATTAAATACATCTACTTCATCTACTAGAACAAACTTTTAATGATGTTACTGCACAGAAACCACAAAAATTAGATTTTTTGCTAATGACCAAATTATTATGGTACTGTTATGACTTATCTTTTAAAAAAGAAAAACTATTTACTGTTCTGTAGGTCTTCTTTTTAGAAAACACAGATAATCACAAGGACATTGGAGGGAGATTAGATTAGAGGGATGCCAGAAATTAACAATAATCTCTGTGTCTAAGTACATTTCTAGAAATGTGCCAGTCAGATACACAGTAGACGGGTACTATTATATGTAGGTACTGTCTTATCCAGCTGGTGGAATTAAAGAGCTAGCAAAAGTGAGCTATAAGAGAAAATTTGTAAGGTCAAAATAAATGTTATTCAGAGAAATAATTACTAGTCTACAAGATCTACAAAGATAGGAAAGGAACAAACACTGAGAAAGAAGCACAGTTATTTCACTATACCACTAAACAAAAGCACAAAATATCACATTAAATACCGGTTAAGTTTCACTGATACTGGTTTTAGTCACATAATCTTAAGTGTGTTCAATGATTTTGAAGTGCTAGAGCCTAGGCATTTAAATTAAACTGAACTACACATTAAAAGGAGCCTTGATCAAAACAAACATCAGAACAAGCAGAGAAGTTTGCATGACCTGTGAGAGCCTTTTCTTCTCTAATTCCTAGGCTGTAGTGTGAAATAGTCAAAGGAACAAAGGAACCACAGATGTGATTTTCTATGGTCCTGCCTCTTTTAGGTGTTATAACCATGGTGATAACCATTACTTTAATATTGAAGTGTACAGCTTATTTAGAGCAACAGCCACCCTAAGAGATAGGGAAGCCCTGTTATTTTCACCTTGCAGGTAGGAAACTGCAAAATCACCTGTGTAAGGCAAGCGGTATTTCAGAGGACACTAGTGGGGCAACTGGCAAAGTTCCTCAGCGCTCCTATTCAGCTTCAATGTAATCCAACAGCTGTTCCTTTGGAACCCTATGCTCTGCCTCTGGCCAAGCCTCCAATTTCCCCTTGAACACCACAGTGCCTCAGAGCCCGCAGACGTGGTGAGGGAACTGCACGGAGCAACCCCATCTCTGCCAAGGCAGCATCCGCACTCGGGATCCCGCAAGAGAGCAGTGCCTCAACATCTCTGCTCTTCCACAGCAGCCTCACCCGGGGCTGACGAAACCGAGAGGATCCAAAGGCACTTCTGCGCTCCTGTCACCAAAGGCAGCGAGTCCAGCAGATGTGCAGCACACACCTACAGCACGGAGTGCACGGGGCAACTCCCTGTGAAACACAGCTCCTCACAGACGGTGACACTGCCCTCCTCACCCCCCAACAACAGCACTGGGGCTACAGTGCTCACCCAGCAGAAGGGTCTAATTCCTACTTCTGCATCAAGAGTTGAAACACATCTCCTGCCAGCACAGAGACTCACAACCCTTACTGATGAAACTGCATCACGTTTTCTTGGTGCAATTGCAGATCTACTGACTTTGGAGAAAAGAGACAGAAAAACATAAACATACCTGCATATATACACACAGAGTGGACATGTTTCTAAGCACTTGATTAACTCTCAACTCAGAGGGGAAATTCCCGGCTCTGGCCCCATCAGTCCTTATGTATGAATATGCCAATCATTAGGGAAAAAAAAATACTTAAACAGCTGCTGGAGCAGCCCACGGACTGAAATGTAGAATTTGATGCAACCTCTGTCAGAGTACATCCTTGAAGCACACAATTCTGTTTCTCAGGGGTGTATGCAGGCAAAACTGTCATGATAAAATCTCTAGAGCTGCACCTGCCTTTTTGCACTGGGGTTGTGCAACACATACCACAACGGAAACTTAACCCACAACTGAAACTCCAACAGCAGTGTCACAGTAAAGAAGGATGAAATAGCTACAGCACCAAAAACCTCCACCTATTTAGACCTATGTCCAAAAAAATCCTGTGTTTCATCACAGTTAGTCAACTAGGCCCCTCTCCAATAGGCTGAGAGAGGTGACATATGCTTTCAGAAGTCAACTCATTCAAACTTCCTTAACCATGGCTGTTAAGATATTGTCAAGGATCAATCCAGGGACCATCCTCATCTCCCTCCTACTGCAGAAGTCCAAGCTTAGGTTTAAAGGCTGAATCATAGGTTTAGGGAATGGTTTGGGTTAGAAGAGACCTTAAAGATCACCTAGTTCCAACCCCTCCCCATGGGCAGAGACACCTCCCACTAGACTAGCTTGCTTGGAGCCCCATCCAGGCTGGTATTGAACACTTCCAGGCATGAGACATCCACAACTTCTCTGGACAACCTGTGCCAGTGTCTTGCCACCCTTGCAGTGGAGAATTCCTTCCTTATATCCTACAATGAAGTAAGGCACAGCAAATTCTTTCAAATTTCCATTATTTTCTTTCAAAGTGGTTTTGTCATTGGTGATTTGTTAGAGTTTTAAATTATTACTGGGGCCTGGGGTTGGGGATGGGAATGTTTGGTAAAGAATGTGAGTCTCTGAGAATAAAAATGCTGAAGGAATGTTGCAGGTCATCAAGTTTCATCCTGAGCTACAGTGAGCAGTCATATACTGCAGACTACTTTCAACCTATACTTTCATCTTTTGCTTAAATGAAATTGTGTTTTCAGGAACTAGAAGGACCCCACTTGCATTGTAGTGCAGATTCTCTCCCCTTTATGAGAACAACCTTTGGTCTCAACTGACAGGACCATAAAATATTTTATTTGGACATGCAAAGGGCTTGGCACAAAAGCTTCTGTATCTGGGCAGTTTTATGTTTTAAATTCATGAAGTGGTACACACCTCAAAGAGCTTCCCATTTTAGCAGAGCAATTACTGTTTTTCTGAAAAACTCATAATTTTCCTCTTCTGTTCTTTCAAAAAAAAATTTACTAGTCTATTGAATTTTAATAAAATCAAAAGGAAAGTCCTCATTTCTTTCTCTGAAGACCTGTATCAGTAGATTCCTAAGACCATCAAGCTTGGGAAGAACATATTATGTTCCCACTGTGATATGTGAGCTGCTATCCACAGCCTAAACACACAGCTGAAATGACTTTTTTAAGCCAGATTTGGTTTATCATGCACATGCAATAAACACATTGGCAGTATCAGAGAGAATGTCAGTCTGGTGTCTCTCTTTAGTGTTCACTGCTGAATTTCCCTCCTAGATTTAACTGAGCTTATCTCAGTGTTGGCACAGCAGCACTGCCAGTAGCTCCTAAGCAAACCAGGGAACACCAGTTCAACAAGCAAACCAGGTAAAACCAGGTATGGCTGCAGGTGTGGAGGGCTGTGTGTGGAGGAGGACTTTGAAGCATGTTTGAAACACACATTTACTAATTAAAGTATGTATCAATTTTAAGTGTCTACTTGGGGGATGAGAAGAGGTGCTCTCTCTTTCCTTTAGCAGCTGGAATTTGCTGAAATGTGGAGAGAGCTCAGCAGGCAGTGACATGACTAGCAAGCTGTAGGGCTGGTAAAGAGGGAAAACAGAGGCTGGTAGAAGCTAATAAATGAAGTAAGCCATAAACTTGGTACCATGAAAAAAAAAGAAAAAGAAAACACTCAGCTCTTGAGTTACTTCAGTCAGATTACTATCATTCTGCTTTCCATGTGGGACTCTGCTGTTCCATTCAAATATGATTATTGGGTTTAGTTTCTGTTTGTTTTTACAATCACACTATCATCTCTAAGAATTTTAAGAAAAACCCTCCCTATGGGAAATCTGCCTTTCACTTTGCAATATATGTGCCATTTATCAAAAGTCTGAGCCCTCAGGATTTTTGACCTCATGCTCCGTTTAGTTTCATAAAATGTAGTCTGGTTACTCTGCAGAAACAGCACCAAAACCTTACCAAAAATGGACTTTTGCCCAGTTTGGATAGATAATTACATTCACCATTACAGGTAGTGCTACAGTAATATTGAAGTCAATGCTTTTTATAGATTCCCTCAGCACAATTTATTGCAAACTGAACAAAACACAAAACCAATTAAATAAAATATCTACCAGAAGAATACATTTAGTGATTACTGGGCTCTACAGATGCTGAAACTGTATCACAAAGACTTATAGTTTTTAAATTAAACAAAGTATCTATTTATCAAATACAGAAAAATCTGGATCAGTTAAAGATTTTGTGTGTAGCAACCTCTGTAGATGTGCAATAAACCCTCCTTTCCAGTAAGGTGGTGTAAATATTTAAGTCCGGAAAAAAAATGTGTGTATATTTATGTTTATTTTCTATAACTAAGACCTACATGTTTATGACAGATCATGACATCAACTTAGGAAAAAATAAGGACCTGCACGGACTTAATATTTTGACAACAAACAAAAAAAGGAGGGACCGTGAAAGTGCAAACTTGGAAGTAGCTGGCCAAAGTCCTGCTCCCAACACTTTAGCAGTCTGCACACAGCATGAAGAGCAGCCCATGAATCAAAATCAATTTTGAATATTAGTCTCATTCACCCTGTATTTCTGATTTGGCTTTGATTTTATTTTTTTTTTAAATCAGCAGGTATTAATGCAGAATGGGAATTCCCCAGGAGGCTCAAAAAGAACATAGTTTTGCAAAGAAAGTTGTTTGCCTAGCACAAAAAAGCTCCTGGGATGACCATAAGGCCTCTTCTAAGGAAAAGCAGGGTTTTTAAAAGTTGTCGTGAATTGATTATTTTTCCCCAAATCAGAAAGGGTTGCATATTTTTAGTAAATCTGAGAACATAAATATTCAGCTTAACACAGAAAGAGCTATTATTTTATCACACTACCTGTATATATTCCAATGCACACCCCCATGTTATTTATCAGTTACACAGATGTCAATTATTAGCCCTTCCCACAGTAAATGGTGTGCTGCATCACCCACCTGTCATGTCTTCAGTTTATGATATTTTAAGACTGGAAAGGAAATTAGTTCCACTTGCATGAGCCTTTGTTAGAAAGTAAGAGTGCACAACAGATTTCTGTGGGCAGAGGGGACAGAGAGCAGAAATACTAATTGCTAGAATTCACTAACCAAATACACTCTTGCTGCTACAAGTACTGGCTTTGTCAGACTTGCCTCACTAGTGATGGTTCTGACCATACACCCCACTGCCAAGAAAGGTCGGGGACAGACTCCTCGTTCATGGAATCTATAAATAATTACTAGAGTAAAAAATAAAATAACGAGGACACAAAACAGGAAGCATTTTGCATACCTCCCTGTTCAGCTGTCTCTTGACAAGGCAGGGAAGTGTACCATGATCTTCCCAGTGATTAAAGCTCACTTTACAATCAGTGCAACCTTACCCTCTGCTGTGCTACCAGAGCCGCCATTTCTCTAATTCACAAAACTAACAGCATTACACGAGGATAATAAAGTACATATCAGACTTCTAGAGCACAGAAAAGAAAGGGGAGGAGACAGGATCAATTCAAGTTATAGCCTCCTTAGTTTCTTCCAAGACATCTCATGCAACCAAAAATCTCATGCTTTTATTATTGCAGGAGGATTTACACCATGTAAATTGCTTTTTCAAAGCTCCATATGCACATCGACCTAATCTCAACCCCTTCCAAATTTATTTATTTGCCCTTGATCCACACACATGAGTACTCCATGGCAGCACTTTCAATGAACTATTCATGCAGGTGAATATGCCTCGGAAAAGCAGCTGCCCCCTCTGCTTTTATGGTCATTTGTCTCTTCATCACAGAGCTCAAAGAATAATCCTACTGCATATTTCTTCTTCATTTATTTTACTAGGTGAGGTGTTTAAGAGGATACATGGTCATCTGGAGCTCATCACTGTCAAATTTTCAGCCACGCAGCTGTAAAGGGTAAGGGAACTAGTTTAGCTCCTTGGTTTACAAAGTGCTGAGTACCTCCAATGAGGTGCCAAATGTGCGTGGTGACACTTTAAGATTGCCGAGTGCCTCCTGAGGTTCGCAGGACCTGATCCAAAGCCCCACTGTTAGGAATGACAGCCCTCCCCTGGACTGCAATGCGCCTGGGACAGAACAGCGCTCCATGGATCCCGTCTGTGCTTCCAAGGCAAGGACAGACCAGAGATTTAAGAACACAGGATAAGGTGCCAGTTTGAGAAGCACTGGATCTTAGCATTCCTACCTCCAAACACTTAACCCAGGGTAATACAAATAAAAACATACATATCTACTTAAACAAACAGAAATTCGAGGCTACTTTAAATACATTTGGGATCAGGTGCTGATTTTCAATTGTTTTAATCTCACAAACAAACATGCAGAAAAATTCTCTCCAAACTCTTTAAGCCCATCCCGCTTCCTTTGGGCTTACAAGAAAAAAAGGTGAAAAAAAAGCTGACAATCATACTGTAAAACATCCAGTGCAGAGACTGGCTGCTTTCATTTGGGTTAAGACAGCAAAGAGTCTTTCATTACCAGGTCACTCGTTCAAATACAGTCCCGCTTGACAGTAATCACCTGGTGGCAGGCAGAGTAAGCAACATAATTTCTAAGTAACTCTGCAAAAGTATTTTTTATTAAATGTATAAGCACTGTAGAAAAAGTCTGTAGGCATTCATGATTAGTGCATCATCCTGCAATACTGAATTAGTAGAGAGCAACTAAGCAAACAAAAAACTAACTACATTGCAGCAAAGACTGTAACTACGTTCATTTATTCTGACAGTTGCCATTTATCTTTGCTTTTGAAGAGACTACGTTGTAGTATTCTAGTAAGTGAGCTGTAGCATACTGTGAAAAAATAATAACATTTTAGCAGTACAAGCCCTCGCTGCAGCATCTGTTATTAAATCTTTGCAGAGGCGAGGAGAGACTGCTAGTCATAACTGTGGATTAGCAAGGTTCTACTATATTCATTTTAGAGTGCAGAGCACTTTGCATGAAAGCTGTTACTTGCCTTTTATGTCAAAAAATGAACTTATGCCAACTTTTTAATACTGAATTCTTCAAGGAAGTAGTTCTAACAGTCTGCAAGCACCGTCCGCAAAAAACGGCAGCAGTCTAATAGCAGAGAAATGGAGGAAGGGCAGCACCAGAATAGCTGATGCTGCTGATTTGCAACACTCTCTTTTCACAGAAAATGACCATCATCTTCCACTTCCTTCCTGAGCAAATCAAAAACTGCCTTTGAAAGTGTCAAGCTTTATGACGCTGACTTCAACTCTGACACCTGATTATACGAGAGCGTTAACACAAGCGCTCAGCTTGCTCCAGGGAATCACTGCATCCTCATCAGTGGAGCCTTAGCAGCTCCACGTCCTGGCTGACTCGCTAGCAAAACAGGCAAAAAACAGGACTTGAGGTCCTAGAGAAAGGATGATAATTCACATACTTATGAGAAGTACAACACACACACTCTGAACTGAGCCAAGTTTAAGTAAAGTTTATGCTAAATTCACAAAGTTCAAGCAGAGTCGGAGCTTAGCTGAACTACAGCGAAAACACTCAGGAGCTTTCCAGAAACACTAAAATCCTTCAGGACAAAGTTGATCTTGAGCCTTCATAACGATATTTTCCTGACTAAGAAGTTACACAGACAGCGGAAGGTGCTGTGTAATATTTACCCGTGACGACCACTGTTATGAGACAGTGTTTCAATTAAGGATAAATTAGAAGCAGCAAATCCCTAAAACTACCCGTGCGAATACACACCCATTAATAGATCAATACATAAGGAAATGAAGACTAGCTGAATTTGAAAATGAGTTAAAAAATTACTAGGGGCGCTCACCGTGAGAGTTGCCGTCTAAAACAGATCAGTAATAAAGGCAAGACACACTTTTAACTGCGAAAAGTTGTGAACACTGATGCTCTAATGCAATTTCATTGTTTTCAGAACATGACTTTTATCCACCGATGTGGCTGTAAAAGCACCCTCGGAGAGCCGCTGCTATTCCGGAGCTTTGCGGGACGCCCCTCCGCCCCCCGGCGGGGCCGTCCCGCTCACCCGCCCCTGCCGCTCACATCCACCTCAAGCCCGGAGCTGCGTTTTATTTCATTTTCGGTTTGTTTCGGGTTTTTCTTTCCCCGGCGCTTGCGGAGACAGAGCGCGGCTCGGGGGAGATTACACGGGGATGACTGAATCGCGGTGAATCGATTAAGCCTCGACAATTTAATCTGGGACTTCATGCGGAGCTGGAGGAGATAATCCCCGCGCCGCAGTTCGTCCCTGCCTCTCCTTTACCCGGAGACCTTGGCACAGCCCCGGTAGCACTCCGACCGCACACGGACACCGCTTCGCGTCTCCGGGGCCAAGCCGCCCTCCTCGTCCTAGTCCTCCTCCTCCTCGCAGTGCGGCGCACATCGCGCACCCGGCCCCTGTGCGAGATGCGCGCTCGCAAACTTTCCAAACTTCTGGGGAAGTGGCGGGGGGTGCGCGGGGCCGGCCCGACCACGGCGGCGCTTCGCCTCCCGGCGTCACCTCACCGGCCGCAGCCCCCAGAGCGCTGCCCGCGGGATCTCCGCGCCCCGGGCCGGGCAGCGGGCGGCAGGAGCACCGCGCTCCGGTCGCACCGAGCCCGGCGGAGCGCGGGCTGCGCCCCGCAAGTTGGGGGAGCAAAGCAACGGCAAGGGCAGAGACCCCACACCCCGCCCGCGCTGCCCCTCGCACTCACGCTGCTGTTCTCTCCCGTCCAGTGCACCATCGCCTGGTTGTGAGACGCGTCCCCTTTCAGCACGAAGGAGGTGCTGATGAGGGAGACCTGCTCCCGGCCGGCCGCCGAGGATGCTCTCCTGAAGCGGTCGCTCCCCGCCGCCGCCCCGCCGCCCGGCCGCGGCTCGGGCGGGCTGCGCACCCCGCGGGTCAGGGCTGCGGGGCGCGGGTGTCCGCAGGGCTCCGCGCAGCGCGGCGCGGCGGCGGCGCTCAGCAGCGGCGGCAGCAGCAGCAGCAGCAGCGGCGGCGACAGCCGGGCAGCCCCGCGCGGAGCGGCGGCGGCGGACACGCGTGGCCCGCCGTGCGCCATGGTGGCTCTCCGGCGTGGTAGTGACAGGCGGGGAGGTGGCGGGGAGGGAGGGAGACACCGCGGCGGAGGGCGGGGGCGGGGGAGGGCTGTAACCGGAGCGGGGCTCGGCGGCAGCGCCGTGCGCGGGGCTGCGCGCCCAGCCGGGGCGGCGCCGCCATCTGCTGGTCCGCGCCGAAACGCCGGGCGGGCTCCGGCACACACGGACACGGGCATCGCGCCCCGCGGGAGCCGCGGCGGGGACGGGGCTCTCGGCGGCGGCAGAACCCGCCGCTTGCCAAGTTTCACGCAGAGCTCCGGGGAGAGGCTTTCCGAGAGCGCCCGAGCGAGAGTCACGCAGCCCCTCGGGGAGGGTGCGCTGCGGGGCGAGGGGCGCTGGGGGCGAGCACCCACCGCTGCCCCTCTGGACACGGGCGATGGCCCTGGTTTGGCCGTCACTCCCAGGAGGCTGCAGTGAAAAGATCGGAAGAGGTCTGTGGTCAGCAACGGGGAACCGAGGAGCAAATGAAGCAGGTGCAAGAATATGATTCTTGTGATTAAGACAAGAAGCGTTTCCGTGGGGAAAAGGACCCTGTCCGTCCTTCTTCCCCTCAGCTCCTGCGAGGCACCGGGCTCGTCACATGCGTTGTCCGGAACCAGTTGCTAATCCAGTGTTGCCCACCGTGGGGACATGTGGCTTGTAATTTGGGATTGATCCATGGCAGCGTCAGGAAATGCTCATGGCAGAGGGGCAATGACTGGGTCTGTGCAGCACAGCGTAACTCAAAACTGACAGGAAGATTTAGGCATCAGATACTGGGTGCTCTTCCTGCTTCACTGCAGCGTGCTGTGTAACTGAATAAATTGGGACTGGTGAAGCAGTTTGCCTCACGTGTAAAGAGGGCACAAGTTAGAATCCCAGGATAACTGAGGTTCGCAGGGACCTCTGGAGGACTCCTGGTCCAACCTGCTGCACAATCCAGGGCCAACTCTAAAACTGAATCTAGTTTCACAGTAAAATAAAGTTGCTCAGACTTAAGTGTCAGAAAACAAGTTTGAAAGACCACTGAGGAAAGCACTGACTCCAGGTACAGGCACGTAACAGAAGAGATCCAGGCTGGGTAAAACCAAGGTGAGTAAAGTTAATAAACCAGCTTTAGTTGTAATCTGCCTTTACCCTAATGGCCTAGAAAATTAGGATTACAAAGGCTTTTCTAGGAAGATTAATAGAAAAAATAGTATCCACTGGTTTAACTGTACCATTTACAGGCCTGGGATGACTACCACAATGACCTAAAGTGACCTGGTCATCCCAAATTAATGTAAAAATTACTTTCAGCAAGCTATATGATTACATATTAGCTGTACACCTTCAGTGCTAGGAGACCTATGGTAACCTGTCCTGTTATTACTGTAATGGCTCAAACCAGAAGGCAGTTTCAAGTTCAGAATGACTTTCCATTTCAAAAGAAATACAGAATAAAAGTTAAAATATTTTTTTTAAAAATCCTGTATGCTTTTTCTGCAGCTCCTAATAAAGTCCCCTTTCACAGTTCCTAGCACAGCCCCACAGTCTCAAAACAGCTAAAAGAACTAAAAGAAGAAATTGCCCCTTCTTTGCAAATCTCCAGCTGCCAGTTTTGAAGATTCTGCCCCAAATACTGTGCCAGCAGGAGCCTGGGCAGCAGCAGGAACTTGGGTAGGCAGCACCACCTGGCCCAGGTCATCAGAAGTTGCCACTGGGACTCTTGAAGGGGTGATGTATTAAATTCATTCCTGAAGGTATATCTTGGGTAAAGAGCAAGTTGATTTTTTTTCCCCCTCAGATCTTGATTTCTGGAGACAATACCAAAAGCTCATAAGGCCTAGGAGAAGCTATAGGGAGCTGTCTAAAGGAAGTAAAACATGAGCCTGAGACAAGACTGATCTTTGCATCCATTTAGCTTTGTTACAGTGTCTTATCCCTCTGAAACAACACCCTTGTAAAAGCAAAACCACTTGGGTTTAAGTGGGCAGAAAGTTAGTTTTCCAGACAAACCCCTTATGACTCTTGTAAACTGACAGCTGGTGGTCAAATGTTTGTTTGAATCCCTGCTCTTTGGGTGTGTTATTTAGGGATGCACAAATTAGGCAGAGATTCAACAGTTCACAGAAGACACACAAGCAGAGAGTCATTCCTGTTGGAGTTGCAAATTGAGCGAGTGACCTTCCATCTTTGGCACCTCTGCACAAAAAGGAACAAGAGGAAAAATGCAACGCTGAATTGTTAAGAAAACATCAACCAACCACAACTGTATCAACCAACCTGAAGGGGTGATTTGCCTATAATTAGGAATTCAGTAATTTTGATTCTGACATTATGGCCTATCTCCTGTGAAAATGTGAAGATTACCCAACAATTGTAGAATAACCTAAAAACACTCAGAACAGGTGGAAGGGCCCGAGTCTCTACATGTTAAAACTGGCATACAAACCCTAATACTTCATCTGACTGAATAGCTGGACTTTGTCGAGCTCATTCATTTTGCATTCACCACTGTGTTCCTATAATGAGACCTAAAAGGGAAAAAAAACCCCAAGAAGTTGTCCCAGAACTACTGAAGCCTGGATTCCTCCAGCCTTGCACCTTATGGTCAACAGCAAGGTCTGCCTGAGTCTTTCCCCACTGTCAGAATATCTCTTCCATGATCTCCACAGGAACGTAGCAAATCCACTAATAAAGAAGTCCTCCTTGTCTGCCCAGTCACAAACCTTGACATTTATTTTTGTGACCTCCCTAGTTTGCCAATTTAGTTGAAATTTTCTTACGGGTTCAGAAGTTGCAAATCTTGTTTAACTGGAACTTCTTAAGGGTTGGCAAAATGATGGTTTAGATTTAGTTTAATGATTTCTAAAGTAAAGAAGCTTCCCTAAATGTCTGTCACCTTTTATATCTCCTATAAACTCTGGCTCAGCAAATACACAAAGGCAAACAAAAGGACAAATAACTGAGTACTACACACCTCTAAGCTCCTCTAGTCCCAGAATAGAAATAGGAAAGGCTTGAAAAAAATTAGTGTTGTAAAACCAAGGCAAGTTTCTTCCTGTTAATGGCAGAATTATTAGTGCTATACTTATAAACATCTACGCACATTTTTACTGACTGTCAGATTATATTAAGATTTAAAAGGCTTCAATTAACCCACTTTATTTTTACTAGATTAATTTCTAATCAAAACCTGAAAGTCTTACAGAAAGCTTCAAGTTCTGCTTGGGCAGAAACCAAGATGCCATGCTAATATTCCTTTTGCTTGCAAATAAAAATATTGATAACAATTTGTTCTATGTTTCATACTCATAATCTTCTTAGATTGATAATGCAAGATGACTGCAGATGCACAATAAAGTAGAAAATCACAGAAGAATTACCCATTTAAGCATGCTTCTTGTACAGTGTTCACCTCTTCTAAAGGTTGATTTAAGTTAATGTATCAAGATACATTTAGGATACCTTATTCCATTAATTAGATACAAAACAATTACCAGTTACATTGTGTTTATGTTAACAACATCATTAAGAGCACAGTGACCTGCAGGGTTTTTGACAAAATGCTCAAGCATGAAAGCAGCTTAATCTCACACGTGTCTTATCAAAATGCTTGACTCCAAAACAGCCTTATTACTCACTGTGACCACATTCTAAGCTAACAGATTAATACACGGCAAAGCTTTATTGCCTTGTTACCCAATTAACAAAACTCAAATGCTTTATTTCTGTTAAATGCAAACTATTATAAATAATGCCATACCCCTATGCCAAGCAACAGAGGTTTTATTTGGCTAGGCCTCCCAATTTTTATTTGTATTACTACGACTACCAAAAAAAATCTTTCTATATTCAACAAATCTAGGTGTCTTAACACTTTTCTCAATAGTTGTTGCATCTGACAGAACAAAAAATCAAGCAGGTGTCAGATTGTTTTGTTCACATTAATTCATTGATACATTGCTGTCACCAGCCAACCCAGATGCCCACAGAAGAAAGCCTGATTAATAGGAAGCATTCCTCATCACTAGAAAAACAAAACTCTACTTCTGTGGGCAGTTCTGAAGTCAAAAAAGTGAGTAGCTGCCTTTGTTTTATGAAGAACTGACAAAGCTATGAAGTACATGTTCAATTATCCTGTTCAAATTTGAACAATATAAAAGAGTGGATTTCGGTGTAGTGTATTATCTCTGATGATTACAGGGAGCTCTCTTCAGGTATGGGTGTACTGACATGCACTTACAAGAAAAAAATCTGCAAGAGCTGTAAATGATTTGAGGAGAATCATTTCTTTTACCAGTACTGGGTTAGCAAATGGCATATTTGCAGTAAAAACTGGCACAACCACACACTAAGGTCAAAAAGGAGGAGTCACTGAGGGTGTCTAGAAACCTCATCCTTTGAGCATCATCAGCTCTCCTCTAATTCAGAGACATAACTGAGCTGCTCAGCACCTTGCAGGACTTTTACTAGTGAGTAGGTGAATATACCCTATAATTTTCTCTAGTTCTAGCTCATAAAAATAAAGAGGAAAAAAGTTGTAAAATTACTGTCACTTTGCAAACAAGCTGGCAATGAATACAAGCTGCCTTGAGCCCCTGAAGTTTCATCTTCCATCAGTCAGAAGAACAAAAAAATACAACTACCCTGTATACATTTGTCATGCCACAAAGCCTGAAACAGGGCCTAGTCTGAAATGGAAAATGTAAGATGAAGCGTAATGGTTTGGTGGCTATTGTAAGATTACCTGTCTTCAACCTGCATAATTTCTCATCAACAATTAATGAGCAGAGTTCTGAAAACATGAAAGAACTGGATGAATTGTTGACAAGAGCTCACAACAGAATAAAAGGTTTTTCTTTTATGAGACCAGCTAGACTGTGAGAACTTGTTTTTTTACAGAATAGCTTTGCACTTGTGTTTTTTCTGCCTTAAAATTCAATGAAGTTTATTTGAGAAAATATGAAAAGCTGAGAAAGATTTGGGTATTTAGGTAATTAAAATGGGATATGAAGGATATAATTCTCAGGTTTACATTTGGCTTCATATAGGTACAAGTATGCAGTTCCTTTTCTTTCAAAAATACTGTCAATGTCTTACCAGCCACTTAAATTTTGATCTAAACTTAACAGAACTTTTATCAGTGTCATTTATTAATAAGTTTGCTAATAAAGTTGTATTTCTGAGAAAATTGTGTGAGAAAAACAAATAAATAGTAAGCTCAACCAAAACCAATCATTCTAAATCAGTCCTTTAGTCTTTTGCAAAGGAGCCCTGAAGGCACCATTTTTCTAAAAGGAGATGTTCCCATCTGGTAGATGTTCCATGGGAAGTCAGTCTGACATGTTTACAGCCACCTCAATCCCCTTCAACTCTTCATGGAAAGAGCTTAGTGAGGAATGCAGATGTGAGTAGGCTCCAATTTATGGTTAATAGGTTTTGACCATAAAGCAAATCCTTTCTTTTGCAAGCACACCAGCTTAAGTGGGTGTGGGACTGGGTCCCAACTGTGTGGTCTTGCTCGCCTCTTTCAAGGGATGGGGAAGGGTTTTACTCCAAGTTTTCCAGGGAATTTGCTACGTTTTGTCTCATGGCTGAGGTCTGCAGATACAGCACTGACTGGTTCAAAGCCAAAAATGAGAGGGTTTTCTGCAAAGACATATTGCACTAAAACATCATAGAAGACCACACTATTTTTAATCTGTGAAATAGATTTACTTAAAGTAACAACCTTCAGGAGTGTCTGCTTTAAATAATTAACAGAATAATGCATGAATTTTGTTTAGGTAGTATATTTTTTTTCTGAGCTGGCTCCTCTTTTTCATGTCTTTTCTTTTTTCCTTGTTTGTTTGCAATATAGATTTGCGTGGTCTCAGTGCAGAGATAAAGGTTAAGTCTTTCCCCAAAAAAGGGAGTTACTGAAAGTAACGTAGCACTGTGAAAAATGTGAACTCTCAGATGCCAGGGAACCTGACTGCCACACATTTTGGAGAAGATAATTTTCAAAAAAAAAAAAGCCGTATGGGTAATAGCGAAAATTAAAGTAATGGAAACATAAAAGACAACTGGTGCCAATTCCTCCCCTACAAGCCATTGTTTCTGAAAAACAAAACAGCTGAAGGCAGATGTTTTGTGTAAGTAAAAGGCTGGAGGGCTTTGGAATCGTGAGCTGGAGAAATACAAAGCACTGCACACTTTCCAAAGCTCCCCTGGTCAATTCCATTTCTCCATTTAAGCATTAATTTCTTTAAGTCATTCTTGCTCTGCATTTGCGGTAGTCAAACAACAAAAAACCCCACAGTATTTTTAACATCTTAAAAGTCTTGTTTTTTGCACTAAGCCAGGTTACTTATATCAAGACATTATACTACTTTTCCCAAAGAAAAGGTTCCTTTTGTTATTGTCCTATGAACATAGGATGACCTAACTAACTTGAAAAAAACAAATGGGTGCATAAATATCATACTGTTCTGAACAGCCCTCTATAAATTCCATTACTGGTACCTCATATAAACACACAGGATTTAAAAAAAAAAAAAAAAAAAAAGAAAAAAAGAAAAAAAAGAAAGGTATTTCTCTATCTTTTTTTGTTTTCAGTGCAATATTTTCTCTCCAACCCCAAATGATTGCAGCCTACTCTGAAGTTCTTTTTGATCCAGAACTGTGAAAGAGTCTAAATCTCTAAAGATGCAGGTGGGCATTTTCAATGCTCTTGGCTCCTAATTTCTACAAAGATCAATGGGAGCTAAGAGTCCATGTGCTTTAGAAAATTAATGTGCATTTAGAAATTTGGCATGAGTGCCTGTTTCAGTTTTCTTTGGGATTATCAAAACCCAGGGAACTCTGGGAAACTTCTGTGTTTTTCCCAAATGCCTGGTATATCATTCACTTGGAATCTGGGAATAAGGACTGTGTGAGAGGTAAACAAGAGCAAATGTGTATCCATAGGAAACAATTCTCTTGCCCAGAGAGGTTGTGGAATCCCCATCCCTGGAGGTGTCCAAGACCAGGCCTGATGGGGCTCTGAGTGACCTGGGAGGAGGGGAGTTGTAACTGGATGATCATTGAGGTCCCTTCCAACCCAAACCATTCTATGATTCTAATATATATAAAGCTTGTACAGCACTTTATAGATGCAAAGTATTTTTCTTAGAGCTTCAGGTGTAAGAATCAGGAGACTGCATAAAAATCCCGATGCTGGGTTTAGCAGGTGTGATAGTCCTCATGTTTTCAAAGACTGAAAACACAGAACAAATTAATCCTCTACATTCAGGATGTTGGAAGACAAAGAAAGTGGAGTCAAGACTTTGATTTTAATGTCACATTCTTTAAGACATTCTCAGGATTTTTCAACACTTTAGTCTTTCTTTCGCAGTGCTGTGGCAGAAATTTTCTCACCACTTTCTGCGGCCTGACTAAACTTGTCAAAGCATTTGGTGGTTTTTACATTACAGGTCCTGAGAGAATTGCTTCTGCTTTTGAAATGATACTTAGAATCCCAGAATCCCAGAATGGTTTGGGTTGGAAGGGACCTTAAAGATCATCTCGTTCCAACAGCCCTGCCATGGGCAGGGAACCTTCCACTAGACCAGGCTGCTCAAAGCCCCATCCAGCCTGGCCTTGGGAAATCATTTTTAAGAAAAAGGGACCATAACTAGATTATCTTTTTTTCTATCTTTGGTTGATAATTCTGCATCCCTGAACCACAGAAGACAGAACCAGAAATCTGGGAAAGGTGACATTAGAAACACCTAACAAAACAAATCTGCTTAGGGCTCACAAAAGAACATATGAAATCTGAATTTGCATCACCGAAACTGTAAAAATTGACAAAGCAACAGAGAGTGACTTCAGTATATATTTTAGTGACAAATCTACTGCTAAATTCCCTCACTTCACTCTAATTTCATATATGATTCAGAGTGTAGCCAGAGAAGTAATACATTTATCCATCAAAGTACTTCAAAGTACTTAAAATAAATATAACTGTTTAAAAAAAATCAATCTAACAGAAGGATCATATCTTTTCTTTCAAGACAACTTGCTCAAGAAAAATGCAGTAAGGCCACAGATTTGTTTCTGCTATTGTAAAGATTCTGCAGTTTTGGTCTGCTGTAATCATATAAATTCATCCATCGATAAACTTAACTACTGTAAGTCTTATTCAAGAAAAGCCATTGAAAACAGCTGAATGGTAGAGCAAAGACAGAAGTCTGAAAAGCAAACAAACCATCCATAGCTATTTTTATAAGACCTAAACTACCTATACCATACTGTCAAAAATGACTTTTCCCCATGAATTTTAAAACTGTTTCATGTGGCAAAAATAATCACCCTTTGTGCCTATAGCACAGTGTTTATGTGTTTTCCCTTGTTCAGCTTTCAATCCAGGAATAAATCATTGTTCCTGCAATTTTCCAGCAGTGCTCTTGTAGTTTCAGCCTGCATAGGGCTGCATCGCTGGACACAAATGTCCTGGTTTGGGAAGAAAAAAAAATATTAAAAAAGACTTCTCATGGGGTCTCTGTTGTCAGCAGAAAACAATATCAGTGAAGAAATACAGCTGTAGTCAGCTTGATACAGAATATTTCTCATTCTCAGTTTACCAGTTTATTTTCAAAGCACCTTAATTTTCTAGCTTTTCCACCTCAGCTGGATTCGTAGTCATTCCTAGGGATATGAGTATTACTGTGAATCAGGTGCATACTTGATCTTTTTTTATTTTATATTTCTTGAGTCTCTTCCTGTCTCCAAAACCAGTCTAATTCTTTGCCAAGCTGTGGAATATTGCA
This sequence comes from Platyrinchus mystaceus, assembly GCA_035041135.1. NCBI lineage: Eukaryota > Metazoa > Chordata > Aves > Passeriformes > Tyrannidae > Platyrinchus > Platyrinchus mystaceus. The sequence continues at coordinate 62,347,015 of JAWWLV010000144.1, read as the reverse complement.
CATGATCAGTCAACACAGCAGCATTTGACACAGTGCTCGTCTTTGTTGAGTTACAAATTATGGGAAATATGTTGAGTACCTTACTTTGCAATGAAAAAAAAAGACCACTGGAGGAAGGTCCTATGTCGAGGCTCACAAATCAGCAGTGACCTTGAGCACACATTTAACTTAAGTCAGGCAAGTAAATCCACTGATTTCACCAGGAATCTTCCTTTGAATCCCTTAAACCAAAACATTTTTATGCATTTTTAAAAAGGGTTAAAATGGTGAAAATACTGATTTCATGCCCATTGCATTCACTGAGCATTCACATTTCAGTGGAGAAGGGCTGACTTTGGCAGTATTTCCCATCCTAATGGTGCCCCCATGCAAGCTGTCCTATTGTCATCTGGACTCTGTACTTCCAGCTTACTCCAAAGTCTTATTCATGCTGTGACCCCTAAGGTAGGCTGGAAACCCATTTGCAACACAGTTAAAAGGAATGGCCACTTATTAATCTGAGGTTTGTTTTCTATCTTATAGGCATGAAACCTTAGAGATACCTGGATCCCAGGAATGCCATCAGGTCAACAGACCAGCCGAATTAAAGGACATTTTAGTGTATGGGTTATACAAAGGATGTTAATCCAGGACAGGTCATGCAATGCCACAGAAACACAGCTGCTAGTTTTGGTCACTGAACACCTACCAGGGAATAAAGTAGCCTGTGGCCATTCAGAAGTTGACCACCTCTGACATATACATCAAATTGAATAATGTCCTAACAGATACTGCCATTCATTTATTGCTTATCCTACTGTAAATGTTGGGTTTGAACCTTAGATAGTCATACTGCCAAGCAAACTAAGCTTAAGGGATCTTTTTAGGAGGATGTATGCCTTAAATAGGCTGAAGTGTAAGAAAATGTGATTCCATTGGAGCCACAATGCAAATGAGATATGTTTCCTAAAAATTTTGTTTTGACTAGTTTCCATTATTTCCATTTTTTTAGATACCTTTTCAATCTCTCTGGAAAGTTTAATACTTTCCCTTCATTATGGTTAGTCACTTTAAATAGTTCTGCCAGTATTCCCCATCATGATCATCATCTTACAATTGTGGTTTCCCTGAGTTTTACACATTAGGCCAGACTCACACCTAGGATTAAAGGAGACAAGCAGCTCTACTCTGGTGCAGTCCTGCCATTCCCAGCTGGCACCGAGGCTGCTGAGCTCCCACTGCCTTACCCAGTGACACTAACAGAGACTGCAGCGATTCCTCCCGGAGTCACTTGTGTCACTGGACACCAGGAAGAGATTCACACCCATACTTGCTTTTTCCTTAGGGAGCTCCCTGCAGGTGCAATTCAGGATCTGACTTCTCTTCATGAAAGGTTTACTGATTATGAATGTTCTGTGCCACTTTTTATCTTCTCATCTCATCCAGAACCTCCATAAGATACGTATGGGGCACCTGTGTATCCTGTACCACAAGAGGACCCTGCTTTTCAGCAGCAGAGCTTTCAGGAAGGTCTGTGCAACTAATACCAGATTTTGCCATGCAGATTGTAAACTGTGAATTTATAACTTCACTGATATCACTAAACATACCGCTACTTCTGTAGTTATTTTTGACCCTGAATATTAAAATAAATAAACCTACAATAAGATAACAAAAAAATGCAGAAGGCAGGTGGGAGTGTTTAAGTGTCTCCCTTCATACAAACAAACAAGAAAGAAGATCTCTGCAAAGGTTTTAATTGGAAGCTCATTAATGTGAACTACAATCTCATGAAATATTGCTGGGAGATGACCCAGTAATGACAAGATGAGAACACTCATTGCCTTTGGAGGGAGAAAGATGAGGCTTTTTAGATAATCATACACCAGTCTAGTGAGTCAGGGCCAGAGTCTGCAGGTAATCAAACACCTCTTGGAAGCCGCTGTTCTGATGAGCATGAGCAGATCACATCACTTTCTGTGCCATACACATGCTTTACACTTCTCAGAACAGCATCTTCTTCTTTGATATATGTGTGCATAGGTCACAAGTGTTTGGGCAAGGAATCCCTAGACAATAATATTTTAGAAGAGCTTTCCTTGACTCTATTTATTTTCTAAACAAGTGCAGGTGTGAGAGGCAGAAGGGTTTGGCTCTTGATGCCACAACATTCCTCATTTGCACACCTGCACTTCTGGCTAACCATCAGAACACTGAGAGCCTGTAAGTAGCCCTGCTGTATGATTAATATTAATGTTTAATATGTACCAGCCCTGTGCATTGGCTAAGCTAATCAAAACTAAATCATGCGTGGCACTGTTAACAGGCTAAAAATAGAGCAAATTACATCAAATTCTTATCCCTTTTGAAGTCAATGGCTAATTGTTCCAAACACCACGTGTTGAGCTTAGTCTTGGTTGTAGAGCCAGTACAGCCATAGCACTGACCAGTACAGAAAAGGCATTCATCTGGCATGTTGTCTGAACATCCTCTTTCCTAATCCTCAAGGAACCACATTGGATGATATCCTTAAAGATGGTCTTGTCCTCACACAAAATTTCAACATAGCATCTGCTGTTTTACCGTATTCAGCAGCAGCCAGGCCATCAAAACACATCAAATCTCTACAACTCCCACAGGAGAATCCTGTGATAGGCATGTGATGTGCTGATTCACTCAGGATACTTTGTCATGTGGCTGGATTGGGGTGCTGAGCTTTCTTTTCAGAGCACTTTTTATTGCTAAAAGAAGCCTGTGACCATTTCTCTGGTTTTCTCATTCTAGTCAGGTGAGAGCATGGCCAGAACCAAAGGGTCTGAAGTGCAGAAAGAAATATTAAGGTACAGCTGACCCTGACTGGGAGCCAAGAGCTTCACCAGATGGCCATTACCAGCCTCAGTTTGCATGTGAATAGGCTTTATTTTAAACCACAACACCACAAACGGGAGTTTAGCCCTCAGCTGCAGGGACGTCCAGCATCCTGAGCAAAACCACTCAGCAACACCTTTGGCTCAGCTCTTCCTCCCCCCCTTTTCAACCAGATGTTCCTTTGACTCCTTTCAAGCTACAGTCCTTCCTGTACACCTTAATCTCCTGGCCCATTTGCATACAATTTTTCAAAGCTCTTCTATGCTTTAGGCTTACATTATCATTTAGTTTTCCAGTCACTCAGCTCCTTTACTCTCCATTACCTTGTCTGATAGAATTTAGATTGCTGTTCCAGTATCTACTCCACCGAACCATTTAAAAGTCATTCTTGAGCACTGCTGTGTTATTTCTATAGCAACTTTCATTTATTATTCTCAAAACCCCTTACATGTTGTACATACAGGTCTAAGATTATGACGAGAAAAATATATCTTAGGTAGAAGTTTGTTAGTAGTGGAATATTTTGTAGCTTCCTTAAAGCAGACATTTCATCCATCAATAGTAATTTTTTATCATGTCATAAGTACAAAAGACTTTTCATGCATAAAACCACAAATACAACCCTATGAGAGGGAGTGTTTGTTATTAACAGTGTATTTAGTATTTTTATTGATGTAGCTGCAAAGACCTGGCGGTTTTTTAAAGTCTTCACTTGAAGATGGGACAAGAAAATATTGTCTCAATTGTCACTCCATGCATGTGAAGGCAGTAGGAGGAGCCAGATGAACAAAGCAACAGAGAAGGAGCATATACAGTGTATATATATATACACATACATATATACACACAGTATATGTATGTAGGTATGTAGTGTATGTGCCAGAATATGCCAGATATTGGCATGTATAGGCTGGGAAGCACCTTTGCACACATAACCTGGGGAGCAGCAGTTACAAGCAGCCAGCAGTTGCTGTGGGGCTCAGAAGTGAAAGGGCTAAAGGAAGTACAAGTCAAAAAAGTATCTGCTCCAGAGCCAGTCATATCCAATGAAGTGAATCTGGCCATTTGGAAGCTCTGAAAATCTTTAAAAGCAGGAAAGAGTGCACTAGAGGAGATTGAAGGGTTAAGGTCTCACCCTCCTGGATGAACTGCACAGCCGATTGTAATGTAAATGCCCCGTAAAGACCTTTTAAATGGCACCACAAGGTATTCAAACATTATTTTCCCCTAGGTCACATTTTCAGAAAAAAAACTGAGAATAGATGCAAAGAGGGTTTTCACTGTTGTGTCTGCTTCTTACCAAGAGAAGCTGTGTCTGTTCCATCCTCGGAAGTGTGCAAGGCCAGGTTGGATGGGGCTCTGAGCAGCCTGGTCTAGTGAAAGGTGTCCCTGCCATAGCAGGGGGTTGGATAAGGATTCTTCCAACCCAATGAAATATGGTGTGGAGTGCTGATCTTCCCATCTCACAAAGGATGTAACAGAACTTGAAGAAGGAAATGTGCAGCAACGATGACTGGAAGTATGAGCAACATCTGTGTGAGAAGAGGCCGGTGAGACTCTTGAGCTTGGATGAAAGATGACTGAAGAGGAGTACAGTATAGTTCTAGGAAATAATTGTTAGGGAGAAAGTAGCTCAGGAATTCAGCATGCAGAAGGTCTAAAACATAAAATGAAACACTTCTTAGCATAATTAAATTCCACATGAGATGTTGTGGAAGCCAGAAGTATAAAGAGACAACAGAGAGAGGTAATAGCACATCAAGGCTTTTAAGCATCATGGTACAGATGAAACATCCAGGTCTGAAAGTCCCTGAGTTGCCATTTACAGAAAGGTTGGATGGCACCAGGGAAAGATTATTCAGTATTTGCCCTGTTTTCTTTCTTTTTCTCCAAACCTCTGTTACTGGATATTGAGAGAAAGCGTTCTATTTATGTATCTCTGCTCTGTCTGTATCACCATTTTAACTTTTTAAATGCGAAGTAGCTTATCTATAAAAGGGGAGAGCAGCAGCAAGCACACCTTTCTTTCTATCCCTATGAAGCTACACTCAGATACAAAGCAGTAACAACAAAATAACAACCAAGGCATGTGAAATTCAATGACTGACATGATTTTCCACTACTTCAAGGGCATTATCAAACTACCAGCATTATGTTCTATTCCTATGAACTTCATGAAATTGAATTGACTTTTGTAAGATATTAAGCAAGTCAGCCACGTGAACATCTGGGTTCAAAAACACTAAGCTTAAAGTCTCCCTCTTACTGACTTCAGTGAAGGAAATGGTGCAAGATTACTGAGTTGCAAGAATTCATTATTTAGTCACAGAAGGATTTAAGGAATATGAAATGATTCAGTGTCTCAGAAATTGAGAGGGTAGACTGGAGTATGTGTTCTGGACAAATAGGATTAAAGATATAATGGCAAAAACAGAAATGCAGAAAGAAGTCTGTATCTGCTGGATAGATTATTATTATTAGTTACTGAACATTTTCAGCAACAATGTGGTTAAAATGTACTGAATTCTTCCTAATGCACTGTGATAGTAAAACTCTCCTAATGCTCACCAGGAACAAGGACCTGCAAACTATTAAGTTTCCAAACAGTTCTAACCTCATGCAGGATGACAACTTCAGCTTTTAAGTTTTTGCTGCACACCAATCTTCTCTATATATTGCCTACTCTACTAAACATCACATGGCACCTACCTGCTCCTTTTCTTTATAATGAGGTGCAAAGTCTGTTCCAGATTGATTTCGGCAAAGTCTTGTCACTGATAACATCAGAAATTATGGTCTCTACCATATAATTAATATCTACCTGAATAGAAGTAAGGTGTAGACTACTTGTTAAAATCCCAGCTCTAAACCATGAAAAACATGTATAATTAATTTCACAGAAAGAAAGCACATTCTGCTGAAATTGAGTGCCCTCTCATCAGTCACAGTGAATGTTCTGTTACTTATGGTCTGCATATGACTTAATTAGTCCTCTTTACTAAAGCTTTTATTATCCTAACTTACAATCTCAACACAGATAAAGTGTTGGAAGCTTTGATTTCGCTGTATTTAATGACTAGTCCTTCTGAAAAATATCTGCTTTGCTGTTTGAATTACAGCCTTTGTGTATGTTAGAACCTTAGCTTACAGTGAGTTATGGGGCACAGTCTATTCCAATAATGAACCAAACCACACTGTTTCAAAGAGACTGGAAACCCAAGTTACACAAATTACAGTCCCAGTGATTTGGGGTTTAGTCACGTTTTTCAGCATAAATGGAAAGAGAACTCCAAACCCCACAAAGCAGAGCTTTCAAATTTCCGTCAGACAAATCATAAAGCTCTAAAGATTAAGAACACAGGATCAATATGGTTCCATCTCCTGGAAGAAGTCTGTATGAAATATTTACATTCAAAAAGCATCATGACGTACCTGATTTCTGTGAGTTTGAAAAACGGATCAAATATAAGGATCTCAGTGTTATGTCTGCCCTTAAATTACATGGGAGGAGACAGGCACAGGATTCTCAGGGAGGCTGAGATATCTGCCTTGAGCTTCTACAGTAGAAACTCTTCTTTACAAATAAATAAATTAGAATTCTTTTTTTCAATAGTTTTTAAGGACACTGAGAACCTTTACAATTTCACCCATTATTTCTTGTGCCATATGTAGAAGATGTATTTAAAAGCTTATCTAGTCTAAAATAAAACAATTGCTGAAAAAGTGACAGAGAATCCAGTTTTTCCCACACAAAGCCTTCCAATGATAAACAACAATCAAAATGAACCATGATTTAGTCAGTTCCCCTGATTTAAAATATGTACTTCAACAATTACTAGCATTAAAAAAACCTAATACTCAAGATAGATTGATACTGATGCCTGAACACCTTTGAATCAGAGGTATCCCAACACTAACAGGTTACACCTCCTTCACCAGCCAACATATGTGCAGGAATGTTACACAAAATGTGCAGCAATTGTTAACGTGCAGGAATGTTATACTTCTGATAGCTCTACTCCCTTTTAAATTCCACTTATTTAAGCACAACTACTGGTGCAACCAGACCTGGCTGTGTCATTACCCTGGGAAAGAAGCTGTTACTATTTATTGTCACAAAATGACTCCAACAAATTCCTTGATGCTGCCCTGAGAACAAAGGAAGATTGAACCACAAGTGAAAAATCCATCTGCAAAACCACATAATTGTCTAGAAAAACAGAATGGATACAGCTGGAGGAAATATAAACCAAAAAAAAGCAGGAAGGAAAGGGATATTCCTAACATGTCAGAATTTGACCCCAAAAGGAGCTTCTTTTTACTGTGAGAGTCATTGTGGGGGAAGATCAGGGCACGGCACTTCACTCCTTTCTCTCTCCCTACACTTCACAGAGGTAGATCCAGAACTCTGGGTGTGAGGAAAGCAGGAGCACATGGTGTTACTCAGATGATATGGAAGCAGTTATCCAGCAGCATCACTTCTTTCACTTTAGGGCTGCATCTGGTACTGCCATTTTTCTCAGGTATATTCGTAGCATTCTTTTGACCTTTCATATCTCTGAATAAAAGCTAATTATTTTCAACCGTTTTAAAATCAGAGGGACAATTTTCATTGCAATGGTACCTCCTGAAATCAAAAGCAACTCTCCTGGAGGTACACTAGGTCCATGTAGGAAAAATAGTGGAAATACAGCTCCATTACACCTTGAGATCCTCACACTCCACGACAAGGAAAAGAAGAAAGTAATATATAACTCATCCCACAAAACAAAACAAAAAAAAAAACAAAAACAGAAACAGAAACAAACAAACAAAACAATAAAAAAGCCCCAACCCTGAAAATGCATTTAAAATGAAAAATCATTAAAAACTTTTCCTATAAACTGCAGATGAACAGTATTTTTAAATCCCTGTTCCTTGATATAAGGAACAGTAGATTCTGTAATTTATAGTCACAACAGAAGATGTAATAAACAAAATAGAAATAAAAATAAATTTCTCCTGATATTTTACTTCCTTCTTTTAAAAACACTGATAAATTCTGAGTTCTGTGCAGAATGTATATCAGCAGAAACAAGTAGTTTGAGAAGATGAAAGCTGCTCAAGTGCTGATCGTGTTGGCCTTACACAGAAGACACTGAGTGATGCGAATGCTATGATCAATTTGACAGTTTGCAGACATATTGAGCAGTAGCAAGACTGAATTAGAATTTTAAAATATCTCACTGGGAACTGTAGCTACGGCATTTGCTGTGCAGTGAGCCAGTCTAAAGATGAACCGGTGAAAACAAGACAAACAAGCTGTAGGGGCTGGCTGACAACACAGCAGCTACAGAAACAACATAAGGAGAAGGAGAAATGGGGAAAGAGAGCTGGATTTTGCTTATTCAGTATGGTAAATCAATCTTTCAGCATCATGAAAAAATACCAGTTTGGGCACCTGTGCTTTGCATAATTAATATGCAAATAATTAATTATGAACAGAGTACAGAAGGTGAACAGAGTACATGAAGAGCACTGAAAGAACAATTCTCAGTCTGTATTGTATGAGGACTCTTAATACAGCCAGGTCCTGCTGTGGATTCAAACCCACACCAGACAAGGGAATGACACTCATAACCTCTGCAGGTCTCTTTCAGTATCAGTGTTTTATGACTTCAGAATTTTTTTATCTGACCCAGAGATTTAAATTCCCACCAGGTCAGAGCAGCAGCACCTGGATCATCCTCTTTTTCCATTAACCACCTCTGCCCTGAAGCCTAGAAGAAATGAGCTCACATGTAACTAAGCTAAATGTTTGGTTTCTCTACTTAAACTGGCAAAAATGTGTGATCCATGCACATGTGTGCTCTACACATGCAATGGTCACTCGTTTTTGGTATTTTTATGTTTCTCCACTTCTCTTTTGGCAACTTCAACCTTAGAGTGTAGAAGCCAGACACTTGACTACCAGCCTCATGCAGCATTAAGCAGAGAAAAGAGCTGGGCCTCTCCAGGCCCTGCCAGTAAGACAGACATTAATAGTGGTGGACAGTGGCAGAGTCCTGAACAACTCCAGCACCAACACAGAGTCGTTCTAATGTTGCCTGTCTAGGATGAGTCTTGTGTGGACTGACTGCCACAAGGAGGGAACTCTGGGGAAAACTGCTGAATTTGTAAGCAATAATTGATGATCCCTGGTAAGACTTATCAGGACAGGCTGACTCATGCATGAGGTGAAGATCCTTTTATAATCACAGAAAGTATGTAATAAACCCTCAGATTGTTTTATTGCTGTGCACTTGAAACTTCTGGAAGCAATAAATTCTTTTTTTCCATCACATATAGAGCTGTCTAGATAAAATGTGTGCAATTAATAAGATGTCAGATGTATGCTACTGGGCAAAAATTTTTTTTATTTTATTACTGTATCAAATATACAAATACTAGATATATCAATCTATTACATGTCTACAATCTATATCAATCGAAATGATAGGTAACTACTCATATATTGTTAATTTGTGTACCCAGTGTGTTGTTCAGTTTCACTCTTTGAAAACACTGTACAGGCTGTACACTGTATTGCTCCCTTACAGACAGACATTTTTGTCCATTTTAAGTGTTTTGAGGAAAAGGGATGTAATTTTCTTCGAATTTTCCTCATTCTGCACTCTTGGACATATTTCAGCTTCTTGCTTATTCCTGCTAATTGCAGCTAATGAAGCTGTGATTCTCAGGCATGGGTGTTTCCTCATCAGGATGCAATATCACTGCATTATCCTCTGGCCATGGCCTCAGAAACCAGCACATCTTTCAGCTGGGTTTGCTCAGGTTGTTGAGGGAACAGTAAAACAGAGTTGTCTGACTCATTGATCCAAGGAGCACTGACCTGTTGGAGCAAGTCCAGAGGAGAGCAATGAAGATGCTCAGAGGGCTGGAGAGCCTCTCCTATGAAGACAGGCTGAGAGAGCTGGGGCTGCTCAGCCTGAATAAGAGAAGGTTCTGAGGAGAGCTCACAGCACCTTCCAGTACCTAAAGGTACAAGAGAGCGTGAGAGGGACCTTTGACAAGGACAGGTGATAGGACAAGGGGAAACAGCCTTAAGCTGAAAGAGAGAATGTTTAGATTAGATATTAGGAAAAAATTTTTTACTGTGAGGGTGGTGAGAACACTGGAACAGGTTGCCCAGAGAAACTGTGGATGCACCATCCCTTGAAGTGTTCAAGGCCAGGTTGGACGGGGCTTTGAGCCACCTGGTCTAGTGGAAGGTGTCCCAGCCCATGGCAGGGGGTTGGAACAACGTGACCTTTACCATCCCTTCCAACTCAAACCATTCTAGGATTCTATGATTTCTATGAAAAGACACTCAGGACATCCCTTTGCGGAGGACAGAAATACCACTTAAGTCCCTGGCTGACAAAAAAAACCTTCCCCGCCCTTCCCCAGGGCTTTCTTATAATCAATAATGTAGAGGGAACAGCAGTGTCAGCTTTCTCACTCTGGCCCTGCCCTCAGAGACACCTGCTCAGGCTGTACTTCATACAGCCTCGGCCTCTTGGTGAAGATTTCCTAAAAACATACCCCTTGTGAAAAAAGTGCCAAGATGTTACCACCACAAACTGCCTCAGAACTGAAAGGCCCTGCATGCTTTCACCAGTCCACTCAGCAATCCAATACAGGAGGATTTAAATCCAGACACAGTTTGCTATACATTAATCCTGTCTGGATTACTTAGACACGGATAAATTCTAAATTAATTAGAACCTTTCAGGAAAGAGACAGGAGCACTACTGTAAACAGATTGAATACAAAAGCTTCTGATCAACACACAACTGCAAATAAAGAGGCAAACAATGTGTTAGGATTATGGGAGAAGGAACAGAAAAGATTTCTTGAGATCCTCAGACTTATTTTCTGTAATGGACTGATACAGAAAAGAAAAAAATTTTAGCATGCCATCTTATTCATTAGTATGTCTTCTGCTGAAACAGTGCATTTAGTTATGGGCATCTTAGTTTCCTCCATTATCTTTGAAAATAAGTGCTTCAGCAAGATGTCAACAAGAAGACATATGATGGACATATATAAAATAATCAACAGTATACCACAGTCCCTCAAGGTCTGTATACCTTCACTCAGTGAAGCACTGAAGGTGAAAGGCAGAAATATTTAAAATATAAAAATTGTCAGTTAACGTCTGAAATTCACTGCCATCATTAAAAGAAAAACTTAAATGTTTATATAAACAGATGAACACATGATTTTTATAAGCAGGAGTAAAAAAAAAAAAAATTAAACCTGGGGGGATTTCTCACTGACAACCATTACAAAAATGCCTCTCCTGGGGGAAGGTCACTGTGCAGTGATTCACAAAAGGGTTTCTCAAATCTCACTCTGGAACAGACCAATGTCAGACCTGGGATACCTGACTTGACACACAATATTTTGACATACATGGCAACTCTTTCTGAAGCATATACATCATTGTTCACTAAACTGATGGTTCATTTAGGTTAGGGCATTAGTAATCTTCAGCAGCCTGGCAGAAGATACAAGAAGCATCAGTGACTTTATCTGTTTTTACCCATTATCAAGCAGTAAGAGGCCCAGAGCTGCATTGGTCTGTTAAGGTGATTATATGATCCAACTGCTTGCAAGACCAGGGGACAGGATTCATTGATGAGGCAGGACCCTTCTGGTCCTAAATTACTAAATGCATATTGTACTGGAAAAGCAAAGTGTTTCAGGACTTTTACCTGAGGACCACGACTGCCATTCAAGACAGTCAACATCAGTTACGGCTGAATCTCAATCAGTTTGGTTCTGCATGCAAGGCACAGACGTGGAAAAGAACTCTACAGCTTTATGTCTGAGCCCACAAAAAGTGATGCAGTGATGCTTGACAGAGCTTGAGCCACTGGCAAGACATCTGTGCTTATTAAAAGCAAGAAAATATGAAATTCATATTAATTTTTTTGTTTGATCAGAATTTGAATTTCATATTAGTTATGTTTGTTCAGATTTAGAAGCATCTGTCATCCAAACCCACCAATCAATATTTTATTCATCACAAACCATTTAAGTCCATTGAGAAACAAGCTGAAGTAACAGCACAGAATTTGAAAGTATTGCAATTAAAAATATAGCTCAGCATTTTCAGTTCAAATTTATGATCTTCTAAAGGGCTTTTGTTGTTTTTCCATTCAGCTCATATCCAAAGGTAAACTACTTTTGTTGGCTCAATTTCCTTATGGTGGTCAGTTTATTTTTATCTATTCATAGTTGGAAATACAGAGAAGGTGTTACCAGGAGTAAGAAGGAAGAAAGTGAAAAAGCAAGAGACCATGTCTAGTCTCAGCCTGGCCAACCACCATATGAGTGAACACAACTCTGCAGTGGAAGGGATTTCCTGCAGAGTAAGGCAGCTTTTCAATATATGGAAGAACATTTCCATTCTCCTTTAACTGCTGAGTAAGCCTTTTGCCACTGAGGAATTACCGAAAACATAATTGTCAGGCTCCTTCCACTGAATCTTTCTTCTGTTTCCCACCTTATCACAGAAATTTCTATCTTTGAATACTGAAATTGTATGAAGAGTAAAGAAAGTTATGCTGCTGCCTTAGAATTACAGTCAGTTTGTAGCTATGCTGATTGCCACAGAATTTGATAATTTGAATTACCATGTAGAAAACCTTAAGTAACAATTACTTTTGTTTTGCAATTGTGTTCTTCACTCAGTTAATTTTCATTGGTGGCGTGCATTACTATTTTCTCTTTACTGACAAAAATAAATTAAGACCTTATTTGAGTCATGCACTATTATTTGGACTTCAGCATATTAGAGGCAGACTCCTATGAATAGCACCTGTCTTGTTTATTAAATGTCTGCTTCTGTGTAACTTCTGTCAAACTGAATTAGGATTAAAAATTCTGATTCATTCCAAATGCATGACACGGCATTTGCAGTTATTTCATGGTAAGTAAAAATCTTCAGTCTGCTGTATACCTGAAGAAAAATGTCAACTAACATTTTCTTTACAAAATTTTCTGATTGATAAGGAAGGCTTTGCTAATCTAAAATTAGCAAACTAATCTGATTGTCTCTTATTCCTGTTGTCTCCAAGTGTTTAATTACTAGATCTGATCATCCTATCAACAGTTTGAAAGAAAACCAATTTTTTTGCTCTTTCAGCAGGGGTCAGTTTCTCAGCTTGGAGTTAAATAATTATTGAACTGAACTATTTGAAAAGGCCAGAATAAGGCAGCATTTTTTTTCTTTTGTGTCTGCAGAAAAAAACAAAACCTGTGTTCTAGCCTCAGTAACCTGTGGTTTCAAACACTTACTCAGTGACTGCAGTGGTTTGACTACTGAAAATAGACAACAATAAAATAAACTTCTAAGAGATAAAAATAACTAAAAAGTAACTACAAGTAATTTTTACTAATTTCAGGGCTTAGTACATACTCCTGTTTTAAAGTGTTTTTTAAGACGTATTTTCAGAAGAAAATACCTTTAATTTCAACTTTTAAAATAATTTTAAATTACTTGGGGTTTATTCTACTTTATCATTACAAGCAAGCTGGATAAAAAATTAATGGCATTGGAATGGGTTGCACAGGGAGGCAGTGGAGTCACCGTCCCTGGAGGTGTTTAAGGAAAGACTGGATGTGGCACTTAGTGCCATGGTCTAGCTGACAAGGTGGTGGTGGGTCAAAGGTTGGCCTCGATGAGCTCTGAGGTCTTTTCCAGCCTAATTGATTCTGTGATTCTCTAATTCATCAGAATGGTTTTTTCATTATCACACAGGCCAAGAAAGAAGAAGAAGACAAGCCAAGTCTTAATTATGGCTAGTCACCTAAAATACACACATAGCTTATGTACTAACATTTAGGTTGGTACTCTTCTTATGGTTTGCCCTCTTTAGAATTAAGTTGAAATTCAGGGTAATGCATTAACAGTGACAGAAAACTTTGAAGTTTTCTAATATAACAGCAAAACATGCTAAACCCTTGGCTTGATTTCAGAAATAAACCCAGTCTACAGTTGTTCTTGTTTTCAAGGGGAGGAGGAGGGATCCTTAGTGTTGCTGTGCAGACCTGTGCTTACCTACAATGAAAACACTAAATCTGACACAGGGGACTGGCCACAGCAGACAGCAGGTAAAAGAAATATCCCTCAGTGTCTACACAGGAGGCATTTATGGGATTTGGCTTTCCCTGGAGTGACATTAGAGGCTGAGTTCTCCTCCAGAACCACTGCACGATGATCCCAAGGACACAAGGCACGAGCATCCAAGTGGATGTCAGCCCCAGAGGTGTGATCCCACCCGAAAAGCTGTTAAGATCTCTTTGGCAGGGGTACATCCACTGTGTCTCCCTGGAAGCACAGTTATTGTTATCAAGAGAACTTCACCTTGCAGCACTTTGTACACCACTGACTGTCTGCCCCCTTGCACCAGAGGCTGTGCTGAGCTTAGCAAGCTCTTTGTTCTGCCGCTGGGTGATTCTGCCACCAGAAAAGCTTGCAGGTTTCTCACAGTACAGGATAATAAACATGATCATATTCCTGGGGCCTCAGAATGTACCTTGTTGGATCTTCTGGGAGTGTGAAGCAGCAAGACATTTCCACCTGGGATGACAGCAAAGAGTGGGCCAAAACAATAACTAGAGGGGAAAAATAGAGATACTGTATAACAGACCAAGGTACTGTTCAGAACTAGGTTAAGACAGATTGCAACACAAAAAAAAAGAATATTGAGGTAAGAGTTGTCCCAGAGAAGAAAATAAGGAGCAAATTTCAAGGTGGTCAGCAGCAGCAGCATCAAGGCACATCTGCCATATGAGCCTTTATGTAGCGTGGGAAGCACCTTCCAAGTGCTGCACAAACTCCCAAATGTACAAGAGCCTTTTAGTGTGCCTTCTATTCATGCTGGAGACCTTCATGGTGCTGAGGGCAATTAATGGTTTCGGTCCTCATTACTAGGGATTGGGGCAGTGGATCTTCTGGTTTAGTTTATTCTGAAAGCAATCCAGCTCAGCCAAACTGCCACCACTCTATGACATACAGAAATGCACAATAAATTTTGACAACTGAGAGGTCTGCTTCAAAAATACTGTCCTTCCTCAAAGTGGGCTGACAGTCAATCCACTAAATGACACATTACTCAGCCTGGATCTTCCTCCCACCCAGACCATCACGCTGGTCCTGCCACATGGTAGATGTCATGGCATAAGAGGAGGAAGAGGAACACTGTTTCATGTACAACACCACACAAAGGCTTAACTCCTAATTTCGTTGACTGTGAGATGGGAACCCTTCACGTCAAGGCTGGATGTGTCTCTTTTGGAAGAGGTAACATTCATGCTGACATTTCCTGACTGATCTTTCAGAAGCCATTCATAACATTTGTGTGTGTAATTAAACATATTTGCACAATTCCACAGTAGCATGGGGATGTTGATCTAAAGAAAATCCTCTTTTCTTACATATGGTAGATGGGGGAATATACAGAAGCAATAAGCCGATATCGATCTGCACAACAAGCAGCACTGGTGCAGGATGGAAACCAGACACAAAATATGGGCTACAATTATAATAAGGTTCCATTTACGAGTATTTTATAAAGGTTAAATAACCATAACATGTTACAAAGATGGTATAGATTTCTATGTATAAGATTTACATATTACAGCTGAAAAGATCATTAGAAGATTTAATAGCTAGTTAAAGGCAATGATCATAAACAACCTACTGGATTGTAATTGCTGATTTGCCTTTTACTCAGCTATCTCTGAAGTCTTTTATTAACCCTCTGTATGATCCTCACTATAAGTCAGGATCACATAATGGATTTCTGGGGTTTTTTGCGTTCTGTCCACTTGACAATTTCCATAGGCTAAAAGCCCTATTTCAGACAGTGCTTGTAAGTAGG
The DNA here is from genome assembly GCA_035041135.1 of Platyrinchus mystaceus. NCBI lineage: Eukaryota > Metazoa > Chordata > Aves > Passeriformes > Tyrannidae > Platyrinchus > Platyrinchus mystaceus. Next base: position 62,331,254 of record JAWWLV010000144.1, on the reverse strand, counting down.
TGTTATCAGTACACTGCGTTGTGCTACTGGAAAAAAACACAAAGTTTATTGCAGTTCTTCTCAATAATTTGAAGCTCTCTGCCACTGGGGAGGACAACACTGCTTACAGAAAGCATGTTTCAAAGCACTTTAAAATTAGTTCCCTCTTTCTGCTATTATTGTTTACTGGCACTCTTTCCTTTCTCTTTTCCTTTCTCTATGTTCCCCTTGGGATAGATGGAGTGAGTAACAGTGAATAAAATGATACAATTAAATTAAATGCAGCAAGCTTTGGCAAGCACAGCTCCTGATCCTGCAAGATACCAAGTACTCTCAAGTCCAGACAAGGTACTTAGAGCTCTACTCTGAACAAAACAAGCATAAAAGACTAAGAACGGCACTCATGAATATGGAACAGGCACCAAAGAAGGGCATCTCTTGCCTTACCTACAGGACTCCTACTGAATCACTGAAACGGTCAATTACCCAGGTCATCACTGCAATATCAATTTCCATTTTTGACTCCCACAGTCCTGTGAAAATCAATGACTACACCATTGGTGCATATTGGCTTTCATGCACTTTGACGGTCCCGTTTCCCAAAACTGTTGAAGCCAGTAATTGATATTACAGTATGTTCTTTACAGGTTGCTTAATAACAAAATACATTTTTAATGAGCCCAGTCATACCCCATTGTTTTATTTATTTTTTCATAAAGCCACTTAATGATAAGGAAGTGACAGAGGATAACTCCATGGGCCACATTCAAAGCAATGCCTGTTTTTCCCATTAGTTAATCAGTCAATGGCAGACAGAGGAATTGCAAGCTGTCATGGGTTTGCCAGTCAGCCTCCCCTGGGGGCTGAGGATGGTTCGGCCAGGTGGATTTCCGGAACAAAAACCCCCAATCAAAAGTTTTGGTAACGCCTCTGCCAATTACATCTTCAAGAAAC
>JAWWLV010000144.1:62299748-62330221 GCA_035041135.1 Platyrinchus mystaceus | reverse complement strand
CTAATATTATTTTCCCCCCACATCTCTTTTGTCTGCATAAACTTTTCTCTCGACTAGTAGCAATTGTGTGGGGGGGGAAGAGTAAAAAAATTAGCTCATGGCCAAACCCATGACACAAGCCAACACATGGAGTGGTTGGTTAGCAATAGCAGCTGGTTAGCAGCACACAGCTGCATAGACATATTCTGTGTCAAAGCTTAGAACAGTACACATGTCTAACTGCATAGGAAAATTAAATGTATTAGACTCTTTTAGAATCAATTTAAAAGCCCTAAACCCTTCAAAAATCTTGAGCCTTCTGGCAAGTTTCACTGATATTAGTTAGACCACTTGTAAAAAAACAGGAGTTAAGGCGTTATCCTTGTAGAGTGTCAAGGGCACTAAGGTCAGTATCTGTTCTCAAATCCCATTTTTATCAATATAAATTTCAGTCAACTGAAGGACAGGCATGTTGTCCTGGGTTTAGCTGGGGTAGAGTTAATTACTTCTCAATAGCTGTTACAGTGCTGTGGTTTGGATTTGGAATAAGAATGGGGTTGAAAACACACTGATGCTTTTGGTTTTTTGCTAAGTCATATTTATCCTAAGTCAAGGACTTTTTCCTTGTCTCATGCTCTGCCAGTGAGGAGGTACATAAAAGAAACTGGGAGGGAGCACAGCTGGGACACGTGACCCAAACTGACCACAGGGATATTCCACACCTTGGAATGTCATGCCTGGTATATGAGCTGGGGGCACTCACCTGGAAGCAGGGCTGATCTGGGTTCGGGAAGGGGGACCTGACATTGGTCAGCGGGTGATGAACAATGCATTGTGCATCACTTGGTTTTCCCTTTTTATTATAATTATTGCCATTATCACTTGCCATTATTATTGTATTTTACTTTATTTTCAATTATTAAACTGTTTTTATCTGAATCTACAAGTTTTACTTTGATTCCCCTCCCCATTCCACTGGGGTGGAGGGCAGAGAGAGGGGCTGTGTGATGCCTGATTTCCAGCTGGGCTTAAACCATGACACATGTTAAGGTACCAGAATCATAAGCTGAAGGAAAAAAATTTACTCAGCCTTTTCTAGGCTACAAGTCAATCCATTAGTCCCTCATAACTTTAAGAAAACTACAAAGTCCTTAAATACAGAAACTTGAAAGGCTTATTTGAAAATCATCAGACCAAAGAAAATGTATTCAGGAACCAGAATTCTCCATACTGCAGTTATATGGACTCATGACTCCAGAATACAGTCTGAGATCAGTGTAGTTCAACTGATCTTTCTGGCTCTCTTACCACCTTATCTGCCTCTCTTCATCACATAAAAATTACCACTAACAAAAGTCCAACTGAATTTTACAGAAGTATGTGCACAGATATTTCTTTTTCAGCCAACATAACAATAAACTATGTTATCAAAAATGTGTTTCAACAAAAAAAATATAGATTATGCTTTAGAATAGTCTCTCTTTACATGGCTATTTGTCAGGTGTCACCATGAACAGCAGTTATCATAGTCTACAACAGAATGAACCAGCCAAAAAAAAGCCTTTATCAATAGGACTGTTGTCTTTGATAAAGACACCAGGTTACTGCTGGCCATCTATTAATCTATTTTGTGTGCAGAATCATGCTGTAGATCAGCTTTCACAGGATTTTCACAGGTCAAGAATTTCTTGTCATAAAATTTGCTAGTGGAAGAGACCTTTTCTCAGCTATGTATTTAGTCAAGATATTCAAAGTATAGCCTATTAATTTCAGAAGGATTTAAATTCCTCTTCTGAAGGTACACTGTAAGACTGACAATCATACAGTGTTACTACAGACAGCAACGTAGCTGCACATAAAGGCAGAAGCTGCATCATGACATGTGTCTTCATAGACTTTAGGCATTGTTGGCTTTCCTCCCTTGCACACACTTTAATCCAGTTTGCAAACAACAGAGCTGAGAACAGCACTGTTTGCACCAGAAACATGCTATACCTGGATGAGCTCTAAATTTTGGGTTGAGACTTACAAAATGGTATCATAAACTTTCACATTTTTAAAAGCTTCAGCCCCATCCTGAGCTGTCTCAGATACAGACTCTCAGTTTGGGAAGGGTAAGCAAACAAGGTTCACACTTCTCTTATGCAACGGTCAGAAATTAGCTTAGCAGATGTTGCTGTGGGAGCAAAGGGGGCTACTCAGGCATCTCACAGTGCTGAAGCACCACATCATGTTCTGGTGGTACCTACAGTTGCACAGACCAGGAGAAAGCAGTAACACAGTGCTCTCCCACAGGGGAGTTGATCTGCCCCTGGCCATGGAGTGGTTGTATGTGTGGCTGCTCTGCTGTTGCCTCATGGGCAGCAACACAACCAGAACTGTTCAGTGGTTTCTGAACTCTTCACCAGTTGCTCCAGCTGCCTTTGTAAGAAGCTGCAGAGACACAGCAAGATCAGACATTTCCTTCCATTCTCGAAATGGAAAGAAAGGAAGCCGCAGTACTGCCAAAACCAATTCTAGTGGCAGCAAAGTTTGCTACAAGAGAATCTCAACAGACTATGGCTGCAGTCCACATCAGTTATTTTTCTTAATTATGGCTCATAAATCCTGTGAGCATTTGACAACAATATTAATTGGAAGTCAAGGGTTCACAGTACCCTCCAGGAATTAACACTACAGAATCCACAGAAAGTCTTCCACCAAGTCACATAAGGATTTCAGAGCCTGTGGTTTAATTTTTATTTTGGGAGGAGGGAAGAGAAAGGAGCCAAGGTACAAGCAGAGTCTTATGAGCAAATACAGATTCTTCTCCCCTGCCTTGCCCCATTAGCTGTAACAAGACTCTTCAACCTTTCTCCTCCAGATTACTCAAATCAAATCCCAGTTTCCATTCACCACTGCTAACACTTCCATTTACAATATGAGTTTATTTAAGTCTCTCTCTGGGAGCAGTACAGCACTGAGGGCTTTCATTTTCTCTCAGTGTTACACAACAAATGTATTCTTACAGAAATTCCAGCTATAACATTTTGCATTTTTACAGTACTGTTCACTTTCAGGAGGCTTTACAAAAAACAGCACTTAGAGGCTTACCCAATATGAGATCCTCGTGTGCTGTATGCTAAACAGGTAGTTAAAATTCTCTTCCTGAGCCAAAAGGTTTGCAGTCTAAATAGGGAAAGAATGGGAAAGAATGGGAGAGGAAAACAAACAAGTGGCTTACACATTATCAAGGCAGCAGCATGGTCAAGTCCAGAAGCCAGCTCAGTCTTGCACACTGCACCGTGCTGCTATTCTGGCATTACCTGAGATCTGTGACACTTCTGAGGATCAACACACCCATGGAAATCAAGAGGAAAGCTGACTCAAGGAGTTACCTAGCATCTAAAACACCTTCTAGGGAAGTACACGGAATTACTTCCAAACCTCCCACTTCTTTCCCATCTCCAAGCTACATCTCTCCTACATTTCAGATGCATGTCATCTCCAGAGGTGAAGACTTATTATAAAATGGGATAATTACATAATAGTTAGGTTGGAAAAAACCTCTGAAGATCCACAAGCCCAACATCCTCCTCAAAACATGGTTAGTTTCAAAACAAAACTGGGTTGCTCAAGGACTTAACAAATTACAATATCTGCAAGAATGGAGACTCCACAACCTCTCTGGGCAATCTATATCAGTATTTATTACCCTCCCCTCCCTGTGAAATAAAACCACTTCATATCTAAGAAATTTTCCTAATGCTTTTGAATTTCTATGGAGCAACTTGAGCCCATTGCATCTGGCCCTTCTGCTGTGCGTTTCTGGTTTCATCCTCTCTTTATCTCTCCTAGAGGTAGTGAAAGACTGCAGTTCTTAGCCTTAATTTGTCCAGTGTAAATGAGCACAGCTCTCTCAGCTTTTCCTTGCACTGCCTTAACTTTTCTTCATTTTCCAATGCTGCAGTTCCCTAATCATCTTACTCACTCCTTGCTGGATTTGCTCCAGTTTATCCCCCTGTCTCTTGAACAGGAGGTCAAAACTGAACACAGTTCTCTACATGAGGTCTTGTAAGTAATGAACAGAGAGGAATTACCACTTGACCTGCTGGCTACAGTCTTGTCAAGGCTGCCCAGGGTGCAGTTGGCTTTCTCTGCTCTGAGCATGTTCCTGCAGGCTCATGATCACCTCACTGCCCACCAGGACCCTCCAGGTCTTTCTGCAGAGCTGCTTTCTATCCAGTTGGCCCCAGCCCACACTGCTCTGTCCTGGCAGAACACTGCATTTGTATTGTGAACATTATGAGGGCTCTACCAGCCCGTTCCTCCCATTTGTTGTGGTCCCTCTGTATGGCAGCTCTGCTCCAATTTATCATATCAACTGCTCTCCTCCCACATAGACAACTCCATTATTCATGAACTTGCTGAGGGTGTTGCCCCTTCCTGCTGATGCATTGGACCAGGCTGCCCAAGGAAGTGTAGTACACAATTATTGAAACAGAATTATTAACTGCCAGACCTTTTCCACAGTGTCATACTGGAGAACACTGTAATCAAGCATGTATCTGGTTAGAACAGAAACAAGACAAAAAATACATCTGTTTCTTCAACTCCTCTTGCAGACTTAAAGATGCTTCTCTAAAATCTCACTCATGTTCATAAAAGATGTCAGGAAATATATTTAAAATTGTAGAAAGGAAACTGGCTGCTGGATTCTTATCTCAGAGGATGCTTTTTTTTTATTATTTTGAGAAGTCCAACTCTTAATTAACAGTAGAATACCTCCTACTGCTTTCAGTATGTATTAGACTGAGCCATTGGTAGCACTGAGCAAAGACTAATATGAATGAAGAGTAGAGACCAGAGTATTTCAATCTGATGCTGTTTGTTCAGACAGGACTAGAAAAAACCCCCACCCTTTCCTCTAGAAAATGACTTGGAATTCAAAGTTAACAACTATTTGACAACGAAAATCATCTGTATTACTTTGAGGACACTTAAGCACAGTTTAGAGACAGGAAAAACTGAAAAACACTATAGTATTCCGCTCAATAAATTAAAGATGTTTATTTTAGCATAAACTAAACTTCTGTGAAATGCTTCCTGAAAAATGTGAAGTGCATATGAAACCCTCTTTCAGACTCAAACTACACTCAAAGCTGCAAATGTGTCTGCCTCTCTATGCAACACCCCTGTCTCAGAATTCGTACAGCATTTGCCACCTTTGGTTTCTTTGCCATACACCTCTGCTATGCATTTGGGTCACCTTTAGTTTATGAGCTGTTTTTTCTCTTAGACCCCTTGCAGGGGTATCATTTAAAGAATCAAAAAATCAGAAATGAGTGGCCAAGGAGTGACTGCTCCTTTCACAGGCATTAGTCTAATCTAGACCATTTCCCAAAAAGATTCAGTAACATACAAAATGAGTCACAATTTAGTACAGAGCATGACATTTAAAATAACATGGGTTACCCAGGAGCTGAGTATTATTGACTTTTCATGAAATTTGTTCTTTCCAATGCCCCAGTTGATTTAGACAGTGGGGTTTAGTAATTTTTGTAATGTAGTACCCTTTCTTCCCCACAAATCTCTTTGTGACTTGGATGGGCTGAATGAATTACACTTTGAAGATTATGCTTGATTATTATTATTACATTCTTGCACTACATCTAATCCGGTTAAGACTTGTGTAGTTTGAGCTTATGAGAGTTTATATCTATATTTTTATGGTACAAAAGTAAACTAGATTTTCAGCAGCTGACTGGAGGAGTTACTGCCCTAACACTGCCTTAGGCTGTGTCACTGCCCTAGAGCCACATGTTGCCATGGCTTGGCTGGAAATTACTCCCACTGCGCCAGAGCCAAGACAACAGAACATGTGAGTCCTCCTCCTTTCTTCAGAACAAGGTCAAAGCTCACCTTAACCCATGTCAGCCTTGGCTGGGCTGCAGTGGCTGATCTTGCATCCCCCTGCACATTTACCAACGAGAGGCTCTGCATGAGGCGTGCCAGGCTCCAGCTAAAGGCTGTGTCTATCCCTTCACCCTCCTGCTGGACAGCAGGTCTGCCCACACTTCATCAACACCTACACAGACTCCAGTACAGATTCAAACAGGAGCTCAGTAGTGCCCTTACAAGTCAGACCAAAACTGACAAAGCAGGTAGAGCAACTCTTGTGCAGAAGTTAATATTTAAAAAAGCAGAATAATAATTACTTGTAAAATGCTGCCTTGAAAACAAACAAAATGATGCCTGCTACAGAAAACCGGGCTGTGTACATACCATATACATATAATCATTAAGATTTTTACATGTTAGTCATTACACAGTTAGCACAAGCCCCTTTCCCCAATGTGGAAAGATCTTAAAGCCCCACAGTCCATAGCTCTGCGTAATTTTCAGCAATTTCAAGAAAGGCAGAAGTGTACAATGTTATTAACTCATAATAAAAGTGTTTTGCATTCACATTACACTGGTATAGGCAACCTGAATCACAGCCCATACTGAAAAGTTGCAGAACAAATCAGCATATTTGTAATGCTACAAGTTGTTCTTCTATTTCAAAATAAGTCTGAAGTATCATTGAACGAGTGGCATGGAAGTTCAAGTACTGGTTCACATCCAGGTCTGCAAGCAGAACGTATCAGGTATCAATAATTTACAGTGGCTTGTTCCTATCCCTTGCCATAGGGTGGTGCCCCCAAACCTTTCCTAGCAGAAGAAACAGGCAAGTGTTTCTCCTTTCCTTCCATGCAAAGCTGGATGTCTGAGCTGACTTTGCCAGGAGATGGTTCGGGAGCAGCTGCACAGTGCAAAGCACAGGACACAGCGCTGCCACTCCCAGGGGCTGCCGGGATGACTGACTGATGCAGCCTCACCCAAATGACCACGCCCATCTCACCACAGCACTGCCTTCTTCTGGTACAGGCTGTATCCGAGCTGAGAATAAACACGGCATTTTGCCTACAAGGTTGCCAACTTTTATAAATACAAATTTCGCTAAGGAAAGATTCCTAAATTAAATATGGTAACTAACACTGCCGTGAAGGAAAGCCTGAAAAATATTTAAAATGGTAACAAAGCTTTGAAAGCAATTTCACATTAGAGCTCAAGTGAAAGAAATAATAAGCTAAGCTTCGCCCTTCTCTGTAATGCCTGAATTGCTTTCAAGTGAACTCTTCATGACAGCATTTGACATAATTAGGAAGTTCTGCATTTTAATTCAACATTCAGGACTTGAAAAAAATATCCAAAGGTGTCTATCTATTTATTTTATGTAATTGCTAAAATTTAAATTAAAGTGGTAGAATATCAATTTAGGTCCCAGCTTGGTTGCTGCAGAAGTGCTGAGAGACTCTGCTGCCATTTACCACTCAAGAAGTAATTCCACATGGAGATACCGACAGTGAGCACAATGATGTTTCTGGATTTGTTGTTACATAATGCACTAAGAGAGACCTCAGTTTTCATTAAGCAGGTAGGGAATTCTGCTCTCTGAAATTTTTCTATTCCATATACTGTCCCATTTAGATATAATATATATAAATGTCTCATTTATAATATATATAAAAATAAGCATTGTCACTCGGCAATTCCTAAATTTTATGTTGCTTTATAATTTCTTTATTTAAAAATAGGACGGGGAGAGGAACCTCAGCCTTTGCCTATATCTATAATTAATGGGTTTAGAATTTAGTTTTTTTAAGTGTCTTTCATGGACTACAAAGAACACAACACTTCTTGGTCTCATATAAGATTCTTCCATTGTAAGATATCACTGGAAACATTAACAAAGTCAACACAAAGCCAGATCAGAACCTTGTGAAAAACCATGTGGGTCTGTTAGAAGTCAAATCACTCAGGATATAATTTTTGTGGACTGATAAAAGAAAAATGTGGAATATTATTGCTTCTTATCAAATATATTCCACAGAAATAAAAGAAATGTAGTAGGTTTTTGAATGTTTTGAGACAATCAGCATCACACAGGCAAAATGAACTTTAATTCTAGACATACGGTAAGTCAGCACACATAAAAGGTGAGTCTGCAAAACTGACCATCACAGTTGGGAAGGCAGAGAACCAACAGAAAGACCTGGACTTGTGGGAGCCACCTCAAAAGCACAGGACACTGATAGTAAAGGTTACACTTCAATAGATTACAATATGGCAAAATCTAAGTGGCTTTTCATGAGACCAGCATCAGGGACACATCCTTACGTTTGAAATCACCACTGAAATGTGTCAAGGACAGAAGGATACAGTACAGTGACTAGAGGAAGGAGGAGAGAGGTGCACCAGAACCAGTCCTGTCCTGGTGAAGGGGTTATCAGATTTCAGTCTACGAAGAATCTGAGAGGACTGTGCTTTTTAACATCACAGCTGAAGGAGTCACTGAACTATCTGAACTGTTTATCAGTATTAAAAAAAAAATCCCCAACATGATTCTAACTAACTTAGATTAACAATCTGAAAGTCAAATCTAATGCTGCAATCACCAAGGTGTGCTGTATGGAAACATCTGTGACACACTGGGAGTCTGTAGACTCCAAGGCAAAATGGAGTTGAGAGTGCTTTTATATTCACAAAAGAATATAGTGACTAAGTAATGTTTCCCTTTAATATAATGTATTTCAGTCCTTTAAACAGAAGGGATCAGAAAGTCTTCCTTGCAAATATGTAGCTTTACCAGTCTCTTGTCATTCTGCTAGCAACACAGGGTGAACAGAGCTGTTAAATCAGTGTATATATACATGTGACCTTCAGTATGGAGTGTTTTTTCCAGCAACCATGAACTGTCTACAGTGGTGACAAGTTATTTTCTGAGTAATCTTGTGTGTATATATATCACAAGATGCTACAAGATTTCATGGAGTAATCTTACTCTGTTCAGTGGAGTTAGGGTGACATATGCTGCTTTGTGATATAGAACGGAGTAAAATTGAGTTTCATAATATGAGTCCTGACAAAAATAGCAAGTGAAACACCAGTAGTGCCAATGAAGACGGGGCAAACAGAGCCACTATTATGGGCTTTGTAATATCTCAGACACAGTCCTTGATTTTTAGAATTAATTTCACTGGGAAATGGAATGTCTGACAAGACACAGAGGTGATTTTTAAGAGGGCTGTTGAAAGAAGCGACCTCAATTTAACATATCAGCTGAAAGATAGTACCTCTCACCATGGAGCTTCTCGGAAAATCACTCTTCAGTAACAGCATCAAATACGAGTCAAAGTCCCAGGGCAATACAACAACCACCTCATAACTTTCTGCTCCAAAAGTGAATCCACGGTGAAAAAAATAAACACTGTCATAACACCAGGGACTACCTGGATGAATATATATTTATCAGGAATCACAGGTTATGCAAAAAACAACCCCCAAGTTTCTATACAAAAATACTTCTGTTTCCTCATCTCCCGAGAAAGAAAGCAGCATTGGACTCATTTCACAATGGCTGAAGGACCTGAGTTTTAAGAGATACAGAAAGGTGAATTTTCAGGAATGTCCTAGCAAGCAGCTGCCATTGAGCTCAGTGAAATTTGTGTAACTATGAGTGTTCAAAAATCTGCCTAAAATTACTTGTTTAGAGCTGCAGATTAGACACCAAGACATAAATGCACCCCTGCCTGCCTTGAAGCTGACCATGGTTCTTTTCTATATTGGATTCAATTGGTCACACTCTGATGCAAAGAACTGACTGCAAATGGTCCAGAAATGTAAAGAAGGAGTTTTAAATTAGAGCCTTGGTTCCATGTCCCCCCTAGTAATAATTTTCATCAGTTTATGTCTGACCTCCTATTGTCTTTGCTTCACAGTCCAAATATCCCACATTTCTGTGCCCTTAGGCTGCTGTACAATCATTACAGGACTCCCTCTCAAGACATGTTGCTTTTCACATTTTTAACTCTATATATAATTTCTGTCACGTCAGGAGCAGGAAAACCTCCAAAGCAGTGTTAACATCTCAGTTCCCAGCTACTCATGTTTTAAATTAATATTTACAATGTTAATAAAAAATTCATGTTTACCATGGCAACCTGTATCATACATATGCTACTGATGAGAGTGAGAGAATACATTAAAAATAAATAAAAATAAGCAGGCATGGAAATGAACCATATACATTTCTGGAAACATGATACTTCCAAGGAAGGAGAAAAAAAATGAATCAGCTCTATTAAAAATCAAGACTTTCATATCAATACAAGGGAGACTGGAACATGAAATGTTGGGAGTGAATTATGAATCTTCATTTTACAGGGACCTTGCTCAATTTGGGTCTCTACAGTTTAATAGGGAAAAAAAATAAATAATCTCAAAATAGAAACTGGATATAAAAATCTCAGTTTGGTTCAACTTCTGCCTAAACTTTGAACTCCTCTATTCCTGACACATTTCTTTTATTAAAATAGAAGCTTTGGAAAAACTCCCATCAGCCTTTTTTTGGTGTGGGGGTTTTTTTTGTCCTACCTATTGGTTTGGTTTTGTTGTTTGTTTGGGTTTTTTTAATAACCACAAAATATTCTGATACAACATCAGAAGCTTATTTTAAAAACCAAAGCTTTACCCTGCCTTGATTTCTGGGAGCTCTGTAGAAAATATCAAGCCTGACACCTCATGAGTACTAAACCCAAATTATTTCTACAGAAGGTTTCTGCCTATCAGGTCTGAGGGAAAGCACTGCAGATGAAATACGTGCTAAGGAACAGCATCCCCTCCCCTGAAACAACAGAAGTTCATCTGACCCACCTGAAAGGCACAGATCCAAGTTCCTGTGCTCTCCTGTCTTCCTGGCTACAACCTTGCAAGCAAATGCAGAGGTAACACCATTTACCTGTACAGGTGCCTTCAACTGAAAGGAAAAAACTGCTCCAGTGCAGCTCCCCCAGAACAACAACACAATCAGAGCAGGTCACTCTCGTGCCTGACAGAAATAACTCTGCTGATTTCAGAAAAATTACGCCAAGGATAAATTTAGCTTTGCACAATAAAAATGAGAACTTTACTGCAGCTGAACAATTGTCTCTACTCTGTCTTTCCTGAGCAGACATAAAACATCAGGGGACGAATACTCTGTATGATTTATTATTTTTTGTTGTTGTTCTTGATGCCAGTCACTGTCAAAAAAAGAAATATTTTCATAACAGTAAAAAGAAAAAATCATTCCTATACTTCCTACTCTTCTTTAACTACGGGAAAAATATATTAAAACATCATGAATTACTATTTTTAATATAGGATTTTTATGTGCAATGACTTGTTTCCAATCATTAATAAATCAGGCAGAAAGGCTTGGTCTCCTTGCAAAACACAGAATACATTAGGTACAATTTGTTTTTACTGATTTTCAGGGGCATTTACAGAACACAAAGTACAGTATAAGAAGAATATATTACTTAAATATTTTCACAGGCGTGTTTTTTTCACTTCAGAACTTTAGAAGAATAATGTAAGATCTTTCCAATCTGGTGTATGCTGGCTGCCACTTCTGTGTGGCACATGGGGCAGCAGTTCTTGTGAAATGCAATGGGCTTTATTTTCAATATGGTCCAAGCACCAAACTTTTGATTTCCCTTCCTTATTCACTTAGAAGGAACTAGTTATCCAAAGCTACAGAAGGAGGCTTTTAAGGAGCATCCCAAGCCTTCTTAGGCCAATGGTTTGGTTTAGAAGCCCGTGTCCTGATGTTGTCTTAAGGCTCAAAGAAAAAAGAACATGCTGGTAAATATTTAGGAATTCAACATGAGACAGAGGGATGCGCTCAGATGATTCAAATCCAGGTTACGGTGACCCTCACATTTCTGGCCAGCTCACAAGACAGAGCACAAAAGGGAAGAGTCAAAACACAGAGTATTTCCTGAAGCAACTGAGTAAACCACTGACAAGAGTCAGAGTCACAAGAAATACTGTGAAGCAGATGAGAGCAGAGCCAGGGAGAACAGAATGAAGACCAGAAGCCTGAGCCAGACAAAGGCCTCAGGATGATTCTGCAAGGCAGACTGGAAAGGGCATAAATAACTGTGCCAAAAGCCAAGCAGACACACTAACACAGGGATGCACAGGCAGACCCAAATGAAGTAAAGCTGCATACTGACTGCAAGACTGAGAGCAACTTTCTGGGTCTTAAATATCTTTGAGATGCTCTTCTTTTGACAGGCACAGAGGAGCTGGTACACCAGCTGCAATGATATGGCTGATATACTACATGTAGAACTGTGGCTTACAGGATTTGTGTAGACTTATTTGCTAGAACTGATGTTTGAAGTGATTCAGGTGCCTAAAAATAGATATCTAAAACCATTAGTATGGGGCTGCTGGAAATAAAACAAGGCTTACTAAGGCTTGTGCACTTCTGGAACAGCTGTTGGAGGCCAGGTGGGATATGTGAGGCGTCTACAACAGGACTGCACAGATTCAGCACCTGGACCACTTTGTAACTCACATGGTGGAAAAGACAGAAAATTGTTGTCAGCCCAAATGACAGATACAGAAGTTCCACAGTGGTCTCACTGGCCAAAAAAAAAATGAACCCAGATGCTCAACTTACCCTTTGACCCTTTGTAGGTCAAAACACAGCTTGGTTTTAATAATGTATTACTGTTTCCAGCATAACACCACCTTCATCCCATATCACATGTTATCTCAGCTCCTCTGCTCCAAGTGATCTTCCACTCCAGAAATAAATGTAACAAATTTCACATAAAAACAGGAGTTCATGTAAAGTAGGAGTACTTACAGGGAAAATGGAGGAATGCTAGAAATGTCAATCCAGAAAGTCCTTAAACCCAGTGAGATTTCACCACACTGTGCCACAGGCTTTTCTAGAAGAAAAGACAGACTTGTTCTACACGAACAAGTTTCTCCAAACCAGAGGTTTATATTTATCTAAATTTACAGATTTATCTGAACCAGAATTTCACCTAAATATACAAGGAAAATATGTCATGAAAAGCAAAAAAAAAAATTCATGAATACATAACCCCCATAAAATGAAGCTGATTACAAATTTTCTGGAACTACAAGTGAAGAACATGTTTGAACAGCAAAATATCTACGTGTACAAGTAGAGCTCAGATGCACAATTCGAGCCATTCCACTTGAAAATTTTGCTTACAGCTCTCATAAAATTTATCAGTAGTTTAAAATACTGTTTTTTCTCTATCATCTCGACTGGATAAATGTCATTAACATGAACTACAGAAAATGAGAAGACACAAATACAGTGGGGTCATATTTAGAGTTAGCAGAGTGTTGATCTCATTGTAGGGTCAGACCTATCTATTATATTATGCACTGGCTGTGGCTGGGATGGAGTTAATTTTCTTCACAGCAACGTGTAAGATGCTGTATCTTCAATTTAAGATTAAAACAGTGTTGATAACACTGAGCAGTGCTTACAGTGTGCCAAAGCCACTTCTGGTTCCCCCCTTGCCCCTCCAGCAAACAGGCTGGGGGCAGACAGGAGGCTGGGAGGAGACATGGCTGGGACAGCTGACCCAAACTGTCCAAAGGGTTACTCCATTCCATATGCCATGCTCAGCAACAAAACTAGGGAGGAAGTCCTTCCAAGGCAGTCAGACGTGCTCTGTAGGTGAGCACTGAACTGCCTTTACCTTGACCCACGAGATTATCCTGCTTTTGCCCTTCCAATTCTCTCCCCCGTCCCTGCTGAGGGAGGACTGAGGCACTGGTGGGTGCTTTGCTGCTGGCCGGGGTCAACCCATCCCATTGTGTCACCCGAGGAAAGCAAATGTACCCTGTCCCTCCCATTCACTGGCTCTGCCTGAGAAGCTGAGACCGCCTTAAGGCATCACCTGACGGGATCAGCATTTTGACTGCACTCAGTGATCTGCAGAGCCCTCACAAAGGCAGTGAATAACTGAAAAGTAAAAACCTGGGTAAATTCACTTGCTGCCTCAAATTGCCCTCAACTGGGAAATTATTCCTTACAAACCATGAGCTGTAACAAGGAAATTGTCATTAATGCAGAAATGTTTCCTGTGCTATGCTCTTGCCTGACCTTGCTTGTAGCTGTGCTGGCCAAATGCTAACACAACCTACATAGTTTAGCTGGAGTTTATGGAAAACTTGGCTCTGAAACACAGTTATTTGCAATGCAGAGAACCACAAGAACAGACCCTCTAAGTCTGTCATGCTGTCTCCTGGCAGAAGAGAACAGCATCTACAGCTCTCAGAGTTATCTCTGAATCCTCCACTTCTTTATACATCTTTTATTCACTTGGGTTTGTACCAAGGCATTAAAAATTGTTATTGAAAAACAACAACCAGCAGTCCAAAACAGCTCCTTCTGTTCCAACTAACAAAAAAAAAATGTCAAATCAATGTGTGGACAGTCACTAATTTATCTGCAGAGCAGTACAGAGCTGCCTGAGATAGAAGCTGCCACAGATACTTGTAGCTTTCCAAAAACACAACCAGCTCGGAGTTAATCAGCATGACAATGTACAAGGACACTTAAGCAGGTTTTCCAGCACATACAGAATTCTTTGGTACTTCCTGACTATTGTCAGCTTTCAACTTTTACAAAGTTAGCCTGGATTGTTCATCCTACAGAGCAAACAGCACTGTAATAATAGCACTGATGCACCATTCAGGGTATGTGCATAATGCAAAATTAGGAAGACCAACGCTTCAACAGTTCATACCTGCAAAACAATATTACAAATATTTTTCCTATGTATTCCTATTTTACTTTAAATAACTTCAAGATACCTACACTCTATGATTTTCATTTTCCTCAGCTTCTATGAACTTGCATGTCCCATTCCAAGGAGTGAGTGTATTTTTATAGCTATAAAATGACAGTAATTTTATTCATTAAGACTGCCAGCCAAAGCACTTGGGGAGCAGTAGAAAAGTAATAAACACATTTCAAAAGGCACGATAGAAATATCTTTTTAAAACCAGAGTTAGAATACAAATGAAGCAAGCAGGGAAAGGTGGTCTAATGAAGTAGAGACAGCACTAGTCATAAAAAAAGCTGTAAGTTCTCTGAAATGGAAGAGTCTGCTCTGTTTGGTAATAATGATGAGCTAAAAGAGAAGGCACGGTGGGGCAGGGATTCTCCACCTCGATGCTTTACCACAGCACAGGCATAATTACCAACCAACACTGATATCATGGACCGGAGCGGGAGGTGCCAGTCACACCATCTCCAGCAGTGAACACAGTGCTCTTGAAGCAGTGCTCAGGATCAAAAAGGGGAAGGTGCTCTTATCACAATGAGATCTTAGGCAAGGATAGCTTGGCAAAACCTAGGAATGAGTAAGCAGAGATGGAAGCACTGTGTTAAAGAGACTCTCCCACTCTGAACACAGCAGACATGGCAATGGCTTGTAAAGGAGAAACAGCTTGTCTGGTCAAACTGGAGAGCAGTGCAGAGACCAGGAGCTGGTAATGGAGTCAGAGACAAAGATTAGGTGGTTTCAGCTACAGCAGCAGAATTCCTAACCTAATTTAACACCTATCATGGATGTACAGATTCCCTTCCTGGTATTTTATTTTATAAGCATCTAGAACAAGAGAATTCACAGTGCTGAACCAATAATTTTCAGCCAGTTTCTGACTGATTAATAACACATTAACCTGAGGTGATTCATAAATCTGAGGCAACCTTTAGAACAGCAGTGAAAGCACTGTGGGTGACAACTATTAGAAAACTTAAAACAGCCATGTTCTTGCTTTCTGTGCACGTAAAGTAAGCGCTTTCTTTCAGTTCTGTCTGTACCTGCCTGGCACAGGCTTTCTATTCAAATTTTATATCCAAAAAACCAGAGATACACCATAGTAACAGAACCCAATTGACTTTGAAGGCACACATTCCCCTCAAGTTTCATCGGTCTAGCTTCATTGATGATATGAGCTCCTAGAACAGGGTTGAAGCTGTGCCTTCAGAGATGCTTGTGGAAAGCAAATAAAGTTTGAAGCCCTCATTTTAGGGACAGGTTTAAGTCCTGGTTCAGAGACTGTGACCTTCACACAAAGCACCAAAAACATGTTAGGGTCATTTATATGGCAATCAGATTTTTGGAAGCTTTTTATTCCCTCCGACTGCAGCTGTTTTTAGCTGAACTCTTTGTCCCCATTCTGGTCAGACTCATCTAGCCAGATTAGGATTAAATGGAGCACAGCAGTGGTCCCACAGGAGTCTTCACTCACTCCTTAATTATGCATAGAAACACAATTAAAAGCTCCTGCTGCTTTCCAGAGTTGAATAAAAGCAGAAGATAACCTTTTTAAGTTTTGCTTTATGCTTCTTTCATTCACAGCTTTTCAAAATCTGTGCACAACATCAGCGGAATGAGCATTCCTCCTTTGTCATCCAGCTGGGAGCACAAAGAACAGCCTTCCGATGGGACTGCACTGGGAATGAAAGCCCTAAAACACCCCACTGTAACAGACTGTAACTCTGCACTGGCCCCACCAACCCTGCCCTTCAACATCCTGCCAGTCATCACAAAAAATGTGTCAAAAGCAAGGGAGAAATATTAGCACAGGTCAGACCTGAGCAATGAACAGCCACCTCGGGCTTTTAGGGTGCTCCTGGCAGGCTGTTTGCCAGCGCCTGGTCTGGCAGTCCTTCACTGGACAGGGCTGCCTTTGACTAATACACATCACTGGTACGCAGTGGCAGCAGAAACAGGCTCACAGCAACTAATTAATCAAATCTTAAAGAAAAATTAATAGAGAAAAATGTAGATCTGAATGAATGTCAAAGTACCATTCCAGTAACAGCACCTCCATTGTTAGCCTGTGTGCAGAAACAGACACCAACAACTGCTGCCTTCTTGGCAAATGTGAACGTGACCAGAAAGCTGATCTCCTCTTCTGTCCAATTCTTCTGCTAAATCAAGGGGCAACAACTGATTTTTACAAAAAAACATTAAGAAGATCCATGACACCACACTACGAGAATCACAATGATTTGACAACTCTTCTCTCAGTGCTCAGTAAATTTTTCTCAGGTGGAAAGCCGCATCAGCGTGACAGCAGGTTGTTTCTGTGCATTTGAACAGCTTGGTTCTGACTGGTAACTAGACTAAAGATAGACAATGCTTGATTGACAGAGTTTTTCCATTTTTATATCTTCAGGAATGTTACAAGGCATACACGAGTACCCCTGATAACATGAGAGCTAAGAGAACAAACTGTAACAGATACCCAGATTTGCACATCCTTGGGATACCAGATGACTTATGCGAGACTATTACAATAAATTGCCTCTGAAATTGTGGCATGCTGCTTTGGGGAAGGATCTCTTCAGTGTCCTCCCAGGAACAGAACTTTTGTTATTCTAAATTGCTCTAATTAGCTCTCTTCAGAGCCCTGTGGCTATAGCTATTAGATTTCCAACCCAGCGACAACACTCTCCAGGCAACAAGATGGTTACAAAATGTACCTTTCAAACTAGTTAGCAAAAGGCTATGGGAACTCAAAAATAGTCTTTATAATCAGAGGAAGATGTATGATTCTGTATTTTCAGCCTAAGGAGAAACTAGGCAGAAAGTAAGTATTAGACATTCACTCTTGGGAGAGTTTTCTCAAAATGTTTGCATTAAAAATTATAAATTCTGAATGTACAGATCAACCATTTTAGTACTGTTCTAACTAAATAAGGTTATCTCCCTACCCCAAACTGCATTACAGGATTTAAAGTTTCTAGATTCAAGTAATTATTTAATCTTTATTGTCCTCTGTCTAAAATGAACCCAGGGTGTAGCTGATAATAATAACCCTTGCCTCAATAACCTGTGTAGAAAAAAAATTGTTATTATTTTATACACAAGGATCAGTCCCTTAATTTTCCTCTACACATCTTCCCACAGTGGGGAATAATACTATGGCCATGTGGTCTGATCTGAGATCTTTTCTAAAGGGCACAGATATGAATGTTTTGTCTTCACTGCTATATAGTTCAGTAACAGTTTTACAGCTAAATTAACATTTCTTTAATTTGGTTTAAGTATTTCCTGGTAACTGGCCTGACAGGTCACTGATAGAATATTTACAGAGATATTTTTGGTGGGTTTTTTCCCCATCCACAGTTGCACCCCCCACAGCTCAATATTTGGTTCTGCTTGGGAGGACACATGACATGTCTGATCAGAGAGGATATGATACCCTTTTCCTTTACCCTCAGAACATTAATAATAAAGTTCATATTTGCAACACATATAATGGCATTCTGTCTGCCGGTTGAATATCAATAGACTACATCTTAGCATTAGGAGACAGAACTAGGTTTGGGGGGTTTTTTTAGAGAAATAGAAATGCCTTAATTTTTCATTTAAGCAGAAATCTTACATTTGTGGCATTTTTCATCTTGAAGGATTACAAGTCTTTTTACTACAAGTGCAATATTAATAATACAAAAGAGACATTCGGTTGGAGTTTTGAATTTTCAAAATATCACAGTAATTCCCTCATGCTCACTAAACAACTTCCTTGTAAGGGACTGAAAGTTTACTGACCTTAATTGTACTCGTAGAAATGTGGAAATGAGGTTAAGTAATAAGACTACAAAGTTAATCACTGGAGAAACAGGGAATGATATCCAGACTACTTGATTCTATCACTAGCTCACAGAAATTAGAGGTTGGAGTCACTTTTAATCACAAGTTGAAAAGCAGCAGCTGACTGATGGTTTAGAATTCAGGATAAGCATTACTTACCACCAAATCATATTCAAACCTGATGTTCATGTGAGGAGCCACAGCCTGCTTGATATGGAGAGGAGCGTTAGGAAACAAAACTGTTCTTGTCACTGAACACCTGTGACTGCCGACCAGGACCAGCAACAGATGCTCAACGCTCCGTATTTCAGTTTAAAAACACCCAGCCCACAAGGTGGCACTGCAGTGAAAGCAGAACAGCCTGCAACAGTTTGAATCAGGACACAGCAAGGAAAAATCTGGGTTTTTTTTTTGGTCAAAGCAGGACAGTACCTAGAGCCAACACCAGCCATGATGCAAACAAGCTTCAATAAACTTGCATGCTTTCCTTCTGTGCTGCACACGTTGCTTGGTCTTGACTCACCAGCCTCTGTGCAAGCTGCAGATTTTTCTCGAGAGCTGTTCCACTTGCACAGATCACAACAAAATGCATTTTCACTGTGGGGTGTCTGGAAAGTTTGCTTGCAGAAGGCCTCTGAATTGTCATTTGGGGTAAATGTGTTCTAATACAAGAAGGAACTTGTTCCAGACATATTTAGTCCAATATATTTCTTTAGTTATTAATGGAGACATACTGCCAATGGCCTCTTCTCAACCTTTGGTTATCAATTCTGTGATTTTGTGAGCAATCATTATCAAGTTCCAAAAATGGTAGGCAGCAGAGAATGAAGAAAAGCTGAAATAGGTAGGTACATGCTAAGAGTGTCAGGGAAAAACAACTGACAATAAAGATGAGACAGACAGACTGCTTGTCAAGGTTTCGTATGGAACCAATAATCTTTTCAGGAAACATTTTAAAAACATCAGACCTAAAGATCCGATTGCTTTCTCCATCTCATTTCTTCATGGCCTTCTGTGAATACTGTCCTTTATGGCTATTCTTGGTTTTCTCCTTGTACTCTCTGACCCTTCCTTGGCATTATCAGCATCTGAAGAGGTTTCCTCAACTGCTTCTTTCAGTGTTTCTGAGGAAATTTCTGGCTCATCTACTTCTTGGAAAGTGAGTACTGACAGCACAACAGCCGCTCGGTGTACACACAGCACATGGCACACACCCTTCCTCTCGCTGTACAGGCCATGGGACTGGAGTCACATCACAGCAGCCACTGGCAAAATAAGACTCCTTGGGACCAAACACTTGTGATGGCATGAGGCCACTGGCCTCATAAACCATTTATCCTGCTTTCTGCAGAGGCAGTGACACAGCTCATCCCAGACAAACCAACCTGTCCAACAAAGGCTGGTGCACTCTGCCGAAGTTTGACTGAACTGAGCAAGGTCCCGCAGGCTTCTCATGCAGCAAGCCAGAAATGTCTTCTACAGCTTCTTTTTTAGCAAGTCCTTGAAGACTTTCACTTGAATAGAACACTTACTGAATTTGCAGTGTAGAATTTGCATCTTTACCCTTCAAACTTTGGAGAGGGCACAAACGCATGAGGAATCAGATGAATCGCTGTTCAGACATCTGTACATCATCTAACACCAACTTCGGGGCCGTATAATAAACACATAACCTTGATTTTTTCCCCCTTTCAACAGGATAATGACAAACCAATTGCCAACACTGCCAAGGTTCAGCCATCCCAGCACAACCGAGCAGGGCTGCGGCAGCCCCTGGTCACACGGGACCCTCGCACCAACAGCTGGCACGAGCAGGTGGCCAAATCTGGAAGGAGTGGATTACCGATGTTATCCTATTTAATGGAAGCTCAAGATTTCATTAAATGGAATTATTATCCAGCAAGAGCACACATGGCAGTTACGCGATGAAAATCCCTGCATGACGGTCTGCAAACTGCTGACTGGCGCTACTGGTAACAGGGTTATCCAGCACTTAAAGCGAGCTGAAATCTCCCAATTTTCGCAGGCACGACTCGCACAGGCTGCGGGTCAGCGAGGGACAGCGAGGGACAGCGAGGGACAGCGAGGGACACCGAGGGACACCGAGTCCACACCAACACCCGCTCCCGCCGCCTCGCGCCCCTTCACCAAACAAAATGGCGGCGCCGCGCGCGCCCCGACTGCAGCCCCGCCCCCTGCGCGTGACGGCAGGGGCAGAGGAGCGCGCGCGCCCCGGAAGAGCCGCGGGCTCCGCCCCCCCGCCCCGCCCGTTCGGCGCGAGACCTCGCGCCCGCCCCGCCGATTGGCTCCTGGACGCGTCACTCTCGGCCCGCCCACCCGCTGATTGGCGGCGGCGCGGGGGGCGGGCGCAGGCCCGGCGGGCAGGAGGGCGCCATGGCGGCCGTGGCTCAGTGCGTGAGGGGCGCGCTGCGCCCGCGGCTCCCGCTGCACCCGCTGCTCAGCGCCGCCATCAGGTGAGGGGCGATCGCGCCGCAGCGCCCGCCCGGCACCGGCCACACGGGACGGGGCCGGGGCCGCGCTCAGCGCCGGACCGCGAGGAGAGCGAGGCCCGGCCGTGCCGCCCGGCCGCCGGGGCCGCCCCACGTTCTTCGCCTCTTTCGCTGCCTTTCCGTGCTCTCCACCGGGAGGGCGGCCCGGCCCTGCCCTGCGGGGAGTACGAGGGGCTCCAGGCCCGGGGTCTCGGTGCGGGGTGGGGATCCGAGCCCTCGTGTCAGCCCGGGCTGATCCGGGGCCGGTTTGCTCGGGCGGCTCAGCTCGCAAAGCCTGAGAAACGTCACGAGGGGATAAGCGGTCATTATTTCTGCGGGCAGGCCCGAGGTGTTTGCGGCAGGGCAGGCACCGCTCCGCCGATCCCCAGCGGTCCGCGGCTCAGCCCTGCTCTGCTCTCCGTTTGTTCTCTGGGAGGCTGTTGCAGGCGATTGCATCACGGAATTTCTTCCTGGTAGAGCACTGCGCTGAAAACGAGCTCCTATTCCCTTTAAAAGTGTTGTTACTCTATAAACTGAATGTAATAGATGGACATTTACAAGATGATATCTTGTAGCAGTCATTTTTAACTGTAGTTTAAATGACTGGAGGTCTTTTGCTTCTTATGGAGGGTTCTGCACGCAGTTTTCACAGGCCTGCGATTGTTGTGTTAATTTGTGCTCCGATGTGAGAATTTTGTAGTTACTGATGTGCCAGATGAAGTGTCCAGTGCGTCTAGAAAATGCTAATATATTACAAAATAAGCAGCTGATTAACACTGTCCATGTTTTTGCCTTAGAACTTCTCCACGATTGCTTTGTGCAGCAACACAACAGAAAAATCCTGGCCAGAACTTTGAGGAGGACCAGAGTCAGAGCCAAAATGAGCAGAAGGCTGAAACCAGCTCTGCTGAAAAACTGCTAGCTGAGGAAAAGGCTAAACTGGAAGAACAACTAAAGGAAGTCACTGTAAGTGTCTCTGGGTTATCAGGTTGCCCACCTTACAAACTGTGTGCCCAGATGCCTTTGCTCTGGGTTCTCAGTGCACAGTCTGGATACAGTTGGGTGACTCCTGTTTAGCTGTTGAATAAAACCTGCGATTTGATCACTTCTTTATACCTAAGAATAGACATACTGCAAGACCTGAGATGCACCCCTGGTCCAAAATTAAAGTTTTGGATGGTTTCTTTCCACTTTCTGGATGGAATTGGATCCTCTCCAGCCTTGAAATTTATTTCTGAGTTTCACATAGGTTTTGCTCAGTGGAGAAGTAGTTTTTAGAGGTCATGAAAGGGTTTGAGTGTGTCCCTGGTGTGTGCATTTGTGTGTGCTAAGAGATGGATTTCTGGAAAGAGCTGTCAGCTTTTCATAGGTCAGGATTAATGATGCCTATACAATATTTTTATACAATAGTGTACTTATCCCACACTTAGGAAGTTTTAAACCTGTCTCTTGGAGAGCCCTTCAGACATGAGGCTGAAGGGTCACATCCCCTCTGTCTGGCCTCGTGTATCTTGCATTCTTTCCCTTGCATGGCTCCAGCCCACCATGGAGTTCTGGGTTCGGTGGTGAAGCACTCAGCCTGAATTTTTATTTTCTTTTATTGAATTTCAGTCATAGTACATCTGCTGACCATATTGCTGGGAACAGACCAAAATTTGACCTGAGCAACAGAGGAGTTAGACTTCATTAGTCTGTAAAAGTTGTTAAAACTGGAGGGCACTCTGTGGTGTGCGTGGAGAGGGAGGAGATGGTTTGAGAGTCCTGGCTAGGTTGACTCATTTGCTAGAGTGTCAAAGTACCTCAGGACTCAGGAAGGCTTTCTGTGAGCACATAGCAGAAATCTTGGACTTATAAAACTTGATAGATGTGTAGAGTGAAAAATTTCTTCCAGATAATCTATTGTCAAATACTGAAAGTCTGGAAAAGCATCTTATTTCCTTTCCTTTGCCGCTTTCTGCCCTGAAGTGAAGCAAACATCTGCCCTGGTAGGAAGGATGCTGTGATAATTGGCATGTGTTGTCTTCACATTACTCTAGATGATGGATTTAGGCTGTGAAACTGTTTTAAATGCTACTTTATTCTGAATATGCTGGTTTGAATTATTGTCACCTACCTAATCAGCAGGAATAAAATCTCTTCTGTCACTGTTTTTTTCTTCTGTAGGACAAGTACAGGCGTGCCTTGGCAGATGCAGAAAACGTGAGGCAAAGAAGCCAGAAACTGGTAGAAGAGGCAAAGTTATACGGTCAGTGGAGGCTCCTGTTGTGTTTATTCAATGAGACCCAGGAAATGCAAAGCCTGGAAAAATTAATCTGAGTGGTCTGCAGTACTGACAGGTTGTACTTCCCAGTGATTCTGAGTACTTGGTTAAAAGTTGCATTTGAGGCAGAGGGGTTTGAACAGTTCCTCACTTTGCATCAGAATTGTGACCATCTCCCCAGCCAAAGGCAAGACTTAAACTGCTGGAATCAACAGCTTTTGGGGACATTGTCTTTAAATTTGGTATCTGATTTCTTACAGTGTGTACTGCACTAGTAGATTTTTTTTTTTAGTAAGGTTTGCAGCTCAAAGTTTGCCGTTTTCACTCACTTTGGTTTCAGATCTGAACAAGAGCATGGAATTCTGCCTTCTGGGTTTTTTTTTTTGTTGTTGTTGTTGTTTTGTTGTTGTTGTTGTTTTTGTTGGGGTTTTTTGTTTGTTTGGTTTTTTTGGGTTTTTGGTTTTTTGTTTTTGTTTTTGTTTTGTTTTTTTTGTTCTTGGTGTTTATTTTGGATTTGGTTATTTTGGTGGGGGTTTTTTGTGGGTTTATTTATTTTTTTTAGCCTTTTCTGTTTGAATAACTGTTCTGTTGAAAGCCACAGCTTTCAAATAGAAGTAACACATTTAGACGGGTGGATTCTTTTCTGTAGTAGGGATGCACAGTCAGACTATGAGGAATACTAGAAGCACGTCTTCCTTTAAGAGCCAGGCTACTAATATCTGATTTAGCTTTTTGACATTTCAAACACAAATCTTTAAAACATAAATTGTGTGCAAATGCAGCAGCAGAACAGTGCTGTTTCATCCTGGTGTTTGACTGCCACTCTGACTTGAAAGTGAGTTGGTCTTTTTCGCCACACACTATAAACAGATATATAGCTTAATTCTGAATACAGAAGTTCTAATTTCTGAATAACAGGGCCTTCAGTTAATGTGTACTGTAAGAAGTATTCTTGTGCCCTTTTCATGGACGTTTTAATGCTCCATCCTGCAGTTGATTTGCCATAAGTATTGTTTCACTAATGTGCTACTTGGTGCAGAAGGACTTTGAGTCAGGTCTGAGCTCTGAGATGCTACAACATAAATAAATATTCAAATAAAATTTCTCTTGAAAACTAAATTACATATAATCTGTAAATTTTATTGTTTGTACATGACTGCTTCTTCTGTTGAAGGAAGAGAAACTCATTTCTAAGACTTGCCTAAGTTCAGAGTTGCGGTCACAGATATTTGCAAATACAACTTAGGCAATAAAAAACCCCCAACCAAACCACCCTCTGAAGAGTTTGGTTATTTGGTTTGATCCAGACCACTAGGCAGCTGGTTTATATGTGTTTGGAATACTTCAGCCCTAATCACAGCTTTAGTTTTTAGTTTAAAACTGTGGTTGTTTTGTCCATATTTTTGTAACTACTTGGACACTCTTAGTTACTGTATTTTCAAGAGTTGGAGACTCTGTGGAGCTGTGCAGTTATTAAAGTGACTCTTTCCTGAGAACCAGCAGATATTATAGAACTTGCAAGGTGCTTCCATAGTTCTGGGGTTTTTTTTTTTAAATCAAAGACTTGTCCTATGGTAATGCTCATAGCACTTCTTGTTAAGGAAAAAAGCCCATCCAAAATGTGAGCTGGAACTGAAAAGACTGTCTGGCTTAAAAAAAGGCAACTAAAAACCAAACCAAAACCCAGTGCCATTTGTCCTTTGTTTAACTCTATGTAGAAGTGTGTTGTTGAATTGTGTTGATTTTTCTTGATTGCTGGATACACTTTGCCTTAAGTGAAATTAGTCCTGATTCTCTTAGTGTGAGCCAGAGAACATTTTCAAAACAGGGACTATCATTAGCTTGGGAATTGCTCAGTCTTTGAAAGCACAGCTGCTGATTCTGTAAAATTGGTTTGTAGTGGGGGGGAGAGGTGGGAGTTCTTTTCATTCAAGAAGGAATCCCCATTCATCTCTTGGACTCCTCATCAGTCTGACCACATGCTTTGTCTTCTGCAAATATTTTGTCACATCAGATTAAAGGGTAGGAATAGGGCAACATAATGCTTTGAACTTCAGGTGAATCCCAAGATGGGAGAGGTATGAGGAACTTACATGAAGCCATCTTTTGGTAACTTTGGTTAGAATTTTAACTGTTTGTGTTAGGTCATTAGCATAGCTTTAGCTCTTTTGAAATAACCTTTTTTTCCCACAGAAGTAGAGGAGATTATGTGGATATCAAGGTATCTGTAACAGTTGTATATATACATCCAGAATTTGAAAGGATGTTTTACCCCAAATGGTTACAGTATCACATATCATCTTAAAAATCTAAAGGAGTACAGATTATTGCTGTAGGTTTTGGGGTTGGGGGGGGTTTAACGCTTCTTTCCGTCAGCAGACTAATCCCATTCCCTTCTCTTTTACATACTTTTAGGGATCCAGAGCTTCTGTAAGGACTTACTAGAAGTTGCAGACATACTGGAGAAAGCAACAGAAAGTGTTCCAAAGGAAGAAATTAAGGATGATAATCCTCACTTGAAGAGCTTATATGAAGGTCTTGTTATGACAGAAGTACAGATTCAGAAAGTGTTTAAAAAACATGGGCTGCTCAGACTGGATCCTGTGGGAGCCAAGTTCGATCCCTACGAACACGAGGCACTGTTCCATACTCCCATGGAAGGGAAGGAGCCTGGCACTATTGCATTAGTATCCAAGATTGGCTATAAGCTGCACGGGCGTACTCTGCGGCCTGCCTTGGTGGGTGTTGTGAAAGACCCTTAGCTGCTCAATCTGAGAATTTAAAATGCCATACAACTATTAAACAGCTGAATGGTTCTTGTCTCACACCATGCTTTCCTCGTTCCTCTGCCCCCAGAGAGGTTTAAATGAGTTGGTTGAGGTTTCCCAGTGAAAATGAACAACCGATGAAATTCTCCTGCTTAGTGGCCTTCAACATCACTGTTCCATAAGCTCTTCTTTGGTGTAAAAGAGCCATTAAGCCCTCTAATGCTTTAGATTAGCTTTTTACAACCTTTGCTCCTGAAGGTGCATTAAATTGAAAAGAATGAAATGCTCACGAGAATTTTGCAGTCTCACGTTTATCACTGTGTCTAGATTGAAAATCCAGATAGTGGTTCAGACATTTTCTTTGGTTTTGTACAATCTCTCATTGCAGAAGTGGGTGAAGTAGTACAGATAACCTGCTTTCTGCAAGCACCCATCACCTTTTATACACTGATGTGATAAATGCCATGTTTTCCCTATTCAGAAATAATCTCTCTCAACAACTGAAATTGAAACCTTTGTGAATTCTGACCTGTAAATAAACGGCAATGGAGATTAGTTACCTTTTGTAATTGTTCAACCCTTTTGTTCTGTACTAACACTGACTCAAGAAAACCATCTAATACTTGTATGGCATTGAAGAACCAATAGAATTTATCCTGTCTCTGGATTTTTAATTTAATATTGTATAAATTGGTTTAAACAATTTTGATAGTCTTGTAACTTCTAGCTTTGCAATCAGTTTGTTACGCAAACTGTAGTTACAACCCCGCTGAGAGCCAGAACACCCAAAGAAGTTGAGAGTTGGGTGTATGATTTCTTTCAGACTTACATAAATTGCATGTGAGTGGCTCAAAAATGTGAACTCAGTTTCATTTTCGTTATTTCCTGCATTTACTCAGCTTGGATCTTAAGTTGCACCAGAACATTTCCCGTGTGCAGTTCTTGCCACGTCTGACTCCACCCGCTGCTCCCAATCCTGCAGAATCAGGCTAAAATACAATTCATGATTAACTGAATGTTTTGTTCTACATCTGTCTGCTCACCTGGATAGAGTGGGTGGAACTTGGCAAAGTACACAACTGACAAAGCACCCGTCCTTCTGTCCTCAAAGCCCGTATGTTTCACACACAGGACAGACACTTCGAGCTTAGGGAAGTTATTAGGACCTGGTAAACAGTAAGTACTACTGAATTTTTTACCATCTTTCTGGTTATCTTGGATTAAGGAGCTTCTTAACTTAAGGTCAAGTATTGATCACTTTTCTTTGGTACTGATGCAGAGTTGCCATCAGCTCTTTGAACACTGGACCTACTCACAGTGAGAAGTGATTACTTGTTCCCTGAGACTTTTTTTTCCCAGTACTGGTTTGCCTCATGGGAATCAGACAGTTAACTAGGAACAACCTAAGGGCACACAATTGTTTGGAAGGTAGTCATGTTTAAGGATTCTTTCTCAGCTCTAAGAAAGAAAATCAATGCTTTGACTGGGCAGAGAAGGGAGAGTAATTTTTTGGGGTGTGTGCAGACAACTACAACGTAATTTCTTAGAACTAATCAAGTACAGGGATAAAAATGCAAAAACCGAATGTAAAAATACAGGAAAAAAGGGGGATTCCATATACTTAAAGTTGAATTTGGAAGTAACTTCCCTCTATCCGGGTTCTAAGAGTGTGCTGTAGCTGTGTGAAGTAGGATTGTGTACTTTGATCAGGACCTGTTCTAAACTGATGCCATAAAGGGACCAGGATCAATTTTATATACCTTTTAAGAACTGTCATGTGTTGATTTGTCCTGTCCCAACCCCTCTGGATCTAAACTAAATGTAAAAATAACTTCCTTATTATAGAATTTTTTCAATAGGGCATTAAAACAAAGGGACAGCTCCTTCCCTACTGAAGATTTTTTTTTTTAATGAGCTTCCCAGTGCCTTAACAAACTCTTTTTTGGACTACATTACTTCATTCAGGGTGTTCTTAAACACGAGTTCCTGTTAAACGTTCAGCCCAAGATTCATCTTTGAAGCTGATAACTGAGTATCTCATTTAAGTGATACCTTCCCTGACCTGTCCTCAGAGAGGCTGCAGCACAGAGCACATCAGTCTGTACGGAGAGCTCCAGCCACCTGTGCACTCTGCCGTACCACAGGAAGGAGCACTGAAGAAATCAACAGAGGGAAGTGTTCTGAAATGTCAGCAGCCAGCAAAGCTACCACCAGTACCAGCTCTTTCAGAAATACCACTTTTCCACCCACCACCGTTTAGCTACAATGCATCTGCATTTGTCATTGCAAAGACTTAAGCTGTTTTCCTCACTGCAAAAGCTGCATTACTGTTAAATCAGTCATGGGAAGAAATTTTAACACAAGTTTATTTACCAATACACAATGCAAAAATGTGGTAAAATGCTGTGTACACAACATCAGTTCGGTCTGACGTGATTTCAGCACAGGCGTCTGTGTCTGGCACAGCTACACCAGTACACAATTCAAGTGAGTGCAACATTCCCTTTAAGGGAGAAAGAAGCTGTTGAGCTCAATGTGCTCACTGGGTGCCTTCCTTCACAGTATTTAATGTGTCATCACTTGAGAGCCACTGGGGCACAGGCAAAAACAGGCTGTGAGAAGAGAGTGAACAGAAAGGCTCATGAATGTTTCAGTTACAAAGAAATCTGATGCAGTGGCTGCACAAGAGAATAATGGCACAGTGCTTAGTTTGTGTGATTTACAAGGCAGTTTGTGGTCAAAAGACTCGTGCAAACCCACTGACACTGCTGTTAAGCTGCCGGGCCTGCCATGGAACATGGGGCAGGAGAGGCTGCAGCCAGAAGAGTGCAGCAAGGCAGGCACTGTGGGCAGGGCACCCAGCATGGAGTCAGGGCTGCTCCAACACATCCCTGGGACTGCATAGACTTACTGTGTCCTCTGACCGGAGCAGAAGGTCAGTATTTTGAACAGCTAGAGAGTGTTGCCTTTTCACAGGTTTACATCAATGCTGTTAAGACAGATACTATTCATTAGTAATAACTTTAATTAGAAAAGTCAAGAGCATTAAGCATATAAAACACCTTGTCATTAGCAACATGAAGGCTGGGTTATTTGTACAGTACAGGAAGCACTTCCAGATCAACACAAGATACAAGAGCTCTTTGACATGTTTTTCCTCAGCCCCTTCACTACAGAAGAGAAGCAGCACAGCTCTAGTAAGTTGCTGGATTAACATTAACTGCATCTCAACTTAAAAACAATCAAACAGAAAACCAGCAGCTCATAACAAAGGAATGCTTAGACTAAATCAGTTCCATGTGAAATATGGAACAGCAGCATCCTCTAGTGCAAGTCACCTTTAAAACTAAAAGCATAGCTGACCATGACACATTGCTTCTAGGGAAGCCCTTTCCAAGGGACCAGTATTTGCTAAAGCAAACATTTACCACCTTGAATTTGCTTGCAAGTACAAAATAAATATTGATATCCATATTTCATACATTAAAAATACTTTATTTTACATTCATTTTGATGTTCAATAAGTTACGTCTAGCACCAAAGAAACATTTTGGAGGGGTTGAGGAATTAAGCTACAGAGTGTAAATGCAGAATTCATTTCAACATTTAAATGACTCATTGGTGCCTAGATTTTTGTCCTAAGTTATTGTTCAGATGGGCTTGATGCTATTGCTTCAGTTAGACTTAGATGTGCCAAAACAGTGTAGAAATATGAAAAATCACAGATCTGAAATAAAAAAAAAAATCCCAGAAGAACCAACAACAAAACAATTCTCCTAAATTCCCAGCTACACGCAGAGTTGAGGCTTTATAACACCAATGTTATGGCAGTCGGGTAACAAGTTGCAGGAAGAACCAAACTGCATAACTAGAATAATGGAAAGAAAGACTGAGCTTCCTTCCCACAGGAGTAGGGCAGAGAAAATAACCAGGGGTTTATACCTCATGAACTTGTGTGCTGCTTGTACGTGCATATAGGTCGGAAGTGGTTCCTAAAGCTGCTCAGCACACTGCAGTTAGCTCCACTGCTGCCAAGGACAGACAGTTTGGTCTCAAGGAGGCCACAACAAACCACTTACAGAGAAGCCAAACGAAGTATTACATCCAAGAGGACATAGCCCTTAACATTTTTGAAGGGACATAACATCATTAGCTCAAAAGAAAAAGGCACTAGAGTTTCGGGTTTTTAATTCCTTAGAAATGCTGGCTTTGTAATTGTACCCCTTTTATTCTAAACTCACTGGTAACACTATTTTGGTAATGCTGGATGTATTAACTGAAACCCAGTTCTGATCAGAATACCTCTGCCAAATTGCAGAATTAATACTGTTTCAAGACTTTGTGATATCCTCACTGACTACAGCCCAAAACATCAAAGCAAGATGACCTTTCCAGTGCTTGCACTGATTTTGAAGCCAGACAGATTCCCAGTTTGGCACACCTACACTCCAGACCC
>JAWWLV010000144.1:62289010-62299648 GCA_035041135.1 Platyrinchus mystaceus | reverse complement strand
AAGATGACCTTTCCAGTGCTTGCACTGATTTTGAAGCCAGACAGATTCCCAGTTTGGCACACCTACACTCCAGACCCACCCAGCTGGTCTCCAGTCACAGCCTCCTGCTCCAGACATGACCAGCAGAGAGGCTCAGGCACAAGTAACACTGTGCCATCTTCCACGTGTGGCAATCACCAGTTTTTATTAATTTGGTTAAATGAATTTAACCAAATACCAGCACGGGAGTTTAAGGATGAAATGAGCACAAAAATCCTTTCATGGTCCTCCTTCAACATCTTTCCCTTAATCAGCAGATCTTACTAGAACAGTACTGTGGATCTGGCATTTCTGTCACCTGCTGTGTTCCATCCCAGCTGGTGCCCGGCTCCAGCACCGCTCCAGGCTGGAGCTGTCAGAGCTGGGATGAGTTCCCTCTCAAGGGGCAGTTCTACCTGTCAGTCGTTTCAGTTTCAACATGTGTAGGCCTGTAGGTTTCAAGGTATGTGCAACTAGAACCCTGTAGTAGCTGGACTGACCACTCCATACTTTAGGAACACGGCTGTGCATTTTGACATGATCTGCATCACTTACTTCTGTTTTTAAAGACCAGTCTCAGTGATGGTGCCCCATTTGAGAATCTTGCTCCCTTTCCCTGACCTTCCCAGCTAAAGTCAGGAGGCAGCTACACCTCCTCAGCCCATACGAGCTCAGCAGTTACAGATCCCAAAGGAGGAGGAGCAGACTCCCCCAACAAGAGAAAACAGTGATTTTGCTGCCTGAGGCTCCCAACTGCTGCAGGACAACTGGCTGCTTATTGTCCCCAACCCCATTTCTGGCCCAAATCGGGGACCTCACCATAGCACTGACTCCTCCTCTGGAACACAGCACCACAGCTCCTGGGTATTCCTGCAACTACAGTACCAGTTAGGTCACTTCAAAGCTTCAGAGGGGTCTATTTCAGGGAAAACTCAAGCCAAAGCGATGCCCAGGTCAGCTGGGTGTGAAGGGAGCTCCTCGAGAACCTCCTCCACAATTCCTGAAGCCTCTCACCTACCACATTTCCTTCCACTCCCTGCCACGGCTCATTCCTGCTGTACTCTCGACAGGAACTCTCACCCCGCTGCCCCTGTGCCTTGGCTGTAGTTGCCAAGGAGAATGTTCCAAAAGCGTAGCAATGGTCACAAAAGTCCCTTCTCACCCTGCTCCTGAGCTCAGGACTTTTGCAAGCCTCACTTTGCTGCCAGCATTACGCCAAAAAAAAAAAACCAAAACAAAGGGTGAAGAAAGTTCCCAGCAAATGAAACTATCTCCTACCTTCAAAGAAAAGCAAGGATTACACTGATACTCATTTATCCAATAGTGTGGACTAAAGCAACTACTCTGGGACTAATGGACTTGAATAAAAGTTCACATGAAAAAATCTGTTCTAAGAATGTACCAAAAGCAGTGAAATCCAATGTAAAAGTTTCACAATTGAGTATTTCCCGTGATCCAAAGAAAAGTCTATTTGAACCACCATGGATCATGATGAGTGGGGGGTTTTTGTATTTGCTTTTTCTGGTTTTAAGTGACATGGTTTCTGTATCTTTGGGGAGGGAAGGAAGAAATAACGGAGTTGGGAGGGAAGGAAAAAATAACGGAGTCCTTGAGGCTGTAATGGACCTCTGCTGTGTTTTCTCAGACAGCTGAGTTTCATGAAGCATCCCTGGATATCCAACCACTTTCTGTCAGAAAGTTTAAAATCCTTTTCTTCAGTACCTTATCTAAGTAACTGGGAAGGCGACTCTTTGAAGGAATTCCTTGTCTTTTTTGGAGATGGTCTTTAATGATAATAGTTTTTACAGTCAGATAACGTGCAGGACTCAAGTTTAGAGAGCTGCAGAGCACCTTTTCCCTGTCCGATAAGAGTTCAAAGCCAGGCAGGTTTTCAATGGCAGCAAATTCACCTTCTTTACCCTCTTCCTTCCCTCTCTTGGAACTAGCTATGTTTTTGTTCTCCTTCCTCTTCTCCCGTTTGTGCCTGGCTGCCTCGTACTCTGCCGACTCTTCCATTTTGGTGATCCCATTCCGCCGATACCGCTGCAGCTCCCGAATCTTGGCTCGGAGTATCCTCTCTTTGTGCATGTTCTCAAAGAAGTCTTCAAACTCCTTACAAGACATGAACTGGTACAACGGCCTCAGTTTCAGCCTCAACTCCTTCTCTTCCTTTGTGATCTTCCGTTTGGGAGTTTTCTCCTTGTCTTTTTTGTCCTTCCCCAGGAAGGCCGGCACCAAGTTATAGTCCCGCGCGATGTTCTTCCGCCGCTGCCTCTCCTTGAGTTTCCTGACGTACATGTCCACGTGAGCCCTTTTGAGCTCTATCTCCACATCGTCGTCGTCGTAGTTCACCGAGAGGCCGCTGATCAGAGTCTCGGCGTCCTGGTCGTACTCGATCTCGTAGTCGTCCCGGAGCGGCATGTACCCCAGCTGCTGCTGCTCCGCCACCGAGATGTCCAGCGGCGGCAGCGGCGTGGTCAGGCTGGGGGACAGGGGGCCGCCGCTGGGACACGTGTGGTCCGTCACTCTGTTGGGAATGGTGTCAGGGATGCAGGCCTTCCCCAGGTTGCCGTGGATATACATGCTCACGTAGTGTTCCATCACCTCCTGAGGCGTCCGGGATGCTCCCACGTGAGCAGCCATGTCCTCCTAAAGGGAAAGAAAGGAGGAGGGATAAAACGATTCCCATTACATCTCCAGCGTCACGAGCACTCAGGTGGGAACACAACTTTCTCCCTGCTCCTCCAAAGACAAGTGCCAATGCCTAAACTTCTCTAGTGACACTCTGACACCGGCCGTGTTTCCATCAGATCCGCGTTTTCATGTCCGGGTGAGCATTTACAAGCGCCTGGTGGCGGGTAAGCCATAAAAACAGCACTAGGAACAGGAGACACTGGATCCACAGTGACTCCTGAGCATCCATCACGCTCTGAGAAAGCAGCTTCCCATCAGCAGGAAGCTTCCCAAGTCCCAAGGAGCACTGACAGCATTATGCTGCTTAGGGTTTGTTCATTTATATCACAGTGCTGGGGTGCTTTTAGAGCAATGTGGAAATAAAGACAGATAATGTTTACAAGTAAGAATG
Organism: Platyrinchus mystaceus; assembly: GCA_035041135.1. Classification (NCBI taxonomy): domain Eukaryota; kingdom Metazoa; phylum Chordata; class Aves; order Passeriformes; family Tyrannidae; genus Platyrinchus; species Platyrinchus mystaceus. The sequence goes on along the minus strand of JAWWLV010000144.1, from coordinate 62,296,545 downwards.
ACACTATTTACTCCTTTCTAATTATTTAGGAAATAGACTGCAATGATCATACACTTTAAGGTTTTGAAAAAGTCTTTATATTTCATGAAGCAAAACATAATCAAGTAACAATTAATGAATCGAATGAATCAAATAGTCAGCGGAGGACAATGAGGGTGACTGGGGCACTGGAGCATCTCTCTTAGGAGGAAAGGCTGAGGGAGCTGAGCCTGTTCAGCTCAACTAAGGGGATCTCACCGATGTCTACAAATATCTGAAGGGAGGGTGTCAAGAGGACGTTCCAGGCTCTGCTCAGTGGTGCTGAGCAATAGGACAAGAGGAAACAGGCAGAAACTGATACACAGAAGTTCCACCTGAGCACGAGAAAGAAGTTCATTACTGTGCAGTGACTGGAACAGATTGCCCAGAGAGAGTGTGGAGTCTCCCTCACTGGAGATATTCAAGAACTGTCTGGATGGAATCCTGTGCTATGTGCTCTGGGATGAGGTTGGACCAGACGGCCCTCTGCGGTGCCTTCCAGGCTCACCCATTCTGTGCCTCTGAGATGATGCTGCTCCCTCACTGCCGGTGTTCGCAGCCCGGGCTGACCGCAGGTGCCACGGCAGGTGCGCAGCCCGTCCGCAGCCGGGACACCCTGACGGCACAGGCCGAGCAGGGACCAGAGGCGGCTCCCAGGTCTGACAGGCGGGCCGGGGGAGGCGAACGCGGCCCTTGGGGCAGCGGCAGGTCCGAGCCGGGTGCGCCCCGGGGACCGCCCGGAGCCCCCGACAGAGGGGCTGCCCAGGGTCCTGTCAGCGCCCCCGGCCCGCGGGGCAGCTCGCCCCGCACCCCTCGCCCCTTACCCAATTCCCGAAGCCGAACTGCTCGATGGCGTCCAGCAGCAGCTGCTCCTCGCGGCTGCTCCAGCCGCCCTCGGCCTCGGCGCCCCAGAGGGTGAAGCGGCCGCCGTCCACCAGCTGGTATCCGTGCCATCGGCGGTGCGGGCCGATCTCGGCGCCCGCCGAGAAGCAGTCGGGGCAGAGCTCGATGTCGGCGCACTCGGTGCAGCGGAAGCGCAGCGGGCTCACCTCGGCCAGGCAGTACACGCAGTACTTCTTCCCCAGCTCCGCCATCTTACCCCGCCCGCGCGCGCGCGCGGCCACGCCCCCCGCGGCACCGCGGCCAATGGCAGCGCGCCTGGGGGCGGGGCCACGCCGAACCCCGGCCAATGGGTTCAGGGCGCCCCGGCGAGGGGCGTGTCGGAGCGAGCGGGCGACCGGGATTGGCCGAGCGGGGCCCGTGCGCCTTCCCCGCGGCCAATGGGAGGGGCGACCCCGAGCGAACCCGCCGTGGATTGGCCGCCCGTGGAGAGGGGGCGGGGCCGAGCGGCGTTGCCCGGCAACGGGGGAAGCTGCGGGGGCGGGGCCGGGGCCGCTCCGGTTGCCGGGCTGAGGCGGAGAGCTTTGATCCCGTCCGTGTGGCCGGGAATGGGAGCGAAGGCACGGAGTCACCGCTGCAACGGCTGCGGAACGCACAGCAGAGAGGCCACGTCCCAGTGGTAAAGAAGGAGTGGAGTCCTTTCGTCTTCCAGCACAGGCTGGAATTGCACCCCTGTGGGAGCAGGACTGCTGAGCTGCTGGTTTCAGCTCCAAAATGAGGTGTGCGTGCATTTAAACAAAGCACACAAATCTCTGACTGCACATATATGGGGATAATGGGCAGATAAAGTGACATAAAGACAGGGGGGAATGGCTCATACCTTCCTCTTTTAAATCGCCTCTGAATTAGGTTTTGTGAATTGCCTACATATTTGAGTGCCAAACCAAAAAGTTATTAGACTGTTGAACGTTTAAAACTTGTTCTTTTGTCATAGTGAGACTGTATCAGTACTTTCCTACTCCTCCTGCAGTGGTGACTGATGTTCTCCTGAGCTCCTGCAGCTCTGCAGAGCTATTGCACAAACACAGAGGAGCAGTGAAGGCTCCAGCTCTGCACATGACTGAGATGCTCATTACCTTTGGCAGCTCAAACACTCAACCCACGAAGGGACACGACACAAGAAATATTCAAAACCTTTTCACAAAGTACCCGTAGATCTGTCCCTGTGGTGGTTGCTGGACAGTAAAAGGAGACAAGTGTAACTCAAACCACCTCTTTAGAAAAACAAAACAGACATGAAAATCTGTACCTTTTATCATAAGTCCTGTTAACAAAGTGAGCTCCTCTGCTGACAGAGCAGCTGTTGCACAAGTTGAGAATACTCCTGGTGCTCCCCAGTGTTTTCAAAAATCACTAAGGATGATCAGTCATCTCTCCTTTTTTACAAATTCCTGCCAGGAAAATTCTTACACTTCTTGCTGCTTTTGGGTTAAGACACACAAACCTTCCTTTAACTTGTTAAATACTATTAAGCAGTAAATGTAAATAGATAAAGGGAGGGGAAAAAAGCAGGGAAAAGAATCTCAGGTGCTTTTCACTCCTGCATGTTTGACATTTGGAGAAGGCAAGAAGGGTGCAGGCAAGGTTGATGGTGTAATTCTCTGAACTGAGTGTTTCTACTGAAACAAATACTCCCAAGACTCTGTTCAAACTTCACACACAGCCTCCAGGACTTTTTCTCTCAGCACTGAGTTGCAACAACTCTCTGCTACCCTAGCCTTCCAAAGCACCCTGAGGATGAAGATCAAAGATTCCTTAATTGTCCTCCTGTAAATACAGAAAGACATCCCATTAGGAAGCAGTAGAGACAAATGTCTTTTTAGTTCCTAATCTCATGTGCTGGCATGGAGGAAAATAGTTCCCTTCAAACAGACTGGAATTCCTATTGGGAAAACAGGTAAGGAAAAGTAAATCTAGTTTTGAACAGATTTGTGCAACTCCTGTAAAAGATACAACGTAAACCTCTCTTGGTATCAGCTTATGGAGAGGAATTCTGATTTTGCATCCTAATTCAGCAAATCAAAGAGGGAGATACTTCAGCAAAAGGAAGTGGGACATGTGCTCACTGGAGAAGCCAGAACTGTGACAGCCAAGGCCTCCTTGTTGCACAGGTCCTGCCTTCTCTCCACTCTTTCATCCATCTTTTATTTGGTGCTTCAGCCTCTTTTCAGTCAAGCCCCAGGAAGCCTCTCCACTTCAGGCTCTGAAGTTACACCGATATAAGAAGTAAAACAATACTGCCTTAAGCACAAAAATGCTTTGTGATTATAAAACTTGCACTAAATCAAGATTTCTTCTTTTCAAAAAAAGACAGGATAACGTATTCAGGCATTTCTGAGCTTTGCACGTCACAGAAATGTATTTACAGTTATTTTTCATAATATATTTATCAGATCTCAGACCTAGTCCACAGAAAGGTGTATGAAATGGGATTAAAGCATGGGCACCATAAAGTATCAAATCTTCTAATTGTCTCATATAATTTAACACGTATTTTAACTTGGAAAGCATCAGCAAAAAGTCCTCCACCTGCAATACATAAATGGCCCTAAGTCCTCTTTAAGGACAGACAAAAACTGCTGGAGAAACCTGTGAAGAAACAGAGAGGTACTGGGATTTTGAGGTTCTGAATTACACTGACAACAGGTGACTAAGATAACTTTACATGACTTTATTTAACAAAACCATATATTTACAGTCGAAAAAAGTTCCAGTTTGATACACATATCTAAACAAAACAAACGTGGTAACTACAGAAACCCAATTTAAACATGATGTACAGGGGATGTATCAACAGTTCTCCATATGTCATTCTACTTTTTAAAACATTCAAAAATAACTTGTTACAAGGTACCGTTTTTTTCCGAATGAAATTGTTTACTAAGTGAAATAATGTTAATGATTGACTGCAGATTGAAGTTGCAAAACTGCTTTATTATAAAGTGCAGATTGTACAGAATCCCAAAGCTGGTTGAAGTTTTCTGGTTTCTCTGATCTGCTGCACCTACAGTGGTACTTCTGTGTATTGCAGCAGTTTTATTTTTCCTTAAACCCATGAAGAAAAGAAAGTTTGCTTGATGGGGACATTTGCTCAATGAAAGAACATCTCATGCATCTTGTTACAGATACTCCCAAGCACCTGAACAATGAAATTGTCAAATTCTTTAATGCAATTCCCTGAATTTCTTAAGGAAGATTTCTGTAATAGCTAATTAAGAGATTTGGTATGCTGCAAGAAACTTAAAAAGCTCACTGGCAAGTAATTCTATGCCCTTACTACTCATCTCTGTTTTTTATCAAAATTCAAGCGTTACCTTCAAATCAAGTTACTGAGAAGTTGAAACAATTGCATGTTTAGGCAGGTGATTATTTTTTTCACATGTATTTTGTTTGAAAACAAACTGTGCAAAGCTCCTTATTGCATTGCTGTTTCTTCATTAAAGAACATACCTTATATACACAAAGAAATCATTTAGAAAATATATACAACTTCTAAGAACAGAAAGATCAAATCACAAAAACAAAATAATTACATTTGCAAGTAACAAACAGTGCACAAGTGTTGCAGCAGGCCTTTTTCCCCACAACTGTGCCCACTGTCACTGTTACATTCAACATCTTATTGAGAAGCGAAAAAGAACAGGCTGTCGATGGCTGCCAACATACCTAAGTAGCTAAAAAATGCATTTTTAACCAGACAAATGAGCCGCACTTGTAGACTTGTTTCAAAAGGAAATACAAATGTGGTTGCAATGAAGACTTAAATTGCAAAGCCAGTTACAGTACCACCTAAAGATGTATACTGAGGAAAAAGTTCTCTCCGTGTTTAATAAACCGTTTAAAAGCATAGTGCAAATGTTCTGGATGGTAGGCCTCTCGTATCCTTCATGGAAAGGCATATTTGTTGTAGCAATAGAAAAAAGTAATATTAAAAAACACTTACTGACCTTCCTGCTTTCTACTGCACTTCAAAGCAATGTAGCATACAAGTACCAGTCACTGGAGGACCTAAGATGTACAAATTCTGGGAGAATTAACACATTTCCTATCAACATCTTAACGTGTATTTTCAGTAAGTGATGACCTAGAAGATGTCTTGTGGAGGAGTTAAGATGACCAACAAAAAAATCCACATCTATTACATCAGGTACACAAAGTGAACAGGAAAAGAGGTCAATGAGGTATCAGACTTGCAGGCTGCATTTGCATTACACGTCTTTCAAAGTGATTATGAGTCCTCACTTACCAGGGAATCTTGTTCTCACTCTTCTTAATATTACAATCAAATTATCCCTCACAGAAATGCTGTCTGTACCACAAGACAGTATTTTGATTATGTCCCACAGTACTTTACATTAAATGTTGAGTTGAGCAGTGTACAACTATTCTTCTCATTCTCTTCTTGTTTCATTCAGACTATGCCAAAATAATCAGCATAAACCAGACTGAAGAGCATTGGGAAACCGCTGACCACAGAGCTGGAGGGTTTAGCAACCCCTGTTTACAGTTAACACAAATATTGCTTTAGTTAAGTTTCCCTTTTCAATGATTATAAAATAGATTTTATACTACACACTACACAATAAACATTCTTGTAAAGCAGAGGCACTCGTGATTTGCCCTTCAACATTCATCTGGAGGCAGAGGGGATCTGAGACGTGTAAGGGGTTTATGGAACCGCGGTTTGCTGCCGCTGTAATTTGCTCTCATGTATTAGAGGCCAGATAAAAGGCTCGGAATGACAGCTTGTACTTATCCTGATGGTGTTGTCTGGCACATTTCCCAATAAACTTCTTCCACTTGTCACTGTATCATCAGCTCCACATTATGCTTTCCCCCTAGAGCAGCAGCAGCAGGTCCAGGAGAGCCCACAGAACTTTTCCTTCCAGCAGCAGTGATGTAGAACCTGACTGCTCCCCTCACCCTTCCTCCTCAGCTTTGCCAGGGAGCAAAGCTGGGTTTAAAGTAACTGTCAAAATTGCTTTTAACCATTTCTCAGTTTATCTGCTCAGCCCACAGTTTTACCAGCGTGACTGGAGACATGGAAACGTGCCTTTAGTAGTATGTGACACTGGCTTTAACCAGAGGAAAGAGAGTACAACTGGGAAATGATGCCAGCTTAACACCAGAACCCTCTGGGTGAGCTTAGAATCTAGTCTGATTAATGGAATTTCCTCCATATGCATCCAGATTGGAAACAAATTTCCAAGGCATCTTGAAGAATAATTGGTTTTGCACTGCTAGCGTGACTTTTCTTTCAGGGTTACTTTCCGCTTAACTTTTTCTTATTAAAGAAAGGAATGTAGTTCTACATCTACATGATTTCTTTGGTAAATGGGACCCACAGCCTATAAAATAGAAGCATTTCTAAAGAAATGGTCCTCACATCATTTAACTATAAATTCCAGCACCAGTTATTTAAAATCCAGATCCAGTGACTTTTATAGGTATTGGAAATATATCCTGCCTAAGAATGAAACAGAGGAATAGCTTTTAAAGCAACCAACATTGCTGAATGTCCAGTCTTTTAAAACATCAAAGGAAAGAAATTTAGAAAAAGCCAAAGCCTTGATATTATTTTGTTTCACTGCTCTCATCAGAAGTACAGAATGTTGTAATGCTCTCCACAGCATATGCTCATACCACTAAAAGTTTAAGGCTAAGCCTTGGTTTAATTTATAAGGGGTTTATCCCCTGATTTCCTTCCTTTTTTTTTTTTTCCTCTTCCTCCTTCTTATTTTTTTTCTCTCCCCTTTAAGGCTATCCTACTACTAAAGAAATCTCTGAAATAACACTTTCATTTGCAGGCTCATACATGTCAAACAGTACTCAATAGTTTTGCCACTTTAGCTCTTTTCCTTTGAGTCACAGGAGGCAAACCCAACGTTAACGTTTGAGTGAAGGGCTTCCTTTTTCCATTTCCCGGTTATCCTTCTGCAGAGCAGCCAGTATCTAGACATTTCAAGGAATGAGAAGAAAAAGATTAGATTTAAAAAATGACTCAATAGTTTATTGTCTGAAGAGTTTCCACTTTAATTATGTCTGAGCAATACTACTTTAACTATTAAACGTAATCAAATTTACAGGATGGAGACCTCTCCTGTAAGCCCTTGTGGTGTGGTGGATAGAAATGGTTTTACCAAGGTTTAAAGTCCACCTCCCACCAAGAGACACTTTTGAAGCCTGTTATTTGGGGTATTTGGCAGAACAGGACCCTTATCTCTCCTTCCCTGCAAGGGAATCGCCAGTAGGCTGAGAATTTACTTGGAATGCAATCCTCATGCACACATGACATGTTCAAAGGAGGTGAGTGAGGTCAACTGAATGAGGAATGAGACTGGGAGGATATTGCAGAGACTGGCTGAAAAAAGTTCTTGAGGAAAGAAACAAAGCTCGATCTGTGCTTATGACTTTGGACCAAGGCCAGAGGTCAAATGCCAGCTACTCTGTGAGGAAGGTGGTGTCAGGGAGGACAAGAGGGCAGGGGCTCAAGCTCTGCCAGGGGAGGTTTAGGTTGGATATTAGAAAGAAATTCTTTATAGAGAGTGATCAGGCATTGGAATGGCCTGCCCAGAGAGGTGGTGGATTCACCGTCCCTGGAGGTGTTTAAGATGAGG
>JAWWLV010000144.1:62258454-62288910 GCA_035041135.1 Platyrinchus mystaceus | reverse complement strand
TCAAGGGTTGGACTTGATGATCTTTGAGGTCTCTTCCAACCCAGTTAATTCTATGATTCCAGGGAGTGTCCCTGTGCCACTCTCGGTGGGCAGTGCAGGCTGTGCTCCCTCTCACACATCACATAAGGCTCAGAGGGCTACGAGCTATTCCTGCTGTGAGGGTGAGAAATCCTCACCTCAAAGAGCAAGCTGACAATCCCCAGCACCTGCACGCAGATTTCTACCCCAGGAAAGGACCATAAACACTCAGTTGCAGCTGAGTTGCCCCAACTACCACATTTAACATCACCTTTCAGTTTCACTGCAAAAAGATAATTGGGTAGAACGGGCAGAGCTCTGTTACAGAGCCACTGGTGAAGTGGGCTGTATTACTGCTTTGATCAAAGAAAAAACAAAAATAACAAAGGGGGGTTCTGCTCTCCAGCATGAATGGCTGTTACAGCCACTTAACCATTTCCACATTCAGATGACATCCTTTTTCTTTAAACTGGAATTTAGCTGAAATTACAGTGATGAGACTATTTCTGAAATCACATGCCAAATCCCAATAAAGAAGTCAGAGATGCAATCACCTTTGTACAGCCCTAAATCAGGCAGAAGAGATCCTGAAGAAAATTAAGATGACAACTGTATGAAAATGTGTCCCAACAAATTGTCATCATCTCCCCAAAGAGTGAATTTCTGCTTATAAATATCAACTTGTAATGTTGCCAGCAGCCTTTGTAATTGATAAATTTTAAAAGTTGTGTGACACTTCTTCAATTTCACCCAACAGTTAAATTTTGAATGTTGACTGAGCTCTCCCCTTCCAGAGGAGAGTAAGCTCAGGGAATCCACTCACCTCAACCTACGCTAAAAGCGTGGAGTGAGCTACACAGTCCCATCTACCTCTAAAATCAAACACCAGCTCTGCTAAAACATTCTTCCAGATGTTGCCAAACCCCATTTTCATGAGTACAGTACAATCATCAGTTATCAAATATTGACATCCTCTTTACCTGAGCCCATTTTTTGTTTCTACTTTGCATCTGAATGGCAGCAATAGATGTGAAGAATTCTTCCGAAGGCAAGTCCTCAGGTAGCTTTGTTAAAAACTGGGCTATATGAATGAAGTCCATTTTAGTCAAAATATCTTCAAAAAGTTTTAATATTCCCAGCGCTGTACGGAATAAGAACTCTTCTCCATCACGGCAGAACACATCCCAGACACGACATGCCAAGTCTAGTGGCAAAGATTTGCTGTACAATGTGAATATCCTGAAAAATAGAACAAAATTTTCAGAGTTACTGGACAAGAAAAATGTCTTGGGTAGTCACAGGACACAGACTGACCAGCAGTAAGTTTGAGACTTCTCAAATGTTTATCACTGAATATTCCTTTTTGTTTTTCAGAAGTACTTCCGTTAGTTGCAGCATACCAATCCACAAAACAAGATCAAATTGTACAACCAGTAAAGCATCTTGCTATCAGCCCGGGTCTCCAAGTTTGATTTTCTTGGATCACACCAAGGACACAATATGTTTTATGATGGGCAGGCACTGATCACAGGTATAATCAAAGGCTTATTTAATCATCACTTCAGAGTTGAGGATCAATGCAGTTTCAGCTACGAAAATACAAAAATCTGAACCTTAAGACAAACTGCAAAGGGAATTTTGTGGATCAGATAAAAGAGATGTGTAAAATAAACTAGTGTTCTACGCTTGACTGACTGGCAAAATAACAATAGCATGAGTTTTGGAGGAAAGATCAGCTTAACCTCTCATGAGTTGAGAGAAACAGCAGGATGTCCAGAGAGAAGGTGCAGATGCTGTGATAAGATAGTGGCTCAGTGTGGCTGAAAGAAGGGATGTGATCCCCAAAGAAAAAGGGTAATAGCAGAAGCAAGAACCTCCTCCCAGTTGCCCAAACTATATTTTCATTAACTACCAAGAGCACATTTCTTTCTTCACCAAAATGCTGACAGCCTTGTAGGCAGGAACACGAACCTGCTCCCCTCTCTCTCCCACTCCCTGCTCACGAGCACTGCCACCAACAATGACCCAACTGCAAGAGATGAGAACTGAGTTTCCTGGAGTCACTTTACAGTATATAAGGGAAAAGAGTTACGGGGCTTTTTTTCCTTCAGAATTCAGAGAGAACTTTTCTCCCCAAATGCACTGCACAAAAATCTCTGTAAAACTGCAAAGAATTCTCTCCCCGGCAGAGGTCAGCAAAGGCTCAAATTTAAATCAAACCTTTCCACGGCTTTTCACAAAAAAGTCCCTTTCAATTATGCTGAATTGGACAGCAGTTGTCCTGTGTGTAAGACTACCCTCTATCCCCTCCAAGTTTTTCATTCAAGAAACTCAGATTTACATTAAAAAATAAAATTGAACAGATACATACACAAATGTATATATAGGCATGGAATATGAATTAATGTATTTTCACAGCAAATCCTAATAATCAAAGGTTTTCTGCAGTATCTGCTTTTCACTATATAAGATTATTTGACTGATGCATCATCAAGTATCCAGCTTCTGTATGAATCAGCATATGACAGAAGAAAGGGAAAATATATTCATTTTAAAAACATCAAGACAAAACTAACATTTGTATAAACTCAGGTGGCAAGTGAATTGCAGGTTTATGATCCTTGGGATTTTACTTTTTTCCATTATTTTTCATCTCATTGCAATCTTTTTATAACAAGTGGAAATAATTTAAATTCTGTTCTCCAAAGAGCTAAATTAGAATTATAAAAAATAAATAAACAAGAGTCTGGGATAAAAAAAAAACCAACACAAAACACCCCACAAAATTGCTCATGTATGTATTTTACATACCTACACAAATGCAAAAGAGCAGCACAATACAAGCTCCTTCTTTGGGTTACTGGCTGATGGTGCACTGCAGACTTTATAATCTTTCAATATTTTGAAATATTGAACGTGCCACATAAAACTGTCTTGCTACAGAATACCCAGACAGCACAGTTTAGACTTGTGTCTACACACACGTGCACAGGAAGCAGCAACAGCTTCTCAATTTAAAAGGAACGGTGTAATAGGAAGCAATTCAACTGAGTCCTTTCCTGGTCACCAAGCAGCAGGCAAACACCCAGCCAGAAAGGAGTCCTGGTTAAAGATAAGTAACAATGCCAATTTTTTGGAACTGTTTTTATTCTCAAAAGCTATTATTCTGTCATGATTCAGACCTAACCTGAAAAACCCATGTGTATTAAATCTCCAACTATGCGGAAAATTAACTGTCAGAAGAAAGAACTATTTATTAGAACACTACTTTTGTATGAGAAGATTTGCTCACATCAAAAAAGCTGTCACATCAAATAAGGTATTTGCAATCAAGCTCTTCATAATTTGGAAGGAAGCACCATTTGCAGGAATTTCACGAGGCAATTAACTTTCATTAATTCTTGGATGGAATTGAGGCATCAAGCCCTAAGAACACAGACTGGGCCCTCTAGAGCAAGCAATGAAACATCAGTAGGAATCACTGCTAAGAATGGAGACACCATTTGCTCCCCTCAAACATTTCCAAAAGATGTTTTTTATTAGACATCTGAGCTCCTGGTCTGAAACCCAGCTGATATTTATCACAGCAATAAAGCAGCTGCTCGACTGAACCAGTCAGAGCAGTGGCTCTCAGCAGCACTGGCACGCTCCCTGCACATTGTCTGCTCCCTCTGTGCTGAGGATGATTTTCTGTCTGCAGGTCTCTTCCAGCCATTTTAAGTCCCAGCACAGCCAACTCACACAGAGGTGTCGGGTCACAGTAATGCAGGTGCAGCCCACTGGCCTCTCTCTGTTTGGAAGAGGGAAAAAAGAAGTACCAGAAGCTCCCGCTGCTCCCCAGCCCTGTTTATGATGAAAGTGTTCTTTGAGGTAGATTCACGAAGTCCTGACTGATTTGCTGCTCACAGGAAAAGGGACAACATAATGTTATCAAGAAAGCAAAGCACCTCTACCGTGATAATCACAGGCTCTGTGCTATCATTCCTTTATTCCTTCTACCCCCTACCCTTTTTTCTCTTTCTTTTCTACTTAAAAAATCTTTATAAGATATTGTTACCAAGAGCAATGCAGACAGGTATCCCATATTTCAGATTGGCAACTCACGCACAACACTGATGCAGATCAGATCTGGTGTATTTCTTGCACTACACATTCTTTTCTCAGGTCTGTAAATTTTAAAATCATTACAGTGTAAAAAAAAAAAAAAAGTGGAAGTATTTACTTTGTTCCTTACAAGGAAAAAAAAAAAAGGAAGTAAATATTGTGTAATATAAAATACTGACTGCAACAGAGCAACTTCTTAGCACTCAGCAAATTGGATTGCATTGTAAAATGTATCAATCTAATATAAATACCGTGTGTGTTTCTAAGCAATTTCCAACCAGTCAGAAGAACCCAAAAAGCCCTGCTTGCTCACCTTGCAATATTTCCCTTGATTCCACCCCAACCTGCAGTGACATAAGGATAAGCACACTGTAAACTGGGCTGAAGACTGGGATCTTTTGGAGTCTGGTAACAATTCCAATTCAAAAATATCAGGATGTCCCCAAAAAACCTTAGACAGAATTACAGTCCAATTTTAATTTGATGAGGAGGCATGCACTTAAAATATCATATTAAGAGGCATTTTTTGGCAGGAGTAGAGAGTTACTGGCATGACATGGACTATGCTTTTCTTAAAGTAACACAGAGCAAGCTTATAAATATTTTACTGGAAGTGCTCATTGAAAATGGCCACACAAAGTGCCTTGAACCTTTATCATAACAAGCACATGGTGTCAATAGAAAGTTCCTGTTCACAGAGCACAATCACAGTCCATGTAATACTACAGAATCACTGATCAATCCATCAGTACAAACACAGCCTTTGGCTATAATTATTGCCAAAATCATTTTTCTGAGTAGGGATAAAGAGGTGTTTGTATAGCAGCAGCAGGCCATAAATAGACAGCATGTGTCCTTGGCAGATCCACATTATGCTCTGCTCACAAGAGCCTGCAGAACATCAGCTGACAGAGTGAGAGGCCAAAACTGGGCCATTCAGACACACTATTTCCCTCTGTTCTCTGTGAACCTGACTGCACACTGCTCTTTACAGCTCTTTCACACCTGATCCCCCTTATATTCTCAAAAAAAAGTCAAAACCTGTATAGCCCTTGAGTTCTTTCTGTGAGATTTATCGGTCGGAGTTTGGGCTTGAAGCACATGGGTCCTTTTGTAAAACAGACACCTTACTTGTGGCAGGTACCCTCAGATAATCATGCCACTGTACCTTTTAATTAAGCTACTCAGTCCTTGGAGTTCTCCCATCACGGAAGGCAGTGGTGGAACTAAACTGGCAGAGGGGCTCCCCTCCCTAAATCCTCCACCCAAGAAAGCCCAGAGCAGCAGTGCATCACCTGCACAGCTGGGCCCATCTACCTGCACAGCATTTCTTTTTCTTGGAACACATCCCTTCAAAAATTAATTAAGCCCACCAATTTTACTGCCATCCCCTGCAGCACTGGTTACAGAAGAAGCACAAAGGAGACTAGTTGATTCCACTGTAATTGTGGCAGGAACAGGAGGGTTTCCCAGCAACTGGTCTGTGCAGTACTGGCTCCTGGAGCCCTCCCAGAGCTGGCACCAGCTGAGCTTTGCTGCACACATGCCTGCACAGTAACCACACCAGCCACAGGAATAGCAGCAGGCATCCCTCCGGGGCTCAGAACAAATGCTCATTTAAATAAAAGTAATGTTGTTAGAGCAAGGCTATTTCACAAAGATTCCCACCTACAAGCAAAAGGTCTACCTACTCAATGTGACACTGTACCTTATTCTTCCCTGACTTTAAACACACTGCAGCCACACTTAGTGGTGATTAAAAAAAAGTAATCTAAACTTGCTTCCTACAGGATCAAAGTACTCTGAAGTATAAAGTATGTATGTGTATGCACACACACATATACATCACTTACACACAGATACAAGTACATATTTAAATGAGATATGAAAGTTTTACACAGTTAAATACAACCTGCACTGCCTAACAAAATTAAGGACAGGGTGGACAAGCTGTCTAGCTCAAGACAAGTGTAAAAAAGTTTAATACAAGATTGGGCAGGTCTGGAACAGCCTACATCCCTGTGCAAGATCACAGTGCTGTGACTCTATAGGGACAGGAGTAACGCAGTAAATTGTCCTTGGAATTAAAATAAATGGCTTGAATATGGATGCAGGTAGTCAGCAAGAAATGCTAAGGGTTGTCAGTCCACTGATACAAAGACTTTGAGAAGTGCCATCCACAGTCACTCCTGACTGAAGTTTCTTTCAAGTGCTCTTAACAACACCCACAGAGGGAACAAAAAGGGGACCTGATGTGCTTCAACACTTAACACTTCAACACAGATTTCATTACTTCAGTTCTTTGCTCACAAGTCTGTAATTTTTTCTACTTCTGGTGGTTTTTGTTTTGGTTTTGTGTTTGTCTTTACCCTATATATGTGTGAAGAGAGAACAACTGATCACATAAAGGTTTGCTCAAGAAAATAGCATATCTACTGAAACTGCTGAAAGGAACATAAACCTTCAACCTTTTGTCAAAACAGTCTTTTTTTCTACATCTCTGATTTCTGCTCTTGTTCCTCAGGATTTCTTCTTTACAATGCAGAGCTTGAAGTCAACATGATGTTAACATGCCTGCACCATGAAGAGGCTCGGTTTTAGTTCCTCCTACATAAGAATCACCTTATTTATGACAGCATCATATGAAACAAGTAATCCATAGTATCATAGAACATCCTGAGTTGGAAGGGACCCATAAGGATCATCAAGTCCAATTCCTGGTTCTGCACAGGACCATCTCCAAGAGTCACACCGTATGCCTGAGAGTATCATCCAAACACTTCTTGAACTTGTCAGGTTTGGTGCTGTGACCACTTCCCTGGGGAGCCTGTTCAGTGCCCAACCACCCTCTGGGTGAAGAACCTTTTCCTAATATCCAACTTAAACCTCCCCTGACACAATTTCAGGTCATCCCCTCAGGTCTTGTCACTGGTCTTTACACAGGAGAGATCAGTGCCTGCCCCTCCTGTTCCCTCACAAGGAAGTTGTAACTGCCATGAGGTCTCCCCTCAGTCTCCTCTTCTCCAGGCTGAACAGACCAAGTGCCCTCAGCCACTCCTCACACGGCTTCCCATCAAGACCCTTCCCCATCTTAATTGCCCTCCTTTGGACTCTCTCTAATGGCTTAGTATCTTTCTTATGCTGCAGCACCCAAAACTGCACACAGCACTCAAGGTGAGGTTGCCCCAGTGCAGAGCAGAGCAGGACAATCCCCTGCCTTGACTGGCTGGCGATGCTTTGCCTGATGCCCCCAGGACAGGGTTGGTCCCCCAGGCTGCCAGGGCAGTGCTGACTCACATTCAACTTGCCATTGACCAGGACCCCCAGGTCCCTTTCCCAGCACTGCTTTCCAGCATCTCATTCCCCAGTCTGTATGAACATCCAGGGTTTCCCCATCCCAGGTGCAGAATCCAGCATTTTCCCTTGTTGAACTTCCTGTGGTTGGTGATTGTCCAGTCCTCTGATTTGTTGAGGTCTCTCTGTGGGGCCTTCCTGCCTTCCAGGAAGTCACTTTAGTGTCATCCTCAAACTTGCTCGGTATCCCTTTCAGTCCTGCATCCAAATCATTTATGAGGACATTGAAGAGCACCGGGCCCAAGCTGGAGCCCTGTGGAACCCCACTAGTGACAGGTCACCAGTCTGATGTCACCCCATTCACTGTTACCCTCTGTGCTTGACCTGTGAGCCAATTGCTCACCCAGCCCAGGATGCTTTTACTCATTTTGTTCAGAAGGATCCTGTGAGATGGTATCGAAAGCTTTACTGAAATCTAAAAACATTATATCAACTAGGAGAGTACCTGGGTCATAATGAGAAATTCAGTTGGTGAAGCAGGACTTTCACTTTGTGAACCTGTGCTGGCTGTGACCAATGACTGCATTGTCCTTCAGGTGTTTTTCAATACCTCCCAGAATAATCCTGTCCATAATTTGACTGGTTACTGTAGTGAGAATGACAGGCTGGTAGTTTCCCTGTGCCTGTCTTGAAAACTGGGACAACTGTTAGCCAGCTTCCAGGCAACTGGGACCTCTCCAGATTGCCAAGATCATTCAAAAAATCATTGAGAGGCCCCACAATGACATCAGCCAGTTCTTTGAGTACTCTTGGATGAATCCCATCAGGCCCCACAGACCATCCAGCTGGAGCAGCAAGTCCCACAGAAGCTAAGGGTCAACTGGGAGTTTATCATTCTCACAGCCATGGTCTTCCAGCTCAGGGCTCTGGGAACACCCCAAAACCCATTACTGGTGTTGAAGACCAAAGCACAGAAAGCATTAAACACCTCTGCCTTGTCTATGTCCTGTTTGTGAAGTGACCGCCCCCATCAAGTAACACATCGATGTTATTTCTAGACTGCTTTTTGCTATTGACATTATTATCCATTAAAAATACAATAACCTGGTGATTTCAATGTTGTCTATCCAGTTACTCTCCCACATGTTTACAGTCATCTTATTCTGATATCCCTTTTATTCAGTTGCTTCCTCCACACACTGGCTTTTCAAAACATTGTCTGAGGCAATACAGTTTCAACACCTTTCCTCTTATCACTGAACACACCAGCCTCTGCTCTCTTTCTTCTCTTCTATCCTATCCTAATATTTTTTCCATACTCTGGGCATAGATCTAGTTCAATTTAATATTCTCAGCCTTCAGTCATAAAATCCTTCAAATGGTATTTCTCTCATTAAATGTTGGGAGAAATGAGCCTGTACATTACACACCCTCTCATTCCCCTACTCGTGGTGCATTAATATTTAATCCCAGTGTAAAAGCCAAGTCACACAAAACCCATGTTACACCACCCTCTGTGCAAAAGGCATATGCAAATCAAGGAACTTAATCAAAGGCAGCAGGAAGCCTGTAGGGATAAACAAGGACCTCCTGACAAAACTCAGAAATAAAGAAAAAGGAAGCAGAAAAGAGGCTGAAGGAGGAGCAGGTGACCCTGGAGAAATGCAGACACATTGCCTGAGTACACAGAGAAGGGGCTAGGAAATCAGAAGTCCATTTGGAGTTGAATACAGCAATGGATGTTAACAACAACAAGAAGGACTTTCCTGCACCAGCAGGTAAAAAGATGCAGGAAAATAAGAGCTCTTGCTGAACAGGGCAAGGAACCTGGTGACAAGGGGCATTCAGAAGGCTGTGGTACTCACTGCCTTCACTGAGACTTTCCCCCAGGAAGCCCAGGTCCTCCAGACCAGTGGGAGCGCCAAGCGCAAGGAAACCCTACCCCAGCTGGAGGAGGATCACATTAGGGAACATTTAAATGAATGGGGCATATACAAGCGTGTGGGGAAACTGTCTGGTGTCGTTGTGAGGCCACTCTCTATCTTTGAAAGATCCCAGTTATCAGGACAGGTTCCTCAGGACTTGAAGGAAACAAAGGTCACTCCTGTATTCAAGAGGTAGGATCCTGCCAACTACAGACTGGCTGGTGTCACCCCCATCCCTGAGAAAGCAATGGAAGAAAAAGTCCTGGAGATCATTTCAAAAATATGATGGGCAAAAAGGTGATTGAGAGAAGTCAGTATGGATTTATCAAGGCAAAATCATGCCTGATCAAACTTCATAGCCTTATTCAATGAGATGACTGACTTGGTGGGTGAGTGGAGAACAAGGGAAGTTGTGTACCTGGATGTAAGCAAGGTTTTCAATGCTGTATCCCATAAAATCCTTGCTGATGAACTGATGAAGTACGGATTAGACAAATGGACAGTGAGGTGGACTGAAAACCAGGTGGCACTGCCAAGCTCAGAAGGTTGTCATTAGTGGCATGAAGTACAGCCTCAAGCCAATTCCCTGGCAGTGTGCTCCAGGCACGCTGATACCCAGGGAGAGGCTGGGCAGGCTGGTACTGTTCAGCTGGGAGAAGAGATGGCTCAGACCCAAATGTCTAAAAACACTTGGTAGGAGGATGTAAAGAAGACAGAGCCAGACTCTTTCCAGTTGTATCCAGAGAAAGGACAAGAGCCAATGAGCACAAAATGAAATACAGGAAATTCCATTTGAACCTAAGAAAATAAAAAGATTGTTGACTGAAAGGGTGGCTGAACACTGGAAAGAGTTGCCTGAAGAGACTGTGGAATGTCCTTCCTTGGACCTTCAAGACCCAGCAGGACAAGGTTCCAAGCACCCTGCTCTAGCTTTGAGCAGTGGGTTTAGACTACATGATCTCCAGAGGAACTGTTCCAATGCCCCAGCAATTCTATGATCCTATGAAAAGTCATGTATTCAAACTGTGAGCTGCTGAATTTACTTTAAATGTATTTCTGTCTAATAGATGAGCAACATGTTCAGTGCTACCAACTAGGTCTTAAAGATTGGGATACTTCCAGCGTGGTTCAGCTAGAATTGCATTAACAGTACAAATGTTCTCCAAAATAATAACTTATTAACCTCAGGGGGGGGACAAAAAAAGCTGTTACCACTGGGCCCTTAGTTCTTTTACTAAGGGTATTTGTCAGATACCCAAGAACAGAAAAATTTGTCAACAATTTAAGGGCAAACCAATTTTTCACAAAAAAGCTTTCATGTAATCCCAAAGCTAACAACAAAGTCTTGCTGAAAAGAGACATTTTAACTGCCCCAAACCAAAGTCTGGTAGGCACAAATGCAAACATTCAATTTGGAGTGCCTAATACCACAGTAAAATTTGGCAGAAGTGCAATTAAGATCCTTGTCTTTTTTCCTGTCCAAGGAAAAAGTTTCTAAGTATACTAGAACTAAAAGGAAAAGCAGTTTCAACTTATAAAAAGACTGTAATTGCCTGTCTGCTAAGTGGAATAGCTTTTATGTAGTTTTATGTCGTATGGACAAACGTTTCAACTACACTTTTCCTGTTCTGTGCAGGACAAACTGTACATTTCGAATGCAGGACTAGCAGCAACACTTTCTGAATACACAACCCTGGTACACACCCGCACACGCAATAGAAAGACTAACAGATTTTCTCAGAAGATATTCCAAACAGGCACTAAATATGGATAAACACTGCTGTACAGCAGTATTTCCAGATAAGCTTCCAACTCAACACAAGTACAATAATAAAGGTTAGGCAGATGTTAAACATCACACAAGTAGGTGGGAATGATTTGGATTGACAACTCAAGTACTGAACAAAAAAATAAAGCCTTTATCTTGAAAGAACATTAAACCAGGTAAGAACACCCCAATTTCTGTCATGAATACTGATATGGAGCTATATGTTAGTATGCACATTAGTAATTACACTTTCAATGCCTTACCAATCAATTAGATAGATGTCTGGAGTTAAGTTATTTTTTTTGAAGTGGGCAAATAACTTTGGCAGATTTTCTTCAAAGAATACCTCAAATGCGGCAAAGTAAGTCAACATCTGGGAAAATACAATGGGGAGAAAACAAGAAGTTAGCTCTATTATTAACAGGCTTAAATGCATTATCTGTTGTTGGATTAATGCTCTTTAAAATAGGATCAGATGAGCTACATGATACTGTAAAGAGCTAAGCATATACACAAAAGACAGCATCTCCAAGCATGAAAGGTTTAAGATCCACTCTGTATATCATTCTCATACTAAACAATATAATGATTGGTTTGGGTCTTGGCCAGCTTCCTTTGGAAAGAAAAATACCAGCAGGAGACAAGTTTTTTGTGGATTTCTTAAAATAAACATAACAGAATGGGGTTTTTTATGCTTGTGGTAGTAATTTAATATTATACTGAACAAAATCCAAGACCCAATGGAACATAATGAAATACAAAACTAAAATAATGTTGATACTCCACAGCAACAGTGAAGAGTCCAGTAGATTCCAGTCATAAATCATATTCTAACACCAAAGCTATTTTAATATTCTAATAATATTCTAATACCAATGTAATACCATACGTTTTTAAATAAGATAATAATTTCTATTGTAAAGAGGAAGAAATTAAGTTCACACAGAAAACTCAAAGACTGGGACAAAACAACAGTGCAAGAGAAACAGATTGTTAACTCTGCCTGACATCATACCCCCAGAGCTGCACTGCTTTTAACACAAAGATTTTCATGTTATTTTAAAAACTGAGTAGTCAAATTCCATAACAGACGGCACAGAAAAAACAAATCTTCCAATTCAACTAAGGGTTAAAAACAAAAAGTAATTTAGCCACTGTCCTTTATACTACAGAGACAAAAGTTAGGCAAAGTCCTTGAATGAATCAGTAACTACAATATCCCAAGGAAAGCAATAATGAAAGGCTGTGATTTCTTCAGAGTATGAGTTGCAGCAGCATACTTCTCCCCAAACCACCATGGCAGTAAAGGGAAAAGAGAGTCCTTTTGGAGACTCTTGTCTGAAATCCTGACAGATTTATGTCCTGGGGGGTTTTTTCCCAATTTTTAATTGTCCTCATAGAAATTTTTCCCATTTCCTCTAAATGAAGTGACAGATGGTGGACTACCTTCATTAACATGGCAAATAAAAAACTAAGCCTGGTAGTCAGTATGAGTATAAAGACTTTAGCCAATCAGAGATGGGTTATGCTACAGAAATAACCAAAGTTACATAAAATCTCTGAACCATCAGTTACTGAGAAACAGCTTCAGGTTAAATGTGACACCAGAAATCCAGGAACCCCCTTAGAGAACTGTGCACCTCAAACAGCTTCCCAGTGGGGATTTTTAAATGCATAAAATCCACACACCCATGAGATCTGTGAGTATAAACAAGGAAGCAGGTAATGCAGCAGAGAGTTGTACTTTCACAGTGATCTGCTCACATGCTTGGCACCACTGTGAGACAGCTCTACTGGAGCTCTTACTTTCAAAAGCACTTCAGAGACGGGACCTTACACGTAAGTGCTACAATCACATCTAGTGATAGTCATGTGGGCAGCGGTACAGGTATTTGTCTTGATAAATCAACAGTCAACATGACATTTATTTAGTGTTAATTAAAAGATAATGTAGTGTAATAAAACTAACCAAAAAAGGAAGTCAAGATAAATTGGTATGAATTACTATAACTTACACAACTAACTTCTGCTGATTTTATTTTTTTCATTTATTATACAACAAATGAGCATTTGTTTATTAAGCTGTAAAACTGACCCAAAAAGTTGAGAGTAGACAGCAGGTCACTATCCTAATCACAGGAAGCCAAAACTGCCTCACTTGAGTGTCACTACTCCCTTTGAAATATTAGGTACAACATTTTCCTTGGGATTTAAATCATGGCTTTTGCTTTCATGATATATTAATATTTCATCTATCAGCATCTCTGCCCTTCTATAAGCACACATTTTTCATGTAGTCTCTATTTGGACAGGCTAACAGAACTAAACAGCACTATCCAAGAGCACAGCAAACCCGATTCTCTCAGCTAAAAAAAATATTTATCTTATTCTAGTCAATTTAAGTCCAAAATCAACTTCACAAGAACCACATTTACACACTGAATGCATGAGCACGACCTCTTCTTACAAGTCCTACAATGAAGATGGCTGATACTGCTACTACTGCTGTCTGCACTGTGGTGCATCTCCCCATGGCATTTACAACTCATGAGATTCAGGGACTGCAACAGGAATTACACACTGCTTTTCCAGCAGGAAATACTGATAGGATCTCTAGTGTCCTACTGTTTAAGCAATGAAAGTTACTACTGTCGATGTCATCCATTCCCTTGCTTTATTTCTCCCACTTGAACTCTTGAGAAGCAGATCCTATTTTCATAGCATTAAAAGGTGAGAAAGGACTAAAAAATGCCATATATTTTACACAAAACCACCTTTAAAGTAAAATAGAGGTGTGTCTTATTTTATCTATAACAGACCAGTAGCCTGGTATACATGTCAACATGGAATTTTAGATGATCCAGAGAGAAACGGGCAATCAGCTCCCACTGAAAATTGGAGGGGTCTGTTCCTCTGAAAAGGAACCCGATGGACTCAAACACAGCTGCTACAGTAAGTTATGGGAAACCTGGTTCTCCTTGCAACAGTCTGTTTTTAGCAACCCATTAGACTACAATAAAAATCACCTTCAAGACACTTCCAACATTAAGGTGTTTTCAGCTTCCAATTGCTGGAATAATATCCTCATAAATATTCTCCGAGCATCCTAAAATAGCTGCTCAAAAATTTCATTCACCTGCCTATTCAAAAAGGTAAATGGGGTGATCTTTGGTTTGGTTTGACTTTTTTGAAGGAGTCTGCATGTGTGTGTCAGGGTTTCTTAGTTCATCAAGCATGTTGCTTTAAAATAAATTCCGACTTATTTTCCAAGCTACGGATCCAATAATTTTTTATTTCTTTTTAAACTTTCCCTACACATTATCCACAACACGTCAACTACAGTTTTCTTGCATACTCACAAGGCCATGGTCCACACGGAAAAACGCCATCTGACAGGGTTTATTTAAAAGGTTAGAAAAAGCAATGAAGGCATCCGCAGTATCCAAGTTCAGGATCAGTACTGCTGCTATGAATGACATGCCCTGTACCTGAAGAAAGGAGAAGTGTTACCATTCAGCAATGACTGTATTCTTCCAACAACACTTCATTTTGTCCTCCTGATCACTAGTGTTTAATGCATTCACTGAGCTGCTGAGTTCTGAGAAACATTCATAAAAGCAGGACTTTTTTAACCCACATGACCTTTGGTATCACATGCTCAGAGCATGGAAGCTAACAATCCCCATGTTTCCTTCTTTCAAAGACTCCAAGTAAAACTCCTAAGACAGGCTAGGATGACAGCACTTTCAAAGACACCGAATAAAGAGTTTTTTGAAGAATAAGGTGTTCCTAAGGAATCCCTCTTCTCCAAGGGATGGGTCACATACACCCTTATTGGGGAAAAGCTGGACTCGGACCTGAGACAAAGCCTGTACTTTCCTTTTTCCATCAATTACCAGCAGGTACAGACAACTGCAGTGACTCATTTGACAAGCAATATTAAGACTCAAACTTTTGTTTAATTTACCATAAGCTCATGACATTGTTCTCTTTTTCCCCAAAGCCTGTTCTGGAATCCCAGCAAAGCTCTCTCACTCTGAGGGTGCAGTGCTGCCATCGCAGAGTCAGACTAAGGTGTGACAGTCAATCCTGCAAACCTGAGGAACCAGCTCCTTCCCAACACAACAGGCTGCTGCTGTGCCAAAGGAATCACATCAGCTGACCTGCCCTTTGTCTCCTTTCCTGGCAGTCATGTGCAGCAGCTCTTGCCAAGCAGTACGTGCTCCTATAGAGTAGAAACGTCACCTTTCTGCATCTGCCTTGTCTAAAACAACTGCTCCTGAACAAAGAATAAGCCTCAATATATAACCCTGCTCTGGGAAAAGAGACTAAATGAAGTATCCAAAATCCACTCAGTGCTCTCATAATCACTACTTCAAACACTATGAGGGAGCTCATGTAGCTTCAATGGGCACTGCTGTAGAGACTGGTCCAGAAGCACTCAGTGCTAAGGCACAGAAAAACCTATCATTTCACCTCAACAGCAGAGTCTCAGACTGATTTTAACAATGAGTACTTCAAAGGACCAATTTAACTACACCTTCTCTTTGACTTCAATTTTCAAAGTATGTATTTTTGAGTACAAATATGTCCTTTTCAGTTTTCCACTTAACCTGTTAAAAAGCTTAAATTTAGCTAGAGAACTGTTATACACACTTTTCAAGCATGCATTGAAACAAAAGAAAGCACACACAAACCCCAACAAGCTTTCACAAAATCATTTAATATACGCCCTACAAAGGGCTGATTAACACAATCCTCCCTCCCCACAATCCTCCCTCCTCCACCCCTGAAAAAAAAAATTCCTCACTTACATAGCCTACATCAGGTCTGTAACAAGTATAGGCTCCTAAAATACTGTGCAACGTGTCATGGTAAGGACCACCCTATAATTAAATAAAAACAAAACAATACATCTGATTATACAACAAACATGTTAAAAACCCTTCAGCGCTACAGATGGTCTCAATTACTGCTGATGAAGGACATGTTCTTTCCCAATGCAGCTTAGAACTGCCCAAAGTATTCCCAATAGTTCTGGCTTTAGAAGCAGGAAACAGTCCTCCAAACCCCACTTATTAGAAATAGGTACAGTTCATTCAATACATCGATTATCTATTAAATACTTACACAAGAGGAATGCAAGCCTAAGAGATTCCTTATAGCTCAGCAGCACTTTGACAACTGTGCCAAGAAAGCAGAACAACAATGCAAACCACTTAATTGTCCTTAAGACTGGAGGCAGAATTCAACCATGCAGAAAACAATATGCCACAACACACAGAGAACGTATCAAGAATGACACGTGCAGATATAAAGAATTTCACATTGTTGACTATTAACAGCTGTCATATCTTGCACTGAGTACTGTGACTAAGAATTTCCAAAGGGAAATTTTCGCCCAAAAATGGTGATTTATC
This sequence comes from Platyrinchus mystaceus, assembly GCA_035041135.1. Taxonomy (NCBI): domain Eukaryota; kingdom Metazoa; phylum Chordata; class Aves; order Passeriformes; family Tyrannidae; genus Platyrinchus; species Platyrinchus mystaceus. The sequence goes on along the minus strand of JAWWLV010000144.1, from coordinate 62,272,381 downwards.
ACAATCTAAACTTTTTACAGGGCTGCTGAAATCTGTGCAGAGAAGGAGTAAAGGATCCGATTAAAGTGAGTCATTAAAGCACACCAAAACCATTTGAGTTAAATCAGTCTTGCATTGAACCAAAAAAAGGCCAACAAATCTTGTTTGCTTGAGCTGTGCTCTCTCTCAGCATCTATTTGCAACCCAGTGATGCTGATTCACTGACTAGGAAACACTCACCTGCATCACTTCACCAGACAGAAGCCAGCATGAACTAAGTCAAATGAATCACAATGATCAACCAACACATTGGGGGTTTGTCTCTTCCAAGTGTATAGTACAGTACCTCGAGGTTACTGTTTTCTAGATTATTTAGAGTTTTCCAAAATCTTTAGGAACTTTATACTCTCAAGATGCTTACTCCTTCAGATTTGAACTCGATGGGCTGTTTCAACCAAGGGACAAGCAAGACTTTGTAAAGTAAGTTTCCCTGAGAAGTCAAGACAAAAGTTAACATTGCTTACCTGCTGGAATATACAAAGACTAGGAAATGTTCTCGAGATATCCAGTTTTATTAACTCCAGGCTTGCTTCTCTGTCCGCTGCAGAAAATCCAGCATCTACAAAAGCCAAAGTTACTGCATTTATTACATGGAACAGTATACACTCTTTGTTGGTTTTTTATTTTCCAGTAAGGGTTAGCTTTTGCACAGCTCATTTATTTTGATGTGAATGCTAGGGAATAAGGCTACAGACAGAACAATTCCATGAATTCAGCACATAGGCTAAGCAGCAAGTATGGCCTGACCTAGAGCAACCCTACAGTGCACAGTGACCCTCAATTTGTTTTGAAGTGACGTGGGGAAAGACACAGGGCGAGGCAGGTCAGGCACTTCACTGTTATCTGCTGACAAATCATTAGACACAAGCCTGTTAACCTGTGATCCCCTCACCTCCAACAAGGCTGCCCAGTGGCTCCTGAAGGAGCTGCCTCTGTGGAAAGGCTGTGGTGGGAGAGAGAAATCCTCGAGCAGCAGCATTTGAGGGATACCACCCATCTCTACTACCGTCAGCTCTCCTTTCAAATTCATAGTTTTTAGTCTTTGTATGTGTTGTTAAAGAAAATGGACACTATAATTCACTCTCCATAACTGAAACAGAACTCATACAAATATATTTCTGTAGCATTAGTTTTGTTTCTGATATCAAGGTTTTATTGGTATTCTGTCTGTTCTTATAAGTACAGATGGGAATTACCTACTGCTGTTTACTGAGCAATCAGAAAACAGGAGCTGTCACTAACCAATGTTTGTACCAATCACATGAGCATCTACACTCCAGAAAATAAAGAGGAAGTTGGAAATGTACTAGATATCATCTCATTTAAGATATAGACAATCTTAAGAGAACCAAGTAGGGGACTTCCAATCCAAAATATTTTTCTGCTTATAAATGAAAGTATGTGTGTTCTCCTTTGTCGGCTCTGCTCAACATAATTACTTACCAAAGGCAATTTCATTTGCATGTAGTTTTATACTCTCTCAAAACCAGACAACTCTTCCAATTAATTAGTAAATCTCAAATCACTTTGTCTGCAAAAATAAATTGCTGCTCTCTGAAACACACCCCAGAGATTGGCTCAAAGCTGCAGTAAGGGACTAAAATACAACTTTCAGCTATAATTTGAGTTTCAATTCTAAAACTACAGATGCAGAAAAGTATTTTAGTGTTGCAGTTCAAATAATAATCCACAAACTTCCCCAGTTTTCCTACAAATTTACATCAAAATAAGAGCTGTACCTAGAGATTTTTTATAAAGAAAAATTAATAAGTGTGCTTTATAAGAGACCACCATTTCAGTGAGAAGAATACAGCTATTCCTTGCTTCCACAAAAAGACATTTCCTTTTTACCAGAACAAATCTTCATAGGTGAATTTTTTTTTGTTTAAAATACGTGATTTCGTTTTAAGCAATGATTTTACAAAATGTCTTATTCTTTAACACAGCATGAATCATTGACAAAGATCATACCTTCACCTTCTCCTTCAGCCCCTCCTGTGCTACGTGATCGCCACTTCTCCTTGGCACGAGCCAGGCAAATATCATACAGTTCTGGACAAAGTAAAACAGAAAACCAAGTCCATTATTTGCACATGCTCATGTCCACCACCTACCTACCTACCTACCACATGGGCAGTGCTGCCCTCATCCTAACAGGTAACATGACTCTCTAACATAGCAGCTGAACTTCTGATTACGTTATGGTTTTGAAAGACTTGTTCTACTGACCTCTAAATTCAGATTCAGTGAAAAGGAAATGCAATCCAGGCATAAGTTGCATTTTATGTTCAAGTATTTACTTTTTCTTCCAGAGCACTGATATTCAAAATTAGAGTCTGAATTAGGAAAGTCTAGCAAATTCCATGTAAGAACTACATCCAAGGTAACTAAGCCAAAAAAAGCACAGGAAAGCAGCACCATAAAGCAGGAGTACAGGCAGTCTATCCCATTTCCATGTTGGAGTTAATTACATACATTAGTCTTTCAGAGCTGTATTTTTCTGCACTTGGAAGTAGCACACTATTTCTATTTTCACAAACACACAAACAAAAGTACAAATCTTCCCAGGGGTCTTTTAATCTCTTACAAACCTCTTGTCTTGCTTCAAATCAAAGGAAGCACACTACATGCATATTTATAGGCATTACAAAAATTAACAACAGTTTTTAGTTTCAAAAAGAAAAAAAAAGCTTGAGTCATTAATTCTGACCATGTCCATTTAACATCAAAGCAAGACAGAGTGACAGCAATAATCAGAAACAATTCACAGCAGCAGTCCTAGAACAGCTACAAGATTAAAAGACACTGTATTTTTCAACAAAACACATCAAAGCACCATGAAAAGGCATAACTAGATAACATTTGCTCACACCCACACCTCAGGTTCTGATCCACCACAGCAGATACGTGACTGTCCCTTCACTGTTTTGCTTTGTAAGACAACATCAACAAAAGAAGTCTCACCGTGGGTGATGTTTAACTCGTTGCCAATTGCCAAGATCCAGACTTTGCCTCTGACGCTCGGTGGAATGCCTTGCCACCACAGCTCTCGAACTTTACGGGAACAACACCTGGAGAAAGAAAAACAGGACGTTCTAAGAAATATTTCATTGCCTGACGAATTGAAGAAGTGTCCTCCAACCACTGCTGAAGGAATCCGAACCAAAATGAACATCAACAGGCCGAGAAGTCAAATGCAATTTGCACATACCCATTCTTTTGTATTATTTTGCTTTGAACTGTGAAGGAAATCTTACTTCCTCCCAAGGTAAGGGCTTATTTTGACAGAGGCACTGCAATCACAACACCCGTAATCTGCAACCACCCTTGGACAGCAAAAACCAGAGGGAACAAATGAAAAGTTCATACCTAAGCCACTACCTATGCTAAAGACTGGACAGCTCCATGCAAGACTTAATACAGGCACAAGTTACGGAAGTTCCCCCTCTGCCCTCTGTCACCACCCTGCTGTGCAAACAGGTATGCAGTTTCCCACCCATCCTCATAGCTCTAACCCCCTGGGAAAAATGCATGAGGATGTGACAAGGAGTAACTTTTAGGGGGGACCATGAATGAAATTTTAACAGAACACAAGCTTTGAAATGGCTGCAGCTGATGTTCATCAATCTGAGAGCCCAGGAGGAGGAACTGAACAGCACCTAAGCCCCTAGTGCTGTTACTTACTGTTGTGGTAAAACCACAACAATCCATTTATTTAAGAGCAAACTCTGAACTAAATGTAAAACAGTGAATGCATTGGGAACTTCTGGATTTATAAACCAATACAGAAAAAGGTGACCTTATTTTTATGGCAGCCATAACAGATGCATTCTCAAACACTAAAGGCAAATGTGTAAAGACAAACATACTATTTGCTTAGACTTGATTTATTATGCTTCAGTTCTCCAGAAATTTCCAACAAATTCTGTCCATATTTTTAACATATATTCTCAGGAAACTGAATTCCACGGTTAAGCAAATTGCAATTTGGAGTGCTGTTGGTTTTTGCTGAATGGATAAATGGTGGTTGTATTTGGGGGGTAAGGGGGTGGCTCTTTTAAGATGACTAGCAAAGACCATGAAGGCAGCTTATCAACTGCCTGCGCTGTCTTTGTACAAAATCTTTTAGCATTTAATATAAATAACTTTTTCCCTATTCCTCTTTTCCATCTTTTGATTATCCCAGCAGGTATAACACTCTGTAATTAAAGAGGCTTCGTAAACCATACAGGTACTTCAATCTACACTGATATTCCAACATGAACAGCTTAAGTTGTCAAGGAAAGCTCATTTCTGATAAATGCATGGCGTTCAAGCGTGATGCTTCATGCTTTTACATTCTCTACCACAGATCACTTCTCAGTGCTTCAGTTTCTGAGTATCCTGAGCCTTCATTAAAGACAAGATTTAGCACTGCATCACTTCCAGCCACCTTTCAGAAAGACATATGTTGTTTATTTTCTTTGTACCTGTCCCAGAGTGACTTTCAAAAAAAAGCCTCCAAGGCTATTTAAAATCATGCTTCTTAACTTTGTAACTTCTCTTCAGGATAAAGACTCTGCAATTTTTGATTAAAACTCAGTACAACATACTGTCTTACATAGTTTCCCAGTTGGGCAAGATTTCATTGTTCCATGTTAAAACAGCATTGCCAATGCTGTCTTCCAGTTTACAGCGTTCTTCCAGTTGTTTCTTTCTCTTCTGGGCTTCTTTCAACTCTGCAGAAAAGAAATTTTCTTTTTGAGTTAACGAAACCAGAAACTAAATACTCAGAGTTGTAAAAGCACACCATATTCACCTAAAATTACTGTTTGAATTCTAAAAATTTCCCAGGCACTCAGCTAACTAAGCAGTGATGTCAAATGTGAACAAACAACAAAGAGGAACTATGCCCAAGGCTCATTTTCAATGGATGGGACAAAGGGAGTTGGATAATATATGGTTTCTTTGACCCTCCAAATCTAACCACACCAGTAACTTTGAATTAGCACCTCTGACAGCCAACAGCCTCACCTAGTCGGACAGGTCATAGTATTTCCTAAGAAAGCCCCACCCTTTTATTTATGTCAGATTCAAAAACACAGGCCAAATGGATACAAGTTCTGTATTTCATTTCCATACATATATTACAATTTCAATATTCTGTCAAAAAATCACAAGAGCCGCATTTTTGATGTTACTTGGCATATGGATCATCTAAATGTCATGCGTCACAAATGGGAACCTTCAGTTCATTTAAAAGAAAATACTTTTCATGTCTAGTTTAGATATATTTTACATTTTTGCATTATCACTCAGTGTATCTTCCTGCTTCACCAGCTACTACTTTTTCCAGTGGCAAATGTTGGACATGGATTTACCAAATGCAGGCAGACACAGCAGCACAGTGGAAATACAGGACACACCTGTGCACACACACTGTCTACAGCATGGGAAGGTACTGACCTGGCAAGTAAAACCAACTGCAGAACAGCAGTACTGTGAACAAGGTCTTTGGGATGAGCACATTCTGCCTGATGGGTCCACTCTGGAGCCCAAGAGAAGCTGGGACCCAGCAGAACAATCCCAACTGCCTCATAATATTTTCAGCTTTGATTTTTCAGCTTTGATACAAGCTTTCAATTTTTCTCTTAACAAAAAGAGGGTATTTACACTCTTTGACCTCCTGACCTCTAAACAACATATCACTCCGCAAATCTGTTCATCTGGAGTGGCTTTAGGAACAATGGGTTTGTCATGGTATTTATCTGGACAGAACGACATACTCCAGGTCCAGTGAAGAGAGCACAAGGACCTGGTCCATTGCCTAATCATCCTCCCATTTCTCTCAAGCCACCTGCCCTACATGTAAAGAAAGAACAGAGAAACTCCTCTGGACTACTCAAGTGGATATACTAAAACAGGAGTCACATGAAGTTAAAACTTCACTGGTAAGTGTATGATGTTCAAAACCGCAAGAGGACACTTCTGTTAGTATGTCAGCTGTAGAAAGCAAGGAAGTCCTGTGTTCTTGTCACCTTTCCACTGTTCCATACTGTTCAAAGGTCTGGTCAGCCGGAAAAAAAAAATATTTCCAGCAGCTCCCACTGGACGCAAAATCTCTGTGAGTCCAAATTTCCTATTACTGCAATGCGTGTTTTTAATTAGAAAACCCAGATGGTCAAAAATACCAGCAGAAGGAAACCACCACTACTGTCACCTCTGCCTCATATGGATGGTGCAGTGTTATTAAGACACTTGTGTGCACAATGTCAGACAATGAGCAAAACCCTGGGAAAGCTGTAAATTTGAAGTGAGGGATTATCAAATGAACATAATTGCATACATTTTCCTATGTGGAAAATTATACATTTACGTACTACAGCCTGAACAGGTTGTTCCCAACGTGACACTGACAAATACCCTGCAGTTTTAAGTCTAGTCTTCACTAATTTGACTGACAACCTACCTCACTATATATATATAGTAAGTTTTTAAAGCCACAAATAGATGCCACTCATTTATTTAATTACAGATTAAAAAATCCTTTCTTGCTGGATTCTAGAACTTTTATTTTTCAGCTTAGGGTGGGGCTTTTTAATGAAACTACCTTTGCTCCTGTCTCTTTGGATTGATACTTCGTTAACGGCAGGTACAGATCCCTCATGTTACAGAGCAACAGACTGACACAAGTGTATTTCAGGTTTAGATATGCCCCTTAACTTTACTTTTCTGCTCTGAAGACAAAAAATTCCATCACCTCTTTTTTTTGCTTGAACCACCATTTCTTCGTACTGTTGTCTGTGTTTCTGAGCTTCTTCTGCTGGTTTTGCAGGGAGGTTCCTTAAGTTAAAAAAAAAAAAAATCAGTATTTAGAGTTGGCATGCCTGTCTAAAGAAAATTCTAGGCACTTCTAAAAGAAAAGCATACACTGCTTCTTGTCAAAATATGCAATCAGTGAGCAGAACAACAGATCCTTGGAAAGAATCTTTTTTTGCCAGAGTCAGCAGAAGGGAAGAACACTGACCAGCTATGACTACTTTTATACACAAAATATGCTGAGTAATTTCCTTATGTTTGGTAATTTCAGCATTTTTATTATTAAACCAACTGAACCCACAGGCTGATCTTCATAAAGGGTATATACCAAGCTGGTGGTTTTGATTTAGACTGGTAAGACACAGGACCACACTCTCTCTTACTGTGCATCTCATTTATGGGTTACATGCACAACTTTCTTTACCTACATGTACTGACTCCCTGTCCCAGGTTCCCTTTCCCTCTGCTCTCTGAGACCCCATTTCTATTTTAAAGGCTTGAGTCTTCCCCCTTGCTCCCAGAGCAACAAGTGGCATTGGAGTCATCCTTGATATCGTCCACTCATCAATACCAACCCAACATTCTGATTTGTGATTAAGGCTCTGCCATACAAATACAGGTGTTCCTATGCCAGAACTCGTTACCTTTAAGCTACTCATATTTGTAATTAACATAACCATAAGCATCTCTTTACAAATACAGGATCACCAACACATCACAACAGGAAATGACTAACTATTTTGTCATTCTGTATTGTAGAACACTTATTTTATTCCTAGGACAGCTTGTATCTTTGATTAATAGAAAAGCTAAGCAAAAATTCACTTTCCTGTTCCTGTAAGGTGTCGCACACCAGGCAGCTGCTTTCCATCAACACATCACCATTAACAGTGAGTGTGTGTCACTGTTTACGTAATCACAGCCATGGGATACAGGCCTATGACAAATCAAGATTTGTTCACATCTTTATGGTTTTTTTCAAATCAAGATTGTTATTAGAACAAGGAAAGTAAATTTTCACATTTGTGTCTTTGTTAGGCACAGAAAACAATCTACGCTTTTTCCAGCTTCACTTTTGTAAATTGACCACCATCTTTTTTAAATCCAGGTCTTTAGAAATGGTTCAAGTTAGGGAAAGTTTGGAAAGGAAAAATCAGATGAAATAATACAGTTCTGCTAACTTAAATTCCACCACTCAGATTATCTGCCCTATCTCTTAACATCACCACCATACATGAGGTGATGTTTAGTATCTGTTAAGATTCAACTAACACCTTTTGAAGTGAAGCTAGAGGGACGATGGAATATTTACTGATTTTTTTACTATAAAATTTTACCTAAATCCTACAACTGAGTGTGAAATCAAGAGCAGCCATTCTGAAAAAAAAAAAAATCTCACTGCATTTTTCTTCCAGAAGTCTTAAAGCTTTTTGTCATAGGAAATCAAAAAGAAATTACTTAAAGCCCGATAGGAAAGAAAATAGTATGTAAACTGCAAGCAAACAATTAAAAAAAAAGATTCTTTAGAAAGAGTCAGAGGACAGCACTGCTGCCCAGAGCAGTTTTCCCTACTAGACAAAAGAAATGATGATTCACTTGTCTAGAATCTTAAAAAAACCTATTCTGCTAGAAGCTCCTCAGTCTATCAACAGTAGGGAAGAAAGCAAAACCTGAACATTCTCCTGTAATGCATCACTAATTCCATCTGTGTGAACACTGCACTTCTGAGATTATCCCACAAGAAGAAAGATTTTTAGCAGACAGGTTTTGAACACAACAGATAAGCTAGCATGCTTTGTTTCCAGCTGGACACAATAAAGCCTGCTATAATAAATAATCACTCACGTTGCTCTAGACATCCCAAGGTCTTGCCACACAGTCCATCAGACAAGCCAAAAAATTATTTAAATAACCCTACAACTAGACTACTTTGACATGGGCATTTTTCACACGGTTTTGTTGATGAAAACATAGATCTATGTTATGCCAGTTCTTCACACGAATGCACAGCTACACTAAAAATGCAGACATCATGCCCAATAAAGCCAGATAACATTCACAATCATAGACTAAACATGATTGAATCTGTGTAATTTAGGAGCAAAACATGGCAAAGCAACTGCAAGTAAATCACTCTGGAGTCAGTTTGCATATGGAAGAACCTCCTTGCAGTAAAAGAGGTATGAAACAACTTATCAAGTACTTGACAACCTTTAAAAAGTGATGCTGAACTCACTGCAGAGCAATCACTATTCATGTTTCATTATTTATGGATGTGTTTTCTGTCTCTGTGTAAACAGGACACTGTATTCTTGCTTCTCAATCTCTTTAGCATGTACCAGCTTCATTTTTATGCTTATGTTCTCTCACGGAAAATAAAAATCCCTTATTCATGTTTAAAAGGTAGAATTACTCAAAACTAGAGCTCTGCTCTCCTACTTACCTCCTTTCATAAAAAGCCAGTGCTTTTATTATAAGGTTCCCTCTGTTTGAATAATTTTTCTCATAATCACCAACTTCCATATTCACTAGTCTGAAAAAAGTTCTACTTTAGATTTTAAGTAATCTGTTTAAGTTAGGGTAAACAAATACACTGAGTTAGAAAAATCTTTGCTAGGTTAATTTTAAAGAGACCCTCACTGTGGCACTTTCCAAAACTTACGCTGGTCTGTCCTCTAAAATAAGTGCTGTAGTGGAGAGTGGTTCAAAATCAAGATTCTTCCTCACATTCTGTTTAGGAGAGAGAGGTTTGTGAGCTCGTCCAGTTTTTTCTTCATATTCCTAGAGAAGAAAAAGACAGGGCAACTTACTAGAGTGGAGAACACCAAGATGGGCTTTTAAAATGGTCTACAAAAGTCTTCAAGACAGTGCTTTCACATCTCTACCCTGCTGCGATCCCTTTAGAGCTTTTCAACTAGAGCAACCTCAGAACTGAAAACAATGGCAAAATTTATGTTCAGGAGTGAGTTTTGATGTTTTTTCCATTCTTCATATTTGTAAAAACATCCTGAGTTCCTCTGGCTGACAGCCTGCTTTTACACAGTACTACTCAGAAGGAGTTTACAAACAGCAGATACTATCAGAGGTATAAAAATAAAACCTACTTAAAATATTTTTCTTTTCATTTACAGTTTTGAAATTGAAGCCAAAAATGACCACAAGCTCCTTGTCTTAAAACCTCACAGTAAGATATCTCCCCATGCAAGCTGTTTTCACACGCGACAGTTCAACAATGGAAAAAAAAGGGGGAAAAAAAAAAAGTTAAAATCACAGAAAGCCCACACTTGGTATGATGCCTTACACAACCCCACAGTACAGAGCATAAACGTGTTAACTTGTGTCTGTAATCAGATGCTGACACAAGACCAGCAAAGAGGCACCAAGGTGACGGGGTCTGGAGCCAGTGGCACACAGAGAGAGGCCGAGAGCCTTGCTCAGCCTCCAGAGGAAAAGCTTTGTAGGGATCTTTGGCAGACAGCAATTATGGGATGTGGTGAAGGCCGAATACAAGTCTCTGAGGCACTTGTATAAAGAACACAAAGACAACAGGCACAAACTTCTCCCAGGGGAATTCTAGTCAAGCACTGGAACAAGTCTCCTGAGATGCAGCAGAACCTCCAGCCTTAAAGGCATTCAAGCTCAGGTGAATGAGCCCCCAGAACCTGGTCTAAGCAGACTCTATTCTGAGGGGGGTGTTAATCCCTCTGAGATCCTTCCACTCAATTGCTGCATCACCATGATCTACAGGAGAGGGCTTGGCATTACACACACAATTTTACTTTTATTTTTCCTACAAACACTCGTTTGGAAAAAAAAACGTACTAAAGCCATGACCTGATAGGATAAAACAACCTTTACACAGCTTCCATCTACTCCACTGCTTGAAGTACTATAGCAAATATTAGGTATGCCAAGTATCAGTGACATACAAACAACAAACACAGTCAAACAGTCCTATGGAAAAACCACATCTACATAATAGTTACTTCTACATTCAACTTTACAATGATTTTTGCCACTTCCAAAACTCAAGGGCTTTCATGCACAGCTTTTTTATATAATTTCTACTGAAATTAAGAAAAAAAAAAGACAAATGAGCACTATGAATGTGTTATGAATAGGGTTCCAGGCATGGACTTCTCCCTGTCAGCACAAAGACCTTCTCAGATGGTACTGTTTGCTTTCTCTCAACCTGTCAATTACATCAAAGCCTCATTGGGCAATAGATCCAACCTTTCCAACACAATCAGAACAGCCCGCATCATTCAGCAACTAAAATGGGATCCCTACCACTTCTAGAAAAGGCCTTCTCCTCCAACCCTACCTTAAAAAAAAAGGATGGATGAAAACCAGACATAAGTGAAGAACAACACAACCTTAGACTTCTATTTCACGTTGCACAGTACAATTCCAGCTCAAGCTAGTTCTGTGGGACTCATGGGTGCAGGTCTGCACAGCCCTTGGAACACAAAAATCCCTCTTTTTCCTTGTGTGTTAACCAGGCACTGCCTCAACAATCAATCCTATGATGCCTGCACTGCTGTGATGGGAAACACGGTCATGAATTTGGAATGTCTGGCTCATTAATACCAGCTAATACTGCTGTGCATGACATCAGTTTGCAAACCAGGAAAAGAACCAAGAAAAACGTATTTAAACTTAGCTTTGTCAAGTAAAGGGACAGTGCTCACACTGAAAGCTGTTCATTAAAAAAACTCTCCAGAGAGAAAAAAAGCGAAGAAATATTGTAAAAGAGGTATTGTGATCAAGAGCATATTCAGAAAGCTCTTGGTCTTACTGGTCTTACATTACTCACTTGCATCAGCAAGCAGCTGAGAGTGACCCGTGTGTGAGAGCACCATCACAATGTGCTTCAGCTGCACCAGCTGCAGAGTAAATCCGCTGTGCTGACAGCAGGGAAGCAAATGGCTATTCTTTCTCTCCATTTCTATTAGGTGACTTGAGTTTTCTTACGAGCCCTTTCTCACAAATTTACATAGTCAAATATTAATCTCTATTATTGCTTCCACAGACAAGGTGAACCTTGTGCCTAAATCTAACATCTTTACTCTTTTGAGACACTGCTACTGAAAGAGAAACCATCCGGCACTCACAAGGAACTGTTAATATGAAGAAATCATCATATATTGATCTCCCTAAAGCATCTCAGAACTTGACATTAAAACATAGGCACCAATGCTTATTCCAGCACAAGTTCCAGAAAAGCTGCTTAATTTTGGCTTAGGAAAATTATTTTCAGGGTCTCCTTTCACTGAAAGCCAACTGGAGGGCAAAATTGCTTTTGGAAGGTGAGAAACAATGCCCACACTGGGGATTTTCTTCTGTACAGCAGAATTAATTTGGAAATCTCTTTCAGCTAAGCACAAAGTTTTCCAGACCAGCACTACACTACATATAATTCAAGAATTTCTTGGTTAAGAAGATGTTTTATTTTTGAATGTGGGTGGTTAGTTACAGTATCAGCACATCAGTACAGCTACTCAAAGCACTCAAAAGCCCACCCTGCATTTCAGCAAGTATTCACTGACGTGTTCCACTCAGCACTACCCTACAGTAAAGAAGCCAGACCAGCACAAAAATGGGAGTGGCACATTTTAGGAGATTACAAATTTGATTCCTTTGTAGTAATTTCGTCCTTTTCAGTGGTAGCCAAACATGAATAAAAATGTCTGAGGGTGACATTATCTACAAGACTGTTTTTTAATTAGGTAAAATAATAATAATAAAAAAACAAACAAACAAAAAAAAACTCTTCCCCACTTCCACCCAAAAAACCAAAAACACAAAAACCAAAACCCCCAAAACTAACAGAAGACAAAAGCTCATGAAAGTTATCTTTTACTCCAGCAAGAAGAGAATGCAATTTCAAACAGAGCACAACATATGATACAGTAATGATACACACTGAAGCCTTCACAAACTCATATTAAGAGTATCTGCTGACTGAGCAAGTAGAAGTATTTGCACATACAGGCATACTGCAATAGGCTGAACCACACAATAGCTCATTTTAAGCTTTGGTGGTTTGTTGTTTGTTTTGTTGGTTTTTTGTGGGTTTTTTTTTTTTAAGCCAGACTCAAATCTTTCACAGGTACAAATAATTCAGCATCTGTTTAAATCCTATACTATAACTAGGGGTTACTAACCTGACAGGGTTGCAAGCTAATTTTAGGACCACCTCTGGATGAGCTGACCGTTTACAATTTAGAATACATCCTTATCACTGAGATCACTTAGGCTTTCTTCCAGGTTTCGTCTTTACCTGTTTACAAGAGCTGAACTAGGGTTTGAAGATGTTCTGTAAGAGCGTGCTGTCGATTAAAGCACTGATTTAAATAATCCAAACCAAACAAAGGAAACCCAGAGAAGCACCCCTCCCGAAACCAAGTTGAATTCCCGGTGGAACCCGGCAGCTTTGCAGTTCAGATGCAAGAAGCTCCAGTCGTGATGATCCTCCGTGAGTCTTCAACAGAACCCAACCTACAAAAGGATCCTCAACCATCCCTGCGGAGGCGCAAATAACCCACCAGAACACAGGGCAAGTGCTGAACGACCAACTGCGCTACCCGGGAGAGCGCCGTGGGACTTCCCGCACGCCCCGAGCCTCCCCGGGCACCACAGCACGGCAGAGCTGAACCTACAATAACACAGACTGCTCTATCAAGGTCATCTTGTTTCGGCCCTGCGTGTTTAAAGGCTCCGAGGGAGCCGACTATGAAATATTCATGCCGGGCGCCGAGCGGCAGACACGGCGCTGCCGGGCTGTGGCTGCCGGGCAGGGGGATGGCGGCTACCCGGGGCACTCCCGAGGGCGGCTCCCAGCCCGCTGCTCCCACGCTCCGACACCCCGAGCCGCCGGCGGGGTCTCGCCTCGCACAAAGGGATTCCCCTTTCCCGGGAAGTTGGTTCTCTCCCGCACCCGGCGAGGCGACTGAAAAGCGGGCAAGGCCGAGTTCCGCGACCCGCGTTCGAGTCCGCGCCCGCCCCGACCCCCGAGTGCCGCCCGGCCCGCCCCGCTCACCATGAACGCTGCGGTCCCTCAGAGGCGGCGGCGCCGGAGCCCCATTGC